>OY759160.1:8068020-8668020 GCA_963662125.1 Diplazon laetatorius | reverse complement strand
TCGGACATCCGCTTGCGGAAAGTCTTACCGGAATCGCTTCGTCCATGCATCGCTCTTGGGTATCGCGTCGGTGCATCAGTTGCAGCGATCCGAGCGTATATACATATATATGTATATATAGATATATAAATGTGTGCGTGTTTATTGTGTACATATAATAGTAAAAGCGCAGTCTCATATGCACTCGAAACTTTCTACTGAATTATATTCACAGTTATTGGAGACTCAGATTTTAAACATTTTTCGTAGGTGAGAATTTTTTGTCGTTTCATTATTTTTCAAATCTTATTCATGAAGAGCGATTTTTTTTTTTTTTCGTGAACCTCATTTCCGATCGACGCTGCAAAGTTTTGAAATTGCTGTGGTTAATATAGTTTTGAAAAAATCTTGGAAAAAAATCGTGGATCATGTTTAAAATCTGTTTGATGATAAAATTATAAAATATGATATTCACGAATAAACTTTGGGGATAGTTGAGTAAGCTCGTGAGAGAATCCTTTGGTAAAAACAAAAATTCACAACGTTGCGAAAAAATAAAAAAAGTTTGATGAACGAAAGCTCAAGTTCAAGCTTAAAAGTGAACATGTCAAAAAAAATATATATATATATATATATATAAAATATGAAAATATTGCCATTTTTTTCCAAATGGCTAACGGTTGAAATTTTGGTCTTTGGTCACTTTTTTTTTTTTTTTTTTTTTGTTCCGTTGGCTTGGTTCATATTCTTTCTTTGATTTTTATTTTATGTTTGTGAGGAACGAGGGAGGGAGAATATTGTTCAAGATCGATAATTTGAAGGGGCAAGAAAAATGCATTGTTTGCCAACAGGAAATGGCAGGAGGTTGTCGATTAATCGTGGCTTCGTTACTGACGATGATAACGTCCTCATCGGTGGTGTCGGTTTCGCCCTCGACGTCTGTGGGAAAGATCGACAGGTGCGGCGGCAGATTGGAACGGGCTCTCGACGCTCTTCAGCGCGATTCGCCCCGAAGAAATCGGCTCGAGGAGGAGGAAGCCGGTATCGCTTATCAGCAGAAACTCGCGTCGGCTCCTCTGGAGATGATCGTGTCGAGGATAGCTGTCAAGGTGTGAAATCCACAATCTCACGACATCGAACAATTTTTTTGTGAAATTCATGACTTTGCGACATAAAAAAAAAAAACAATTTTGCATTGCATGCATTTTTCTCGATCGTAAAAACTATTTTCGCGAAATTTCGTTGTCTTCGAATTATTTTTAATTACACGTTATCATTGACTAAAATTACCAGTTATCACGATTGTTTCATTATCACTCGAACAATTATAAAGAATATTTGATTATTTTAAAAATGGTTTTGATGTCCGTTAAATTTATCTGATTGATTTAAAAAAAAATAATTCGGCACCATTAGTCTAGAAAATTCGGTCGTTTTTACTTCCTGAAGTTTTTCTAATCTGTCAAAGTGCTGCAAAAATCTGAAAAAAAATCCGAGAAGGTTCTTCAAGCCTTGAATTTAAAGTCTCAATCATAAAATTCTAGAAAATCCATATCGTAAATATATTTTTCATAGAAAATATTAATCAACTTACATCTACATTTAATTTTTGCTCGGATGAAAACGACCCAGGTTTTCAGATTAAGGGTTAAAAATAGTTCCTCATAGACTCAAAATAGACTCGTCAAGCTTCGTCGTCTTCCTCAAATTCTTCCCCAAATGATTTGCAAGTTTTTAACTCGCATTTGTTTCACAAGAGTATGTAACTAATTTAAAAACGTATAAATAAATTTGTATGAATATAAATTTTGTTTGCAAAACTACCGATTTTGACATTTGAATAATGACTTGGATACGTCCCAAGCTTCCCCAGGATTCACGAAATCACGGTGGTCTTTGGGCCCGTGTGGAACAATGTTCATACGAGCCGAACAACAACGCTCTGCAAACCCGTGTGATGTTCAACGAGTTGACGGTTTCCGGTGTGGTGTCCATTCTACCGAGAGGAGATCATCGCAGTCCCGTGGCCGGTGAATCTTGTCGCATGAGTTTGCGACTCAGACGAGCCGGTATCGAATTCTACACGAGTCCGATCGCACGTGCACGCGGACAAATGAGAATTCGCACGGAATCAAGTTTTTTGGAACCGAGATTCGCTTCGATATACGCGTACGGATGTCGACCGACTCGGGTGGATAAGCAAATAAAAAGATACGACAAGTGGCATCAGCAACAACATCAGGTACGTGAATTAAATAAAAAAAAAGAAAATAATTATTAATGCAACTTTGATGGGACAAGGAATTAAGGTAGTATCTTAAAAACTGTAAGAGTCAAAGCAAGCCTAAGATATACAATCTCCTGATTGAGGTACGTAGTACTTTGATGTGGCAACGTCGCGTGTTATGATGTCGATCAGAGAGAAAGAGAGAGAAGATGGGAAACAAACGCGCCACGTTGCCATGTCTACTGGATCACGACCAACTCCTCATATAAACTGTTTTTTCCCGATGTTTATTTGCTTATTATTATCATCACAGTCTCCTGATCTCTACTGTCAAGTGCCCAAAATGTTCTCCGAATATTCAACTCACAGTTCAAGTGTTTCCATTCAAATCTGACGAGGACTTTTTGTATTATATCAAATTGATCGTGATTCTCCATAAGGCTCCATGTTAAACGTGTGAAAATAAAAGTGTTGATATAGTTTTTTCTCGCGCTCCGGAAAGCCATGAAAATTTAACCGAACCTTTTTCTTATCAATACCTATAAGTATGCCGAGTTTCGTGAAAATCCAACGAGGAACTCTTTTATGGAGTACCCTCCATAAAAGAGTTCCTCGTAGAGGAGAAAAACGAATCTACCGATGTTCCGAGCTTCCTCAAGGCTCTATTCGATGTGTTTCCTTACGCTGAACACGAAACTAATCGAGTTTCAGGGTTATTTGGGTTCTTTGGGGTTCTTTGGAGATAAATGAGAAAAACGAATCTACCGATGGTACCTTAAGGCGCCAGTTGTTGAGTTATATCGTTATCGTTTTCTACTGATGCTTCAAGTGTGGGGGATGCCATTGGCGGCGTTATTTCGATGCGTTATTAGAACGCTGTGTCATCGGCGAATTGCAGTAGATACTGTTTTGGGTCTGTGGTTGTTTCCTTGGTCTTGGTGATGGGTTTGTTAGCTTGTACAGGTCGTAGCAATACAAATTGCACAATAGTAGTGAGCTTTCCAATTACTTTAAAACATAACGCAAAAATCGTCGTGACGTCAAAAAAGCCATTCGATCGATCCAACTCTATTGAAAAAAATGTAAAAAAATGCCAACAGATACCAGTGATAACATCATCGTCCGACGCGACTTACGAGCCTCCGGAGCCCCGTCAGATAGCCGGTCTGACGAAAGAGGAGGACGTGACGATAGCGAACGAGAGCACTCGAGCCCGTGAGCTTTACGAGTCGGACGCTCGTTTGGGTGTCTGGCGTAAAAACGTGTGGGTCACGAAAATTCCCCGACGACGCAAGCGCAGAAGGTCCATCGACGTTCAACCATTAAAATTCAATTCATCGACGACCACGAAAATCGATAAATCGTCCATGATAAATCGCGCGGATTTCATACGTTCACTCGTGCAAAAAGCAGCGGCTAAATTACAATCGAACAACGGAAATTCAACGTCGTTGCTCGCGAATGTCACCGTCGTTGATGCGAAAATTCATGAAAACGATGCGAAAAAAAATGTCACGTCGAATGAAAAAACGAGTCTCAAGAGAGAAGCCACGTCTTCGGGAATTGGGGATTTTTCGACGTTGGGTCGTGAACCCCGTGACCTGCTAGACGGCAATTTGGATCAAACTTTATCGGATCAGGACGACGAACGCAAGGATTATTGGCAGGCACGGGAAGGCATATCCAACGAGATGGAAGACGTTTTTTTGCGGGGAGCCAGTCAAGCTCTCACGAGATACATCGAACGGGAATTGCATCCCGCGATCAAGGAAACTCTCATGTTATCCATGGGTTACACCATCAGCTACGGATAATATTTAAAAAAAAAACAAACAAACAAACAATTATTATATATTTATTATTTTTTTATCATAGAATACTATTTATTATCTGCTGTAGTATAAATCGTACGGAAAAAAAAAAAACGACTCGATGAAGCTTCGATCATTCACTGTGCAATACTAATTTCGAAAAATACAATTATTCACCGCAAATTTATTGAAAAAAAAAAATAATGTTAAAAAGAGTTTTCGATACTCTAAGATGTGTCATCCTCGGACTTTCGTCAACGGTCAGACAGTTAGAGAGTCGATCACTCAAGTTTTTCCGATTTTATTGTTGTAAAAAAAAAAATATGTTTGAAATAAATAAAAATGTTATTTTTGTGAAATTTGTCAAAAATGGATTTTTTTTTTTTCGACGGGTAAGAATTCGTCCACAGTCATTCCCGTATGGTTTTCAATATGACAAGTACTTGTTCGTAAGCGGTGAAATACAATGCGGTGGTTATCGCGGCTTTCAATTGGCTCGGTGCTAAACCTTTGAACAAACCTCCGAAGCCTTCCTCCCTCGCAGTCGTCACTATGCAATCGGCGAGACCCCGACAGGAAAAGAATTTACCGAAACCCACGCGACCGTGCTCGAAGCCCTGAATCTGCAAACGTTTGCGCGCCAGATCGAACGGATACACGATGGTTTTGGCCAATAGACCGGCTATGCTACCGGCTATTATCGAATTTCCAAACTTCGTTTCCGTGTCCATCGTGATTGTCTTGTAAGCGTTTGTGAATACGTGATAAAACGTAAACTGGAGTCCGGTGTGAGGCGCTACCTGAATCAACGTTGGCAGCAAACCGCGAAAGAAGGAACTCGGCGATTCGGTTCTGAAAATAGTTCTGGAAGAAAAAAAAAATTTTTTTTTAAATGTTTTTTCGCATGAAAAATTTCTAACATCTATTTGTGCCTCGAGTACGAGATTCCGAATTGATTTGGTTTGTGATATAGCTATGCCTTCGAGAGTTCTTGACCTTCCCAACGATCTTGATGACCTTGGGTTGCTGCTAATTTATTTGTTCAATTTTTTTTTGTATTACCGGTCAATTTGAGGAAATTTTTTTATCAATCAGGGTGCAGATGATGGAAATTTATTTCACATGCCACAGAGCTTTGTGAATTTTCGTCTAATCTTGTTCGAAGAATTACTCGGCAATCTCTAAATATTTCGATTGATTCGGTAAAAATGATGTCAACCAATTCAATTCTTTGAATAAATTTCATTTTCTTCCGAGGCTTTGCGGAACAATTCGGTCAGAAAATTCATCTCAGACTCGAGCCGCTTGTGAGGCATGGAAAAAAATAGCTCAATCGAACATTGTAAGTGGCTGAAGTTTGCGACCATTTTTTTGAAAACGTTATAAATGAATCGATAAACGTACACGTAAGGGTGAATCAATCCTCGATAAATCTGATTGTTGGAAGACTGAGCGACCAGTCTTGTTCGCACCGTATCGAACGGATACGAGACTACAGTGGCCACGCTTCCCGCAGCTGCTCCGGCCAAAAAATCCATGGACTTCTTCCATTGCGGCACCACCCGAACGTCGTCCAGAAAGTCCTTTATCAGACTGTACGAATAAAACTGTGAAACATGAGAATTATAGATCGCAACGGTGGTTATCGCAGGACGCAGCGAGTCATAAATCGCGATCGAGCTGTTTTCGGATAAGTATCTCACCTGAGCCGTACCATAGATAACGGAGAGAAACTGCGCGGGCACGTGTCCCTTCCACAGCGCCCAGATTCCTTCCTCCCGGACGATGACTGTCGACGCGTGCACCAAAGATCTGTATTTGCTCACATGTTTGTGGCTTATCGGTTCCACCTGAAGCTGATCGTCGACCAACATTCGAATTCTCAATTACATCACTCATTCATAAACAAATCCCAGGAAATTATGTAAAACACATTGAATGATAAATAAATTGATAGATAGTGAGAGAAATGAAAAAAAAATGTTCATACCTGAAGCCTGATTTTCACTACGTCCAGTGGTTGGCCGATTAACCTCGTTATGAAACCACTGGCTGCTCCGGCCAAAGCATGATTCCAATTTGAGTCTTCGGGTTTTACTTCCAATCCCATAACCTCGTCTCATTCATTCTGTTCGCAAAATTGTACGCAAATGCATCTGCTAACGTCGCCATATCCGCAATATATCGTGCGATTATCTGAGGGCGTCATTGTTTGTGTCACAATCACGAGGCTAATCGTGTACATAACCTTAAAAGAATTTTTATGAAATTCAAATATTAGGATTCAACGATTGTCACGTTATTGAAATTTGTTTTCATTCTTGGATTTATTTACAATCATGATTATTATTTCAAATTTTGTATCACACCGGATGCTAAGAGTTGCTACACAGTCGCTCGCTTGACTGTTTTACCGACGGCGCGGAAATAGATTTTTTTTTTCAAATTGCACGAGCAACGAGTTTTCAACGTACCGTTATGTTCAACCCGACGACGATATTCACGATCGATTGGATTTTCCGATACTCGCAAATATTATTGCACATTGCATCCTCGTTTGATTAGGGAAAAATGTTTGGTTTTAAAATTGCATTGATTTTCATGGGTTTTGTGAAAATTCAATCTTTTCCGACCAACGATTATCGTTTTCGCGTGCCCAATGTTGTGAAACCAATCGTACCCGATGCAGGCAAGCTTTTTGAAAATTATGATTAATGTTTTTCTATATGTAGTTATGTCACATTCGACGTGTATTACGTGATTATTAATTATCGCATTTACGCTTAAACGAATTGGCGAATTGTGGAAATTACAGTGAAAACATCGTCGAAATATCGAGATGAATTGCAACAATCGAAACAGGATCCGGAAGTGAGGCCAGGTTTGTTTCAAGGAGATATGGCACTCAATAATGAGGTATTTTTTGTCTGTTTGTATTTTTCATAATTTTTCACAAGTCCAATCACTCGTTATCAGCGTCGACTAATCTCGTAAACAAAAAGAAAATAGCAATAACTTAGATTCAAGAGAGTATTCAGAACAGATTTTTAATTAAATATAATTAATTAGTGTGTCAACAATTTTTCAATATAATTAATTCAATGGATAATTTTCATTAAATCGTCAATAATTCGACCATTTGGCTTGGTTGTTTTAGTATTTCAGCCACTGGCGTGTTAGCCTACGTTGGGACGTATTTCCCGATAAACTTTGGGAAAACCGTACTATTCCTTACGTGATAAGTCCTCTATACAGTAAGTCGTTTATATATTACCCATGACGTTGTAGAATCATCGAGAATCAAATATTTCAACTCATTTTCAATGTTTTTATCAATCACTATAATTCAGTGATAATTGAATTGAATTGTTTTCATTTATTTTATTCAACTATAATAATCATAATACAATTAATCCATATTTATCAATCATATTTTATTCGTGTTAGGTGATAAACTATTACAAATGAATTGGTGTTTTGGCTAAATCGCTGCCTACGTCAGTGCAATAATTAAATGATAATGAAAACAGATTAAAATAAATTCCAATCTGATAAATCAATAATTTTTCAGATACGGTGGACTACATAACGATTTACAAAGCTATATCGTACATCAATACCATGACCTGCGTTAATTTCGTACCTTGGGACGAGTTGGCTAAAGACTTTTTGTTGATCTGGCCGATAAAATATCCAGCTGGGTAAATTGTTTCGAAAACTGATTGACATAATTTAAATTTGTAAAAATCAAAATAATTTTCCGTACGAAATGGAACGAGGGTTTGCAATTTGTTTTTAAGATGCTGGTCGTTCGTCGGAAAATTCGGAGGGCCGCAGATTCTCTCGCTCCAGCCACCCGACGATAACGGACCGAATTGTTTGGGCGACGAGGGCAGAGCCGTCCACGAATTGATGCACGCTTTGGGAATATTTCACGAGCAAAGCCGTGCCGATCGTGATACCTTCGTCAAAGTCAACGAGGAAAATATTATGCCACGTAAGAAAGTTCATCGAACCATAATTCTCAACTCGAATTCACTTGATTCATCGTTCATTGTTCTTTCAATTAAGACGGTGATTAACTTGTGTCAAAAATCAAGACAATCCTGGAAATTTCACAGATCGAAGTTTTTATCATTCTCAAAGAAAAAACTCGCAATATTTCAATTGAATTAACCCACTAGTTTGAAAGTTACAGCTGTATGAAGTTAATTTTTTTTATAGCTGTATGAATTTAGTTTTTTTTTTCAAATAGGAACGTTAAACACATGGAACTGGATATTAAGAAAATTTTGCAAAAAAATCCAGTGTGTAGAATACAAATTGATAAATGTCGAAGAAAAAATACAGCACGATCGACCGTCTGGTTTTCGCGAAATGGACGAAAAAGTATAAAAGAATAAATTAGTCTATTTTGTAGATTTTTGACTAAATGACTGGTGAAACAATTAAAATCAGGACATAATCTCAAGTCACAAGTTTTTCGTTTGAATCCATAAATATCGTTACTCGATCATTCGATAATAGCGATTAAAAATAGTAAAAAAATGGTTTTGAATATTATTTTGAATTTTTCTAGCATTAACAAATTTGTTATAATCCAGATCGATGGAATGAGCGTTCTATCAGCTGGAATTTCATGTTTGCATTCTCAATTTGCGAGCAAATTGTCACAAAAGGATGTGGGGAAATATTTTAGATGCATAGATAATTTTTTTTCAATATTACAGAGTACCTGACCAATTTCGACAAGCAATCGTTGAAAAATACGACTTACAGTTACGAGTACGATTACGACAGTATAATGCATTACGGAAGCAATTACTTTAGCGTTAATCCCGACAAACCGACATTGATACCGACAATGCCCGGTGCGACTTTTGGACAACGCGAAGCAATGTCGAAAATAGATTGTTTGAAGATAAACGATTTGTACGGCTGTCTGAATGAATCGACGGAATCACGAAGATGGCACAATACGTGTTCGGCTTTGGGTCTTTGATCGTAACAACAAAAAAAAAAAAAAAAGTAATCGCCAATTAAAAAAAAATTTAATCGCCAATTACAAATCTTTGACATCGTTCTGGACAACGATTGGACATTGATTTCTCGCGAATGGCCAAACCTCGTCGTCCAATTCTTCCACACAGATTCCACGTCGATAATTCTCCACGAACGATTTCAAATTATCGCCCCGAGGATTATTCAATAAACGTTTGAGAATTTTCACATCCGGTAACAGATGATTTCTCGGACTACCGAGCTTGTCCAATTTTTCCAAAAATGTGGCCTGACGAAAAAAAAGGTTATAATCGTTAATTGCGAACAAACGTGATTTGTCACTTTTTGGAAATTATTTTGTCACTTTTGATTCGGCATTTGCCTTCTGTTCTGTGAAATAATTGGATCGACTATTATATATATATATGTAATTTAAAAAAACCTTCGTCAATATAATTATATAAATTCGTGAAAACTATTTTATTGTAATAGTATATTATGACACTAGTACGAAAAAAAATTTTCTGACAGTGAGTGTAAAACCGCACTTTTACGGACAGCGTGACATAAAAATATTTTTCTTCGCGTCGAACTTGGATGTAAATTTTTTTGTTTCAATGTACCGATGAAAAATCAATATTTGATTATCCAAAATGGCGCCTAAGCTTTTAATAAAATCTAAATGTTTTTTAATAAAATTTCAATTTCTTGATAATCTAAATAGATATAATGAATAAATACAATAAATAAACATAATAAATAAAGAAATGGTACTTACCTGGCTTATCAGTCTGGAGCTTCGTAATTCATTGCACAAGCCATAAAAATCATCGACCAAACGACGGTACAAGTCTCTCACGTCCTCGCTGCTTTCGTCGTTCGAGGATTTCGCTATTTCGTCAATTTTCAACGATTCGTCATCACCATCGACTTTCCTGGCGTGCCATTCGTCGAAAAATCTTTGTCCCGCGTGAATTTCCACGGGAAAACATTTCGAAGATTCGAGAACCTCGGACCTCTCGTAATCCGAGCAAATCTCAAAAATCCTACGCTCCGTGGATTCGACCATGTGAACGATGTACCTCGAATAAACGATCACAAGCCCAGTCACTTTGTCGTCAAAATTCTGCGACGCGTAACGACGAAAAAATTCACAAACTTCGTCGATGGAAAATTTTGAAGCGGCGCAAAAAAAAAATCTGCATAAATTTGATTGTTCGCGAGACCGAACGAAATCGAGGACGGAATAGTTGCGAAACTCGTTCATCGTTGGTTTGATCGATAGATTCTTAGTTCTCACGCGACCGCGCAATGCGCGAAAATCTATCTAAATTTATTGTGCGCGAGAAAAAAATAATAAATATAAGTCAACATCGGTTGTAAAAATGTGTTTTTTCTTTTTTTTTTTAAATTAAATTCGAATTAAATGAAAGAAAACACCGAATTGATTTTAATTTTTATTTTTTTATTTTTTTTTATTCATTCTGTATTTTCGCAGTGTACGATACATTCGAAACCGAGACCAAAGTTTCGTCGAGTGCCTGCGCACGACTCGGGAAATTTTTTTTTTCTTAAGGGCAGGGTAAGTTTAATTCGGTGACAAAGAAGAATGTCTTTAAGATTTTTTTTTCTGGCAAAACGAATAGTGTACATTCATTCAATCAATTTCCATATAATAATAAATCATTCAGACAATATCTTAATGTTCATTCCAAAATAGTGAAAGTTAAGGGGGTGACGGTGAATCTCCGGAGATTTTCGCTACTTTTATAGCGAAAATCGGTTTTTTCAAGCGCTACGAAAGTCGAAAAAAAACCCCCGCGATTATCTCGAGAGAAATATCTCCTTTAATATGTATATATGATAAATATCACTCGTACGAAAAACGTTTTCTGGACTCGTGTGATTGCAACACTCGCCTTCGGCTCGTTCTGCAAACTCAAACTCGTCAGAAAAAAAAATTTTTGTACTAGTGTCATAATGTACTATTTTCATTGTTATGATGAACACCGCAAAGCAACTTTTTTTTCGAGGCGCCTGCGGAGATTTACCGTCACCCGCTCAATTTTCACTATTTTGGGATGAAAATTTAGGAATATATCGTTCAAATGTTGTATTATTATATGGAAATCGAATAGGTTTACACTGTTTGTATCGCCAGAAAAAACTTAAAAACATGTTTCTTTTTCACCGAATTCACCTCACCCCGGCCTTAAGAAAAATTAACGACAGCGTATCAGAATGGTTTTTTTTCATAAATTTTTTTATTTATTTTTTTCATATCTTTTCAAATGTCATAAGATCATTGGCATGACCCCCGTCAGATCGATTGTACCTTTGCTTTGGTCAAACGCTTTTTTGAATTCACAATTCTTCATGCCCGCTCGATAACTCGCGTTTCGATTACAAACAAAAAAAAACAATATCAAAAAAAAATAATAATAAAAATAAAAATAATAATGAGAAACAATGAGAAGAAATGTAAATACGAAAAAAAAAAAATCCTACAATTATGACCTAAAGCGATACCGACACCATTCCAGAATCGTGGAATGAATACTGAAGTTTTCAATGGTCCATGCCTCGTGTGACTCTTAAATAACGAACGATGCTCGACGGATTGAAATACGGAGGGAAAGAAAAAGGATTCGGCGTTGCTGATCGCCGATGTTCGGGATATTTCGTGCCGCATTTCAAATTGCAAATTATTGCGGTGCAAAAAAAAATGATAATGAAATTTAAAAAGCTTATTTACCGCGACAATAAATATTGAACATTGTGATACTAGTGCGGAAACATTTTTTCTGACGAGTGTGCAGAGTTTGCAGCACGAGCCGAAGATGAGTATTGCAATCACACGAGTCGAAAAAACGTTTTTCGCAAAAGTATCGCACAAATTTTTATTCATGACACAGCGTGTCATAAATGTTAATTTCGTTTAGTTTGTTGAAAAAAAAATGATTCTCTAGTTCGCGACAGACGTGTATTAACGATTCTGCCGTCGTTAGCAATGGAATTATTTGAATTCATACTTCAGATTTTTTTTTTTGCCGAATAAAATGATAAACGATGAAAATTCAAAGCCAAATATAAATCCCGATTCACGAAAATATATCAGGGATCGTCATGAATCACCGTGCTTGTGCTTGTGCCTTTTAAATCTGAACATTTCCCTCGAATTTCGTGGCACGATCCGTATTTCAATGAGCATCGCTCGCGAGTAAAGTGCCGAAGGAAAATCGCGCCCGACACGTTACCATTTCTATTATTTGTTTGTTTTTTTTGTTCACATAAGAATTATCTAAATCCGGGTGAAAATTCTACCGCGGGTTCTATACGTAACAAAAGCTAAGAATTATATAAATAAGAATTGTTTTAATAGCTGGCCAAGCAATGAACTGACGAATATTCGATAAGATCTACATCGGAAACGTTTCGGAGATTATTATTTTTTCTTTTTTGTTAATTTTTTTTTTTCATTCTTTCTTGTTATTTTTCTTTTCTCTCTCATTTTTTTCATTCGTTTTCTGTGTTTCTTTTTTCGCAATCTAATCACAATGTTTTTTTTTATGATCGTCCGTGAATTCCGTGTCCCCAAGAGTTGATATTCCGTTCAGTTATTCGGCCGTTCGATGATCCGCCGAATCAACTGTAGTTGAAGCCGTTGCTTCGTCCACCGTCGAAACGTTTGTGCACTCCGGAATAGCTGTTTTCACGTCCACGTCCACCGCCGCCTCCTCCGTATCCCCAACGGCCTGGAAAAACGCAATAACGATGATTAACAACAATGTAAATTATTTGTCGATGTATTTTTCGACAAAGATCCACCGTGTGAAGTCGCAATCAAAAATCCAAATCAAATTCATTCAATGAAAATGTGATGCAAATAATTGTTTTTTTTATTGAATGCTCCTAAATTAATTTTCGACTCATAGAAAATTCTAATTCATTCGAAAACAATAATTCACGTTAATTATTCACAATTTTTTCATACGAAAATGTGTCGATTATTAATTGTTGCATGATTTTCCATCGAAGTTATTGGTTTCAAAGAATATTCCGATAACAAATTCACAGAATAAATTCCCATCCCAGCGAAATTATTGATCAATTATTGATTCGTTCAATTTATCAATTTTAGAAATATATTTTTTTTTTTCAAGGTTTTTTTTCGAAAAATGATCCGAGACCGACTCTCGTCTCGAGGGTTCGGTACCATCGCAAATTTCAAGATTTCGGGTCAACAGGAGGTGCCTTATAGGTCATTTCATGATCAGTGAGTGAAAAAAACAATAATTATTTGTGATAGAATTAAAATTCATAAAATTTGAAATTTATTTACAACTTTTTTTTTTTTTAACTCTTACTTATGAGACCTTCGTGCGAAATTTTAAGATTCAAGGTCAACGGGAAGTGACTCTGTGTCTTTATGGTCAGAAATTTGACGGACGGACGACGGAAACGTTTCTACAAGGGTTTCGTTTTTGTCCTTGATAAAAAAAATGCGAAAAATTAATAATAAACATTCTAGAGGCACACCTTAGCATTATGCTAAGGGGGTCAACATTTCTAGAACTTCAGTTTCACGAGGTAAACTTTCGATTTCGGGGCAAAGATCGAAAATCGATTTTTTAACGGCCACCCAATCCGACCACCAATAAAAAAAAAGTAATGCTCACTTCGTCCACCGTAGCCTCCGCCACCGCCGCCTCCCCTCGCAGCGAGTTCCGACAGTTTCGGATTGATGACCTGATTGGCCTCCTGGAGAACGTTGATGAGATCCTTGGCTTGTCGGCCGTTTTGGGGCGTGAAGAAGGCGTAACTCGTGCCGGTGCACTGCGATCTGCCCGTTCTTCCGATCCTGTGAATGTAATCCTCGGACGACGACGGATAATCGAAGTTGATCACGTACTTCACGTCATCAACGTCTGTTGGGAGATAAATCAGTTGTAACGTCGAATGTCACGCTGGGGAACTTTTCACATGCCTCGGACACAAATTCAATTGCTGAGTGAGACACGCGTTAACGAATGGGTTGCATTGCGCTTCGAAATTAAAAATAAATAAATGAACATCTCGAACAAAAAAAATGTCACCAATACAAAGCTTTCTCTATGAGGAAGCAAAATAGTTTTTCTTTCCTTAAAAATTCTTCTCTTCCCATTTGAGCAAGTCGCAATTGTTTTTTTTTTTTTGCAATTGCGAATATTTTGTCAATAGATTCGAGAAATGTCGATTAATTTTTTGTCGACTTTTTTTTCGTCTCATTCGATTAAAAATAAAAATCAACGATATAAAATAAAAAGGATTCAAATTGTTCATGTAAATAATTCATTTACAATTATCGAACACGCGATTATCGTCCGAATGCGTCGAGAGGGCGTTCGCGAATGTCGTACCATGTTTGGTTGTTAGTAGAGCCGATTTTACAATTAAAAAAAAAAAAACTTCCATCAAAGGTTTATCGCGCACAGTCCATGGACTGATCGATAAATGTAAAATTGTATGCATCAATTATTATTATTATTATTTTTTTGCTTCTTTATCGATCAATATTTCAGGCAGCTTTCACGCAAATCATACACCGTGAAACATTCGCCGGAAAATCTTGTCAGAATTATCACGGCGAAGTTCACAAAATTGAAAAAGCGATTTTTATTTTTTATGATATTTTTTTTCTTATTTCTCGTTTTTGTTTTCACGTCCGATTGACGAACAAAAAACTATCACGAATTTACACAAGACAGAGAAAAAAATGAAATATTTGTCATCATTCATCATATCGTATGATAACTAATAATTAATTATATATATATATTTTTTGGAAAAAAAAAATGAATATATATAATTAATTATGTAATTTATTATTTATGTATATTATATCTTTTTTAGGAAAATAAGCTCGTGTGTGTATGAATGTGTGGTAGCTGCATCATGATAAATACAAACCCTGTTACCGCTGTACATTGCATTCATCTGATGCGAGCGGAAAACAAAGTCGCTTCCCCGGGGGATGTGATAATTTCTTGAATGGAATAGTTCAGTTCGCACAATGGCTCCTGTTCCTACAACATCCCCGTCGAGTAGCGATAGTAGCAAAATCAATACGATTGTTGTCCGCACCGGTTGAACATTGGCTATGGTCGAGTTTTTTTGATTTTTTTTTTTTTCAATATTTTTTTTTTTTTTTGCAACTGAATTGACTTCAGCAGCGTTTGTTTTTTTTCAATCCCACAGCCAACGAGCGCAACAGTGCCCGCGCACCACTTTACTACGTACGTGGTACACAGGCTGTACACAGAGGCACATTAAGTACATGTATTTTCTTTTTTTTTTCTTTTTTTTTTTTCAAGCGCACGATTTTCATAATCGCGCATGTACTTTTTCGTCTATATATATCGCTTGCATATATAGCTCATTTATCTAGAGCACAGACAGTGAGTGAGCCATGGTTCGTAAATCGTTCGATCGTTATGCTCATTGCGCACTCAACACAATCTGTGCACCATGTGCCTCTGAAACAAAGGACAACCAGACTGATTAACATAAATTGCCAGATGCCCACACTTAACTTCTAAATAAACCCGTTTTACGTCAAGTGATGCGAAAAATTGTTCGAAAAATTCGATGATTTAAATCAATAAATGACAAAACCCCGACAAAAAAAAAAAATCTCCGTATTTTTAATCAATCACCATCTCAATTCTTCGACACAAGCTTTCATATCCGCACAAACACCGTGAGTTCTCGAATCGAGAAATAAAATAAATGCTAGACAGGCGTCATTGTTGAATGGTTTGAAAACAATTAGAAAAAATAAACAGCTTTTTTTGTTGCTATTGTTATCAAGGTCCGGCCGTGCTTCTATTTAATGACGGAAGATAATTTCTTGTTAGTTGTAAAAAAAATTATTAAAAATGAAAAAAAAAAAAATTAAATTGATTTGTTAATTAGGTTAATTAAATTTTTGGTAAAAAGTTTTTCTAAATTTTTGTTATGCATTCGAGAGTTGGCAGACCCCAGCAATGACCCTCCTGATACCCTCAAGTTCGTGCAAACATCCCTTAAAACAAATTTAATGCTTCTGCTTCAAATAAACTAACTCTCCACTCGAGTCTCACAAAGTATCGTTAAATTTCTTCCTCCTGCGTCCCAAAAACTGCTGGCAATCGTACAAGATGTATAAAATCTCGTTTAATGGAAAATGTAATGATTTATTTTCGCAGCGTGCGAAGCTAATTAGAAAGAAAAATGAAAATTTACTTCCAATGCGTTTATCAAGCTTATGCAAAGTTTGAGATTGTCCAAGACCGCAAATACAGGCTCTCTCTCTCTCTCTCTCTCTAGCAGTTCTTTTCTTTTCTTCTTATTTAAAACACCCGCCCTGTTTCCACAAGCCTCGTCTCCACCGGATCTTCTCCGACCGAAAACTCGTGCGTCGTGGCCAGATTGTGATCAAATCACGATATAATCGTCACAAAAGTTTTAAACAGTGAGGCATCATTTTCATATAACCAGTCTGTGCTACATCGCCACCCTTTCTAACACAATCGCAAACATTTATCTAACCCTTTTTCTTTTGGTTGTTGTTTTTTTTTTTTTTTGTTCTTTCGCTTCTTTCGACGAATAATAACGTTTATCGCGCTTCGCCCATCCGATGCATCGCAAATGCATGAACGATGGAATTTTTTTAAGATTTTTTTATATCGACCAATGAATATACGCGCGAATATTTCTTTTTTGGTTTGTTTGTTTTTTTTTTCTCTTAGGAACTTACCCAGCCCACGAGCAGCAACATCCGTTGCCACTAGAATCGAACCCTTCTTGTTCCTAAATTCTGCAATTCAGAGATAAAAAAAAAAATCAATCGGTAAATATATTTATTAATGAGGAAAAAAATTTGAGCAATTTGTTTTTCTCGTTTTATTTTTTGGGGTTCATAATATATTTTTTTTTCCACGAAGATTCTTACCTCTGAGAACGTAATCGCGTTCCTGCTGAGATTTGTCACCGTGCATGCAAACTGCGGGCCATCCATAACGACGAATGTTCCTCGTTATGTTCTCAACTTTCTTCTTAGTTTCAACGAATATTATCGTTTTTCCACCGTCCTCGTTGACGTTACCAATTTCTTGAAGTAGCGTTCCCAATCTGCAACAATCATTGTTCAATCGATTAAACAACGTGAACGATTATTCGTCAAAAATGTATAGCGAATGTTTTTTTTTTTTCGATAATCGATTCAGTTCTTCTTAGAGGTTTGATATATGGTGATAATCATAACAATTCAGAGAAAAATATCATCACGTTGGATTATTTGGTTTTTACAATAAATAAATTTAAAAAAAAATAATTGCAAAAAAATTATTCACTGTCTTCTTCCTCCATAAAATTTGTCTGTTCTTCAAATAAAAATCTTCTCCTTGACAATTAACGACGCGACAAAATTATCCAGATAAATGACGATAATCAGATTTTAAAAAAATTGAAAACCAAAAAAATGACGTTCTCAAAAAATATTTAAAAAAAATAGATATATAAAAAATCATCTTACTTTGCTTCTTTTTCATGTTCCTGACACACGTCGATAATCTGAAGAATATTGTGATTGGCGGACAAGGTCAAAGATCCAATGTTCAATTGCGTGTAATCCGTGAGATACTCCTCGGCCAAATTTCTGACTTCTTTGGGCCAAGTGGCGGACCACATGAGAACCTGTCGATCGGGTCTGATCTGTTCGATGATTTTGCGAATCTGCGGTTCGAAACCCATGTCCAACATGCGATCGGCTTCGTCCAGCACGAGATAAGTGCATCTGCGTAGATTGGTGGTACCGCGTTCGAGAAAATCAATGAGACGTCCGGGCGTGGCGATGACGATTTCCACACCGCGTTCGAGATCGCGAGCTTGGCTGCCTTTGGGGGCGCCACCGAACACGCATGTGTTTCTCACGTAGGACAACGAGCCGAAGTCATTGGCCACGGTTTGAATTTGTTGAGCGAGTTCGCGAGTCGGTGCGAGCACGAGGGCGATCGGTCCGTCGCCCCGATTCAACGGTTGTTGACTGTTTATGTGAACAATCGCGGGCAATATGTAACCCAAAGTTTTGCCGGATCCGGTTTGTGCGATGCCGACCATGTTGCGACCGGACATGGCGATGGGCCAGCCCTGCGCCTGAACCGCCGTGGGTTCCGAAAATCCTTGTTTCCGAATGCCTTGCATCACGTAATCCGGAAAATTGCCCTCCTCGAAGTACTGAATGGGATTCGGCAGTTTGTCGCCCTTCAGGGTTATCTGTTTTTCCTCGCGGAACGTGTCGACCTCACGGGGATGACGTCCCGACACGTTCGGATGTGGCACGTAAAAATCTTTTTTGAATGGTTTCAGATTTTCGTAGTCCCAATTGGGTTTACGGAGATTGCCACCGGCGCCACCACCGCGAGAACCACCGCGTCCCCCCATTCCTCCGCCGCTGCTTCCACGGCTCGGAAAACGACCTCCGCCGCCCCCGCCGCCTCCTGCTCCGCCCGAACTTCCATAACCGTTGCGCTGACCACCGCCGCCACCACGGCTACCTCCTCCCGCACCGCCGCTACGATATCCACCGGACGAACCTCCGTAAGTCCTGGAAACAATGGAAAAAAGGTTCTAGTTACATCATTTTTTTTTTTTTTGCTCTGAGCGATTTTTCGCAAAAGGTCTTTGATTGATTTTTTTTCTTTTTCTTTGCTTTAAGGATGTATGACACAAATTCCGAAATTTTCACACTCATTAGCTTTTATGATTTCGAAACGATATGCGAAATTTCAAAACTATCGTCCATCGCGTTTTGAGGTTATGGCTGTTTGAAATTCACCGTGTGTTCTGGTGGGTAATGAGGCCATTGGGGCTATTATCGACAATAAGCCTCAATGACAAAAAATATTGAAACTGACATCGAAATTTTAGAAAAATTTCAGTGTGTGGAATGGAGATTAATTAATGTCCACGAGAAAATTCAGATTGATCGTCTGTTTGGTTGTCGAGAAACGCACTCAAAATTATGGAAAATTAGTCAATTTTAAAGTTTTTGGCAGTTACAAGATTAGAAGAAACACAATACATTATGGTATAACATCTATTTGACGATATTTAATGATTATGAATTTCTCTGGTATTCACGAAGAAATTGTAATTGAGATTTCTCAGATTGGGGTACTTTTGGCTGGGAATGTATGTGTCGTGCATCCTTAATTGCTGTCTGGACAGTAAGGTCGAAAAGTTCGATTGATCGAACATATTTTTAGGTTATAAACTAATAAATGTAGTGAACATTGAGAGACGGATCCAGACCTATATGTGTGGATACCGAAGGCATAGCTCACAACCTTTTATCTTCCTCGCACAAGCATTCACGCTCTATCGAAGTACGAGATAGAGTCATGCCAAAATGAGAGGTTCTATGGTTATAATATTTATAATTAAGGCGATGCGCAACCTCATTCACTCGTCTCACTCGCTTCGCAGCGAGCGTCGACAGAGCTATTTCTCTTGCGCTTGTGGCGGAGTTCGGACGAGCGAAGAAGGTAGCGCATCACTTTGACACGTTCAACGCGCCGTCGGTCTCTGGGGACCAACGATGGAGCTTTTCGTTTGGATTCTCCGGGCTCTCGACGAGCGATCGCTGCCATGCTGGCACGCCGCCTCAACCGAAAGCCCAGCAAAATCAGCTTCGTGCTCACGCGTTGAAAAAAAAAGTTAGCTTTAACCTATAATTAGTTGAAAAATAAATAATAACGACAGATGAACGATAGATCATGCGGATACAATTGATCGATTAACGACATCGCTCTAAATCCAACGAAATCGTGTAAAATATTCAAATAATCTCGTTAACCGAATTCCCGATAAATAAAACAAATTAATTATTCAAAGAAAGCAATTGAAAAAAAAATAATAATAATAATAAACAACGTTTTGTCGAGTCGAAAACGTGTTCGAAAACAAAAATAATAATAATAATCAACAATAGATATTCGACGATGATAAAACGAGATAATAAACGCTTCGTACTTCCGTAAATATAACCGACGATCGATCGTGCAAAGTGCGAAATAATTAAACCGTTATAACGGGTGACGCCGAGCGAAGGCATCGTGCCCGATGTTACACGATTGCCGTTCGGGAATATTCTCGAATGGCGTGGTTCAATAAGGCGGCGCTTGCGTGGTCGCGAACATTAGCGATGGCGGCCGGGCTCAGGGCCAAGGCCGAAACGACGCTTCGGGGGCCCCCTCCAAAAAAAAAACCGAATAAAAATGATTCAATGATTTTCACGATTATGTCACGCTTCACCGACGCTCATAACGGCCAACAATATCGTTAACAATTTTTTTTCCATCAACGATCAAACTCCAAAACCAGAATTGTATTATTATTATTATTTTTTTTTTTTTTCGTTTTTACTTACATGATTGTGGTGTAGGTTTGTGTGCTTTTCTGTCCCTTGAATCAGTGATGGATGGATTGTGAGTTAAGCTTGATTCAGTTGTTTCAGCGGCTTAGATCTCTGCAATCAATTGGACAACGACACATTAACAATCGAACGACAATGGTGCGAATAATTGAGTTGGCAAACGTTCGAAATTATGGTCTAGTATTTTGTTCACAAAATGGACGAACAACCGAGTGGACGAATATAGGTGGAAATTTTTTTTTTTTCAACGAGAACGAGACACACGACTTACCCGTGCCGCTTGTAGGGACGGAAAGAACGATGCGGGACGATGCCGGATGTGACTCGCCAAACGTCATGGCCATGGTGGGGAGAATTGGTTGCGCACAAACGTTTTTCGGGTCGTCCGCGCTGGATCCGTTGTCGTAATGATTTTTCACCCGGCCAATCGGCGCACGGCAGCTGCGACTTTCCATAGTCGCCAGCCAATCACTTGTGAGGCCTCGAGACGAGTCCGTGGGTTTCTCGGTTACGTAAAAATATTCGATTTCGATGATTCGAGCTGAATTTATAACGTTTTACGATGCTTTTGGGTGGAAACGAATTTTTAAAAATATTTCACACGATTGTTTTTGTTGTTTGTTAGGGCAAAAGAGTTTTTTTCGTTCTTTATAGACGATTCGGATGTGGCAGATGTTGATGTGTACTGTATAGCTTGCTTCCGGCTGGACGGGCGCGCGATTGGCCGGCCGTGGGGCGCATGCGCGAAGTGCTTGGCGCGTTATTTGAAGGAAGGTTTGTGGTGATTGATTCGAGAACCTTCCTTCGTCGCTTTTGCTCGTTACGATCGATCTGGAGCGATGTCGTTGCAATTATTTCGTTGAAATAATGAAGAATGCTTCTTATGAATGGTTTCATGCAACGACGTTGAAATTGAGAACGTTGAGAAAACGATGGATTGATATGAAATTGTTGTTTCGATCGCGAACGGTTTTTAGAATTTATTACATAGCTTCTTTGGTTAATTTAAACTACTGGATAATAATAGAAATAAGTAAAAATAATAAATTACTGTGGATGGGTGAATAGTTTCATGGCTGCATTGTTTTCATTGCAAATATAATCTAATAAACTATATTCCCAGGTGCCAAATGAATAGAAATTAAACAGTAATAATACCATGACGAATTGTCAGATATATCTCACAAATTTGTCATTATTTTTCAGTACAGTCTACAACAGAATTTTTGCAACTGGATTCGCTAATTTTTGAGTCTCATGTAAAAACAGCGAAACAACAAAACATGTTCAAAGCTTCAATGATGGATTCAATTTGTATTCACTCGTTGAATAAGAATTGCGTTGAGTATTTCTCACTCTTCGACAAAAAAAAAAACCCAAAATTAACATATTTCAGTTATTTTTAAAGTTTTTGCAAAATAAATTCAGTCTTTGGAAAAAATGTATTTCAAGTATTAAAAAAACAAGTGTTATGAAAATGTTGCATTCTCGTATTTACATACTAATGTATAAATTGAAGGATCCAGGACGAAAGGATGGGATAATACGTTTACCCGAAAATAAAATATATATTACAATTGCCATATGTTTATCATTTTATTTTCTATCGTAATACTGTATAACATACAAGAAATGCACTTTAGTGAAACCTACAGAAGAGAACTTGAATGTAGAGCAGTATTCCTTATTGTTTGTCGTCCAACTGTCTTACTTCCGGGGGTTATTTTTTTTTTCTTCTTCTTTTCATTTTTTTTAGTATTATCAACGAGTTTGTCGCCTTCTAGTTACATCGAAAAATGATAATTGTGATACCAACGAGACTACGTAGGGCAATAAGAGTGTTTTCTTTCTTCAACGTTATTTAAATTTTTTTTTTTTTTTCAAGGGGCACAAAAACGTCTCATTATTATTTTATTATTTCTTTTTTTGTTTCATCGTAGTTCTCAGCGAGGGCTGCGGCTGTTATATTCATATTACCACGTACACATTGCTAAATATCACGGTTGTTCTCTCTCAATCTCTCTCTCTCTCTCTTTTACTCTTCACTCCTTCAAATTATGTCATGGTCAAAAAATAAATAGGCTCCTTCACAATAATTATCTCTTATTCTTTTCTCGGTTTTCCTTTTCCATCTTTTATTTATTAATTCGTTTTTTTTTTTTTTTTTCATTTGTTTAAATAGTTTTTTTTTTCTTGTTTCATGTAAAAACTAGGGTGTCACTGGAATAAACACTCGGCTAACGACCAGGGAAAACAGTGTTATCGGTATTCTCTTTTTCTTTTTTTTTATCTCGCGTATCGTAAACTAGTATCAAATATAAAAACTTATTCAAGCTTGTTAAGTTTCAAAAGTCCCCAATACCACACGTTCTTTTCTTCATTTTTTTTTTTCAATTCTTTTAAATTATTTTTCCCATTAATATATTTTATAATATCACTTCTCAACAGTTTGATTGTATTGAGCAAATTATCGGCTGCTCAAAAATGTGTGAAGGCCTCTCTGTAAAAAAAAATGAAAAATCAAAGAAAGAAAAATAAGCCAACAAAAAAAAATACGATTCCGTCGTGTCTGTTTGTCGAGAACGCTTGGATTTTGTGTTGTCTTTTTTTTTCTTCTACTTTTTTTCTTCTTCATTCGATAAAGAGGTTTTTTCTTGTTGTTGTTTCGTTCGTAATGAATGAATTTGTTTTTTTTTTTAATACACAAGTGATATTATAACAAATTTTGACTAGATTCTAGTATAATCGGTTCCCAATGGTCGTGTCAGACGGTGCGTGAGAAAACAATTGTGTTTGTGGCCTCCAGATATTTATGTATATATATATACATATATATATATAAGCACACATGTGTATACATACATATATATATAGATATATATTTTAATCAATTTTTCGATCAATCGGACAAATAAGCCGTAACGGATTTTGCGCACATAATTCGTTTCGCAAAAACTTTGCGATTGTTTTTTTTTTCAATTTTTTTTCTTTTTACATTTAAATTAACAATAATGATCGAATCGCCGCGTCGGTGTCTTTCCGGTAGTTAATTCGCGCTATTCCATAGACGATGAATTTTAAATACTTCGAAACTAATCAATACGCACTTATACCTACGGGAACATCGTATGGCCCCGCGCAATTACCCAAAATCGCCATATTCGCAATTTATTCATTTTTTTTTCTTTTTGCTTCATCATAATTTTTATTTTGTTACCGATGTCGTTATTTTCTTTCATTATTATAACCAACTTCAGAGACATGGAGAGAGTACTTCTAGAACGGATGTTGGAAACAAAAAAAAATATATATATATTTATATGTATATAATAAGAAATGAAATACAAGCATACTAAATTTTCTTAGAGAGTTCACGTTGAGAAAAAAAAAAGAAAAAAAAAATTATTATTCGCGAGACACGGTGTACACATAATTAGATAATTAATACTAACACAGTAAAGAATATTTTGTCGCACGATACAGGTACTACTTTGACGAATGTATTTCTTCGTGTATCAATTTTCCAAATGTTTTTTCTTTTCTAAATTATTCGATTATTTTTCTTTCTTTTTTTTTTTTAATATTTCAATGAACAGGGCCAATGGTTCGGGCTCGCTGTTGTGTCTATAGTGTGTTACACACGCACGAGAAAGGTAGGAGTT
Source organism: Diplazon laetatorius (assembly GCA_963662125.1). Classification (NCBI taxonomy): domain Eukaryota; kingdom Metazoa; phylum Arthropoda; class Insecta; order Hymenoptera; family Ichneumonidae; genus Diplazon; species Diplazon laetatorius. Next base: position 8,643,885 of record OY759160.1, on the reverse strand, counting down.
GTTGTTTTTTATCTTTACTTTTTTTTTCTTCGTTATTTCAATTTATTTTCATTTTAATATCTAGCAGCACAGCATACCAATCGTGTATTTTTACGAATGCCAGATATATTGTTATATCTGGCAAATGTGACTCTTCAAGATTTTCGTCCGTTATTCATTATCATTAATTTAATTTAATTTTTATTTTTTTTTCATTTTTCGTGAAATCGCGAAATTGAAATGCTGTGTCTAATCTAAGATTGTCTGCCATGCTCTTTGAACATCCAAATCTCCACTATTAAGAGCAGTGTCTCCGAAAAGAAAAGAAAAACGAAAAAGTAAAAAAAAAAAAAAAAAAAAACGTAATAACATATATCGAGTTTTTTTCCTATGCCGATGCTGTGTTAGAAAATTTATTTCTCGCGAAACGAAAATGGAAAAAAAATGAATTACACACGAAAAAAAAAACAAAAAAAATCAAATAATAATCAAGAACAACGAGAAATAGCACAAATTGAATAACCGAGTTGTTTCAGCCCGTGTCGGGCGGACTTGTTAGTTTTTTTCGTTCGTTTACTTCGATATAGATATATTTAATTTAATTTTTTTTCTGCCTTGGATATTTTTATTTTATTTATGTTTTTTTTTCAACGCGAAAAATTGCAAGACAAAATGTGTTTCCCGTTAATCAACCGAACTAACGCAATTGTTTATTCATTTGTTTTTGAACATTCTTGTCCCGTTATCGCGACGGCATCATCGAATCATAGTACAAAATATATTGTTGCAATCATTTAAACATACAAGTCTTGTGATGAATTAACAATCACCGTGAACCCGTGGTTATTTATTTATTTATTTTTTTTGTTTTGCTTCATCGTTGCTAAACTCGTATTTATTTAAATTGGCGAGAAAATTCTTCAGTCTTGTATTTAAAGGAGATTAATTATTTCATTAACATTACAATGTATGCGTATTTACGTTTAGAAGTAATTAAAAACTTTTTTTCGTTTTTGTTTTCGTTTTATTTATTTTTTTTTTTTTTTATGTACGCGATATCACAGCGCTCAGCATAATTATTTGAAGGTACTCGAGTTTTTAATTAGCAATTGTCAACCAACCGTTGGACATTTACGAATCAACTTTACACCGGCTTACTGAGACGCGACGCACGCGCACAATCGCGCATATCTTCATTTTGTTTCGTTTATTTTTTCCCCCTCGTTCGTTTTTTTTCTCTCACTTTAATTGATTAATTAATTTTCTTTCCTTCTTTCTATCATTGTTTCATCATGAATGTTCTTTTGTGTTCATTTATTCGCGAATATAAATAGAAGACCAATGCTCTCGAAGTAGCGTCGGATGAAAAATTGCATTTGTGTTTGCTTTACTTTTCGTTTTTTCTTTATCTTTCTCTTTGCTTGTTAAAATTTTTCATTTTTATTATTTTTCATTCTTCGTAACGAATCAACTTCTGAGGGAAAATGGGAAAAAAGGATTTTTTTTTCTCGGCGAGCACGCCTATCTTTCTCATTAGTTCGCAACACGCTAATCGCACTGTCGTAGTTTTGTTTGTGTCGTGTGTTTGTGTTTATGTGAGTATCTGTGTGTGTTTTTTTTATGAGTGAGTGTGTGTTGACGTTAATGTAGTGTTGATGATGGGGACACTGCGTTATTGCATACAAGATGCATTTTTCTTTTCAGATGCGACGACTGCCGACAAGTTGGTCAGCGTTCAATGGGTTCTTTCTTGTTTGTTTTTTTTTTTTTTAATTCATTCCATCATTTTAATTACTTATGTTAAAAAATAATTTTCCAGCTACAGCTATAATAGTGTTATATAGCCCCTGAACGATCGGTGTACAATGAGGATATTCGATTTAACAGACGTTCTCGTCGTTGCCCCAATTTTTTTTTTTTTTTGTTGCTGTTGTTATGTATTTTTATTATTCCCTTATCGTTTTTTTTTTTTTTAATTTTTTTAATTTCTACTAACGTGTTTGAAAAAACGGTTGGATCTATACCACTGGGAGACTCACGAAATAATTGTCTTAAATTTAAACAACGTTTCAATTTTTGTTTTTCCAACTTACTCGCCGGTTTACTTTTTTTTTTTTTTTTTTTTCAAATTAATTTCTTTTTTTATTTCCCCGTGATCATTCTTCAACTCCACCGTGCCCAATCGACAGCAGGATATTTGCATCGAGATAACATGATATGATATATACCACATATATAAAATTGATGAGATACGTTTTTTTCTTCTTCTTCCTTCTTTCGTTTTTTTTTTTCACCCCTATTTTTAACCATGTTGCACGATAGAACAGTGGGTTTTTTTTTTCTATGCGCTACATATTACATATCACAGAACTACGCGTAAATCCGCTATCGACACGACGATGGTGGGACACCGACGAATCCATTTTGTTCGTCGTTTCGGATGCTCTGGTATTTTTATTTGAATTTTTCTTCGTTTTATCAATTCTTCGAACGATATGAAATTTGTGGTGAGATTTTTTTTAAATTTTTTTTTCTTTCTATTTTTTTATCGACTGACGAATTTTCGTGGTGAAAAAAAATGTTGATACTGGCACATGGTACGTTACATTTATCGTACAAGCCATCGCAATATTCGTTGTTTCAACCAAAAAAAAAAAAAAACGCTTCAGTTCCCATTTATTTTTCATTAATTAATTGAATAATCAATTCTTTCTTTGCTTTTCACTTCGGTCAGTTCTCACGCTCGATCGAACGATTAAACAAAATTTCCAACGAGAAAAAACACAAGAAAGATAAAATAAAAAAAAAACAACAAAAAAAAAAAATTGAAAATCATTTACTGTTATTTGTATTTTAATGGGCAAAAAATATCTCTGATACGAGTGGAAAAGCAGAATGTCGTGCGAAACTAACAAACGTCACGACGATGGATCATCAATTAATTCATTTCAATAAATTAACATAATAATAAATGAATTGATATAAAAATAACTTGTTTTTTTTTTTTTAAATACAGAGAAGGCGTCGAATTGGGAAAATCGTCGGAATTCAACATCGGAATATTCGATAGCGGAAATACACAAATGTGCGGGAGCCTCCAGACTTTTCGACACTCGGTACTATTTAAATCAATCGCACTCTTTCTTTCTCTCTCTCTCTCTCTCTCTCTCCCTCTCTTTCTTTCTTTATATCTCGCTTTTCGCAAGTTATTTCGCACTTTGTTTTTTTTTTCTTTCTTGCTTGTCGTTGTCACATTGCATTTCTACACGGTTGTCTCAATTAATTGTTTTCATTTATCAATTATTTCCCGAACGTTGCGTCGATCGAGACGCAAGAAATTGTTAATGAAAAAAACTGTCGCGCGACAATCAGAGAGGAGTAAAGTTCCGAACAATCGGGGGACGGATGTGTCGATCGGTGGATTACAATAATCAACGTGAGACGAAAAAAACAATTGCGAGAAAAAAATCGATAAAAAAAAAAACAGATGCCTTAAGAAAGAGACTACACGAGATTTTGCAAAAGGAACCGCATTCTTTTCTTTCCTTCAACGTCGTTCCAATTCTACATAACGAAATAAACGAGGAATACGATTCAATCGAAGTGAAAAAAAAAAAAACCAAAAATTATTTGAACAAAGAAAATAAAAATTAAATTAAAGAAAATTTGAATTTAAAGAATAACGAAAAATAGGGCATTTTTTTTTTGTTCCACGATGAGATGGTCAGCGGTTGTGGCTCGGGCACAAAGCGAGTACGACTGTGTTGACAATGCGTTTATCTTTTTTACATATGCAAATTGAAAGAAGAAAACGAGAAGAAAAAATATTTTTTTTAAATTTGAAGAAAAAATCTGGAGGATCGGGGTTTTCGCGAGGAGGAGGGTACAAAACACGCGAATAGTTTTCACACCCGGACGCTCGAGGAAAACTGGAGGCTCGCCCTGGATTGATGCTCGAAACTGTGCAGATACCTCCAACAAGTTACACAATTTTTTTTTTTTTTCATCTTCGCTTTTCAAATCTGATGAAAAAATTCAATATTCGTCGGACTTTGCTTTGAATCAATTCAAAGATTTTTTGGCTTTTCGCGTTTACTACATTTTGTTGTTGTTTGATTTTTTTTTTTTGTGTTTTTTATTGTTTAAAGTATCTACGCGAGCTCGAAGCGCAACGCAACGCGCGCACGACTTGATAGTCTTGTTATGTTCCATGTAGTTTTTTTAATAATAGCGTTTTTGTTTCCTTTAGTTTTTCCCTCTCTCTCTCTCGCTCTCTCTTTCTCTCTCTCTCTGTGTATCTCTCTCTCTCTCTCTTTTTCTTCCCTCTCTTCAATACAGTAATAAGCAGTAGCGGTAGAATAGTAGTATCGTATGCGGCATTATAAACATTAATGTATATCGTAACAACCAAGACTCCTCGTTTAGTTTTTTTTTTCTCATTTTACATCTCACTCACGTATTTGCTAAACGTGAAGGTGGCCCGAAAAAAAAAGAAATTGTTATCAAACGCCGCTCATTGAACTAATCGTAAGAAACCAAACGATAAAAAAAAAACGATCAAGAAAAATGAACGAAAAAAAAACGAAGAAAGAATCGTTAAATTCAAATAATAATAATAATAATAATAATAACAGTTACGATTTCGGGGGGCCATTCGATCAGCAGCCAGCCTGCACGTGGCCTGCACGACGGCCACTCGGTGGCCATTTGCATAAATATCAAACAACATTGTATTTATTTTTCTTTGTTTTTTTTTCAATATTATTCATTCGTTGGTATTATCAACAAATTACCGCTTATTCGTTTCCTCAACTTTTTTTTTCTTCTTCTTCCATACAAAAATAAGATACCGAGCTTCGCTCATTGATGCACAGCCATGTGATTACGCGCCTGATTTCTTTTTTTCTCTCCCTCTCTCACTTTCTCTCTCACTTTTTCACGTTAGTCTCACTCTTTATCTTCCTTCCTCTCTCTCTCTCTTTCTCGTTTCTCTCGCAAACCCCCATCGACAGATTATTATCCTGTACTTTTTGTTTCATCTCCTTTTTTTTTTCCCAGGCGACAGAATCAGCACTCGGTTCTGTATTACCGTCAAAGCTGAGGTCGGGCAAATTGTCTGAAGCTTCGATAAACCACGAATATCATGTCGTACGAATCTCGGGTGCAACGCACTGATCCTCAATTACCTTTTTTTTTTTTCACCCCCGTCATTCACCGATAAGTGCGCGTCTACGATCCACTGTTAATTATTTTTATTCATTTCCCCAATTTATCATTATTATTAGTAGATCGTTTTTTTTTTTCATTTCATTTCTTTTATTTTTTTCGTTAATAATAATTATCGGGCGCACGGCTTAATTTTTATGCAAAAGGCCTGGTTCGACTTTTCATAATCTTTTTTTGTTTCTTCTTTCAATCATGGAACTACGCCGGCGTATGCGCGCGTGAACATATATAAATAAATCATAAATTATTAAACTAACCCACCCTAATCTTTACCTAACCCCCCTTCCATATGTTTCGTGCATTTCAGAAAAGCATACAGGTAGTTTACATAGTTATCGCGAGGAGATTACTATTCAAATACCATTATCGGTTCGTGACCATCGTTTAACTACATTCGTGGTCATTACCGAAATTTTTGTTTATTTTTTTCTTATTTTTTTTTGTCTTAATAATTATTACTATATCAATATTATATACCCTCACTATGAAGCTAAATCGCTACATCAAGACTCGGCTGGAATGTGCCCGTCCGTTCGAACGACGAGCCAGAATCGCGAGAAAATGTTTTTGTTTTTTTTTCTTTTTTAATTTTTTTCCCCCCTCTGTCGAAATGCTCCGGAGCGTATTACAGTTTTGTAAATTCGTTTGGAGGTTTTCCAGACTCTTGAAAGAAGTACACCGAGACGAAGTTGTTTTTTTCCCCCCCTTCTTTTTTTACCCTAAACATCATCTCTCGTCCGTCACTTCAATCTCGCGGGCCTCAATCTTCGGAAAAAAAATTATTTACATATACATATGTATATATATATATATACACACATATATATATTCTCGATTCTCGAAAAGTCAATCACGAAAAAGTTCGAATTTTTCGCAATCCATTCCAGACAAGTTACAATTCAATTATTAAATCGTACGAAGTTTGTTTTTGTTGTTGTTTTTTTTCTTCTTCTTCTTATCTTTTTTTTTTCAAAACAAACGTTGAATTATTACATTAAGAACATATTTGAAAAATACCGCGATTCTCCAATGCGCCCCCCGCGTTTCGCGACGAAAAAATCTTACTTCACTATTATTATTTATTCTTTTTTTTTTTTTCATATATATATATTTTTTCATAATTAATATTATTATTATTCATGTTTTTTTACCCCCTCTAATGTTTTTTTTTCTCTTTCATTTTCTCTTTTCATTCAATTTTTTTTTTTCCCTTTCTTTCCATTCGAGGCATGGGACGCGTGTGAGAAGTTGTACCGAATGATATTATTATTTTTTCCATCTTCGAACATTCATTTTCGTATTTTCTTCCCTTCAATTTTTCAAAAAAAAAAAAAAAAAAAAGTGTATTATTATTTTTTTTTTTCAGTTACTTATCGCACGTTCCTACCGTTTTACCTCGTGTGAAGCGTCACTGTTGCACGGGAGTCGGGGGATACGGATAGGCATAGGGCGGAACCGCTTGAAACTGTCCGTAACCCATGGACTGATAGGCACAAGCGTTGGCCGCGGGCGGTGGTCGATTGGTTTGGAAGAATTTGTTATTAACGAGGCTCTGAATGCTGGAATCCGTGTGTCCGCCCGATGGCATCATGAAAGGCGGTGGAATGGAATACATGCCCTGTCCGTTCGGACTGGCACCGTAACCGTTTTGACGATTGTTGATGCGATTGCCCTGATAACCACCCGTACGTCCTTGATATCTCGGTGCAGCACCGGCGTTTTGTTGATAACCGTTTGGACAATTGTTGCCACCGGTTTGATAACCATTTGCGTAACCGTTTGTCTGACGTTGTTGTTGTTGTTGTTGATGCTGTTGCTGCGGTTGTTGTTGCTGCTGTTGTTGCTGCTGCTGCTGCTGCTGATGCTGTTGATGATGCTGCTGAATCTGTTGATGCTGCTGGGATTGTTGATGATAACCGTTTTGATAATTGTTCTGTCGATTGTTCATGTAACCGGTGTTGTTCGGTTGACGCATCATCGCCCGTTCGTGCATCGGATTGTGTTGATTGTGTTGCTGTTGATGACTCTGCCAACCAACTACGGTTCCCGTGGGGCTGGAATTGTTGCGCGGGCTTCCCGTGGAATTGTTGTCCTTGACGGTGCGTGCGACGCTCCAACGTTGACGTCCCTTGCCAAATTGATTGCGTTGTGAATTGGCCAATTCGGCCAGTTGAGGATTGATCACTTGTCCGGCTTCCTCGAGCACGGATATCAATTCCTTGGCTTGTCGAGCGTTGTTCGGTGTGAAATACGCGTAAGCCGTACCGGCGCTCTGACAACGTCCCGTACGTCCTATCCTGTGTATGTAATCCTCCGAACTGTGGGGATAATCGAAATTAACCACGTATTTCACGTCCTCGACGTCCAAACCACGTGCCGCAACGTCCGTTGCCACGAGTATCGCTGTTTTTCCATTGCGAAATTCCGACAAAACGTAATCGCGTTCGGGTTGTGATTTGTCACCGTGAATCGATATTACCGACCAACCGTCGTGTTTTATCGCTTTTGTTATCTCGTCGACTTTTTTCTTCGTTTCCACGAATATTATCGTTTTGTTTCCACGTTCGCAACCGATTTCGCGAAGAAGCACGGATAGTTTTGATTCTTTTTCGTGTTCCTGACATATTTCGATTATTTGACGAATGTTGTGATTGGCGGCGAGGGTCAAGGAACCGATGTTTATTTGAATGTAATCGGTTAGAAAATCTTCGGCCAGGGCTTGTACCTCTTTGGGCCAGGTTGCCGACCACATGAGCACCTGTCTGTCCGGACGTATTTGCTCGATTATCTTGCGTATCTGGGGCTCGAAACCCATGTCCAACATACGATCGGCTTCGTCCAGCACGAGATAGGTACAACGACGAAGATTCGTCGTGCCTTTTTCGAGAAAATCTATCAGACGTCCGGGTGTGGCTATGCAGATTTCGACGCCGTGCTCGAGATCACGGGCTTGCGGACCTTTTGGGGAACCTCCGAAGATGCATGTGTTACGGATGCGCGATGACGATCCGAAATCACGGGCTACGCTCTGGATCTGTTGGGCTAGCTCGCGGGTTGGGGCGAGAACCAGGACTATCGGGCCCTCGCCGCGGCTCAGTCGTGGTTGATTGTTTATGTGAACTGTCGCTGGTAGGATGTACTGCAAATGTTTTTTTTTTTTTTTTATAATGGTTTTTGATTTTTAGAATTTATTTATTTTATTTTATTTTATTTTTTTTTTTTTTAGTGTTTGGTTGGTTTGTTTGGTCGGCGTTGGGTTTTTGGTTTATTCAAGAACTAAATCCGGACCTCGGGGTTTCGAAAAATCGATTTTTTGTTTTTGTTGTTGGTTTTTGGTGTAGGAATAATAGATTTATAATTTTGAAAAAAAAAAAAAGTATTTTCGAGACAACTGTGAACGCCGTTTTGTTTATTGTTTTTTTTTTGAAATTTATTTATTAGCTAAATTACACGTCGTGGGGTCACTCGTGTCCATTGAATTTTTTTGGATAATTATTGTGTAGCAAAAAAATTTTTTTTGTAGAAAATTTTGAAATATAGTATAACTATAATACTTCATGATACAATGATGCTTTTATATTCGACCCCATCGGTTTGTCGCTGTTCTTTTCGATTCGATACCACTCAAGTGCATCGTGGTGTCGAATCGACCCGAGGCTTTGAAAAAAAAAAGAAAAAAAAGCCCTCATAAGAAATCTGAGAAAATTCCGGAATGAAGCTCATGGAGTTTCTACTTTACGAATGAAATTTTGAAATATGTAATTTCTGAAATTTATTTTCTTATAGAAATAACAATGAACTGCTAAAAAATGCCGGAACTTTGAAATTTTTGCCCGGGTCGAATCGACACCACGATGCACTGATAGGGTTGAAAAAAAAAAAAGGGTTCTATGGCATGAAAAAATTCAAATGGCCGTGAAAAACGCGGCTGGAGCGTGGCATTATAAAAATTCTGGGGGACACGAATGACCCTATGACGAGCTAAGGTTTTATAAAATGAAATAAAAATATATGTATGGAAAAATAAAACCTCGACGTACTCGCACATTCGTGAGAAATAAACGATGAAAAAAAATATATATATATCAATCGGTTTGTGAAAAAAAAGTTATATCGAAATGTTTATCGTTAACCCTAAAACTCATGACCGAGGTCCGAACGCACCCAATGCGACCTTAACCCTTAGTCTGGAAACTTTTTTTTTTTTTTTGAACCTTCAGCCTGAAAACGTGGATCATAACGTTTTTTCTACAACTTTTGAAGTACCTACTGCAAAAACATCTGGAAAAAAAAAGAATCACGAAAATTTCTCAATCCTTGAATTTGAATTTTCAATTATGAAAAATGTAAAAAAATACATTTTTCAAAAACATATTTTCCATAGAAAAGATAACGAACGAAAATACGAAGTATTCAACGAAAACCGACCCAGGTTTCCAGACTAAGGGTAAAAAAAAAGCTTTTTCCTGATTTCATTCGTTTTTTCATCGACTCAATGTCAATGAAATCAGATTTCTCGTGAGCTTATCCTCTGTTTTATTGGAAAACGAAGCAAATCACCTGCGAGAAAGTCCGTTTATCAGCACAGGTCCGGTCATACATGATCACGGAAACCGTGGGGTGCATTGGGACCCCTAGTTCGAGGTTGACGCGTTTGAGGGTGGAAAAAAATAAATTCGCGCGGGTCAAACGTTACGATAATACTCACGGCAAGAGTTTTTCCGGATCCCGTTTGCGCAATTCCCACCATGTCGCGTCCGCTGAGCGCAATTGGCCATCCCTGAGCCTGAATGGCCGTTGGTTCCTGAAATCCCTGTTTGCGAATTTCTTGCATAACGTAATCCGGAAAATTACTTTCCTCGAACGCTTGTATCGGATACGGTGTGTTGTTTCCCTTCACGGTTATTTCCTTGCCCGCGTGATACTTCGTCACCTCGTCGGACGTACGTCCGCGCACGTTCGCGTGCGGTACGTACAAATTTTTCGTTATCACGGGAAGCGATGTCATGTCCCAATTTGGTTTTTTCAATTGATCGCCCGGACATTTTTTTTGATTCTGCTTCTTCATTCCGTAATCGTTGTGATTCTGTTGCTGGCTGTTCCAGTACGTTCCGTTGCCGTTTCTGTTGCCATAATCGCGGTTTCCTCGGGGTCTGTAAACGACACACGTCACGCTGTGTTAGATATCAATGTACGTGGGGCGCGCTCGCTCGCTCGCACCGACTAGCCCGCCGGTTTGGCACAAATCCGGACGGGTCTTGGCTATTTTTGTAACTACCACCAAATTTTCAAGATTCGACCGAATTTTTTATTACGTTTATTTTTTACAGTTTACTAACTACTTGTTACAACATTTTTCATCGTTGCAAATCGATTGATGGTTTTTCAAATTTTATTATTTTTTTTTTTTTGCAAAAGCGATTATTGAAATGGCAAAGTTTCGACGACGATTTTATTTTCCAGATTTTTGCAAAAAAAATCTGGAGAAGAAAAATCGAAATTAAAAAATGTTTTTCTCGGAAATAATAATGAAAATTTCAAGTACGCCGATTCGTTCGTCAATGAAATTTAAATACCATTTTTTTTAAAATGAAATATAATTTTTTTTTATTTAAAAAAAAAATTGTGCTTTTCGTTGTGATCGTGAACCCAGATTTTTTTTTGTGGATCTACGAATTACAGAATTGGTCGATGAGTATGAGGAAGTGCGCGAGTTCTATTTCGGTATTGGGTAATAATGTTAAAATCAACTTTGCAATGATAACTTGACATTTTTTTTTTTACACAACTGCTGTGCACAATTTTTTTTCTTTCCTTTTCTTGAAAAAACTCATGACTTTAATTTGTTATTACTGATTACTTTGTTCTCAGCTGAATTTTAATTTTTAAACAATTTTTAGGATCCATATCTCCTCAGAAGGAAATACTGTAATTAATAAGGACAGGCGACAAATTTTAATCCTGTATTGATCAAGGTTACACATGTGTATGTGTGTGTGTGCGTGTGAATATATACATTCTCAATGGTTCTATGCCTGAGCAATAAGTGCCATTAGAGCTTTATGCCCCTCACACCAGTGCATGTTTCACCTTGACTCGAGCCGCTCTATGACACCGTTGGACTACAATTCAGCTATTTTCGCAGTAACAAGTATTGTTGGAACTATTCCCCACAGTTTCCATGCAAATTTTATAAAATAGAAAAATATATATATATATAAAATAAAACTTTGATGAGTAAAAATTTTTAAACTATTTTCGAAATAAAGTACTCAATCTTCTTTCAAATGTTAAATACTTCGCGGATGCAATTTTCTGTATTTTTCAGATATAAAAACCTAACCCCAAAAATTTTGGATTTTTATACTTTCCAAACATTGCAAAACAATAATACTACATCGATACCAAAGATGCTTTGGAGACTCCGACCGTTCTGACACTTGGTTTTTATCATTTTCCACAAGAAAAAAAATACCAATGGAAATCAAAACATTAATTTGATATAGAACATTTTTATACACGTGACAAAAATGTTCATGTCAATGAAATTTAATAAATTTCCAAAAAAAAATCAACAAAACAAAATATCAGAAAACCTTCCGACTGAAAATACAATCTTTGCATAGACTGTCAATCATTGTAACCAATGCCACGACCTTTCGCAAGCCCAATCTTTAAAAAAAACTCCGAATCGTGCGTGAAAAAAAAAAACAAAAAAAATCAAATAAGTAAAAAAATAATCTTTGCTCCATTGAGTCCGTATGAGCCCCGGATCATCAATTTCCCACAAAACAATCCAATTAATACATAACCCCCATTAAAAAAAAAATATATCACCTGAAAAATAATTTTCCAATTGCCCGTAAATTCGTCGATCCATGACAATTCAAAACAAAATCTTGACTCATTGTGTAATTTTTCGCGATCGTGGTATCATATATATACACATCAAGTAACATGACAAAAAATAATAATAATAATAATAATAATAATTTCCAATGTTGCACAATCCATGAATTTTCGGACATGCATGAGTTTCGAAAATACGTTTTCTAGCATTACCCATCAGAAACTACTCGAAAGTCATATTACATATATACACGAGCATGTACATAAATAAATAACACACACACACACACACAAAAGATAGTGCGAGAGTAATGAAAGATCGATCTACAAAATGGCGGCTGTCGGTCGGTTGCAGGGGTCTTGGTGTATAACTGCAGCACTTCTCGTTGCCATTATCGACCGTCTCTGACACGGTCTCCCCCTTCCCCCGCCCACCCACCCACACACACACATTGACAATCCGATAGTTTGCCAAACGACAAACTCAACGAAATATCCAATGACAATGAAAAAAAAAATAGTTCTATTTCAACGAATACTTACGAAGTTTGATTGGAATATCCGTTACTGTACATCTTGTTATCGTACAGCGTCGCGCAGCTTCTTTCACACGCAACTGACCTATTACTTCTCTGTTTCTATGTCCGTCTCTCTCTCTCTCTCTCTCATACACTCTCTGCCTCTAGCCACTTAGAAACGGTGTTAGCCCGTACCAATCAAACCTAGGAAGAAGAAAAGGGAACAACAAAAAAATCTCGTTTCTTTCTTTCTTACTTTTTTTTTTTATTTTTTGTCTTTCTTGTTTTGTCGTTTTTCGATCGATTCACGACGATTATTCGTGGGGAATCGTCGATGTGAATCGATCGTTCGATGGACAATAAACTTTTATTTATTATTTTCGCGAATTTAATCGTGAATCGTGATGAAAATTTGGACGTGAAGAGATGCTAATAACGTCATGAAACTTACCCTGAGGACCCGGCGAACAGAGCTACAATGGCTGACAGGCACTGGGAAGACGGAAACGGGCGACTGGGCAACGTTACCGTTCGGTACCCCATCACGTGAGCTTTTCACGGCGATCACGTGACCCGCCCACGACCAATCCGCGATCGTCTCGCTCCCGACGTCCTCCCAACGTACGTCCAATCAACGCGCTCCGCACTAAAATCGATCCCTCACGGGCTTTCGCTTTCTCGCTTATTTTCATGTTTTTTTTTTCTCTTACTCTTCTTCTTCTATGTTTTGTTTTTCTTTTTCTTTGTCTTTTTTTTTTCTCGTTTTCACGTTTTTCTCGAACTCTCTCGCCCTCTCGCTGCGATCCTGCGCGGCTCTCGCGCACGAGCGAAATTGTACATACCGTACAACAATATATTCGCTGGCCAACGGGTTTTTTTTTATTTTTTTTTTTTTTCACGGGCCTGTGGGGAGAGTATCGATGTGCACGATACGCGATTGTGTGTGCGATTATATTGCACGTTTGTCCCTGTATTCAATAAATACGTATGGCAACCGATATATATATATATATATATATATATATATATATATATAGAACGTTTCGAATCATGCCGACGGGTATATATGTAACTCGATGGCCAATAGCGTAGCCTCTTGGTGACGATAAGACGAAAAAACCTTCGTTTTAATTTTTTTCTTTTATTCTATCGCACACACGTTACTCGTCAATGGAATCGAACGAAATCGACACCTCGACGAAAAATAAATAAATAAATAAATATGAATTGTTTTTTTTTTCGTTTGTCGTACGAACGAATTTTGTTTTATTTATTGTTTCATTGAAATTATTGATGTATTTTTTGATTAATTTTTTCAAATAATTAATTATCATTTTGTTTTTTTTAACTGCTGCTGATGAAAAAAAAAAAATAGGGAATAAGATAATACGTAATTTGTATTTTAGAGTAACAAATGAAATTATATCTACTTTGATTGAAATCTCTTTGTTGGATAAAATGGAAAATTTCTGCGAATCGGTTTATAGCCACCGCAAAGTGATGGGCCACCGTGAAATTCACACAGAGATTGAATAATTATTATCATAGCAATCGAATGTTTTTGAGAATTGCATATGGCTTTCGAAAAAAAATTTTATATATAGAGCGAGAAATGTATAAATCTCTTGTCAGTTTATTGAATTTCATAACACTCGCATTTGGAGCCAATATTCGCAAGGCGTCTTTGTCATTCGTCCACGAGAATTTAATGGACAATTAACAAACGACCATGAAAAAAATTGAACTACATACAAAAATAATAATAGCGAAAAATGTCGGATTGCTATTTTTTATTCTTCTTTATTATCTTCTCTTCGCAAGCATCGCGATAAAGTTGGAATCAATGAATTATTATAGCAGTAGGTGCTGTAAGGTTCGCCGTTGCAGACTCGATGCTGGTCTCTCGAAAAATCGATAGAGCGACGGGATATTGCAGGGCGGTCTCAGGACACGTGGAATATTCCCGAACACTCGCGCAGTTTCACACATATATATATTTATTAGAGTGTTCCTCAAAAAAGGGTCATTATTCAATTAATATTTCAGTATCCCCCCACAAAGGTTTCCAATTGTTAACAAAAAACGATCGTGATTGTTTCACCAAAACTACATCTCAATATTTATCCACGCCTCTGTGGAATTTTGATTTTTTTAAAACACATAACCTGAAATGTTTGTCGAATTTTATTTCTTATAGCTAAATTATCGACACAAGAAACATTTGCTCAATATGCTTTCTTCGTCAGAAAGATGCGTGATTCATTGAAAAAATTACGAAAAACAAGATGGCTGACATATGAGTGTCGCCATTTTGTTTTCGGGAATCAGCACATTTTTTGAGTGAAGTAGGCATATTTCCGATGAAGAAAGCGCATTGAACGAATTTTTTTTACGTCGATATTTCGTATGGTAAATAATTTCGGGTATGATAAATAAACTCGATAAACATTTTATGGCAGGTAATTTTAAAAACAATTTAATTCCATAGAAATGGGTGAAAATTGAGATAGGTTGAGAGAGGACTTCGCGAAACTTTTTTAAAATTATTTGGAACCCATGTGGAAGGTTACGCAATTTCAATTAAGAAATTACCTGTGCTAAGGACCACTCTAAAAAATTATATATTTATATATAACGTGAACGAAATGAAGCAAACATTTGTCATGACATTCAAATTGATCGAATGTTGAACAAAATTTATTCGTCACAATCGCATTAAATACTGTACATTAATGAATTCGTTTATCAATTAAATGTAAATATTAAGGAATGGATAGCCAGTTGGATACTAAATATTCAATATTCCGTTGTTTATTATTACTTAAAATAGAAATTATTATTATCATTTTTTGTTTTCTTGAATCATACGGGCAATGACATTGATGTTTATAAAGTAGAGAAAAATGTTTTTTTTTTTTTTTGTGTATGCGTGTATGTATATGTGTGTACCGCGATAAATCGTGGACGCAAACGTGTGAGCATTGATGAAGAGACGCTCGTCGTGTCGTTGAGTTTTCGTCGTTCTTCACGAATCGTCATTTTTTTCGTGTTCAATGGATTCGCAGTCCGACACACTATTTGTGCAGATTTGTCGTATCTTTGATCAATTGATTATCGTCGTCGTTACATCGACGACGAAAGTCCGTGGAAGATCATCTCTCACTGCTCCAGTAACTCTTCCCAATTACTTCTGGAAAACGATAATTTTTTTTTTTTCATTCATTCACAAAAATTTCGAAATTTTCACATTTTCCAGTAGTTCTTCTGCTCATTGTTATTTTTATGATGATAACATTTGGGAAAAATCGAGGTTCAACATTTCATCGTAAAGTAGAAACCATGAGCTTCGTTCATAAATTTTTCCGAATTTTTGAGAATTACATTTTCTATTTTTATTTCAAAGCCTCGTCAATAATTTTATTTGTCTCTAATCGATGACAAATAATATTTATGTCACGCTGTCCGTTTCACAATTTTTTTCTTGTTTCTATTTTGTCCCGTGACGATTTAATTCATTGCTGTGAGTCGTTGCTTAGATTTTCGTTAAAAAAAAGAAAACAAACAAAAATGTTTGAATCAAAAGATGAATACAATTGAGTTATGGTAAAAAAATAATGTACAAAGTTTTGTTGTTGTCCAAATAGGCTTTTTCGCATAGAACTCCGTAAGGATAATGCAATAAAAATCAGACCTTATGAAAATGCATGGAAAATCTAAATTCCTTCTGTCAATCGACGTGCTGATAAAACCATTAAAAGGTTCCGTATATTAAAAAAACAAATTTAAGGGCAGCGTTGAAAATCGGTTATACTGAAACTTTAATCTAAGAACATTATTCGGAGAAAACATAATCGAAAAGTTAGCGGCAGAAGGGGAGGGGAGACTTGCCTGCGCGATTGTTCACGGGGCTACGACTTCGGGAATAACTGCGGCTGAAGCTACGTTTGCCACCGCGTCCGTTGCGTTCCCGGCTGAAACTTCGACTTCGACTTCTCGAGTAACTTCGTTCTCTCTCACCGCCACGTCCACCGCCACGTCCGCCACCTCCTGGTACTCGCCATTTGCTTCTCATATTTCCTGTCGTATCCGCAACATACAAACAATTTAATTAAATTTTCAACAAAATGAAAAAAATAATTTTTTTTTTTTTTTTTTCAAGTTCTCAATACGAAAATTTACAAAACAAGTTGCAAGTTGAAACTTTCAATTTACATCCTTCGCCTCCTGTGTAGTGTGCACGGTAGTGGTTCTTTTTTTTTTCTGACCAGGTATGGGCATTGATAAAATATTGATATTATTAAGGGGAATTTATATACTTAAGGATTATCTATAAAAAATCAATGAAAAAAAAAAACCGATAATAATAATTCGCAAACTGCTCACCGCCACGATAACGTCCACCGAAGTTTCCGTTTCTACTGTCCGCGAGTTCCAACAATTTTGGATTTATCACCTGATTGGCTTCCTTCAGCACTTGTATCAAATCGTTGGCTTTGTTGGAATTGTTCGGAGTGAAGAACGTGTATGCGGTTCCGGTTTTCTGTCTGCGGCCGGTACGACCGATTCGATGAACATAGTCTTCGGAACACGATGGATAGTCAAAGTTTATAACAAACTTTACATCCTCAACGTCTGAAATATTCACGAATAATTAATAAACGAGCTGGATCATTGAAGGGATCGGGGACTCGATAATATATTATTATTATTATTATTATTATCTTTTTTTTTACAATACCAGTGTTGCGAGGATATAAATATTGTTTGTATTCGAATATCGTGATTTATCAAACATACTTTTGAAGCTTTGTCACGACTCTAACTACAGATAGCATTTTTTAAAAATTTTCTTGGAGTAATTTGATAATTCAAAAGTTGTCCTACAAAAATTAGGAAAAAAAAAAGAAGACAAAAATTTCAGCCGACCGGGAACACCACTGCACTGGTACATGATATGTGTATGTATATTTTTTAAATGTACGATGAACATTGGATGATGAGCGTCAATGAGAGTCGAAGCTTTTCTTTTTTTTTTTTTTACATGATTAATTCGACAGTGTGCTCCAATCGACATTTTGTGTATAACAACGAGGAAAAAAAATGGAAATTATAAATAAAACAAAATGTGAATGATAATTGTCGCGCATTTATGAGGATCCAGGAGCAAGAAAGTGGGGATTTTTGAAATTCACGTGTTTTCCCAGATGATTATCGATCTCACGATCGTCGAATTAATTATCGTGGCGAAAAAATTCAACATTTGTTTGTAAATTTTATAAAAAATAAAAATAAACCTCAAGTTGCGTCGAAAAAATTTGAATAATTTGGATTTTTTTTCAAGTCCTTTATAATGGTTTCGAGTCTAAATTATGCATATATTCAGACTCGAGAGTCCATTATGAAGGACCAAAAAAAAAAAAGAAAAAAGAAAAAAGAATCAACAGGTCCAAAAATTATCGAACTTTTTTCGACCCAACTCGACTTTTTTTTTTTTTCATTTTTCATAAAATTAATGAACAAACGCTGAATTTTTTTGCCACTTGGATAATTAACTTGTCCATCGTGATTTCTTAAAAAAATTAATAACATAATTGAGATAAATGCCGTGGTCGATAAAAAAATGTAAAAAAAAATTGTTCACCGAGGAATTTAGGAATGGAACTCGATCGAGGAAACGAATGTTAACTTTTACCATTCATACACAATGCAATGATCAATGAACATATAAATATATATGTATATATATACGTATATACGTATGTATATACATATTCGTGTACACAAGTTTGTAAATATGAAAAAAAAAAAAATAAAATAAAGGTTTTCGTGGGCGAGTGGTCGCTAGCAACGTACGAGCAGGGGCCTGGGCTGTTTGAGCTCGCTCCAGCTACAGCCTCCGCCGCTCCGTTGCTAATTGGGGCCCTTTTTCAGAGGCTCCGGCATCCGCTAAGCATGCCGACCACCTCATTGGATGGCTGACGGGAGTATCACTTTTAGCTCGAATTGGCCAGTGGACATGGGACACACTATTCTGGCAACAACGATTTAGCGGCCGAGAAACGACCCCCTGGTGGCCCCACAGCGTAGTAGCTCAGGACCGAGATATCCGGTACCCGTAGACGGATAAACCCGTGTAGGAGAACCCGGTTATGAACCGGACGACCGGACGGTCCGTCAGGCTATTGACGATTAGAGGCACGCGCAGCAGCCACCGCAGACAATGCAAACCAAGGTGCACCACCGAAACAAAGAGGCGGCGGGGCACGACCCCCAATATTATGTGCTTTGCATTACCCGACGTGGGCCTGCGCGCAATGTGCCTCTGCAATCCAAACAAACATCCAGCCGCGTTAGCTACACAGTTTTTACCACCTTCTTCAATTTCTTTTTTTTTTTTCAACTTTTTTTTTTTGTACATTTGCTTTTTTCTTTCTCTTTTTTTTTCTCTTACAGCCTAAATTTGTCTTACGTTCTAGCACGATTTTATTGCGATCCATAAACGACAATTTTTTTCGTTCAAATGCTTCTTTTTTGATAATTTTTTTTAATTTTTTGGGCGCTTTTTTTTTTTTTTTTGGTTTGGAAAATTTAGAAATGAAGTTTGATAGCGTCGTTTCTCTTGTAATGTCATTAATTAATTATTATTATTGTTTTTTTTATTTAATGTTCTTTGATCAGGCTACTGATATTGAGAAATGGCTCCGTTTTTTTTTTTTTTAATTAAGTTTTTCTGAAATTTGGTAAAATTCGTCGATTGATTTAGACTCGAATTGATGTTCATCGTCGAATGGATTCCGAAATAAAGTATTTTTTGCCGAAACAAAAAAAAAGAAAATAGAAAAACACAAAATCGCGAAAATTTTAGGTCGAATATTTTCTCAATTGTTTACGAAAATGTTGATAAATTTTGATTCGGCATGAACGAAAAAAATTCTACGCGATCGCTATAGGGGTTTCAGTCAAATTAGCACGTATTTGCTCCTTATTTTTTCTTTCTTTTGGATAAATAATTGTCTACTTGATATAAAATTTTTGCGACCACTCACCAAGTCCACGAGCCGCTACATCGGTGGCCACTAGTATTGGGGCTTTGCCCGACCTGAAATCTAAAAAAAAAAAATATCCATTGTTACTCCTAAGATGTTTTTTTATTAAAGCAAATTTTGATGGTATAACGCAAATTTGATTAATCAGTTAATTGATTGGTTAATTCGATTCTGACGTTGAACGGACGAATTTTTATTGTCAATAAGTGGTTATATTTTGTCATCGTGACGACTTACCCTGCAATACCCAATCACGTTCCTGCTGAGTTTTGTCGCCGTGGATGCAAACAGCCGGCCATCCGTCACGTTTCATTTTTCTCGTTATTTCGTCGACCCTGCGTTTCGTCTCGATGAAAACAATCGTTTTGTTTTCCTGTTCCGCCATTATTTCTTTCAAAAGTGTGCTCAGTCTGAATAAACCGAAAAAAAGGTGATAAAAAAAAATTACTTATCAGTGAAAATGAAATTCATGGACAATTATTAAACGAATGCGACTTAAGATAAGGTACTTGGACGGAACAGTTTTTCCATGAATTGTCGTAAAATTTTAATGATCTACAGGCCACTGTATTATGTATGCGTCTGTTTTGGAAAATTCATTAATTAAGTAGAATTTTCTGATAAGAAAGAAAAATAGTCCAAGACACAATCGAGATAAATAACAGCAGAGTCAACCGTTTTTGTACACGAAACTTATGCCGGTTATCTGATTTTTCCGCTATTCAATAAACATGGCGCAATAGTTTATTCTATCGAATTCACGTGAATCGTGCGAATCAAAATAAGGTTTGACCCGATGAATAACAAACGATCTCGTTTGTATCATAGTCACGCTCGAAATCACAAAAAAAATTACATAATAATAAAAAAACGAGAAAATTAACAAAATTTGATCCACAGACGAATATTATTAATTTCAATAATTCTGCGAATAATTTTTTTTTCTTCAATTGGATAATTCACTATTCATGTTAATTCGATTTAAAAAAAATAAAAAATCATTGCGAGATATAATTCAAACGTAAAAGCTTTGAATAAATCGGAGCCACCCGTAAAAAAGTTAAGATCGCGGTTTTTTTAAAACAATAATTTTCTTTTACAAAGATAGATATTTTTTTTTTAGCCACCCAACTATTCCAGCACTTGGGTCATTGAATCCCATCCAAGTACCCGACTTAACGCACGAAAGATGTTTGTTTTTATTATTATTATTTTTTTTTTTCAAACCGTACTTGTTCTCTTTTTCGTATTCCATGCATACATCGATTATCTGCAATATATTGTGATTGGCCGCGAGTTGCAACGAACCGACGTTGATCTGCACGTAATCTTTGAGAAAATCTTCGGCAAGATTTTTCACTTCTTTGGGCCAAGTTGCGGACCACATGAGGGTCTGTCTGTCCGGTCTTATTTGTTCGATTATTTTGCGTATTTGTGGCTCGAAACCCATGTCCAACATTCTGTCGGCCTCATCGAGCACCAAATACGTGCAACGTTTGAGATTCGTACGGCCGGATTCGAGAAAATCTATCAGACGACCGGGCGTCGCTATAACTATCTCCACACCGCCGTCAAGGTCACGGGCTTGGCCGCCCTTCGGCGCTCCCCCGTACAGACATGTGTTGCGTATGCCGGACGTGTGACCGAAATCTTGGGCGACCTGTTGAATCTGTTGGGCGAGTTCGCGGGTCGGTGCCAAAACCAACGCGATAGGTCCGTCTTTGCGGCCCAATTTCGGTTGACCGTTTATGTGAACTATAGCCGGTAATGTGTACGACAAAGTTTTTCCGGATCCGGTTGACGCTATTCCGACCATGTCACGTCCGCTCAGGGCTATCGGCCATCCTTGAGCTTGAATAGGGGTCGGTTCCTTGAAACGCTGTCTCCTGAGGAAAAAAAAAACAATAATAACGAAATTACATTTAACAAATTTTTTTACATCGCTCAGTTTTTTCTTTTTCTTTAATTGTATTGTGCTTAATTTTTTTTTATCATATTGTTACTCTTCGGGGGTTGTTGAGCCAAGACCTGGGAGTTCAAAAATCGATTTTTTATCGTTGCATAAATAATTAATTTATGGTCTTGAGATTTTTTTTTTTTTTAATCTTTTTGACGAAATGGACTTTTTAAAATTTGCTTGACTTGAAACTTCAACACCATCGTCTTCTACATATACATCGAGATACAGAGTACATAGAATTGTTGTTTTGAATATTGGAAACTCTTTTTGCGACGACGATTTATCCGTCCGAATAACGATAGATTTGTCAAATCCGCTTACTTGATTTCCTTGATGACATAATCGGGAAATCCTGCTTCGTCGAAAGTCAACACAGGATTCGGTATGTTGGATCCGCGAATGGTAATCTCTTTGTCGCTCCTGTACTGTTCTATAACGCGGATGTCTCGATTGTGAACGACGTAAGCGTTGGGCACGTAAAAGTCTTTTTTGAAGGGCTCCAATCGACTCATGTCCCAGCGCGGTTTCCTCAGGCTGGCTCCGGGCGGATTGCGACCGCCTCTGATCGCGCCCATTGCTCTGTCGCGGCCAAAGCCTCCGCCGCCGCCGCCGCCGCCACCGCCACCGCCACCGCCAAATCCGCCGCCCCATCCTCTTCTGTCGCGAGGCGAACGACTGCGGGATCGACTTCTGGACCTGCGCCTCCTGTCCCGTTCTCGACTACGACTGATAACAATCAAACCCACCGTTTTATAATCGTGTATATCATTGAATATCTCAATAATCATTGGTTAGAACATATTTTATACAGCGCCACTGAGTCGTGTCGGTATATTACTCGACAGCATCCGAGTCCATGACACAACGAATCAAGTTAACTTCAAATAAATGAATAATTAAGAAAAAAAAACCCAATGAAGGCAAAGCTGTCGAGGCTATCGCGTGTTCCTCACCATCCGAATTCGGCTTAGCGCTCAAAGGTCAAAATATACATTTTTCGACCCTAATATTCGACCCTAGGTCCGAAAAGAAAAAGGAATAGTAATAACAATAGTTATTGTGCCATTTAGAGTGTATAGACACCTGCTCGCGACCACAGTAACAAGAAAAAAAAAACATGTCCAAAAGAATTGTGATCCCATTGCATTTTTGAAAAATTATAACCTAAAACGGAGTGAATTATCGACGATGAGTACAGTAGAAAGACGCATGGAGACCACAGCGACGGTGGTGCATCATAGCGGAACGCAGAGAGCATCATTTCGCCCCCCCGCCCCATCGCCCAATCATAAATACCCAATTAATTCCATTTCCAATCATCTCCTCGAACAATCAACCATAATTTCGTACACACAGTAGTTGACGAAAAATCGAACGAAAACCTTTCATGCACAAAAATGTTAAAGCATCGGGGGTGTGCGCACGCGCGTTCCCGCTCTGTCTCACAAAAATAGAGTTTTGCCCTCGCAAGAGGTGCTCGAACGTCGGACAGGTCGGACACGCATCGAGGGTTGGTTCGGTATTAAAAAAAAAAAAAGTTAAAAAAAAAAAGAAAGAAAACCTTACTACAGTAGCGAATAAACAATTCCGTCTCACCTTCGATATCTTCCCATGTTCAAAGCACGTAACTAACGTTCCAAAAATTGTTTCAAATCCAGTTTCGAGATTGAATTATTGAGAAATCGAGTATTAACAAAAAGGGAAAAATGTATAACGAGGTTTTTTTCGCGACCGTACGAGAGACGTTGGCGGCTGTGATAGGAGGCGGTCGCGAACTAAATTTGCTTCTCGGTCCGGTCGGGCAGAGTGACCGCGCGTGTTCTGTGGAACGACAAAGGTGGTTTACTCGCCGGTCGACCAATCGCGTTTCGTCGTTGGACGATGAAGAGGAATGCCGAGTCGGTGATTGGACCACTCGTCGTGCGCGGAACGCACGGGAAACCGCGCACTTTCGCGCATGTGTCGTCACATGCGTGCAAACAAAACGTTTTTTTCTTTTTTCATTTCACGAATGATGCCGATTGGATGCCAACGATTACGCTGACGAATGCGCGAGGTGCGAAAGTGCGGCTCCCCATCGCCGCCATCTTGGTGTTCGTCCCGCGGCCGCGTGTTATGGACGCGGCCGAACGGTGGCGCTCGCGACTCATCGCCGCTACCCGGGACTTTTGATTTTCGCATTCACGTGGCAATAATTTCGAGCCACGTTTCTTTTATTATTATCATCATCATTTTTGTTTTCTCATTATTTTCAATAGTAGATCAGCCACATTTTTTTGTTATGTACATTACACATATGAAATTAAACAAGATAAGGAGCGACGGCGGGGCTCGTGTATGAGGTACATGGAGAACGGAACTCACGTGTTTTTTTTTTTTTTACGGGAACACCGTGGCAAAGTAAATTACGTTGTCGTCCAACGACAATCGTATTACGATCATCGCGGTGTTTAGAAAATTTTTGCAGTTTTATTATTATTAATATTATTATTATTATTATGTATTATTATCGCAGAATTCAGTCGGCGCAATTGTTCTCGGTTGTTTCGGTGGTTGCGGTAGTGTTTAGCTTCGTGGTGCTAAACTGCTGTTGCCCGGGGCCACGGACATCTCGCCTCCCTGTGTACTGTCGCGCTGTGGACACTGTCGAACATAAATAACAAAAATCGTATTGATAAGCGTTTCTTTTATCTGCAAAAAAAAAATTAATTATCAGTCCCGTTTAGTATTGGCTTAACACGATTCGAACCATGTTCAGCATTTTTTCTGCTATTTAGAACAAGACGTGAATCCTGTGTTTTAAAAAAATCCCTTTGCCACAATTTATTCTTCGAATGAAATACGATTATCGGCCAGATCAAACGTAGCAATGATGGACATTGAATATTTTTTTTTAGTCCTTATTAAAAACCATATTCGAGACAAGGTTTAATTTTTTTTTCTACGAAAATACTTAGTAGAATTTGGATAACAGTTCAATGTCCAAACTCTGCTAAATACAATTCAAATTCTGATGTAAGTTAACGCCACTTTTCCATCCCCTCTCAACTGGATTTTCAGCATAATTTAATAACACGTTAACAAATGTTCCATAATTTTTTAAGTAGAATCTAAGTACGAGAATTGAATGTCTACAACGTAAAAGCAATGTCCCTTACAAATTCCACGTTCCTAGGTCGAACGGTTTGAGCTGTGTAATGATGAGACATTCAGTCAGTCTGTCAGTCAGTAAGTGAGTCAGGATATTTTTTCTAAGATATCTACAGTCGTTATACAAGTGCGTAAAATATTTTCAGCAATTTTTCAACAATCATCGAGAAACGGAACGATAAAAAGGCACAACGAAAAAAAAAAAAATAATAATAATAATAATAATAATGTCCAAATGAAAAATTCGTTCGAATTCGCATTTACCTTTACGCGAATCTGATGTTTGAGTATAGCCGCGCGTAATATAAGCATTCTCGTGCGTCTCTGATACTCCTTGCCAATGCCAATGCACTTTTCAAAAGTCGTGCTACGTTGATCAACGTCTTTGGCGTACAAAATTTTGTTGTGGGAATCTATGCGGGCTTGTATCTGTCCCTCGAGTATCAATTGCATTAGTTCGTCCTCGAGAGCGGCGACGGTTCGATTGAACGCCACGGCCATGCGTCTCATGTCGGCGCTCAAATAAGGACTGAAGTACTGTATTAGAGCGCGATTTCGTATCTGGGTGTACAAAAGATTTACGTGAGGCGCGATGTACATGTCCAACAGTATATTGTCCTTTATCTCATCGAGCAATTTCAAACACGATGCGTATTTGGATTCGTAAAATTTGAATATAATATCACGTAATTGAGGTTCGAGTTCCAAAAAAAGTTTGAACGAACTGCTGAATATGACTTGTTTCTGCAATTCGTGACGATCGAAAGTGGCCAATGCGCAAAGACCGCCGTAAAGTGCCACGTTACCGGGTGACAAAAGTTCGGTATAGTCGCAATAGTCCAAAGAAGCGTCGAGAAAACGTTTGGCGGCTATTTTGTATTTTCTCATTGCCAGAGCCGCGAGACCCGATGCGACTTTGAGCTTCGTCAGCACGAAAAGACTGCAATCTTTGCCCAAAAGACTGGGCGCGTTTTCCGCTTTACCGACGAACGTCAATACGTGGGTCCAATTTTGCAGATAAACCGATACTTTTATCACGTTCAGACACATTGTGACTATGTGCTTGCCACTGGTGCAATAGTCACGACCCCGCGAATAACACTTCAACGCGTTTGCCAAATCGCCGCAATCCAAATAATGATCGCCCAGATCGTCGTGACCTCTTCTTATGCTCTCTTTTATCGAATTGCTGCGATAATTTTTCAAATCGGTGTCCAATTTTTCCAATTTCAGGGCAGCTTTTTTCGATCTCGACTCTACCCACATCTGATCTATCGTCGGTATGTCCTGGGACGTGGATTGGGCCGCTATGTCCGGCAATCCCGGACTGCCTATGGCTTGTTGCAATTTTTTGTGCAATATTTGGTAGAGCGACACGTTGTAAGTTGTCATGACGTAAGCTATCGCCATTTTAAGGGCTTCCACTCGCAGAGTGGGACAGTGATCGGCTATGTAGATCAACCTGTACAATTTGGCCAGGCCTATGTAACTGTTGGCGTAGACTTCCAAATCCTGCGAGGATGAACAATTTTTTTTTTTTTCGATTATTGTTTCGCGCGTTTGTGGGACCTTCGCCATGTCGGATCGGGGGGGTTCTATAGCGAAAAGATGATCGACTTCGGAAGTCAGCTGATCGATCAAAATGCAATTACTAACGGTTTTTCAATTGTTTTTTTTTCCATCATCGAGTGTACCAACTTTTCAAGGGAATGAATAGTAACAATACGAATCTTGGATAAAATTGAGAATATCAAAATTGTAGACCAATGGAAATATTCAGAATTATCGGTGACCTCAAAATTATCGATGATCGGAATTTTTTATAATCATTGGCTCGAGGAAATAGCTTTTTTCTTTTTTAATAAATTCCATGAGAATGCTACGTACGAATAAAACATGAAAATTGACCAAATATTTGAAAATAATCTTTTTCAAAACTGATTAAATTAATTTCAGTCGTTATCGGTTTGCGTGGCTTTTGAAATTTTACACCTTTCCAATATTATCACAAATGGCAAATCGGCAAAGAAAGACGCTATGGAGAAAATGATGAGATTCGTGAAAATGGGAAAAAAATGATTTACCAATGTTGGATTTTCAACGATATACGGTTCTTCCTCCGTGTTATCATTGTCTTCGGGTGGCGCATCCACTTGCATGGGCTCCACCGCATTGTGCTGAACGAATGAAAACATTGTCGGTCCCGGCGACCAATGGCTCTCGATGCGGTTACTCCACAAGATTCCTCAGCCTTGTTCGTTACAGAACGACGACGAAATCCTCGCAACGACGAAATCAACGAATCTGTCAAGGCTAACCTCAATTATTCGTACGATCGTCAAATTTTTTCATTTGTTTTATTCTCTTTCTAATTTTTTTTTTCATAATTTAACATGTCTTTCCTCATTGTCGTTCACAACCCATAGAGTTACCTGGTATGTCATTGTTTTACGTTTTACAGCATCCCGCTATCTTTTGCGATAATTTTTTTCAATGTGAATCTCGATAATTGACATCAAGATTCGCCGATAATTCCAAATGAGTATCGTCTTATGGAGCCGACGAGTTCCGTTTTCCGTAATGAAATGGATTCCAATGGATTTTGGTCGAGGAAGATGGAATTGCACGAAGCTGTGTTCGCCGTTTTGGAGTTTGACAAGACCAAACGTAGTGCCAAATTCTGCCTGTAGGCGGTGCGCTGGTTCATCGGTGTATATATATAGTGATACTACACGTGAGAAAATCGTGTCGTCGATTTTCTACCGGGTGACAAATATTTTTTAAGCTGGGCTACATTTTTTTTTCCAGAGCTGGCCTACATTTTTTTTCTGGGCTGGCCCAAATATTTCTTTGGACGACAATCGTCAAAAAAACAATTGATTCTACGTTGATGTTCAAAACGTAATTCGACAATCGATCGGCAAATCACTTAAGAAAGTACTTTAGCGCCAACAAAGAACCAAACTGCGCAACTCAGAACTTCGTCTTCGTCGCAACTTTTCGAACCGCGATTTTAGTACATAACTTTCCCACAAGCGAAGTGCTTCCTACAATGAAATTTTTATGCTTCGTGGTTCCATCTGGTTCCATCGCCGGGCGAAGTCGGCCATAACCTATAAATCATTTATTTCGGAATTTCTTTTATTGATAATTCGGAAACAATTAAAAACTTTTTTGCGGTAAAATCGTAAGACGTAATCGTCTTTTTGCAAATATGCCTACGTACGAGATGCCACTGTTACTTCGTGTCATGACACGCGTAAGTTTCAAAAAGATTTAAAAAAAAAAAATTTTTTTTCAATAACAAAGTTATTTTATTTATTTTTTTCAGGAAAATATAATTTTTCACTGATGCTTCGTTTGAGTTGACGTTGACGTATCGATGAGATGTGATAAAATTTAAATGGAATATTCTGTTTCAGCCCGAAACCGTGACGGCGTTGAAAAGGGTAACGAGTGTGATTTTCGACAGAGGCGGTTTTGTAAGAAAAATTGAGAATCTTGGCCAGAAGCCTATACCTTACAAAATGAGATCCCACGGACACTTTCATCGAGAAGCGAGGTACCAATTTTTGTCTCGTTCAT
Source organism: Diplazon laetatorius (assembly GCA_963662125.1). Classification (NCBI taxonomy): domain Eukaryota; kingdom Metazoa; phylum Arthropoda; class Insecta; order Hymenoptera; family Ichneumonidae; genus Diplazon; species Diplazon laetatorius. Next base: position 8,615,572 of record OY759160.1, on the reverse strand, counting down.
AATTGCGAAGGTGTAGGCTCGTTTTACGATCTGCCTAATCGCCGCCGATTTATTTTCAGCTATTTCCTCATTCAGTTTGACGTTCCGCCTCGATCGATGCAAGACATGACGGAGGAGTATTTGCGCGACATGGATATCATCAAGAACAAAATATACAAGAGCGAGAAGGAGCCTTGTCCGCCCTGTACATTGCACGACGAACTTTTACCTCCGGCTTACAGGTAACAATATTTTTCTGAATACTTTCACAGCTACCGTAGATGGATTTTCGGTCGGTATTGAGAAAAAAAATAACCATTTTGTTTTATCTATCATCGGTTTCACTCCGGTCCACGAATATGCGTCATCTCTGTATCCAATCGTCGTTAACTTTCGATCGACGATTATTACCTCCGACAAGCGTGTCGAGAAAAAACTTGTATCATTGACAAAACAATTCTATTTTGCAGGCCAAGCGTGCAGAAGATGGTCGAAATGGCCAAGGCCCAGGAAAAGAAGAAAAACCGATTCAAACTTAACAGCGGACTGAAATACTATCCCTTCCAGAGATAGTTACAATGGTCATACGATCGTCACCTCCCCCCCCCCCCCCCAAAGTTTTTATCATGTAGAAGCTTGCGCGTAAGTACATTTGTTGAAATATAAATTATCCACAAAAAAATAAAAAAACAATCCGTTGCATTTCATTTATTAACGCGAAATAATGTTGTACACACTCGCAAAAGAACGTGAGGTTTATATCTAATGTTTAGATAATATTTGTTTTTTTTTTATCCTTTATCATCATCTGTAACCATCAAAAAAGATTTGTACAAAATACAGTAAACATTTTCATATATAGTATTCATTCATTATCTTATAATATTAATAATACAAATAACATAATCATAACATACATGTGCAACATGGTATGTTTCTTTTTTTTTTTTTCTTCTTTTTTACTTTTCATATCTTTCTGCGGAATATATCTTTCGAATAGACAGTGGAGAGTGACTACGTCGTTCATCGAAACGAGTTACTTTCACAGCTCGCAACAACAGCGGTAGAATCTATTTGTTCAACGTCTGCGATCTATTCAATTAATTACGCCGAAATTGCCGCTCAAATGTAACGCGCTTTTATGTACCTTGTAAATTCACTCGTTTGAACAATGATTAGATCGTCAGTTACGTTCGACAACTGTTTTCTTTTTATTTTGTTTTTTGATTCTTGATTTTATTTTTGTAGATTTGATTTCATTATTTTACAAATAATGGATTGTAGTACGAGGATAGTGTCTGAGATCCATAAAACGATCTGTCGAATGTTTCGTTGGAATGAGACAGTGACTGAAAATCTAAATAGTTTGACAACTTCTTGCCCGGCGTCGTTAGATTTTCTAAAAAAAAAAAAAAAAAACGCATGGACCCCTTCTTATTGACTTTTTTTTGTTTTCTTTTTTTTTCTAATATATCATTGACTCTTGTTCCCAGAAAATGTTTCGCAACTTGCGTTAATTCATTTCGTCATTCTGTCAATTATCAAACGTATTATAGAATGTAATTGAATTGGGTGGGGCTCGAAGTTCAGAATGAGCAATGTTCAGAAAGGCCAAAATTTCGAACGCGCGATGCTTCGAACGACAATGTTACGAATGGTCGCGGCGTAGAATGAAATTGTTTCGAATGGTTAAAATTTCGAATCGCATTGTAGCCTTCCGAACGCCTACCTTTCGAGCTTTCCCACGCGTAAATTATAAAAGTTAGAGATATGAAGTCGCGGACTTTTTTATAGGCAATTTATTTCTCTACAACATTGTTTATGTGAACTTTTCGTCTATATAGCGTTGTTTATCCAGCGTTTGGACAGAAACAAACAAAACGATAAGAAAATCGATGCATTTTTACCTTCCCGTCGAAACGCTGGTTAAACAACGCTATATAGACCAAAAGTTCACATAAACAATGTTGTAGAGAATTGAATTTCCTATAAAAAAGTCGGTGACGGCATATATCCAACTGTGATAATTTACGCTAATTTTTAAATTAACGATAATTTTAAAAAATAGAAAACCGCTACGGTTTTCAACATTTCCTGGTTTTCGAGCTTTCCCACACGTAAATTATCACGAATAGATATATGCCGTCACTGACTTTTTTATAGGGAATTCAATTCCCTACAACATTGTTTATGTGAACTTTTGGTCTACATAGCGTTGTTTAACCAGCGTTTTGACGGGAAGGTGAAAATGCATCGATTTTCTTATCGTTTTGTTTGTTTCTGTCCAAACGCTAGATAAACAACGCTATATAGACAAAAAGTTTACATGAACAATGTTGTAGAAAAATAAATTTCCTATAAAAAAGTCCGCGACGGCATATCTCTAACTTTCATAATTTACGCGTGGGAAAGCTCGAAAGGTAGGCGTTCGGAAGGCTACAATGCGATTCGAAATTATGACCCTTCGAAACAATTTCATTCTACGCCGCGACCATTCGTAACATTGTCGTTCGAAGCATCGCGCGTTCAAAATTTTGGCCTTTCTGAACATTGCTCATTCTGAACTTCGAGCCCCACCCATTGAATTTCTCCAAAAAAAATAAAAAATAAAATGAATTTGTATAACATTGACGTACAGTTACGTTGGTGCAATTGCCCTAAAGTGAGTTAGTGGCAAAAAGAGGGAAGGAGGAATGTAGAAAGAGCTTTTGCAGATTGATTTCGAGATGGTGTGGGGATTGTGGTAATAGAACGAGTAGAAATGTGATTTTTTGTTTTTTTTTTACATGTGTCGAGTGTTTCCAAAATTAATGCCACTCTGATTGGCTCCCTTGTTGCTACCGTATTGTAAACTTATGACACCCTGTCCGGCTCTGAGCTGTTCGTCCGTGAAATTTCTAACGTTCTTGTCCGCCTCCTTGGGACCGATGCTCGGTTTTCCGTAATTGCTCGCTTTTCGTCCGAGCGATTGCAGACATATTACCACGGAATTCAAATTTTGCCGTTCCCACAGATCGACCGTTTGGAATGTTTCTTGGGGCGGTACACCGAGTGCACGTGCGGCTTCGAGAAAAGCATTTATGTTTTCCATGCACTTGAACATCATCGGTTTCTGGTTTATCTTCTTCACCGAACCCTCCTTGATGTCGTTCACGAGTCTGTCGACAGAAAAATGCATTTTTTTCGTATCGTCATAATCACGTTTATCGTAATGAAAATTAATGAAATCGAATTAACCGATCGATTGATTATTAGTTTTGAGATATTTTATTTTTTTCGACGTAACAGCGTCGCGATTGAAAAATCGAGGATAATAATCCAATTGGAAATGAAGAAATTTATTTTTTATCCATTGGATATTGGAGTTTTTTTTTTTGACCGATTTAGAATTTTGGAAATTAATTTAATTTTATTTTTTTCTATGGTATTTAAATTTAAGAATTTTATTTGGCTCTGTGTACAAGTTATTCCAATTGAATTCGATTTTTACGTTTGAGTGTCGAAATTTCGTCCGGCGTTATTCAGAGTTACAAAATATTTCGAGAGTTTCACAATTCTTTTATTAGTCACATGGAATATACATATATGTATATATATATTTTTTTAAATAAGACTTTTGTAAAATATAACGCACCTGCAGAGAAGAGTACCGTCTTTAAGTATTTCGAAAAAATTATCCATATCTCCACTCGTATTGATATTCTCCCCCGTTATCGTCTTTATCCACTCCAAACACTCCTGAGCCAGCTCCTCGCTGTACTTGCTGTTTATCTGTAAAATAAATAAAAATATACACGTTCAGTCGATTGGAATCATTGAAATTGACACGCACCGACGAATCTCACAATCCAAAGCCATCGCATCTGCGATCTGAATCTTGACAACTTATCTCGAAATTAAATTAAAAAAAAAAAAAAAAAAACTAATCATGAGATGAAAGCAGGAATGGGCATCCATTGAATGAAAATGTATTTCAAATACTTTTTCGAACAAATAACTATGATTAATTATGATGAAAGGATCAATATTTTCACATTTTTGCAATAATTATGGTCAATTTACGTAAATTATTATTACCCAATGAATTAAAATATCCACCAAATCTGATAAAATTCATTATCATTTGGTCCGAAAAGTATTTGAAATACGTTTTCATTGAATGAATGCCCATCTCTGGATAAAAGTGGTTTCAAATCAATACTTCTACCACGATAATACAAATTCTATTAGCCAAATTACTGCAGAATCATCGAAAAATAAAAATCTATTACAGATCGTCATTTTCATCATTTTGCAGATATTAAATGAAAAAAAAAAAAATAGTTTAAAAAAAATTATTTATAATGAATTTTTAAAATTGTGAAAAAAAAATGATGGAATATCAAAAACGAAAGATAAATTTTATGGTTGAATTTTTATAGAATACATCGAAACGAGTCTTGCCCATTTGGGAAATACATTTCGAAAGAAAAAAAAAGATAAAAAAAGCTAATCTCCGATACGCAATTACACCGAAAAAAAAAACACACACACACACACAAGCGAGTGACGAGCAATTATTTATAAATCTGACATCATTCTCGTACGAGAATTCCACGAGTCCGGCACATTAGTCATGCGTTTGAAATTGTGGTTTCGGTAGCGCGTCCCCACCATCACGCGGTTCCAACTCCGTCCAGGTGGAATCTTATCAATATTTTTTTTTCCCTCCCCACATGTATCTACAATACGTGCTAACCGGTGTGCATCCTATACACGTCATTACACACACACACACACACACACACACATTTATATATGTTGTTCGCTTCAAGGCAAATCGACAGACTCTCGACCCTCGTCATTTTTATTTCTTCTACGTACTATACATTATAAGTGCCACGTGAAAAAAAAAAAAAACAAAACTCACTGCACACAATTTCTTTGACTCTTTCGATAATTCGAAAGAGTCAAAGTTACAATAATGCATTTTTCTTTTCCACATTTTGGCCGGGAAACATTTTTCACGTTGAGAAACAATTTTTTTTTCAAGACTACAGCAAAATTATGGATATGGCAATTCTAAAAAAAAAACCGTAGAACTACATCGATGCGATGATAATAGATAAAATAAAAATCGATAATTCCGTTCGACTCAATATAGATTTTCTTTTTAACGATGAATATGCTGTAAATTTTGATTAAACTAATTTTCAGAGTAAGTATTCACTCGTTTTGAAGCACACGTACTATAATATCGATAATAATATTAATATAATTAATATAATTTATACTGCCTATAATATATATATAATAGATTTGTTAATTCTGCCTAATATAATATATTTGCCACAAATAATGATTTATGATAATAATATAATTAATATAATTAACATAAAATATATATATTTATATGTGTGTGTGTGTGTGTAATTTATATAATCTAATAAACACGGAACTCGTGAACGTGTTTTGCGAGACCGTATAGAAACTCAATATCGTTTTACACGTCATCACCTAGGGTAACGACGTGTGCGTATGGTTTTATTAATTATCCCACAGGCTCCAAAGTAGCGCATCCTGTCCGGGTTGCCCCGGTCTGCGGCGCGATCCGCGTTGGCTTTAGTTGCCGCGGAGAGCAGTCCGGGTATCACGTTGCCCCCGAGTCATCGACCCTCCCTCGCGGGTTCTCGCCCGTTCGCCGGGCCTGGACCGGGCACACGGTGGGTAAACCTATCTTGGCTCGAACGCATTGGGGTCCGGGGTTCGATTCCCCACCCAAAACCAATGGAAATTTTTCAGATTTTTTTTTTTTTGCTCTACGCAAAAAAAAACCAAATTCGGAGATCCACGATTAATCAAGGGATTTCAAACACGTTTTGCATTCATGACCGTGAGGCAAAAACGACTGCGGTGTAATGACCGGAGTCACCCCTAAACCATGAACAATCAAATAATCGAAATTACAGGTGAAACAAATTTTGTTGATAAATTAAAATCAACCATTTTCTGTGTGTTAATTTTTTTACCGCAAAATTATTGTTAAAAAGAAAAAAAGATTTTCCGAAAGTACTCGTGTGTGTTGAAGACGTGTTACGTGTTAGGTGATAATTACAGATTATTTTTTTACGATGGATTCTAATATTTGATTGTAGGTCTTTATGATCCATGGTTGTTCAGTCGGATAATTATTTCAAACTGATTTTCAGTGATTGAATTTATATATCTGGTTCTGCGCCTGCGCTGTACCACGATCCTATGGTCTTTTGATTTGGGAATTTTTAGAAATTATTTGATTCAGATGAACACTATTGGAATTATTCAATTTGCATTGATACTATCGAAATTATTCAATTCTCATGGATACTGTTGAAATGATTTTATTTGAATAAGTACTATGGGAATTATTCAATTTGATTGAATACCATTGCATTTATTTTAAATTTAAATTAACAATATTGAAATTATTTGATTCGAATGAAAACTATTGAAACAATTTAATTGAAATGAATATTGTGATTACAATTTCCGAATCTCTCAAATGATGTTGTAAATGTCGGAATGATTTAATGTGCGATAAAAATGTTGTCAATGTAGATTCAACCCACGAAGGGTTGAGCCACAACCGATCCCAACTTCATCGCAATAACAAAAAATTTCATGGAAAAATGGGAACCGTCGAGAACGAAATAATTGATCGTGCGAAAAATTCGTTGGATCATCGTGAACCCACTCGACTCTCTCGTTTCTCATCGCTCCATATCATATTGCGTAACGAACGAATGTAAATAATTGTAAGGAGACCGAAAAAAAAAAAACTATACACGAGTATTTCTGGGCAATTCAACGAGCCCGATCAAACGAAACAATGCACACAAGATGCAAGATGGAAAAGTTAATAATAATAATAATAATAATAATAATAATAATAATAATAATAATAAATAGATTGAACGAAAGCGCGAGGATTCGGGTCGGAGGATCGCGCGAATCGGAGTTTCCCATGCTCCCGGGAGAGGGCCAAACCCTCTCGAGTTTTACTTTCTCTCACGTCGTTACATATCAAACACACGTATAGGCAGGACGAGCGCGGAATGCAGGAAGCGTCTTATACTTCGTCTCGTAATTCACACGACGCGCAATCACATTTTTTTTTTTTTTTCCATGTAATGCAATTTGTGTTTGGCCAAGTTTTACAATTAGTCCTCTTCTTTTTCTCATGGTTTTTTTTTCTACTAAGGAGATGAGTCTGTGTAGATTGTCGGAAAACTAGGTGAATGTTGGGAATTATTGTCTCGAAAACTATTGGTCCGACTGAATTCAATTTGGTTTTATTCGAACGTATATGCATTGAGGTATGTTTACGAATTTTTGTTCGAATGTATAGTGAATGGGAGCGCTGTTATTCTGCCCGGCGTAAAATAACTTTTTCAAAGTCGGTTTCCACTTTTTTTTTCTAGATAACGGATTGACCGATTCCTTTAAAATTCGGGCACAATGTGCACGGATAGGTAATGAAGATCGGCACGTAGGATTCTTTTTAGAGGCATTCCAAAGAGTTTAGAGTCGTCCTTTTTTTAGAGTCGGTTTTCGTAGAGCCGATCCAAAATTTTCGCAAAAATGAAAAAACAACAATGTCGGCTGAAATTGTGCTTAAAAATCTCATAAATGCGGTACAATAGGTCACATTAGGTTTTTCGTATATCGCATTGAGTAAATCAATTTTCTCATCCCATAATAATTCATTCGCGATAATTTTTAATTCGTTCAAAAAATTCGACAATCAAACTTATCACAATACTTCAAGTTAATTTTAACGTTTTGACGTTGTTTACCGTTGGTTTTTTTTATTTTTCCTAGACAGAGTCGATTATGTTAAGCCGTGAAAAAAAAATGGTAAAATTTGAAAGGATGTCTCAAGATAGAAAGAGAGAGAGAGATAGAGAAAGAGAGAAAGAAAAAGGATAGAGATGATTCCATTGTGTCGAAAACGTTGTTGGGCCGGCGAGAGAGAGAGCCGCATACCTACACGATGCAACGTATATATGCCCAAACTCGTTTCTCCCGCGGGCCCTTCGCGCTTATGCACCGGAGAGACCGGGGCAGGGCCGTTGTCCCTTGTACACCCTACGTGGCTCGTCGAAACCGTCGTCGTCGTCGTCGTTTCTTTACCTTCGCGCTCGGGCATCGAAATCCGAGCCACGAAGAACGATCGTCGTAAAATAAATTGTCACGATCGTTGTAACTTAGGGTTGCTGCTCCGAAACTTTCGAACTAACGGCAAATCCATCAACGCTTTGTACTACAACCGTCGGAGAAAATTGATTCGTGGCAGAGCAAACGAAAAGAAAAAGAATTGCAAAAAAATATAAAAAAATTGTTGAGTTTCCATTTGACGAAATTTAAACTATCGATATTTTAATCGAATTCAAACAAACAGGAATCCTCTGTGTACGTTGAAGAAGAAACGGTTTCCACGCGTGAAATAAAAATTCCATCTCCCAATTTTGTATTACATCTTGAAAAAATTGAAAATTTTCGATGGTGCGTCGTTTAATTTTTCTTCTTGCATTTTTTTTTTTCCATATTTACAGCTTGTATCGTCAGCGAAAAATTCTTGTTTTGTCGTAGTTTTTTCTTCGGGACACCTTTCAATTCTATAAAAGTTACTTTTTCATGGAATATAGATTGTATGTATTTATTGAATTTATATTCCATGAAAAAAATAATTTTTTAAAATGATATAGCAAATACATAAATATATATTATAATTTTACAATCCTTTTATAATACTGATATCATAAAATTATAAAACACACACACACACATATATATATATATATATATTCATTAGTTTATAGTCAGAATAACAGAATAACGTTCATTCAACAAAAAAAAACGTATTCAAAATACTTTCATCGCCAAATATTTGAAATAAACTATGGTTCATGCAAATTATTAATCATCATTGGGCGTTATGTAAACAAAATTTTGATATATCGACGTGTTCGTTCATCGAGGCAATTTGTTTGGAAAAACAAAAAATCAAAGTACAAGTTTCAAACACATTTTCATTGGATGTAAATGGCGTTTCCCGATAAGACCGCGCGTGTGTCCGATTCCCCCAGTCTCTCGGTCAAGGACCAATGTTCATCGTCATCGTCTTATGAATTTATGAGTCGCGCGTCGATTATCATTCGTTCGAAAAATCGACTGACTGAACGTAGCCGCGTTTCTCGTCGAGATCTCCTCGACCCCGAGTCGATATTTCTTCATACGACCGGTGAACACGAGTTACGCGAACCTCGAAGCAGCTCGCTATTGGTGGAAGCTTCGAAAAAAAAAACCGACTGAATAAGGTATTTGTTCGATCTATCGATCACGTCAATTATCGAGTCTATCGAGATCGATGACGAATTACGCGATGAAACATTATTTCGACTTATCGAGGAAGTAGAACGTCCTTGAAGCACCTCCGAAGACGGTCCCCACGCGCACGTTACGTGCGCAAGGTGTCGCCACTGAACGTTCTCCAACACGTGTGAAAAAAAATATCCCATACATACACACACACAGATATATATATATATGTGTATGTAACGACACAAATAGTTTGTAACACGATTACAACGTTTTCCCATCGAATTTTGTCCATAAAAGTCTAAACGATGAAGAAAATCGAGCACGAAACGAGTGTGACCATCAACGCATCAACGTAGCGAAGCGAGAAAAACAAATTTGCCGCGATACAAAATGGTTGACCCACTTAGCGTGAGGTCGCTGAAGATTGCGCAATGGACCGGCGTCTCCTCTCCATCTTCCATTGCGCCCCTCTGTCTCGTACGTATGTACTCGTACATCGTGAAGATAAAAAAAAAAACAACACAGAAACGAAAAAGAAGAACGAAGATGAAACACACACGTGGTTACCAATATACGGAGAGACGGTTACACGGGCGCCATTTTGTCGACCAACACCGGTGTGTGCATACGGTGATAAATACTTGTAAAATCTAAGGATAAAAAAAATGTTTAATATGAGATCAAAAAATCTCAACTGTTTGTTTCCTCAAACTGGATTCTGTTGTTTTGTTTGTAACGTTGAATTATTTTAAACTGAAAAAAAACCGTTCAAAACAAAATTAAATTTCGGTAATTGAAAAAATCTAACTTCAATAAAAATAAGAAACTTCAATTGCCCGGTGGCTCCTGTTAATGATTGAACAGAGGTCTGGAAATTGGACGAGATTTGTTATTTTTATATACATCGAATCGTTCTAGAGGATGGGAGCATTCAAAATCCAAAATAACCATATTAAGCGACACCCTATAGTATATGTATATGGGTGTATGTGTAAGCTACGCGATATTGAGCTTGAAAATCCCGCGTGCATCTCGGTCGAATCTCGGATTATTCTTATATATTCCTTCTCGGTTTGAAGGTTGCGCATGGCCACAAGTTTTCTCGTTTGTCCTTATACGGCGTTGGAGACCCGAGCCAAACCGATTCAACGCGAATGAGAGTCCTGGCTGAGATATAACCGCAGTGGCGCCCCTCGCGGCCCGGAGCCCGACCCTCTTCTTGCGCGTGAACAACGTGTCTCTCTCCCGGTGACTCTTCTATTCCGTGCATGTACAAAAAAGAAAAGAAAAAAAAAGAAACACACACACACAGAAATTGGCTCGGGGCTCGCCTTATCTCTGTCAACGGCTTGCATTATAATGTCTCTCTACGGTCGCGCATGTATTATGCGGCATGTATATATGATAAAAATTTGTAACGAATAAAAAGAAGAAAAAAAGGGGGCCTGAGCACTTTTTCATGCAGTTGATAGATCGAAAGTGGAAGCGGGATCGATCGTGCTTGTGGGAACGTCAACGAAACTGTTTTGCAACCTTTCGTATCTGCACAGCTGGTTGTGAGATAATTCACATTGCACTTTGGATCATCGGAATTTAATGACGTTTGATATTTGTAATCGTTCTGGAGCAACACTGTCACCCTTTTTCAACTTCTAAATTTATTTTTACAGTGAATTTTCTTTTTTTGTTGAGGGACGAGCGAAAAAAATATTGAATGCTCGGTCGTGGCACGAAGCTAACGAGGTCGGGGTGACCGGCATTTTGAGAAGTATCAGTACAGTCTCGACAAAAATGGAATTCATTCGACCTATTGAATTCGAAGAACCAGCTTGTTTACCATCTTGAGGCGAATTTTTACGTTTACAAAAAAAAAACGTTAGAAAGCCATGGGCGTTAAGGACTTATGGACACATACAATCCCAGCAAAAAGTATGCCTATCGAAGAAATTAAAAAAATTATTTTAAAGTTTGAAAATCTCGATTATATATCTGCTATAACTGCTTTGCGAATGCCAGAAAATATTCATGATCATCAAATATCGCCAAATACGTGTTATTACTTACTAATTATCTTAATATTGAATATTGAAAATCAAAGGTCGATCGATCTGCATTCTTTTATGGACATTTATAATAATTTCTCTTCCACACACTGAATATATTTCAATTAAAAGAAAAGAAAAACTTTCAATCGTCGCAATGTGCCTATTTCCCATAATAACGAATGTTAAATCTCATAAAGCTAGAACTTTTGATAGGTCAATCGTTTTGAAACTTTGCAAATTTTTTCGTCAAGATACAGCTTTTTTGCTTCGAAAATTTACGAAATTTTTTGATCTGTTTGAGCACACGTGTCGTATGACATCCTCAATGACGAAAAAAGAAGCCCCCCCCCCCGCCCCATCAATGGCCGCCATTATTTTTCATCGCCATCTTGAACGATCGTTCACGTTACTCGGTAATAATATTCCATCTGGACTTTGGGATTCGATGATCGTTCGCAGACCCGAATATACAGCCATCGTGACATAAGTAAGAAGTTATGCGCGTGACAGGCCGTGAGTCACAACGGTGCCTCGGAATATTATACATCCTCGTGGGGCTATCACAGAGGGGCCCCAGGGACGCGCCCGCCAAGGTTCCCCCGTATTCGGTAAAATTTACTGGCTCTTCCTCCATCTTCTCTCATTCACCCGCGCCGCCCATACGCTTCTTCTCTCACACACCCCCCCCCCCCCTTCCCCTCTCGCCCCACATTCGTCTTTGATTCACCATCTGCGAGTTTATTACGCTCGTGGCGCGTGCTCCGGAATTCCAGACAATTTCCAAACGTTCCGACATTCCATCTGTGGCCACAACAAACACCCGTTCGACATTCATTTTCGACTCAAAATCGTGTTCGTCCCAACGATGAGGCGAAAAAAAAAACAAAACAACATCCGACATTGGGCAAAGTTTAGATTTATGTCCTAAGAAGGGTTTGAGGAAAGAGAGAAAAAGGTCGAGTCGGCTTCCGGTCCGTCCGCTGTCCTCCATCGCGTGGCAAAGTTGTGATAGTGGGAAAAAAAAATGAAAATGAAAATCCGAGGAACCAAGAGGGATTTCCTCGTGGAACGATGAAACGCATTCTATTTTTAGAACGTGAACAAACGCGGCCTTCTTCTTCGATTCTTCGGGGTCTCCCTCCTCTCGCATTTCCGCCCCGCTTCGTGGCTCCCTCTACCGCGCGCCGGGTCCCTCTCGCGGTGGCGTCGTCTACTCATTATCCCAACGCGATTCTTCGCTTTTCGCTCTTGCTTCGCGGGGAATAAAAATTGTTTTGCTTTTCTTTTTTTTCGTCGACGCAAACGTTTTATCGCCGTGCCAGGAAAAAGTGATTCTGCGTTAGCAGCGAAATTCCAGTAGGCGCGATAACGACGATTTGCGGTTAGTCTCTGCTCAGACGGTCGGTTTCCCCCTTCCCCGCCCCGGCGATTGCTCTATTGGTCAGGTTCGCCGGTCTTGAATTGTAACTCGCGACCACTCGTCTTCCTTCCGGCCGTCTAACTCATCCCCCCTCCTACCTCTTTCCTACTTTTGGATAGAGCTGACGCAGAAAAATAGGCATTAATTTAGTGAATATATATTTTTATATTCTTCTTCAAACAAATAATGATGATTTTTATAATTATCGTGCAAACATTTTTTTTATTCAACATTTCACTAAAAACAATTATCAATGATTTCGATGGTGTGTTATGTTGGAATTGATTCTAACGCTCAATAGACGGTCTGGGTTCATGATCATTCGATAATAAAAGTATTTTGATACCGTTTTCATGGAATTGATGCCCAACCCTGAGCGGAAGGTGGAACCACGCACGCGCGTGTCAAGATTATGAAGATTATATGTATATATTAGGGTGGTCCTTCATTTGGAGTCAAACAAGTTATTGGACCTCCCATGGGCTTAAATGTCTGAAAAAAAAAATTAAAGTAGCCGAAGGCCCAGCCTCGTAGACCAATACTAAGTACTTCCCCAAAGCCCTCGAATTTCGCCATTCGATTAACATAGGATTTTTGGAGTCTGATAGTTTATATTTTTTTCCTTCCGCCGTATTCCACCGAAAAATCCGGAACTCCGCACATTTTTCACTTAGGGTAGTAGGTCTTCGATGCCAATTTTAAACATTTTCCAGTGATTGAATTCGGCGGGGAATCGACAAGTTAAGATAGCTTGTTTCTCATAAGCTTCAATAAATTTCACAATAACTCGGAAACTATGTGAGATACGACGATAATGCGGATGACGTTTTTTATAGAAAATTGAATTCCCCACAAAAAAGATCGAATAAGATTTCGTCCTTTTTCCAAAGTTTTTAAAATATTTGAAAAAAAATGAAGCGCTTCATTTTTTTCCAACGATGCAACCTCTACGTTTTCACGCGACCTTGAAAACGCTTATAACCGACGTTGAAAAAGAAAACTGCATCGACGAAGAACATATATACCCTGTCGTCTTGTACGTGGAATGCGCGTGGCACGTTTGTGTATACCGAAAGCGTTTATAATATGCGAACGACAACCGAACAAACGTGTCGTGTGTCCCATCGAAACTCCAAACGCGTATCCCTCCTCCCATTCTTTGGGTTCACCCACGCTCCTTACACGGTGCACATAACTGCATGGAATGGCACTCTCGATGCTCTGTCTAAGGCTTGACAACGTGTATGTAAACTACGGTGCCCGTTAACTTCCGATTGTCCCGTGAAAGTAGCGAGGGCCAACACGGAGCGATGGTCACACATGTACGTATGGTTAAACATCGGTTAATGCAACAGGCGAAAACAGCATTGACAGCGGTGGGATTCGTTCGAGTCCGCTAAATCAATAACATGTTCCAACGAAACCATTGAAACATCTCAAACTTCAAGGTGATTGACTCTACACTCGCATTTCTGAGTGCGATGGAGATAGCGATATCGAATCTCGCTTCAGAACGAGAGAGAGAGAGAGAGAGAGAGAGAGAGAGAGAGAGAGAGAGAGAGAGAGAGCGCACTCAGAAATGTAGTCCCATCACCTCGCTAGTTGTCACGCGCTCCGCAGCGAGCGCCCATAGCGCCATCTCTCTCGCACTCATTGCGAAGATCGGATGAGCGTAAGAGGTAATGATCATTTACCTTAAAAGAAGTGTACGATCAATGAACCACGTGGTTTTTCATGTAGTTTCGTCTATCACAATTACAGCCACACATTACACCATTCGAGGATTAATATTTTTTTGTAACAAAAATAACAAAAAGGAGTTTTAGGACCAGTCGATAAACATTTTTAGTCTCAACGTGGAAATAGGACGAAATGTTTGATGGGTTCCCGGAGTTTTTTTTTCATTTCAATCAAATTATCATCAGCGTAGATTGATCATTAACGACCCGAGCATCTCAAGGTCGTTAACAAATTTCGAGAAAGACCCAAAAAAACATGATTGACCTTTCTTGTTTTTTTTTGTTTTATCGTTTTTAAATAACAAATTTGGACCACGTGGGACTTGCTGATGATCATGATCGAACATTTGTCAATCAACCACGAACAATCTAAAACGATTCCTCAACACGATTTCAAATAATCATCGATATCACGATCATAATGATACAACGAACGTGACTGTGTAGACTCGAAAAGAAAACAAATGATAACGAGAAATACATTTTTTCAATGGCAGACGGAAAAAAATGAAATTCGCCACAAATCAATGATTCGAAATAATGCAATAAAAAATAATAAATTGCGGTTGAATAGAATTAATTTGTACTTCTGAATAAAAAAAAACTTTTGATTCTTTCTGTACGAAAAAAATGTTGAATATTTGCGTAGCTTCGTCAGCGAATTTCGCGACCCGGTGAAGTTGGTTGCGAGAGAAGTGGCGGAGGGGGGGGGCGTCTTTTTCAACAAGGCTGTGTGGCTCCTCGCTTGTGTGTGCTGACCGGACCTTTCGCGATTCACCGCAAATTCGCGAATCCTCACGAAATGAAAAAAAAAAAGAAAGAAAGATAAAAAGAAATATATAAAAGCTGTTGCACGAGCCGTATTCGCCGGCCGTCCGAGAGCAGCTGTTGCCTCTCAACGTGACCTGCATTTTTTCCAACGAGCCATTTAAACACACACACACACATATCGCTTGTTTAAATTTCAGAATAATACGGTCGCGCGAATTGTGCAACACCGTCATTAATCGATACACTGTCCGCGCCCTCGAAACATTCGCAATCGCTCCGTAAGCATCACGCTTCTCTTGTCATTCCTTAAAATGACCCCCCCCCCCTCCTGCCGCCGTCCCGCGGACCCGATGACGTCACAAAACCAAGAACGGAATTCCAAGAATCCATCGCGTCGATTAACGACCGTTAATTACTCCGGGTCGATGACGAAATTTCGATATGGGTCACGGCAAAAATATGCTCTCGATCGGCAACAAAAATTTTGAACCGATTTTTTATTATTATTTTGATTTTTTTTTTTTTCGAGCACGCATCGAACGATTTTGGATAACAAAGAAGTGTTGCATCGTTCATTGAAAACTTCTGATGCATAACTCAGCGGATTTTTCACATCGATGGATATTTTTGTCGTCATCGAAGTCATTTGTTTGGGGTTATTCGTTGATAATATGCTCGATCGGTAAGAAAAACTTTAAAACAATTTTGGTAAATTATTATGTTTTTTTTTTTCTAGTAAATCGAACGATTTTGGATGAACAAAGAAGTGAATTGTCGTGATGACCGGGAGTTGTGGCGACGTAGACATTTTTGTTACATCGGATAAATATTTTTTATCATCGAAATAATTTGGTTTACAGTTTTTCGTTACCGACCGAGCGCGAAATAGCCGGTCGCCGAGTGTGTGTGTGTGTGTGTGTGTGTGTGTGTGTGTGTGTGTGTGTGTGTGTGTGTGTGTGTATGTTATGTCGCGTGTCATTTAACACTCGCGACGAAAAGTTCGAGAGATAAGGGAGACAGGCTTATCTGCGAGTCTGGAATGTTCGTCCGGAATTTCGAGCAATTCCGTGCGAGCACGAGGAAACAAGATTTTCGGTAATACTCGAAGCATGGTTAATCGTACGACGGATTACGCTTTTGCAGGAAACGACGGGGGTTATCGTCGATGCCCTCCTGCCCCCCCCCCTCCCCCAGCCGGAGGGTGCAGCAACGAAATTCGCGTAGGACAAGCGCAGAAGGGTCGGGGTATCGAAATTCAGAACGATCAATGTTCAGAACGATCAACATTCATAACGCCCAATGCTTTGCAGGAACGGAATTCAGAACACGTGTATACATATATATATATATATATAGATTTAGTTTTTTATGTATACCTATATATACGTGTCGTTTATCAAAAAAGTTCAGTGACAAACATTTTTATCGCGTTATCGCAAAAAATCCTCCGAAATATCGTTGATAATACCATAAAAATGTTCAAGGATGTGTAAACCCTTTGAATTCTTCCAAGAAAACAATCAGAACAATTGAAAAAATGATTTTTTATGTTTTCGTCCCAACGCTGGCTAAACAACGCTGTGTAGACCAAAATCACACATGAACAATGTTCTAGAGAATGAAATTTCCTACAAAAAAGTTCTCTTGCAACAAGTCGTAGGAGTGTAACCCTTTGAATTGTTGCAAGAAAAACAATTGAAACAATAAAAAAAAAATCAATGAATTTTTATCTTTCCGTCCGAACGTTGGCTAAACGACGCTATGTAGACCAAAATTACACATGAACAATGTTTCAGAGAATCAAATTTTCTACAAAAAAGTCCGTGACGGCATGCATCTAACATCGATAGTTTACGCGTGGGAAAGCTCGAAAGTCCCGGCAACGTGAGAAACCGCCCGACTGTCAGACGTTCGAAATTCCGTAACGTTCGAATCATTGCTCAGTTTCGAATTTTTTTTTCGTTCTGAACATTGATTCTACGTGAATTTCCGTCCCCCTTGGGGCGCACGAGGGTGGGCTCTGGCCGGGCTCACTGGGTCAAACTCGAGCCGGCAAAACGAGGTCGTGATTCGCAGGGTTCTTTAGTAGGTCAGGGGTTGATTCTGCCAACATGGATGATGTACGAAAAGCGAGAGGGATGCTGCTGACGTTCGATTGACCCAAACGCAAAAGGTGGTCGTCCCTGACCATCGATCATACAAATCGTTTTTTCCCCATTCTTTCTTTCTTTCTTTTGTTTTTCGATTATCTCGCGTCGTTATGTCGTCGATAACGAAAAACCCGATTTGCTGATAACGATATCAACATTTTCGCGCTAATTCACGACACCCAAAACCGTTCTCAGAAATTCTCAACACGATCTATGCGATGAAAAACACAAAAATGAGCGGTGGAATTTAAAAAAAAAAGAATAAAAGAATTTAAAAAAACAGAACGATCGATAAGTTAGAAATCTGCTCACCTTGCGTTGGGCCTCGGCCGCAAATCCTGACTTGGTTGCTCTGTTGCAAGCCATTGTTTTTTTTTTGTTATTGTCCTTGTTATTATTATTATTATTATTTTTTAAATATTGTTTATAGTTTGTATAGTTGAGGACAATATATAGTCACAAAGAACGCCGGTAGTTGCGAATCACGGGAGAGTTTCAAAAATTGTTCGTTCGATTTTGTTATTTTATTATTATTATTATTATTATTATATTTATATATATTGATACATATATATATATATGTATATTAACGCCTTTGACGAGAACAACAACGAATTATGGATGAACCGTGTGAATCTCGCGTATTTTGCTTGTTCGCTGTACGAAAGACGGTTGTCGACTGACCGTAATCGACAAACGCTCGAGGATCGGTTGCCGCGCGGTATTCGTCCCGTGTCACACACCGACGACACGACGACGCGGATTTTAGTTCCACGAGAATCGGACCAACGAGGACCAACGTCGCCACCGTCGATGTCGCGCATATTGAGATTACGTGTGAAAAACACAGTCCTCCGGATCTCCGGCACTAGTGCGAGAGAGATAGCGCCATCGGCGATCGCCTCGGAGCGAGAGAGCACCAACGAGAAAGGTTTCACATGACTTTGAGATGGATAACCTTTCTCGCGCTGTCTCCGTCGCTCCGCAGCGAGCGCCCATAGCCCTATCTCTCTCGCACTCATGGCGGAGATCGAAACGTTTACGGATCATCCTGACAACACCCGCTACCCGCATTTCCACGTTGAATATTTGTAAACAATTTGGAATAAATGAAAATACAAATACAAATACAAATTAAGAAAATCTGCTATAAAGATAAATACTTTCTTCTTTTTAATACTTATTTTATATATGTGAGCTTTCGGACAAACGATGAAAAATCGTGAAAAAGAGAGGAAAAGCTTCAAGTTGAAATTTTGGGGTTAAATATTGATTTTTTTTTTAAAACGTTAAAATTATAAAAGATTGAATTGAAGAATTCAATTTTTTTTGTTCCCCCCATAATAAAATTCAAAACCTAATTTTCTGTGGGTACCTGTGACACTCTCTTCTCTTTCAGCATTTTAACGGAGACCGGAAGAAACGCCCCTGCTGATGTATAGCTTCCTCAGGGAATTACTTTAAAGGAGATAATATTGATGTATAAAAATAAAAATACGATTATTGTTAAAAGAAAAAAAAAAGAAAAAAATCAGTCTCCTCGCTTTTCTCGCACACCTCGTAGCTCTCTGTCGACACAAAAAAAAAAATCCATCCCGAAAATCTAAAACTTATTCCTTCTAAAAAAAAAATATATATAGAAAAAAAAGAAGAAATAAACGTGAATACAACACAAACTTTCGTAACTGATTGTATTTCGTATGATTGAGAATTCGTACAAATGGGAAAGTCATCGGTTGTATGATATTAAAATGGTTGTATTACTTATTGCCCCATCCCCAAAGACCCTTGACAAATCCGGTGAGTCCAGCCTGACCGCCCGTTTTTCCCTGATTACCAATTTTATCGGTCAAATCCGGAAATTCGACCATGTTGAAAGCGAGATCGAAGAACAGGGGTTTGCAAGGAATGCTCTGCATGGGCGGTGGTAAATTGTAAACGTTCGGTTGTTTTGTCAATAGCGACGAATCTTCGCGATAATCGTGCAAACGTTCGACGAGAGGTTTCTTGCTTCTCGTGTGTTTTACGGTACCGGCCTCGTCGTCCTGTCCCTCCTCGAGCACGCTGTGAGCGTGTACCGCGTACTGCGCGCCCTCGATCGCCGTTTCCAACTTCGCGAGATCGTGTTTGAGCTGTTCGGGCAACACGGAAGCGCGTTTCAACGCGTCTTTGGCGTGACACATGGAACGTTGATAAAGCGCCATGGCTTCGCGCCAACGATGCAAATTGGCGAGCGATTGTGCCATGTAGAAGCAACGAAAAGCTCGATAACCTTTGGTCTTGGTTTCTTGTTCCTGCAGATAAGTCTCGTCGTCCTGCAACTGCGACATTTCCACCAAATTGTGCAAAGCCGCCTCGTAAAGACGCACGATGTCCTGTGGCTTGGCTTTCGACGATTCTTCGGCTATTTTAACGAGCATGAGATTGCGCTCCAACGTTCGCGACAATCTTATGTATTGCAGATAAGCTATGAGATGTTGGGAAGCTGCATTTTTTTCGGCATCCCGATTTTTCATGTCGTTTTTGAGGTTATCGCGCACAGCGGCGATGACGTCCTTGCAATCGATCAGATGGGCTTCCAAAAGATCGATCTTGGCTTGGGTCGTCGCTGCTTTGGCCAGCGTCTGATTCAATTGCGAATCGGCTATCAACAAACCGGCTGCGCGTTGCGGCACAACGCCGCAGGATTTACCGCGCCACGTTACTTCCTCCGTGTTCGATTGTTTCTCACGCGTCTGAGCCATCAGAGAATCCAAACTGGCCAGTAACTCGCTGCTCAGCTGTCCGCGCATCTGCATCAGATCGTCGATGGCGGAATCGTCGCCGCCATTGTAAGCGCAGTATCTCAAACTGGGCGCCAGCTCCTCGACTCTGGCTTTGTAGATTGTTTGTTCGAATTCGGGCAGAGCGCTGGCCAGTTCGCCGTAAACCACCTGAGCTTTTTTCAGGTTAGCCGACGCGTCCTTCCACAGCTGGAGCTCGAATTGCAGCGAACCGTGCATCCAAGCGACGTAAGCTTGAGCCTCCAATTTTGTTCTCGCGTCGCAATTGACGTTCTACATGGGGCAAGAAATAAAGATGTCGGAATGCCGTTAATAGTAACAACGATAGTCGTCGGATTGCTGGATAAAATACATTATTGAGAAATCAAAACAATGAGCAAAATGAAAGTGATTATAGGTTAAAAAATTATCCTAACCCAACATTTTTTATCACAGAATAAAGATCAGCAAAATTATGTCCGTAGGGGACAACAAATAACGACAAAACAATAGCAAAAAGATCAATTGTCGATCGTACGCACTTCGATCAATTCCTGCAGCTGCAAGGCGTAAGTCGCAGCCTTTCTGAGTCTCGAAATCAGATGAAACTTCTTTCTGGGTTCGGTGTTGGATTCAATGCGAAGTTGCATGGCGTAGCTCCAGGCTCGTTCGGCCATCGTCAGGGGAATTTGAAGGAATTTGTCATCCACCACCATGGCGGTGGTGACGTTGCGTTTTTTGAAGTGTCGACGATCGCCCTGCGGAACTTTGAGAACCTTCCTCAATCTGCGCAGTCGTCTCGAACAGTAACCTCTGTAACGCTGGTAGTCGCCATGACGAAGACCGTGCTGCTGTTGGGCCTCCTTGATTATTTTCAAGACTTAAACACTTCGTCAAGGAAATTATTGTTATCTTCGAAAAAAAACAAAAAACAAAAAAAAAAATCGAATGAAGTGAGATTACTGAACCTGAGAGTGACATATGGAATATTGGATTCAGGCAATTTTCCGATGGATTCTTCTTATTGCACGATGAAAAAAAAGGATACTTTCTAGCGAATAGAGCCTGTCCTCCTTAGGCATCGCAAGATCTTCGGTTTCAACATCCTCGGAACCGACATCCGAACTTTTTTCGTGAACCACCATGACTATTTCGGCCTTGTGAACAGTGGAAATGTAATGAAAATATCACTCAGGTTTCAGGTTCTCAGGTACACGACGATGAAACAATCGTGAAGAATGAAGAGTATTGTGTAGAAAGCCAAACGCTCGAGGAAGAAGTGGGTGAATTCGTGGTCCGTCAAATTGTATTGAAGAAAGGTTCTGGATTCTACCACTAGCGTCGCTGCAGGATATTGGACCGTGATTGATCAAAATGTTTGAATTGTTATCGTTGTTATTATAAAGATCATTGTTGTTGAAAATAATCGCACGGGTTCTGAAACGTATCTGCTTCAATTTGCTCGTGGTGCAAAATTTATTATAATTTCATTCATTCCTTCCAATGGCTCTGTATGGTCGATCCAACGGTTCATTCACATAGGGTTACTCTGGTATGTGTCCCTGGAAACCGAATTTTTGTTTGTAGTAGAAAAAAAAACCGGTTTTTTTATGAAAAAAAAATTTATTTTACGAAAAAAAAATTTTTTTGGCGAAAATCGATGGATCGGGAAAATCGATTCTTATACGCTTATCTTCAAGAGTTGGGCGTGAAAAGGTTTGTAGTGAACGTCGTTTCGTTTGTAGCGAAGCGGAAAACAATTTATTCGGACTTTTAGAGGTTTTTAGACCCCCAATTTTGACGAAAATAAAGTCTATCGGTTCATTCACAGGGAGATGGCTCTGTATGGTCGATCCAACGGTTCATTCACATAGGGTTACTCGCGTATGTGTCCCTGAAAACCAAATTTCCGTTTGTATGAGAAAAAAAACCGTTTTTTTTATGAAAAAAAAATTTTATTTTACGAAAAAAAAATTTTTTTTGGCGAAAATCGATGGATCGGGAAAATCGATTCTTATGCGCTAATCTTCAAGAGTTGGGTGTGAAAAGGTTTGTAGTGAACGTCGTTTCGTTTGTAGCGAAGCGGAAAACAATTTATTCCGACTTTTAGAGATTTTTAGACCCCCAATTTTGACGAAAATCGAGTCTATCGGTTCATTCACAGGGAGATGGCTCTGTTTATGTGATCCAACGGTTGATTTACATAGGGATACCCTTGTATAGGTCTTTAGTAACTGAATTATCGTTTGTAGTAGAAAAAAAATTTGTTTTTTTTTTGTGAAAAAAAAAAAAAAATTCACGAAAAATGTTCAGTCATCGTTTTTTTGCCACTATAACTTTTTGAACCGTGTATTTACAATTATTTAAAACACGATTAAAAACATTTTGATACCAACTAAAACTTTTACAGAGTGAATGCCTATAATTAATCAGGTGTACACAAATCAGTCAAGTAAACAATGAGCCGAGTGTTATCATTTTATATTTCAAAACTCAGTAACATTTGAATTAGATTACCTCTATTATTGTACAAATTTACATTGCAGCGACTATGTATTCACATCTTCATCGCCGACTCGACATTTGTTACGTGAAAAATAATAATAAATTAATAAATATATATACAACGATTAATTAACGCATAATTTGTCAAGTATACTTAACGAGTTGCGTGCGTCTATTTGCGTTTGACATCTTATGTAACGCTATTCGCTTCGAAATCGCTGCGGAAAAACGTAAAGCGTACCGTCGTAGCACGAACTGAAGCGTCGAGCGTGCCACCCGGTAACGAAATCGAAAATCCGGATCGATAATCAATACTATTACTATATACCCTCGGCGATCCCCACGACATCTTAGCGGACTCGTTTGGTACTGCGTCGCAACGAGTATTCGTTGAATCGGGCTCTCCGATTCCGGCAACCCAGGTACAAAAATATTAACACGGCACTGGCAATCCCTTTACTCATCTCTGGTGTGTGACACGACTTGCGACGACGGGTCTCGGTACCTCGCGGATAAAAAATCGAACCTTCGCCAAGTGCGTATCGACGGAGGAGACAGTCGCGCGTGCAAATAACTGTGATGTGATTGTTTCCCCCGTTTATCCACGAACCTCGGACGGTCCTTCGAGACGTAACAATGGTACAAAGTACGTTCGTAAGAAACATCAAAATTTGTAAATTCAAAAAAAAAAAAATAATACAATTCATCTTACATTCAATTTTCATCGCTAGGAAAAAGAAAAAAAAAGGCACACAGTGAAATTCGTATAAAAATTCGGTGGTTAATTCATTCCTAACCTGTCAAACATAATCGTAAAATTTTCGTTTTCACTTTATCAACTGTGCTTTTTTTTCCCTCTCGACATTATCTCAAAATAATATTTTTTTTCTGAAGTAATAATACTTCTTAAATGATACAAAATTGTTTTACTCAATCACGTCAATCGAGCCAACGAACAATCGTGACGCATTATTATTCATCATTATTATTGTTGTTGTTGTTGTTGTTGTTGTTTCTTGTCAGTTGACACGAGTGGGCGTATTGCAATAAAAAAAAAATTCGTTGACAACGATTTTAACATCTGCCACAGAGCACGGAAATCGCACACGTTAGTCTGGGTTAAATCCCAGCTTTATCAGTTTGGCACGCAATTAACTGTATACGTACGTGATCCGAGCTGCTATTCGCCCACTGTGCCTCCGCGTGTGTGTGTGTGCGTGTGTTTGTGTAGGCGTGTTTACGAAAGGTGACGCGTGCGCCTGCGTCTGTGTATGTTTGTGTGTGTCTCTGTCTGTTTGTGAATGTCGTTGCCTCGCTGTCGTTCGTGACGTTCAGTGTCAGGCGGTACAACTCTTGTGTCAATATAACGTTCTTTTCCATTTCCTTCATCTTCATTATTATTATTATTATTATTATCATCGTTGTTATCATTATTGTCAGTTTTATTTTCATTTTTCATTATTTCGTGGCTTTTTGTTTTGTTCGTAACCTCATTATCGACTTGGATCGTTGTCGCAGAGATGCCTATACCCACAAGATCTGCGCCTCGACCTCCTGCGAGCTACGGAACGCAGAACAGCGCCGCTTGGACCAACAAGTGAGTGTATATATTTTTTTTTAGCGATACGAAATTGTCAATTGCCATCCGTCGCACGAAACCATGAATTTTTGGACTGATTTTGAGAGCCACTCGGACGTTGCGTCCCTGGCGAAGCGCTTTTTTGTGGTTATAGTTTTTTGAAACAATTTGTGAGGTAGAATCGTTGAAATATGTTTGACGTAGTTTCTGATGGATGGAAAATAAATTGAAAAAGAACGTTCCGGATGATTAATGACGACAATGGAATTTGAAAGAGGCGGTTAGTGGTTCGTTAGTCGACACGCGTTGGTCGTCTCGATTGGTCGTTAGAAAAATCATGATTCGTTTGAAGGTTAGACTAAAATTGTTGTCAGTTTGACGAACCGAATGTGGTCTTCTCTCTCGCTCCGACGCGATTGCTGAACTAGCAGTCTCGCTGGCAATTATCACCACTCGATCAGTGCGGCTTGAGGAAACAGTTTGGCGAATAAATAAACTTATCTTGACAATTTCGAACGGTTGAGAATAATTTTTTTGTGAGTTCAGATTTAATATTATTGTTTTGGTTATTGTGTTATTATCATTGCTCGCTATAAAATGATTTCATCAAATTTCCTTATCTTATGTATACGAAATTTCTTATTTATATTACGCCGAACAGAAGTATTCAGAAATATTCGAAATATTAAAAAAAAAAAAAAATTTTTTTAATAAAAAAATAAACAAGAAACTGACGCGATTTCAATTATCTGCACTGACAAGTGTTTTTTTTTTTCACAGAAATAAGCTCATCAATTTGTATTTTCTACGATCAACAACAATTTAATATTAACCATTTATCACAATCATTTGTATTTTTTAAAAATATTATTATAATTATTTTACAATAATCACTCTGCTCGTCCGTTTGTTCGTCTATAAAAAGCGATTCATTCGGGGCTACGTCGTCCATGCAACCCACTCAAAAGAAAAAACCACCGCCTCGACCTCCGCCCCCGAGATTTGGCAAAAATTATTCTTCAAAACAGGACGATGGAGGAAATAAAGCAGTGAGTATCATCGTTATGATTGAGTGAAAACGTCAATTATCGGACAACTTTGAGTTCCACCGTCTGAAATCTTTCTTTTTATCTAGAAAAAATTAAAAATACCCCAATTAACAGCTGCCGAGATCGGTGACGATATAAATACAAAAATGTTTTTCAAAGCGCACTTTAAACTGTGTAAATTTGCATGAAGATACCAGATGTCGATGCCCAATAAAATGAATAAGTTTTGTCTCAATGACAATAACAATGTTACCGCATTTCAATTGTTTAAGACAAAACTTATTAATTTTATTGCCAGTGACAAAAAAATAAAGGCAAGCTGAAAATTTCACCTTCACGTTTCTCACGTGTTGAACTATGTTCAATAAATTTTGGATCAAATCAAGTAGACCGTAAGGGCCGTAAAAAAAGTGGAAACTTTTTTTTATCCAGTTTCTTGGCTGCCCATTTTGTTTTCTACACATCGAATTAATATCCTATTTGCTTCATCGAATAAAGACCTTTTTCCCACTTACATATATGTATACAATATTTATATATATATTATATTTTTCAGACAAGACCAACGGAACTTTTGAGCAACATATTCGGCAAAAGATCTCAAAAAAAACCGGAAAATTCAAATTCAACGTACACGGGTTCCCGTTTACCGCCTCCGCATTCGCGAACAAATTTCACCTCAACGAACACGGAAATTTCGCTGATCGATCTGAGTCCACCCGGATCACCGACTTTCACCGGACGTTCGAGCAGCGACGGTTTGAGCGTTCACAGTTTCGGTAGCGATGGAAATTCCAATCCATCGGTTTTCACGAGTAGCGGAAACACATCGCAAACGGAAAGTCCGTTCGAGGACGATTTCGATTTTTTCGGTAACAACGCGATGAAAAATTCAACGTCCGCGGAAACTTGGAATCGCACGAACAACATGCAAGATCCGTTTTCGCCCATGTCCATCGATGCGAGTACGTCGACCAAACGTTTTGGCGATACGTGTTTTTTCGCTCACAACGAGGCGAACGACCGGACAACGAGTCGTTTGGGTTTCGAGACGAACAATCCAACGATGCCGACGATAATACGCGCACGTCCGCCAAAACCTCCGCCTCCAAAAACAATTGCCACGAGAAACTTGGCTCCCATTGTCGTCGATTTTAACGCAATTCCCACGACTTCCACGTTTTCGAAAATTGTGAACGATGGGCCGGAAAAATCGACGATCGGTCGGTTTGGTGGGAACGACACGTGGCCCGATGATTTCGATGATAGTTCGTCGCCTCCGATGCCATCCGTGCCTCCTCCCGCTCCGCCTTCGGAATTTTTTTCTCGGGTCGATGATAACGCGGTAAGTTTTTTTTTTTTAATTTTAATTTTTATTTTATTTTTTATTTTTTCACGACGGAGTGGAGAATTCGGTGAAAGAGAAGCGTGTGAGAAGATTTTTTTCTGGCGATACAAATAGTGTAAATTTATTCGAC
This sequence comes from Diplazon laetatorius, assembly GCA_963662125.1. Taxonomy (NCBI): domain Eukaryota; kingdom Metazoa; phylum Arthropoda; class Insecta; order Hymenoptera; family Ichneumonidae; genus Diplazon; species Diplazon laetatorius. The sequence continues at coordinate 8,588,753 of OY759160.1, read as the reverse complement.
CAATTTTCATATAATAGAACAACATTTGAACAATATTTTCCGAAATTTTCATTTTAAAATATTGAAAATTAAGCGGGTGACAGTGAATCTCTGGAGTCGACGAGAAAAAACAGTTGCTTTGCGGTGGTTCATCATAACTCGCGAAAGAATCATATGAAACGAAAAAAAATAAAAGTGCATTCGTTAAAGGAGATGTTTCTCGAGGTAATCACGAGGGGATTTTTTTTTAAATTGATTTTTTATTTTTTCGTAGCACTTGGAAGCAAAAAAAAACCGATTTTCGTTATAAAAATCAGCTAATGTCTCGCTGTAAAATTGATAATTATTAAAAAAAGAAGCTCTCGATAATACCTGGTGAATTATGTGAAAAAGTAGTTCGCAAAATTTCAAAACGATTGGTCCAGTCGATTTTGCGTTAGCGTGAACACGGACTGAAACAATGTCAAGTTTCAGGAAAACGCTTTGAAGTTTTGCGCACACGTCGCACGGTCCGGAGCAACGGACACTCGAACACTCGTAACGTCGTCAATTTTGCTCCAATCGACTTGAAATTTTGACACAATATTCTTGAGATATTATGCATTTCGTTGAGAAAAAAATTCCAATACCTTACCCCGCCCTTGATCTATGTTTTTTTCTTTTCCATCGTCGAGGGTCGAATTTTATTGGACCGATTGCGAAATAATTTAGCAACTTTTGTTTGTCGATTGTTATGCAGCAATCAATCGGATCGACGGCCAGTCCACACGGTTTGGCGCTGTACGATTTTGCGGCGTCGCAACCGGGCGATTTGCAACTCAAACAGGGCGATGTCGTTCACTTGTTGAGAACCGTGAACGACGAGTGGCTCGAAGGTCGAATAGGAAATCTCACTGGTATCTTTCCAGCTAATTACGTCGATGTCGTCGTACCGCTGTCCGAACGTTCGGACAATATTGCGAAGGCTTTGTACACGTTTGCCGGGACAACGTGGGACGATCTGCCGTTTCAGGTCGGTTTGTTTTATTATTATTATTATTATTATTTTTAATTCAAAAATTGAAAAAAAAAAAAATTTAATTTTTATTCTTTCAAATTTGTTTGTATATAATTCCCAATTCGAAAATTACATATGTCCTGTGAAATTTTCTCAGCTCTCCGATGAGAGTATTGAAAAAATTTCCAAAATTCCGGCAACGGCCTAAAAAAACAGGTTTTTTACGTCTCAAATTCGATTTTAATGACTTTTCCGAGAGTCGAAATGATAAACTGATGTTTTCATCGAAAAGCTGAGACAATTTCACGTGACGAACGAATTTTTCATATATTTTTTCAACAGCGTGAGCATGTAAAAAAAATACTTGAAAAAAAAAGAAATCGAAATAAATAGAAATTATCTTAATTGACAACTGCAAAAATAATGGAAAGAAAAATCTGAAAAAATGTGGGAATTCGTTTTTCAACATGCATTTTAAGTTGCGTAAATATCACAAAGATCCTAGATAGTGAAGCCGAAAATTGTATTAACATAATTTTTGATAATTATTTTTGAACTATTGAATTATTCAGATTCATATAATTCAAACACAATAATCGTATCAATTTTCCATTCATCGTAAGAAATGATAATTCAATGGTTCAATCATCTCCAATACCGATCGAAACATTTTTATTTTTATTTCCCCGACTTTTTCATAAAAAAATTGAATTGCGGTCTTCGGCTCAAGGAAAAAATTGAAAGGCTGTGTATTCTCAGAAGCTTGTAACATTATTCGTGTGGCATCGTACGATGAATGGTATCGATCGGACGTTTTTTATTTATCGATTTTTTTTTCCGTCTTCGTTTTCGTAAAATGTGTTATCGCGTTAGATTGCTTGATCGATGGACTGCGCTATCGCGCAGTGCTAGAGAGACAGCGCTATCGGCACTCGCTGCGGAGCGAGAGATAACGACAGTCCATTCGTCTGAACGATAGTCGACTTTTTAAACATTTCGGATAGTCCGTGATAGCTTTTTTTTTAAACGTTTTATCGCGAACGTATCGAAAGAATCCTATCGTTATCTCGATACTTAACGCGTGGCCCCACGTACATATATATATATATATAATATATATATAGGTATATATGAATTCCTCACAACCGGAAGTAACGATAAATTTGTACAGATACGATTCAACGATGAAAGACAAAAACAAACTGCTCGAAATCGGTCGTTTCGGAGTGAAAACTAGTTGAATAAAAAACTAAAATAGTTTAAACCGGTATAATTAAAACCTGTTTCGAGTGATCTTGGCCTATTCTAAACGATGAAAAAAAGAAAGAAAAGAAATGGACGAATCGAAAATATTTATCGTAAACCTGTAGTGAATTGCAGACATCAACTGGTCACTTTTGAACTGCATTCCGTTTGTGAAACTGATCGGATTTTGCTTTATTATTATTATTCGGATCGGACAAAAATGAATTATTTGATTTATTCGATTTATCGAAGAATTATGATAAATATATGTCATTTATAGATAATTATTATGATTGTTATACAATTATAATTATTATAATTGTGTCATCTTTTACGGTTTCAGGAAGGAGACAAGATCACGGTATTATCGAGAATATCGAACGATTGGTTGTACGGCGAGTGCGAAGGTAAGAAAGGACAGTTCCCAGCGAATTACGTCGACAGAATTCCTCACGATTTACCAAAATATTCGTAAAATCGAATAATGGAAAAATTAAGTTTTGAAAAAAAAAGGATCGCATGAATCTGAAGAACTATATTTATCTTATTTGTTTCATTTTGTTTTTCGTATTTTCCTAATGAAAATTGCATAATGAAAAAAAAAAAAAAAACAATAAGATGGTGGCCACTGGTCAGGAAGGCCTTGCGTATGTCGGCGATTTAACAGAAAGTAGTTAACTCAATCGAAACAAAATAATTTAAAGGATATTTCACAATAATTTGAAAAAAAAAAATTAACGTCGATGGAAGAAGAAAGAAAAAAAGAAAAGAAAAAAAGAAAAAATTTAAAAAAAAACGCTAAACTCTGCAGGAATAAAAATATGAAGATATGATCATTTTTTCACATGCTGGAGAATACTCAATGATTGGAGATTGAATGTGAAAAAAAAGGCGTGTACGTTTACATTGAAAAATTGTGTCAAGGAAAAAAAAAATGATAATTCAGTAAGACGTCAGTCTTGGAAAAGTCAGGGTATTTGTTTTTCTTCTTTTTTCCGTTTTATTCAGTGGCCACGACGGCTACGAGGGGCGAGTGGGAGCGGGAGGGCGAGGGGAGGGGAGAGACACGGACGACGGATGATACTTTCACTTTCCGACATTCGATCGTGATTAAATTATATCACGCAATCGTAGTTTGCTTTATTTGAGTCTGGTTAGAATGTACAATCGTTAATTTATTCGCGGGTGCGTAAAAAAACAAAAAAAGAAAAAAAAACAACGAAAACTGTGAGAAATTATAAATAACAATAAAATCGATGGCGGTTCGTTTTATATTATCTGTTTCGTGTTTCGAGTAGTTTTATCAAAACGGATTACACAGCGATGTGACCTGTTCCATCGGCAATATGAGTATTCGTCCAAGTTTTTTGAAGAGACAAAGAATTTTGAAGAGCCAATGTTAAATCGTAAAGATTTCATTTTGGAAGGAAATAATCGATCGAAAATTGATTGACTATTATTCGTAATGTTTGATAAAATTGCGTTTAACGTTTATGTATTATCACAATTAATACCTGAGTGCCGCAGAGATTATCGTCGTCTCTGCAACGACACAACAGAGTGCGTTAACCCTAGATCGGTGTTCATCGCATGAGGTGAATCCCCTCATACTTTTTTTTATGATAGATTTTTTAATTTTTTTTTTTCACTTGCAAACTATTGGCAGATTTTATTATTATTTTATTTTTATTTTTTGAATTCGAGTTTGTTCTTCGAAGCTTTTGGAAATTAATTATAAATATGTTTTTTTTTATATAATTAATTTTCAACGACTTCGTAAAAGATGAGAGAGGCACAGGTTCCTCAGAAACGAGCCAAGCAAGGCGAAAAAAAAAAAAAATCAACGACCAAAGTCGTTGGATCGCACATGGTGACCAATCTAGGGTTAACAAGCAGATCACGGATGTAAATTGAACCAAAGGCACGATTTTATACGACTAACTCTGCATAAACTAAATGTAAAAGTGCTTTTTTTTATTGTTATTATTAATTTTTAAAAAATATTTTTCAACCATTATTCATAATCTTCGAAAGAGATGGCGTCGTAGGATTTGTATATTATCATTTTTTCTAGTTATTCTCGTGTCATTGTCATTGAGTGACAAATAGAAATTGAAAATATTTCAATAGCTTCGTTTTCACACAGACTATCGGGAATTGTGAAGAATAATAATTGGTGAAAACATTTTTTTTTTGTTTTTTTTTTCGCGATACGATATTGTCAAAGTTTTTATAATATATAAGTTATTGATTAATATTAATATATATATATTTATATAAATATCGTCGAATATCTTTAATAACGCTTAACCGGGCGAATAGGAACAGCGAAAAAAAAAACAAAAAAAACAAACAAACGTTCTTGTGTAAATAACTTTCGAGATTTTTGAAACCGATTTACTGTAACATTTAAAGAAAAAAAAATGATAATTGTCCATTAGTCGTAGAAACTTGTTTTCCTTTGGTTTTTATTTTATTTTTATTTTCTTTCTTTGATGTAAGAAAATATTTGCTATTTTCTTCTTCTATTCTATCATTATTTTTTAATATTTCGACGAATGAAACATTTTAATCCCTAAATTGTCTTTTTTCTTATTCTTATTTTTGTTTTTTTTTTTGTTCAGTCAGTATTAAACATTGTCCTAATTCGTCAACGATTAATATTTAGTGGGACCAAGATTATACAACAAAAAAAAAACCCAAACGTGTTTTTACATTTGAAGCAGAGAAAAAATAATATCGCGATGTAATCAGTCGAGAGGGGGCTAGCTAAGCTAACGTGTGGAAAATTGCGCAACGAATTTTTGTATTGAACCGATTACGTTACGTTACGTTCGAGGAATAAGAAATGAACAATGTTATGCGTCTGATAAACTCGTACCGATAACGAATTGTGATATTTTTCGCTGTCAATATACGAAATTTCGAGATAAAGAATTTTGGGTTACTGTAGAATAGTGAGACACTGTGCTCGATCGAAATAATGTTCGACAATCGTGTGCGGGAGATTAGAAAATATTTATTTTTCATAATTTATTACCAACAATCAAATAATTCATATTTTTTGGTCTTATTTATCAATTTTGATATGTTTTCTAATCTCGTGCTGCACCAATTGTACGAAATTCAATCCTTTCCCAGTCACACTTCCCAATAATTATCCCGACAGTCACACTGGGTCAATTTTACCCAGTCAGGTTTACAAAAAATTTTTTTTTTCAAAAAAGCGGACACACTATCCGTCCGAAGAGGTTTAAAAAATTTTGAAACTTGCTTCGAACCGTCTGAATGACGTACGAAAATTTTATTTACAAATATAAAATAACAACGAGCATTTTCACTTTTCCAATTTATATTTTTAAGTCAAAATTTTATTTTTTCAATATTCTTGGTTTGAGATATGAAATAGAAAAATTCAACTGTTCGTTTTAAAAACTGCATCTCCGCATGGGCTACAGTTTGGTGGGACGTGATAATTTCGTACCGCGAAAAAAAAATCTTCAAAACATAATTAAAACGAGATTATCTAAAAAAAATTCATTTTTTTTAAATAGAAAATTTCAAAGGCCTTGGGGCACGGGTTTGCGATGAAGTAGAGATCTGCAATTTAGTCCACATTTTTTGTCTACCTATGTTGAATGGTTCTAGCGGGTGAGAGCATGAAAAAAGTTGAACGCGTCCAACGCGAATAAAAATAAACGTAAACCAACGATTCGCAATTATTTATTATTATCAATATAGCCACTCGGATTTTGCAACGCAACACCTCCAACGTTGACCGACTGTTCGCTCACGGAAATAACTCTTATCAGTAAAATATTGGATTTTCGTGATCCATTAGTAACTATTTTCGTGCACGAATTGCAACTGAACAATCTCGTTGCAATAGAGTTCATACGTTCGGTATTAGTCTTGAAGGCTTTCAACACACCGTCGCGAAAAGTTTTTCCGGTCAGATAGTAGAGAAAAAAATTAATGGCAAAGTTCCAGTGATAAACGTGAAAGAAAAATCCTCGACACCATTTCAGCAGCATTTTTTCTTTGAGCCTGCAAAAAAAAAAAATGTACATGTATAAAAAATAGAATAAATAAAAATGGTCTTGTAAAAAACACTTTTTTTAAATTATGATAATGAAAATTTGACTCAATTGATTAAATAAATAAACATAAAAAAATCGGTTATGTAAAAAAACAATTTTTTTTTTCGAAATTATGGAAATAACATTCCATTTGATTGATTAAATAAATAAAAATAAACAAATCGGTTTTGTAAAAGAACCTTTCAAAAGTTATAGGAACAAAATTCGATGCGATTGATTAAAATAAAAAAAAAAAAAATCGTTGAGAAAAAATGGGATATTTGCTTTTTGGGTGGTTGGAAAAATTGGATTTTTTTACCAGCTTATGTAAAGCTGATTCTCGGCAACGTTGATCGACGGATATTTCACTAATATAACGTCCCAGTAAAGTTCCAGCGTCTCGACCAAACCAATTGGCAACAGAAGTACCAGATAAACCATCGAAACCGCCAACAAAATTCTGCTGGTTCGACTGGTCGTTTGGGAAGTCGTTCCTGATGTCCCTGAGGGATGAAATCTTTTACGAAACGTTGAACAAACAAGGTATTTGGCTTTCGAATTTTCGTATATAAACTTACGCGTCAAACGCATTCTTATTGTTTCAGATTTTTTCATGTGTATTATCAGCAAAACGTTGCCGATGAATATAAACAACGATGGCAACCACGTGGAAAATGCTATGTAGAAGTACAAGGCTGTGCCCCATGGTTTTGACTTTATTTGACAGGGAACGAATTCGAACACGCTGTCGGATTCGTATCCTGAAAAATAAAAATAAAAAAAAATGAGTTAAAAAAGTTGGGAAAAAAATTTTACGTCGTAAACGTGACTTAAGGTAGTACTTGGACTGAACCGTTTTCTATTAATCAAGCTTTTTGTTGCAATAAGAGGAAAAAAAACTGCAAATTGAAACTTGCAATTTGCTACCACTGAATTGTAGGTAATGAACGAACCTTTCTTTATAATGAAGGAAGAATGAGGGCGCTATGAGGACGTATTTTTGCTTTGGCTTCCTCGTAAAGGAATCTTCGTTCACTACCTACGATTCAAAGGAAGCAAATTGCAAGTTTCGACTTGAAGCTTTGTGAATCGGCAGAGGCTTATAATCGAAAAACTTGAATTCCTGTCAAATCCGAACCATTCAACCGATCTCCGCCAAATTTGATATACATCACGGCTGAATGATGTTCTGTACTTCTGTAAAGTTGGAGCTCGATTGGTCAACGTCAACGAAAGTTATAGCGACAAATTTGTAAAATAATAAAAAGTAAAATAGTAAAAATACATCCGGACATTTTCTCAAAATGTGTTTTCTCGACGTTTTGGCACATTCTGAACATGGTGACATGAATATCTCGAAAAAAAAAAAAAATTACCACCGTCACATAGCTTTCTTTATGAGGAAGCAAAAAAAACACACGATTTTCTTACCTGAAAAATTCAATTTCGTGAGTGACATCACGATACTTATGCAAGTTGTGACAGCGATTGTGACAACTGTCGATCGATTGTTGCACTTGTTGTGAATTTTCAATGGAAATATAACTGCAGCGACACGAGCCCAAGTCAGACAAACGACGAGCCAGGTAGACGTGAATTGAAAAAGTTCCATGGACACGGAATTTAATCCACATAAAAATTTGTTGTTCTGCAGATTAAAAACACGATGATGGAAAAATTATCATTATTATTATTATTATTATTATTTTTTTTTTTACACGCGACGGAATATTTAATCGCGAGAATAGGATTATCCGTGATGCGACGATGAATAATTGTTCTTACCGTGTACAGAGAATTAAAATACGTGGATTTGGACCTCGCGACGCCAACGCCGTAATTGAAGATGAGAGCTCCGTTATCCGAAAGGGCGAGAGCTCGGAGATATATCGCTAAACTCGAGTCCGAAGACGTCAGGGTGCTCAGCATAACGAACGACACGACGTTTAACGTCACTCCTGCGTCAATAAATTTTTTTCATTTTTTTATTTATTTTTATTTTTAATGTATATCTATTTTTTCAAATTCTCTTTCATGGCGAATTGAAAAAGTCTAAGGAAATATGATCGACACGACTAGTGGATAGTTTTTCGTACCATAAACAAATTTATTCTCAATATATAGATTTCTCAATCGAATATTGAACTATAATTTTTATTATTATGCGACAATTTGAAATGCTCGTCTTCATGAAAAAATATATTTCTTTTGTTTTATTCATCGTTTGTATTCCAATATATTGTGATCTTTTTACAGATCATTGTAATCTATAATCGTTTGGTAATGTGATTTTTTTTCCCGAATCGATTCCACGACCGACGCAGAATAAGAACAAAAAAATTTATTTAAATTTGAATTTGAATTGAAAAAAAAAACCAATAATCATATGAATGAACCTCGACTATTTTCTCGGCAGAATTATATGAAGAATTCAATTTATTTGATCGAATCAGTCAATATTTCATTTTAAATCCATCATCAATAGAAAAAGAATCAAAAAATTTAAATTTTCAGTCTCCTCACTATGAACCTTCAAAAAAAGTTTAAAAATCAATTCTTTTCCATAATTCGCGTTATTATTCTTCTCGTTAAAAAATTAATTCGATTTAATTCGACATTTTTTTTGGATAAATTTATTCATCTAATTTTTTTCTACATTCGGTCGGTGTGCAAAATCTTCGACATCGAAGTCACCAAATAAAAAAATTCACCGATGAATAACTGACAAAAATATAAAACGAAAATTGTACAAAATACAAAATAACAAAGAAAGAGAATGCGAAAGAGAAAGAAAGACAATTTGTAAAGTATTGTTACGAAAGAAAAAAAAAAATAATCTCACCGATGATAATGACGACCGGTGTGACATAGTTCAGCAAAAATCTCACGAATCTCACGAAAGGTTTAAGATTCACCCAATAAGTTCTCGCTTGACACGGCCACGTTATTTCCAAATTCGGTTCACTAAAATTGTATATAAAGTCCAAAACTTGGATCGACAACGGACAATCGTTTCCGACACGATTAATATCCATCGTCGTGGCCGCGTCACCATTCGTCGATCGTGAAAATTCGACGACGATGAAGATAATCACGATCCATGTGGAAAACCGTAAAACACACGAGCACATTCCACGTCGTTCATTCCGCAGCTTCTCACGGCTCCGTAATAAATCGTGTACTCACCCAACATTATTCAATGGCATAACGCACGACCGTGAATAACGTTTTCTTCGAAAAAGAAAAAACAAAATGAAAAGAAAATATATATATATATATATGTATACTTGTGTTAGTAATCGGTTTTACCACCACTTCGACCGAAAATGTGAGAGTAAAATGAAAAATTGATAGAAAATATCTTCTTTTTTTTGTTACTTAAGAAATTTAAAAAAAATTTTTTTTTTTGTTTTTTTTTTTAATACAAGCGCAATCGGTCGATGGTATTTCGCTCGAGGCGTTGTGATCATCAAACGACGAAGCGATAAACGTGGCAAAAATTGTAAAAAAAAAATTAAATTTTTTTTTAATTAAATTTTTTTTAAATTTTGTTTTAAATATATACATATATATGTATACTCGTGTTAATAATCGGGTTTGCCACCAATTCGAACGCAAAAGTGAGAGTAAAATGAAAGATTGATAGGAAATATCTTCTTTTTTCACGACAGAGCAATGAACGTGGCAAAAATTGTATAAAAAAAATAAAATTTTAATTAACAAACTTTTTTTAAAAAAATTGTTTAAAACTCCAACGTAACGTCACAACCGAGTATAATGAAACGCGTCTTGGCTCTGAGCTATTTCGACGTTTTGTTCATCGTTAGATGCTGTTACGAATGTTTCAACGTCAGTCGCAGCGTCTCGTTCGGGCGCGTACAAGCTGTCGTGACACCTGCGTTCAATTATCATAACATAAAAAAAAAAAAATTATTATCGGTAAATACAATTTCATTGCAAATAATGCAGATGAGAAAACGTCGCGAAGAAGTTTTGTCACAACGTGCATGTGTGAGAATGTGTAAGCGGCCCCCCGACACATGCGTCCCAAACGCATATGTGAAACGATGGAAGAATTAAAAAAAAAAAAAAGAAAAGAAAAGAAAAAAAAAGAAAACATACGTCGTTTATCAGTCGGGCGAGGAATATATCTCGTACAGTCTTACGGTACAGCATCCGTGTGTTTTAATCACAATGCGGTCGTTGAATGCCACCATTGAGACGAGAGAAATATTTACGATTGATACTTATTTTTGTTTTTTTTAATTAAAAAAAAATTCTCATCTTAAAATTTTTTTATTTTTTAAAAATTGAAATTGATTTTTTTTCTTTTACGTGCGATTTTCTTTGGCCGTAGTTATTATTCTAGGTTGTTCAGAGTGTAGGCGATGGACATCTTCGTTTCGTTTTATTTTAATTTTTCTTAAATTAAGCTTTTGCGACATTTTTTATTTTCAATTTTTTTTTCACGGGCCCGATTTTTGTTTTGTTTTTGTTTCTTGAATATATCAAGATTCCGGGGGCGTTCAAGTGGTTTGTGGAACATTTGTGTTGATATAAGATTATTATGATAAGTGAAAAATACGAGTGCAATGCGTTTTAGAAAAAAATGATTAATGAATCTCGTTCATGATCCGGCAATATCTGTATAAAACAAATAATCTTCACAGGGGTTCTTTATATTAATTTTTTTGATGCGGAATAGTATTGGAAACGTATATGATGTAATTATTGTCGATAACACCCTTATTATTAAAGATAAATGGCGAAAAAAGAATTAAAACAAAAAAATGTTGAAAAAGAAATTCCCAATTTTTTTCAGATTTTTTTTCAATTATTTTGTCAGCTGTCAATTAAGATATTTTTCATTTGTTTCGTTTTCTTTTTTTTTCCAAGTATTTTTTTTTCACACGATTACACTGTTAAAAAAATATATATTAAAAATCTGTTTGTCACGTTGAATTGTCTCAGATTTTCGATGAGAATATCGGTTTTTCATTTCGACTCACGAAAATCCATTGAAATCGAATTTGAACCGTAAAAAGCTGTTTTTCGGCCGTTGCCCAAATTTTGGAATTTTCTTCGATACTCTTATCGGAAAGTTGAGAAATTTTCACAGAACATGTATTTCTCGAGTCGGAGTCTCCGCGAGTTTTGATAAATTTGCATAAGAAAAATTATAGCAAAAATTATGGGATTACGCTAACCTCAGGTTCTCGAAAGATATTCACTGTGTCACTTCCTGACTACGAAAAACTCGTTTTCCTGGCCGAACATTATCCAGACAGTTTCCCCCTCCTGATGTGACTAATGGTTTGACCCGACTATCCGAACTTTCGAAATGCCAGGACCGTAAAAATTTCGTGGAGTTTGGGGAAACCCCGTGTTGTGTCCTCGGGTCAATTTACAAAAGTAAAGGTCTTCAAAAGACCCTTACGAATAATAAAATTGAAACAAATAATGTCCATTAACTTTAGTTCAACTTGAAGAAAAAATTCATGAATCACGAAAAGCATTTCAGTTTACATGAATAAGAAAATATATTCTGTTTATTAATTTACAAGGAAAAAAGTTTTTTGAAATCTCAAGATAACGAATTACAATGATTTGTTAACCCGAGATGTTAAACTTTTGTGTTTGTCGCAGCTTTTTGTGAATAAAAAATTTCCATTGAATTTTGAGAATGAAGTCGATGGATCTCGAAAATAATTTTAGGTTTTTTTTCTATTGCTTTCTTGTTGTTGTTCTAATATGGCAAAATTTTTAATATGGTTCTAATGTGAACAACTGTAACTAACGCAACAACGAACGTTCAATGAATAAGCAGTTTGATCGTCGTTTGATAACGATGACAATGGTAATGTTTTCTATTTCAGGATCCCGTAGACCACGTGTTCATTTTATCCGTCGTTGTTACGAATACACTCGGAGAATGTAATTAAAAAAAAAAATTAGCGATGAATTATATTTAAATATTAATTACCATTGGTCAGGTTATGTTCCTTATTAATTAATTCGATTCTTATCTCGCGCCTACGTTTATCACCACGACAAATCGTATGCGGTTGTTTTATTGATTTTTTTTTAAGGGCGATTTTTTATTTTTTTTTAAAGCAATAATAATTGTTTGAAGAAATAAGAAACAAAAATTTTTAATCGTTAACTAAATTTCGTTATTAATTCACAAAAATAGTTTCCATTCATAATTAAAAAACATTTTTTTATCTATTATCGAAACCATTTTCTATCACGCAACGATAAATCATCGAAGACCGTTAAAAGGTGCGCATGTACACCTCGAATGCAAAAGAAGAAAAAGTGAAAATGCAAAATTTATTTTTGGCGAGATGAATGATGATATCAATATTTTGTTGTTGTTTTGTTTTAATTATTATTTGAACTAAACTCCCATGTTTTTAAATAAGGATAAAAATAGAAAATGGCGAGGCTGAGTTATTATTTCTGGAACGCTATTTTTAAGCAGGCCGTCCGGCTGTAGATAGCAGGTCTCCGGGAGTATCGAGCTAAAAAAAACGAAAATTCCCCACCAAGATTGCAGAGACGTAAATCTAGTGAATGACGATAAATAATTTGTTTTCTTTCTTTTTTATGCAAATTGGAAGCGGTTGAACGTTCTTTTTTGTGTTTTCTTCTTGTCACGATTTGGTTTTTTTTTGTATTCGTTTTTTTGCAATGAGAATAAAAAATAATAATTCAAAACGAAAATCCGTCTTGTCATTCACTACAGAATCCTTTTTTCCATACGCGCCGTAAATTTGAAGGAAATCGGCCGAATGTTGCATCGAAACACCATGCCGACCGTTTCACGAATCTAGTTTTCCATATGAACGCGTTTAAAGTTTCCGCTGAGGTTGATTCAGTGTTCGCAGCTGTGTTACATTTCATTTTTCAGTCTGCGATTTTTTTCTGTTCTCTTTTGACGTAATTTTTGGACATCAAAAAGCACATCTGACTTCGGCAATGCCTGCACCGATTCACAAAATTGGATATAACTCTGGGGTTTTAAAAGTTGTTAAAATTGGTTTAATTTTGTGAAAATTCTTAATGAGAATTTAACTACATGCTTTTGTACAATTACTTTTTCGTAATATCGATGAAGGAAAGTTGAGAAAAATCGATTTTCAGGTAAACATGGGCCCTTGACATGAAAAATTGGTCACCACTTGCGACCCAACGACTTTTATTTGGTCGCCTAACGAGGAAAGTGTCGCCAATGCTTTTCAGCCGGCAGCGTTGCCACATCGTTCGACTCCCATAGCGCGAGTGTGTCATCGATGCGGCTAGTGTGGCAACGTCGCCCAGGACAAACCACTAACGTGAATAAAAAAATTATTAATTTCCAAAATCTTCGAAGAACGAACTCGGATTTTTGAAAAAAATCTGCCAATAGTTTGTAAGTAAAAAAAAATAGTAAAACAAGACTTTCAGATGTTTTGGAACATTCCGAACACGTTTTCATGAACATGTCGAAAAAAAAAAAATTTCACCTATCCAGGATTGAGGAAAGTTGGAAAATGGTTGATTACCGTATTGAAAATAGGAATCAAAGAGTAATGAGTGCGAAAAATTCATGTTTCAGGGCGGATTATCCGCTTGCCTTTATTTCATACCTCAAGCCGGGTTTGCCTTCGCTCAAAATTGCACAACGGGCAAAATGAGTTTGAGCTTCACAAACTGATTTCGTGATATGCTAGATTTCTCTTTTTTTTTGTTTGTTTGTTTTTTTTTTTCATCGGTTAAATTCGTACAATAATTTAAATATCGCAACTACCGGATGTGGTGTTTATTATCGTGCGAGAGCCTTGTCAGGCCCAGCCGCGACTAAAATCTACGTCCGTGTTATTTACATTGTTTCGTAGGAACTGATCTATCGTATAATACAATAATTTTATTTTTTTCGCGTGTTAATCATGACCGAAAGGCACATGCCGAGACTATTTCTCGTTCCAATTTTTCCTTCTTTCTTTTTCTTTTCTTTTTGTTTTCTATTTCGATATTCGATACGACTCTACGTAAAGATTAAAATTCGAACGAATTACTTTTCCTTTTCTTCAATTATCATTATTATTTATTTTATTTTATTCATTTTTTCATCATTTTTTCATCATTTTTCGTAAAAATCATCACAACGGGTCTCGCTCGTAACAACTTTGATGCGTTTAGAACCAAATAATCGGATAATAATAGTTAACGTTACATTACACATATAATCAATGAATAAGCAATCGAATTATCATCATTAAAGGCAACAAAGGTGAAGCTTCTTTTTTTTCTCTCATCATATTTCCGATTGTTTTTTTCTTTCTTTTTTTTATACGATCCTCTCGCACACACGCACACACCCCACCGTTGACTCGTGGTTGCACCGATATAACTACCTCGCAGAAAAATCTTATCTAAAACAAAAATGTTGAATTTCCGAAAATTTTATTTATTTATTTATTTGAAAAAAAAAAAAAAAAATTATTTACTATCGTACAACGAAAAGTCAAGACGCAATCTTGTTATCGTTGAGCGTGCAGTTGAAAAACCAATGGGGAAGAAACGAAAACAGTCGAATAGCGACCGAATAATCCTGTATTTAAGGGGGGGGGGGGTAGGGTTGTCCTTAATGGGGGTGTTGACGAATTTCGACAAGTGCACCCCCCAGATATGTTCGAAATAAATAAATAAAGATATGTGCGAACCCACAGCACTGTAGTCCAATGAAAAGACGTGGCTGTAAGCTCGTTTTGTTTCCCATTTGAATAACATGGGATTTTTAGACTAATTCGGTAATTATTTTTTCGAGTCGTCCCTGAGCACGCGAAAACTTCTTTATTTATATAAATCTATCGTCAATGTGTATAACTATTCGTAAATTTTTTTACAAGACCTCACCTGTATATTATCGACAACGGCGAACCGATGAACGATGGATAACAACTGATAAACGATTTCAACGCGAGTTGAAATTTATTTGTGTTTATGTCTTGTAAAAAAATGTACGAGCAGTTATATACAAACGTATTAGCGATAGATTTATGTGAATAAAGAATCTTTCGCGTGCTCAAGGACATTTGGAAAAAATAATTATCGAATTAGTCTGAAAATTCCACGTTATCCAAATGGGAAACAAAACGAGCTTACAGCCACGTCTTCCCATTGGACTACAGTGCTGGGGTTTCGCACATATTTTTTTCAAATTCGTTTCGAACCTATTTGGGTGGTGCACTTGTCGAAACTCATTAACACGTCCATTAAGGACCACCCTGAGGGGGGGGGGGGGGGAGGAGCTCGATGTGCGTACAAAAATCGAAGCAGTGGTGGCTACGTTGAATCGATATATCTAGTCTTTTATTCTCAATCACAGCCGTTCGAATAGATCGACGAGGTTTAGTTTAGCGTGTGCAAAAAAAAAAAGCGCAAAGCGTTTTTTTTTTACTTCTATATGTTCATGTACGAAGAATAATTTGCGAGGAATAATTTTCGTTATTTCGAAATAAAAAAAATCGCGGTATATTTGAAGATCTGGAACATTGTATTATGGAACCAAATTATGGAAATAATAACAAATTTATCAATTTGTGATCGACGAGTTTGATCAAAATCGTCGAAATGATTGTGGAATATTTTTTTGTCTTGATTGTCGCATTTTTTTTTGGAATCGACAATGTAAAAAGAAACACACGACTGTCTCGGAGGACGGACACGAATGGCTTTCTCCTTCAGCTATTTAATCAACAAGGCTCGAGTGTTTTTTTTTATTTCATTCTTTCTTTTTTTTTCAAATTTAATTTAATTTAATTTAATTTCGGTGCAACCTGCATTGGCACGCATTCATCGTGACAATGACTTCCTCAGACGGCGTTGAACGTGTCGTCCAGTCACTCAATCGTTCTCGAGTTTTCCTTTTTTTTTTCTATTTGGATTATTTTCCAAAAGCATTCGTCATATTTACAAAAATACGTTAATTTATCAACGTTGTTACGAACTCACTGGGGGGTCGCGCACACGATTTCGTTCAGCGTTCGTGGATGTCGATGCAACGTTCGAACGAATTCACCCACGCTGGGTGTCCGCTAATGGCCATTATGGATCAGTCCCAAATTCGGTGTCTAATCGGGTCTGTAGATCGGAATTTTCGGCACAAATTCGACTAGAAGAACCTGAGGACGATTGCAAAATACGAAACGATTAACTCTGTCATTGTTCCTGAGGATTTGTCGCAAACTTTAAAGTACATGAGCCATTCCATCAAATATCGGACAATTTTTGACTTCGCTATCTGGGATCCTTATGATATTTAGACAGTTTGAAGTTCATGTTGGAAAACGAATTGCCAAATTTTTTCAGATGTTTTTTTTCTATTATTTTGGCAGCTGTCAATTAAGGTATTATTTAAATTTATTTCGATGTTTTTTTTTTTTTTTCGAGTATTTTTTTCACATGCTTACGCTGTTGAAAAAATATATTCAAAATTTATTTGTTTAGTGAAATTGTCTCAGCTTTTCGATGAAATTGTCAGTTTTTCATTTTAACTTTTGAAAAACTATTTGAATCGAATTTGAAACATCAAAAACTGTTTTTCGGTGGTTGCCCAAATTTTGGAAATTTTTTCGATACTCTTATCGAAAAACTGAGACAATTTCACGCGACAAACAATTTTTAATATATTTTTTAACAGCATAAACGTGTGAAAAAAATACCTGAAAAAAAAAGAAAACGAAAGAAATGGAAAATACTTAAATTGACAGCTGCCAAAATAATAGTTCAAGAAGCCAAAAATTGTCCGATATTTGATGGATTGGCTCATATATTTATTTGTTTATAAAGCCATTTTGTATAAGCTGTTAATCGTAATCAGTTTGAGATAGTTGCATTGACGTGTTGCATTTTCTACCACAAACAGATGCTCGTCTGATTTCTGGTAAAAATTAATGTAACATTTCGGAACAAAAAATTTTTTATTCTGAAACTCACATATTCCATCATCGAGGAGCTGTCGCATCTCTGTTTCGTCAAACGCCAATGAAGGCCCAATTTGTGGTACAGCCTGCTGTTTTCCCACTCCAACAATTTGTTCAACGAATGCTGAGTCTGAACGATCCCGAGAATTAGAAAAAAAAATTCAACAAATAGTTTCGCAATTATTATTTTTGGACGTACAAAGAAAATTCCAAGAAAACTTACCCTT
Source organism: Diplazon laetatorius (assembly GCA_963662125.1). Taxonomy (NCBI): domain Eukaryota; kingdom Metazoa; phylum Arthropoda; class Insecta; order Hymenoptera; family Ichneumonidae; genus Diplazon; species Diplazon laetatorius. Next base: position 8,571,256 of record OY759160.1, on the reverse strand, counting down.
TTGCTCAGACAAATAACTGGCCACAGAGAACATCCCAATGTGCAACAACAACAAACGCAGCCGCAGAATAGCCACTTGACGTTAACGGGTAGAGTTTTCTTTAACACTGCGTTTACCCTCATAACAGTTGCCTTGAACTCTTCCGGAGCTACTCGAGACACCAATCCGTTTGGAAATTCAGATTCAAATCTGTTACTGAGGCCGAATCTGCAATAATAAAATTCAATATACTTTGTTGTTCGCTGGAAGGATAGAATTGAAAACATTGCTCGGGATGAATCTTTCATCGCTGTCGAAGCTAGCCGAATAACGATTCCAGGTTACAGATTGCATTTGAGTCGATGCGAAACGTTGCTATTTCCGTCATGAGTGCGAGAGAGATAGCGCTATCGACGTGTTTTTGTTGCACATCGCCTAAAGTGGGGTGCTACTGCTCGGTCGATAACAAAAAACTGTAAACCATTGTTCTCAGTCGCGATTGATATTTACGACAAAACTCGAGAACGTTTTACCGCATCTGAAGATCCACAAGTCAACCGTTCTCCTATTTTATTCAACTGTTCAATCGTGACAGAGAATAATACGTTTCAAAGATACAGTCATCTTTCTCACACGAGTAGAAATCTGAGAGAGACAGACGACATGTAGCATATCGCCTTGAGGCAGCCCTATCCGACTCTTCGGTTTCAAGCCCGAAGCATGGACCATCATGTGACCCTACTCGAAACTAAACCACTAGGAGTGCTGCAGACGTTCTGCCCGGTTTCAGCGGGTTATTTGAAATAAATTTTCAATAACGAAATCTGAAATTCTGGGCATATGTGTGTTATAAGGTCATATAGAGCTGTTGAAAACTTGTCTGAAGATATCTATTGATGGTCACAAATATGAATGAAACTATTAAAATTGACGCACTGGCCTATGATAACTGCTTTTAGTTGAAATAACCATAAAAAAACAGTGATACCAATATTGCAAAGAAAAAAACAGCGCTTCTAAGGTGATTATATTTAAAAATACAACAATATATGATTAATAATGGATAAAAGTTTATTAAATAAAATGAGTTGCGGAGTTTACTTTTAATTATGATTTTTCAATATCATATTACGAATCTCCGAGTATATCCAATTTCTGAACAAATATTAAAAATAAATAATTTAATAAACAAATTTTCAAGTGAATTGCATGATAGGATGATTCCGTAATAAAGGTTCTTCTATAAGTTGTGATAAGGAAAAAAACACATTTACAACACGTATGTGTGTAACGTTATTTATTTCATAGCCATAGCGTTCATTTCATAGCGTTCCCACTTCAGGAACAATTCCTTATCCAGAGGAATGGAAAAGAGATGAACCTTCTCATGGTATGATTTATACCCCAAATTATAATTGGGTATTATACATCGGTCACCTTTGTACCGAGGGTACCAAGGCATTTTCGTTGACAAAGACGTTCTGTGTATACTCAAAAAAAAATTTATTCGAAAGAACCCGCTGAAACCGGGCAGAACTTCTGCTGCGCTCCTAGCGGTTTAGTTTCGTGACGTCACAACAGGGGGTCATATAAGTCCAGCCTTTTTTCGATGAGTCGGATAGGGCTGCCTTGAGGTGATGCATTACATTTCTTCCTCGTTCTCTCTCGCACTCAGAAATGTGAGTCCAATGTGGTAGTCCATCACCTCAATACAATGAAAAACCAGCTGATCGTGCCAGAAGTGCGACAGAGACAGCGCCATCGGCGCTCGCCGATGAGCGAGAAAGGTTTCACATAATCTCAAGGTTATGCGAAACCAGCTGATCGTGCAACGAGTGCGAGAGAGATAAAACCATCAGCGCTCGCCGCGGAGCAATAGAGAAACACGCACCGGAAAGACGTCAGCTGGTTTCACATCACCTTGAAAAGGAAAAGGAAGAAAGACAAACAATGCCAAAACACAATGTTTTTCATGAAAGTCTAGTCATTTGACCAGTGGCGATCGAGTCGTGGGCCAGCCCTCGATGGGCATGCGCAAATCTAGTCTGCCTTGAAAACCCCGTGTTCCTAACCTCACTTCGTCAATCATTGTGTAGGTTGTTTCTTTGTCGCACATAAATGCACTCGCGATCGTCACGCCACTCTTCTCTTGCGGACAAACCGACATAAGCTTCACTAATGGCTCACCTCTATATATATATCTATACTGTACATGCCGATAGCTCGTATTGACTAGACCATTATAAAAGACCGTGATGAAAAATCCACAGAGCATAAAGATAAGAAAGAGGGGATGGGAGAATGAAGAACAAAGACAGCATCAAGGATAACATTGTAAAGTAATAACAATAATGTAGTAAGAGAAAAATCTATATGTATATGCATATATGTATATATATATATATATATTTACACCGTCATGTTGCCACCTCCGCGAACGACAATGGGATCGGGGACAGCGGCAACGTAGGGTTCTTCCGTGTTTTGTTCATTGTCCTCCTCTTCCTCGTAAATAGCGTCGAAATCTGCCATCGCGATAATTGTCCAATATCACACGGAAAACTCGCGAATAATATCTAATACTTCGAAGATAAGACGACGTGGGAGACGAACTGTCCCCCCTCCCCTACCCCTTATCGATGACTGACGACGCACTGTGATTTACTTTACCGACATAAACATTTCGTCGAACTTTGAATCAGATCGAAACTCAAGATTCTATACGTTTCTCTCAACGAACATTCAGTACGATCATAGCTTCACACACTAAAGAATAACCACATAACGCACGTACGATGAAAAACAACAAAAAGAAAACATGAAATAACGAAGAAGAAAAAAAGAAGACAAAAACGTGTTTTTTATCGTGTCTCAGTTGGATCGTCGGAATAAGCCAATCGAAGAATTAAATTCGACGTATCTAGCTAACGTCCGCGAACTGCGGATCATCATCGTCATCGCCGCGTGTCTTTAACACAGCGCACAACGAGAATCACTGTCAATGTGTTGAGTTTTTCGCGAAAAAAAATCTCTGCTCTCGACGCAGTGTTGCCAATGTTGCGCGATGAATGAAATTTCGCATTGTGGGATCTCTCAGGAGGATCGGAGTGAAGGAGGCTGCGATTGTTCGTCGGACAAAGGACTAACGTGAACATCGATACAATCGATTTAATTTCCGGAAAATGTTCATTTATTGTTAGTAATTTTTTTATAATAGTCGGAATGATCGTCGATTATGCGGTTAACGATGTTTCTTTGCATGGTTTGAGTCCCCAGCGAACGAAATTTGTTGAGATTCAAAAAATGTCAGCTACCTAAATATGGATTATTTATTTTTTTAAACAAAAAGCGTCCGACAAATGTCGATATTGGTCCAACAAACTCCAGTAAACGAAGAAGAATCGATTACAATTTTTTTGTGAAAGCTATTCCGTCGAATCGACCGACTGAGTTTATGGAGAAAGACGAGGACGAATTTTTAAAATTTTCGCGTTGAATTGAAAGCGAAAAAAGTCATTCAGCCTAAATTCGAAATGATGCAACTACTCGATAATCCAAATATTACATCCTCACGCATTCCACATGAAAATATTCAGCTCGTGGACTCCACGATCCATCGCTTTTTACTAAATACGAATATGAAATTTGAAATTGCCGCCATTTTTTTCGTCCGCGTGATGCGCAGAATCATCAGCGTCATCTGTCGCAGCTGTAACGTAACATTATTCAATCCACATTTATGACCGTTTAAACCGGTTACAATCGCATTTATCGTGTCTGTATTCAACGATTCTATGGTTATTAATTTTCGTAAACGTTTGCGATAAGTATCGAATCGATCGACCACAATCATATGACCGAGCTGGGGCGTAACGAGACGGTTTCTCCACTCGTGATTGTCGTGTTAATCGTGTGCTAGTTCAATCTATCATAATTTTTGGATAATTTGCGCGAACGCAGAAGCGTCGAAAAAAAAAAAACAAAACGCAATAAAAATGAAAGTCTGCGGTCCCAAATACGCCCTGTGCGGTCTCATCGTATCAGTTTGGGGTATCGTGCAACTGGTAAGTACAAACATTGACACGAAAACGTCTCTCACCTGCATTATTCACTATTTATTTTTTTCGTGTGAAAATTTTCAACCGTTCCAACAATCTTCGAACTCGAAACGAGCTCTAACCATCTTTAACCTCCAAAAAAGACTAATTCCTCTTCTTTTTATTTCTTTTTGTTCAAAATTTTGTTCTTGTTTTCATCGGTGTCAATGCAACAGCCATCGGTGAAATTTCCATCCTGGAATGTGACAATTCGGAGCATCGAAACTACTCTAACCTTTATCATTGATCGCGCTTGTGTTCTCATTTTCTTTTTTCATTTCGTTTCAGCTACTCATGGGAATATTCTTCTTCATGAAGAGCGTCGCTTTTGTGGAGGATCTGCCGCTGGAGGGTAAAACGTTCGAATCGGCGTCGGCGTTCTACACGGAAGCCGACAGAGGTTACACGCAAAATGCCCATAACTGCTGGATCGCGGCTTGCATCTACGTTCTCACGTTTCTCTTCTCCGGTCATCAGTTTTACATGAATTCGCGAACGTCGCTCAGTGTGTAAATACAATTGGATTGAGGCGACTATTGTTTAAACTATTTATCCGGTACGAATAAAGTATATTGTTAAAAAAATTAAGATGAAATTTGAGCGAGTCGATGGCCGGGGACTTTTGTTGGACGCGCGACGATCTTTTCAGCCTTGGCTCGTAGTCCAAGGATCTACGAGAGGTTATACACAATAAATCAGCATAGAATCGCTTTAATTGACCTATGTAGGTGTGAAGATCGTCTGGATCGTTGATAAGGCAAATGTTCATATGTAACAATGTAAATCGACAAATATCTCCAGAATTCCGCATATTTGTAGTAATATATCTATATGATTAACATGGTTATTTAGGGATGGTCATTGGTTTAATAAAAATAAAAAATAATTATCAAGACGACTAGACGATGATGCTGATGATTCCTTTCAAACTATGATGATCATTGAGATACCGCAATATTTTTATTTTTTAAGCATCATTAATTTTATTATTACTTTGCAACAGACTTCCGCTTGTCCCTTTAGGTATTCCATAGAATTTATGTAATACGTTTCAAGCTATTCCTGTCCGTTGTAAAAAGGAAATTGTAACGTCTACAGAAGTGTTATGGAGATTTCGATTTATTTGTTCTCATCAAGGTTCTAAATAATCGATGAATTCGGTGAACATTGTGTAAAATAACATATACGAATATTCAATAAAACTCAAGCATAATGAAATTACTGCAAGTTTTCTGCGCTTAACGGATGTGTGGATGTTAAAAAAATTTCTAATCACAGAATATCGCCATAATGATATTATTATACCTTGTATCGTTTTTCTTTACGCCTTTTAATCATTATAATTTCTCAAAGATGTCATGATCGTTTGACTATTTTGATATGAGTGTGATGAATCTTTAATGTGATGAACTACCTCGCGCAGTGCAAGGGAGACAGCACTATCTGCGTTCACTGCGGAGCGAGGGAGACGGAGAGCGTTTACGTCGTCCATCGTCTTAAGGGCGGAGTAAGATATTAAAATTGTTGCAATGCACTATTATTATATGGAAATTGATTGAATAAATTTACACTGTTTGTATCACTAGAAAAAAAATCTTAAAACCGTGCTTTTTCACCGGAATAACCTTGCCCCCCCCGTTAAGAAGATATTCGAATGTAGCGCTCTGGACTAGAGCCGAGAGCGCCACCTTCGTGCCACAAGCTTCCACAAAATACCGCCAGAAGACGCCGTAACAAAATTCCCAAAACGAATGAAAAAAATCTTGGAAACGTGGTAATTATAGACATTCGATGAATAATCGTGTCATCTGTACATGCCGGTACTCTATAATTATTACATTACATACATAACAATCATATAAACAAATTATTCAGGCACTCACAAGCTGTTGAACACCAAAGCCAACAAACCTAACCTCTTTCACAATACTTCGACGATCTGGATTAACACGCGTTTCCTTTTGCAGTTGATGACCAAAATATGTAAATAGAATCAAGAATGGCGAGCGAATTAGCCGAAAAAGTTTTGGACCATCTGGCAAAGCACAAAGAGGTCAATTCTCTCGATTTGGTCGGCGTTCTCGACGACGATCATCAGAGAATAATCGGAGCTATCAAGAGTCTCCAGACGCTGCCAGATGTGAGTTTACTTTGAGCAATTCAATGACCCAATGATTTTATTCATCGTGCATGTTTATTCAGGTGATATCGGTGGAACAAGCGAGTCAGAGAAAATGGGAGCTGACCGACGAAGGTCGGCACGTCGTCGAGCATGGCAGTCACGAAGCTGTGCTCTACAACGCGATTCCAGAAGGCGGCATAGCCCAGAACGAGGCGACGAAGGATCTGCCTTATGCCAAGGTCGGACTCTCCAAAGCCATGCAAGCCGGCTGGGTCAAATTGACCAAGAAAGACGGCGTTTCCTTCCTAACCAAAAATACATCTTCCATCCAAGATACCACTCGATCAAACTTGCAAAATTTGAACGACATACCTGACAACGTCAAAAGCGAATACAAAAAGAGAAAGCTGCTTCAAGAAGTGTGAGTTTTCAAGATCCATTGAGTTAACGCGGATAAAGAAATGAGAAAATTCATCGCAATTTATTGACACAATTAATTGTTAACATCGTTGACGAGCTGTAGGATTTTATTGATTCTAGAATTATCAAGAGCGCGATTGTGAGGAAAGGGCCGAATTTCACTACGAAGATCGAGAAGCAGGAGGCTGATTTGTCGGCCGATCTGCTGACGAGCGGCGCGTGGAAAGAAAAAAAATTCAAGCCCTACAATTTCGACGCTCTTGGCTCGGCGCTCGACGTCGGTCACCTTCATCCTTTGTTGAAGGTTCGCACGGAATTCAGGAAAATTTTTCTCGAGATGGGGTACGTTGAATCGTTGTTCGATAAAAAAAAAACGATCTGCGCGAATAAATGTTTCAATTTTGACGATGAACCATTTAATTTCATAGATTTTCGGAAATGCCAACGAATAACTTTGTGGAGAGTTCTTTCTGGAATTTCGACGCCCTATTTCAGCCCCAACAGCATCCGGCTCGTGATGCTCATGACACGTTCTTCATATCCGGTAAATTAATTTTCACAACAAAATATAAAGTCATGTAGATATTTAAATAAAATATCAATATTTTATTAATATTTTTTCGGATTTCAGAACCGCGTCTCAGCAACAATTTTCCTCAGAATTATTTGGAAAAGGTGAAAAAGGTGCACAGCAAAGGCGGATACGGTTCTCAGGGTTATCGGTACGATTGGAAAATCGAGGAAGCCCAAAAGAATTTATTACGAACTCATACGACAGCCGTGAGCGCTCGTATGCTTTACAAACTCATGCAAGAGGTACGATTTACTCCACAATCTATATCGATTGCTTTCTTAAAACCATCTTGCTTAATTTAAAATTTAAAATCAAAAATGAAATTCTGAATCATTATTGATTATGTTTTTGTTTTAATTTATGTTTTGTTTTTTTTTTTTAATTTCAGGGTGATTTCAAACCCGTACGATATTTCAGTATAGATCGTGTGTTCCGCAACGAAACCCTTGATGCAACTCATCTGGCGGAGTTTCATCAGGTCGAGGGTGTCATAGCAGATTACAATTTGACTCTGGGCGATCTCATTGGCACACTTTACGAATTCTTCAACAAACTCGGTATCGATAAGTTGGAATTCAAGCCGGCTTACAATCCCTACACCGAACCGAGCATGGAGATATTTTGTTTTCACAACGGTCTGGGCAAGTGGATCGAGATCGGTAACAGCGGCATGTTCAGACCGGAGATGTTGCTGCCGATGGGTCTGCCGGAAAACGTTAACGTGATAGCCTGGGGACTGTCGCTCGAACGGTGAGTCTCGTTGAGCCGAAAATTTGGCGAAAGAAAAATAAAAAATGAAAAAATAAAAAAAATCGAACTCGTATGAAATGTTTTTGATTCGGATGATATCGTTACGAATTTTATGTTTAATTGAGAATGGATAATGGAGCTCGTGTAATTTATATATTCACTTTATTTTTTGGTCAATTAAAAAAAAATGGTTTGAGATTTTAGTTGTAGATAGCTTTGGGATAAAAGCTATCTGTAAATAAAATGACGATCCTGTTCTTCAAAAATTAACTAAAAGGATTCTCATCGTAAAACGTTTGAAACTTTTTTTTTTCTGTTCACGGTTCAACGATGATTAAATAAAATTTGAGAACACTTTCACAAAAAAATTAAAAACAACAATTCTCACGCTTCAGCGAAAGTCATGAAATCAAATTCGTATCAAATGTTTCAAAACGAGACAACACAATTCCAGGATGTTCAATTAACAATAGATAATCAATCAATCGTGTAATTTATATTTTCGCTTTGTCGATTTAAACCTTGAATGATACTTAAGTGACGAACTAATTATCCAAAAATTCAATTTTTTTAATTTTTAATCCCAAATCGATTGAAATACGCTTTAAACCATTTTTTCGTTTTTCTCAATCTTTCACAGACCCACAATGATAAAATACAATTTGAACAACATAAGAGACTTGGTCGGGCCCAAAGTGGATCTACAGATGGTCTACAACAATCCCGTTTGTCGTCTCGAAAAGTAAATATCGTTTACAATCGAATGAGGTATTTATAATTCAGTGAACTTAATCCGAGTGAACTTGAAAATTAACATTACGATTAATGAAAATTTCGTGATAGTTTGATTCCAACGATAATTAAACCCTACGGCTGCTGATTGTGTGTTTTTTTTTGTTTCGTTTTTTATATTTTTTTTTTATTAAGAACTGGTCCAAGAGCGTCACTGGCGAGAAAGTTGCGAGCGGTTGATGTACCATCGATCAACAGGCTGATTGTTCCGAATGATCAACAGGATATCGTTATATTCTGTGATCCCAATTATCCTCTTTACTCCGTGGAATCTTTGCTTCGCCTGGGTCGCGAAATTTTGCGACCAAACGTTACCGTTCACACGCATTCGTCCGTCACCGATATCAATGAAAATTTGACAAATTTTTGTGACGAATTTAATCACGAAAATCCAAAAATTCGAATGCATTTCATTTGGAAACGAATGGGAGTCGATCCGACGATGAAATTATCGGAATGGCGTGAAATAACGGGTGAAGTTAACATCGGGCGTTATCTCAATCGTCTTATCGAATCGGAGGATGAAAATTTATTGAGATACGAGAGCAAAGGAGCAGATTGGGCCAATAAAATTGATTCTGCTCTCGATCGAATTCACTCGATTTTGCATGACAATGGAGTGAAAAAAATGACGAAACAACAACTCGTTGGATCACGTGAATCGAATAAACGATACGTGCTCGATGAATTTTCACTCGTCGACGTGATTGTCGACGCGGTTGCGAAGAATTTGGATAAACGATGAAATCGTGAGAATTTTCATCGATTTACTGTATTCATCAAGTATAATACTTTCAACAAATAACTGTGGTCTTTATTTTATTTTTTTAATTTAACTGTTTTTTTTATCCCTTAAATGGTAACATAATTTTCGGCACCTTTGAAAGATAACACTGGGTCACTCATTTCTGGCGCTTTGAAAAGTGCTGTAAAGTGCTGTGAAAAATTCCGCAAAATTCATAAAATCTCTTCGACTGTCCTTGTATAAGGATCAATCGCTACATTAATGATTTTATCATTTGTTTGAACAATATTGTCGAATAAACAAATAAACAGTTGAAGAACGTACTATTTGGGCAAGGCACGAGTGACCCAGGAACCTAGGAACTTAAGTCCTTTTTACGGAACCCTAAAAATAGACTAATTTTCAGGTTTTTTATAACAATACAACACAAGAAACACAAAATCTGTTTGAAGGTTTCTATTAAACATACTTCGAATATGACAATATTAAAAAAACTAATTATGGACGATAATTAAAAAAAGAATGTAACCCTATCAGTGTATCGTTGTTTTTTCACGCCACTCAAATGCATCGTGGTCCCGAATCAACCCAAGGCTATTAAAATAAAAATAGAAAACGTCATCCTAAAAATCAGGTAAAATTCACGAATGAAGCTCCGGGTTTCTGCTTTACCATAAAATTTTTATATGTTAAGTTTCCCGAATTCATTCATCATTAAAAAAAATAACAATAAACAAATAAACCCGTGAAAAATGCGGGAACTTTGAAATTTTCGCGTGGGTCGAATCGACACCACTATACAATAATAGGGTTACAAAAAAAATAATATTTGACGTTCGTTGAGACAATGTCCAATACAATTGATGCATATATATGGATTGCATCATCCAACATCAGCTGTGAAAAATCTATTCCCAATACGCAGAATGACGAAAGCGTCTTCTTCGCGCGGCCATCATTCGTGGTTCCCGTCCCGGCCGCCAGGTTGACGTGAGTGCGCGCGCGCACTCTCTCGACGACACCACGAGGCGCACGCTCGTTTCGCAAACTAAAATCGAGGGGAAACAAAAAAAAATACACGCGGTTCTCGAATGATCGAGAATCGTCTCTCGGTGTTTATCAAAGCTTAACGGTGATGTAAACAACGGTATGTAGAACATCATACGAGGCTCAAAACTTTTCATCATCCCCCCTTCCCTTGTCCTCGCACAACGCATACAACTAAACAACAACAGAAAAAACAATGTGTCTTTATTTCAGCTACAATATTGCACTGTAAGGCTATAAGTAAATTTTTCCAAACATCGTAATATATATCCATATATATATATATCTATATAATCAAATAAATCGTATTTGATGAGTCACCGGCAAACAAATAAATATAATTTAAAAAAAAAATGATATTTCACGCCTCAACGAAATGATCCAAAGTTCGTAAATGGCGTTATCTCAGAGACAAAACATCGATACCAAGATCGATTACAGTTTCTTTCTAAGAACTCTTTATTAAATTCGCAAGCGCGTTGGAGCATGACCGAAGAAGAGTGCGCGCAGTCAGTATCATCGCGAGCCAAACACGCACTCACGAACACTCGCGCGCGCGCGTGTGTGTGTGTGTGTGTGTGCGTGAATCAAAGAGAGAAGAGTGCAGTGCACTCGTAGCGATTATTCATCGAGTCGCAAAAAGAAAATAAAAGAAGAAAAAAAAACCGTAAGGAAGAAACAACGATTGTTTCGACAACATAACCTCAATTTTGATCCGACAAACGTGGAATTCGATTGTGCGTCGAATCCCGAACCGTTGAAGACAATAAAACAAAAAAAGATCACATCTCGTCTCCGGATTGAAGAGAGATAGAGAGAATAACGCGAAAAAAAACTAATAAGGAGAAAAAAGATTTCTGTTGGCGCGCGCGTGTCACGGGCGGCGGGGAGGGGGGTCTCGTTTCTCGTTCGGGTTATTCGTTATTCCGTTACAGTGTGTGAGAGAGAGAGAGAGAAAGAAAAAGAAAAAGAAAAAGAGAGAGAGAGAGAGGGAGAGGAGAAGGAGCGAGAGAGAGAGGAAGAGAGAAACATCGGTGAGATAGGTAGCGCCGTGGTGGCAGCCAGTGGTAAAGTGTGGCGGCCCCCACGGTACAAGATGGCGGCCCACGGCGGTCAGATTGGCGCTGAACGTTCGGCCAAGTGAGACCGTACACAGAGCCCCGCCGTGTGTTGTGTGTGTGTGCGCGCGGTGATCCTCGCGTGTTGGCGAGAAAAAATAAATAATAATTAGTCGACGAACCGAAAAAAAACGAAAACACCGTTGATCGTGTGACAAAACAAAGAGACAGACAGAGCGAGAGAGAGAGACAGAGAGGTTAAAAAAAAAATCACGGCGGGACACACGATCGAGTATCCCGTCCGGTGTCGTGCATCTTGCATCTACGTTATCCGTGAGTTTCGTCGAAGAGAAAGACGAAACAAATAATAATAAGATTAAGATTGAAGAAATAATAGAAAAAAAAAATTGTTGATAGAGGCGTTGACTGAACAAGGATAGTCACGACCATCACCGCCACCACCGTTGGGTGGTCGCGTATCGCTCTCTCACGTACGTGTGTGTGTAAGAGTGTGTGTGTGTTATTCGTTCATTGCTTGTTTCTTCTCTCGTCCCGTGTAACGCGCCGTTGAACGGCCGCGATGCCCGTTTCGCGCGGCTCCATTTCTCACGACGATCGCATCGGTACAACGACGAACGCGATACTTGCCACGAGCCAATTTATCGTTATTGCCGTCGGGCAATACGTCGGTGATCCACGAGCCAACGCGACTCGTTAGGTAAGCGACGGACGTTGACGAAAATTTATCACCCAGCATTCGGTCGTACATGTTGTATCTATATGTGTATATTGTATGTATATATCGCACGTTAGCGGATTCGCATCGTGGCTCTGTTTCCCGTCTCGCTCGATCTTTCCAGTCCCAGCATCGTTCTCTCGCTCTCTCTCCGTCTCCCCCCCTCCTCGCGCAGTCTCGTCGTCTCTGTCTGACCTGCTCCGCCCGCCGGCCTTCCTCCCACCGTCTCTCTCGCTCACTCACTCCGTCTCTCTATCTCTCTCCCTCACACTTACTCCATACCTCTCTCTCTCTCTCTCTCTCTCTCTCTCTCTCCCCCCCTCTCTCTCTCTCTTTCTCGTCACCCAGCGCTTTCTCTCATCCTTGTCACGCTTTCGCGATCTCCTTATAACGCTTTCCTCGTCCATCATCGCGATCCAGAGACGTTTCTCGTCGTTCGAACTTTATATATATATATACATGTAAATATATATAGATATATAATGATCATGTTGTACCCGCTGTAACCGCCATTCCCGTGTATTATATACAAAAAGAAAGAAGAAAAAAAATGGACTGAGATTGTTTCCACGGGAGTCTCGCACGTCCGCAAGGACATCCGCCGACGCACCGGGGCTCGACGAACCTACCGGGATTCCACAGCCTCCACCCCCCTCCCCCACCCCTTCCGAACCTTTGTTGTGGATTATCGCGGTCTCGAATATTTTTTTTTCTCCCGTTTCCCCTAGGAAGTTTAGGTTAGGGCCTCGGCAGTGACCCGATGACGGTGCAACTTGACTCGTCGAAACTCCATCGGTTAACGCTCGCTTTGTCTCTCGTTTAAGTCGTAGATTCATGTTTATCGCATTTATGTTTGTGTGCGTGCGTGCGTGCATCACACGACGTAAGTAAGTGTGAATTTTGTCACGCTTAATCGCGGAATCGAGATTATGATAATCTTGTAATTTTTTTTTTTTTTTGTTTCTTAATTTACACAATTTATTTCGTTTTTCTTGATTTTTTTCATGTTCCCATATCATTATTTTGGTAAGCTGAGTATTCGGCGTGCAAATTTTTGCGGTTATCGGGAATGAACCGTTTTATCGCAAACGACAATCTGTGACCGTTCCCCCCCTTCCTTTTTTTTTTTTTTAATTGTAATCGGCAATGAGGAAACGGGGTAACCTTTTTTTTTTAAGCAACTCCAATTTGCCCCTTCGACGAATGTTCGAGCTATGTTGCGGCATAACGAGCAATAGCCGCTACGTCGTTTTCCTAACCTTTGTGTTTGTCGCAGTTACTTTCAGTCTCGCGGCGACGCATAAAAATCCTTCACAATGAAGATCGACAGAAGCAAATTGAAGAAATGCACTTCCGAAGTGGTAAGTTTAGGTTATGACTCTTGCATAGTCTCGTTTCTGTTTTGTAGAAACTATTCACGTCTCGAAAATCCAAACTCACGTTGAATTACTGCGTAGCCCGCGGAATGCCAGGCGCTTATCAGCAAGTTGCGCTCGTGTTCGCACACAGAATTGTTGGAAGAACTCAAACAGATAGACGGCTGGACGTTTGGAAAATGCGAATTGTTTCATTGGATCGACGTTTTGGATCTGAGCGACAGCATATTGGAGGAAGCGGTGGCTCGAAGTCCCGACAACTCTTGGGAACTCGCTTGCGATCTTCCACAAAATCGAGAGGTTAGGTTGACAAACTTTTTTCTTTTCTTTTTGTTTCTTCAAAATTTTATCTTACCGCGTCGTGGAATATATCTCTCAAGCCAGTTGAGCTATTTTTCGTTCGCAAAGATGTTCTTAACCGCTGAAAATTTCCATTGCGCCACGCTATTGTCCGCGACGATATCAAACTAATAATAATATTAGTGTATTTGTGATGTTAACCAAATATTTTTCATTCAATTTTTTTTTTCTTCTTAATTCCACATTTTCGTACAGGCGAAAGAACTTCTTCTATGGGTTCTTCACTTCACAACGCTGCTCATCGAGCACTCGTTTTCGCGTCATTTGTACAACAGCGTGGAACATTTGGTAACTTTGCTGTCGAGTTGCGACATGCACGTTGTTCTCGGCGTTCTCAATCTTCTGTACATGTTCAGCAAACGCAGTAACTTTATAACGCGTTTGAACAACGACAAGAAACAAGCCCTGCTGAGCAGGCTCAATCATTTGGCTGAGGTTCGTAGCACATTTTCATAACCTGATAAAAAAAAATATATGTTTTGTTTCTCATGCAATTTGAATCTTTCAAATTAAAATGATTGAAAAATAATAACATTCGATTCGAATTTGCAGAGTTGGGGCGGTAAAGATAACGGTTTTGGCCTCGCGGATTGTTGCAAGGAACAACCGGAAAAGGTAAAAAATATTAAATGTCAAACGTCTTTGCATGAAAAAAAAAAAAAAATTTGAAACAGAATAAAATGAATAATACGAATAAAATAATTTACGCATTTGCATTATTTTTATTCAGAGTTTCCCGGCAAGCGCAACGACCCTCCATTTCGAATACTACGCCGAGAACAACGCAAATCCGAGCGAATCGTCATCGACCGGAACCCCGACGGCCACGACGCCCACGACAAATCCCGTTGGATCTTCAAATCCGAAGAAAACCAGCCAAACCAATCTCGTGACTTACATACACATCGAGAACGTCGATAAACTCGGCAAAACCCCGGCCCAGATAATGAACGATTTGTTAAAAGTTTACAGCGTGCCACCCGATCGACAGGTATCATTCGTCGAGCCAATTATTTTTTTATATTTTACATTGTACAAAATGTTGTTATATATATATTTTTTTGTTATATGTATATATATATATATATTTTTTTCTTCTTTTAATTTTGGCAGATGGCACTTTTGACACACATAAGATTGGCCCATAGTTTTTCGGACTACAGAAGACGATTGCAATGCGTTCAGGCACGTCTTCAGGCACTTTCGGTATTGGTTTACAGCAACGCGTTGCAAGAAAATGCTCACAGTCTTTTGCACGCCGGTCTTCTCGAGGAACTCGTCGAGCTTCTCGAACTGCCCCATCCCCATCTTGTCGAGATAAGAGCGGCTGCATTGCGCACCCTAACGAGTATAATTCATTTGGATCGTAATCCACACTTTCCCAAGTGAGTATTTGCTGTTTAAAAAAAAAAAAAAAAAAAGAAATGATAAAGACTTGTGATAACTGTCAATACAATCAATTCAGTTATTCATTTGCACAATTTTCTCACAAGTTTGTCCATAAAGTGACTCGTGATAACTAAATTATGATATAAAAATTGAAACCTGAATTATTTACAAATTTTTATTTTTGCAAATTATTCACGTGGGTTCTTATGTCGATTATAGTTTACATAAAGCGTTTTCTTGACGCTCATCACGAATTTTACTCCCATCTTCGCCAAAGAAGTTTCGCTTTCGTGGAAAAAATTATTATGAAAAAATATTTATAGTTTCGTTTTTTTTTGTGTGTGTTTCGATAGAAAACCGGGTTCCCGTTTGAACATGATAATCGACGTGACCGGTGCGAGTTCCTATCACGGTTTTCTGCCGGTTCTCGTGCGCACGTGCATAACCACCCTCACATCGCCACAACCGGACGGTCAACCCTTTCCGTTGCCCCTCGCCACGGCTCTGTTCAGTTTTCTGTATCACCTCGCGAGTTACGAGGCCGGTGGCGAAGCCCTCGTCAGCTGTGGAATGATGGAGAGCCTTCTGAAAGTCATCAACTGGCCGGGAACCGAATTGGAACACATAACCGTAATTATTTATTTAATCGATAATCACCAAAATTTAAATCCAACAAGAATCAATATATCATAATTATCCATTGCTTTGATCGAATTATTTTTACTATTTATTTCGAATTTTTGACGATTTTTAACAAATTTTTGTCATGCTGCATTTTCGAGACTTCTAGATTCAATAAATCAATGAATAATCAATGAGAATCAATATAATTGATATTATTGTTTCGTAGAGATAATTTGTATTCCCTAATGATCGTTTGTACAACGATCAGAGAGCAAAATTCTATTCAACTGAAATTTAAAAAAAAAAAAAAAAATTAAATAGCTTTTACAAATAATTGTGATAAATTATCGTGGAATAATTGATACTAAAACCTTTTTCTGTATTAATTATGAATTATTCATTTACAAATGAATTACAATTTTAGAGGGCCTATAATAAATAATTATTTAGTCACAACATAATTCAAAATAAATCAATCAATCAATAAATCAAATCGAGTCTTATTTGCACACATTTTTTAAAAGTTCTTACAAAACATTCAAAATACATCTTTTGATCATCGAATGAATGCCCATAATACCGATTTTCAAACGTTGGTCCTCGTGTCTGAATAATCAAAAAAATAAAATAAAATAAATTTAAAAAAATAATCAAAAATAAAAATAAAATGAAATAAAATGAAATGTATTCGCAGTTTGTTACCAGAGCCGTGCGGGTGATCGATCTGATAACGAACATCGATATGCAAGGATTCCAGGCGCACGGTGGCCTGGGCAGTTTTATAAATCGTTTGGACATGGAAATAAATGTGTGCAAGAAAGAACAACCGTTCGAGATCGAGCCGACATTGATGCCGATCCAAGAAACCGCGACAACCACGAGAGATTCGAAAATCGCGAAGACCCTCGACGACGCCGGTCCCTCGCGATTGACCGACGAGGCGTTTGCCGAGCACGAGGAAGTATCGAATCCCATGGAATTTTCCGAAGACGATACGACGAATTCGAAAACCGAAATAAAAATCGAACGTCAACAAGATTTTTCAGCCGCGAGAAATGGCAAAACTTGTTTGCCACAACGCGCGGCTTTGCTCAAATCGATGTTGAATTTTTTGAAAAAAGCCATTCAAGATCCGGCTTTTTGCGACAGCATAAGACACGTCATGGAAGGAACTTTGCCATCGTCGTTGAAACACATTATTAGCAATTCCGAATATTACGGACCGTCGCTTTTTTTGCTCGCCACCGATGTCGTCACGGTTTACGTTTTTCAAGAACCTTCGTTGCTGTCGTCGCTACAGGACAATGGACTTACCGAGGTCGTGCTTCACGCTCTTCTCGTCAAAGATGTGAGTTTGGAAAATTAACGTTTGCAAAATAATATTCAATTTTTTTTTTGCGAATAAAAAAAAAAGGGATGAAAAGTAGAACCTTGCACATTGCTTCCTGATGATTTTTTACCGTTTTTCAATTATTGAGATGATTATTAAGATGTAACTATTGAAGATTATTAAGATGCAATGTAAACACCTTGCTCGTGTCTTTCTCATCATTTCACACATTTGCCAAAAATAGTTTTCGTGAACATCTAAAAAAACAACATTTTTACCAAAACAAATCTTCCGCTATGAGGAAGCAAGATTATCCGATTTACAAGGAGAACCACGTCTACTTTGGCGACTCGGGGGAAAAAAAAGTCGAAGTACGGAATTTTCTTCTTCTCATAGATTCATCAAATTCAAGGCTCGAAGAACCTTCGTGGATTTTTTTTTTCATATTTTTCGCAGCACTTTAACAGTTCAAAATAACAAAGTCATAACACTCAAGTTTCTAGGTTAAAAAAAAAAAAAAACCGTTTCCAGAATAAGGGTTAAAGTTTACCCCGAGAATCGTTGAGTTTCGCGATATTATCATTTTGTCATATCGTGAAACTCAGCGAAGTCCAATTAGAAAAAAAAAAGTTTATCGTTGACAAAATTCCCAAAAATTCTCCTAAAAATATCCCTCCCCCCCTTCAAAAACACCATTTACAAAACTCTCTTCCCCCAAACCACGCGACAAATCATCCCCGAACCCCCAAAAAATCTCATCCCCCCCAAAATTCTCAAAATTATCGTTTTCCAGGTACCCGCGACCCGCGAGGTTCTCGGCTCTCTGCCAAACGTGTTCAGCGCCCTGTGCCTGAATCTCCGTGGTCTCGAGTCCTTCACCAAGCGTCGCCCGTTCGAACGAGTCTTCAACGTTCTTCTCTCCCCCATCTATCTCTCGGCGATGCGTCGTCGTCGAAGTGCCGACCCTGTTGGCGACACAGCCACCAACCTGGGCAACGCCATGGACGAGCTCATGCGTCATCAACCGTCCCTAAAAACCGACGCTATGGCCGCGATAATAAAGCTACTCGAAGAACTCTGCGTCCTGGGTTGCGATCCTCGTTACGTTTGTTGGCGAGCAGCCGGTAAATCCGAAAATTCACCGTCAAACGCGACGACGAACAATCGTCAATCATCCGGCCAATCCGTCGGTGTCGGTGTGGGTGACACGGTAGGTGGCGTTGGCGGCGGCGGAGGAAGCAGCAGCGACGAGGAGGAAGAGGACGAAGAGGAAGCGAGCACGAGTTCTCATCCCCAACGCGAGGAGCAACCCTCACCGTCCCCAGCTCAACCGGGCCCGCCTCCCCAACCCCGTGAAAAAACTCCCATAGCCCTGGTCGATTACATCCACAACGTCATGAAATTTCTCGACGCAATACTCAGCAACAATTCCACCGACGATCACTGTCGCGAATTCGTCGCGCAAAAGGGTCTCGTGCCTCTGCTCTCGATTCTCGGCTTGCCGAACCTTCCGGTCGATTATCCAGTGGCCCAAGCCGCCCAGGCAGTCGCCTCCGTCTGCAAAAGCATCCTCAATCTCGCTCACGAGCCTCTGGTCCTAAAAACCGGTCTCTCGCAACTCAGCGAAGTCCTCAATCTCCTGAAACCTCTTCACAATCACATGGAATCGCCCGGTGGTTCGGTTTTGCTTCACGAACTCGCATCAGCTCCCAATCTCGAAACCGCATTCACCAGCGACACTGCGACTCCTCTTCTACACGCGATGAACGCCGCCCACGGTTACGTGGTTATGTTCGTTCACGTTTGTCGCACGAGTCAGAGCGAAATGCGAAATTTATCGATAAATCATTGGGGCTCGCAATTGGGTCTGACTGTTCTACAAGGCCTTTCGGAATTGTACATGTCGTTGGTTTGGGAAAGCACGTTGTTGTTGGCCTTGTGCAGTGACGACATAATTCCACCGGGTTGCGATTTTGGCAAGGAAGACATGGACAAACTGTTGCCAACTGATCAGCGGCCAAACGAGGCTGGTGCGGAAGTCGCGACTAATTGGTCGGTCGGCACGACTGTGGCTGCCGATATGGGAAGCAACGGAATGACCACAGCCATGGAGGCTCTGACAACCGATCCCCCACCGATATCCATGGAAATCGACGACGGTGGCAAACCCATAACCGCGACCACAACAAACGATCGCAATTCCCCAAACGCTCATCAATTGAAATACATAAAACCCCTTCTCGGCGCATCCTCCAGATTGGGTCGCGCATTGGCAGAACTATTCGGTTTGCTGGTAAAACTGTGCATGGGTTCGCCCATAAGACAACGTCGCGGACAACAAGTACCGATGATGCCAACCGTGCCAAATTCCGCAGCACGTGGAGTCGCATGCGCTCTGAACGTTCTACTAACCCGCGGATTGTCGTGGGATCAATTGCCACCTTCTCCCATACCCAAATTCAAACTCACTTTCCTCATATGTTCCGTGGGTTTCACGTCGCCCATGCTATTCGACGAGAAACGTCATCCCTATCATCTGATGTTGCAAAAATTCGTGCAATTGCGCGGACAAAACGCCTTCTTCGCGACTTTCCGTTGGGCCCTGTCCGGCGGTGGACAATTCTCGTTGAAGGACGGTCTGGAGCATCCAAATTTGCCGGACGGCACGGGAGAATTTCTCGACGCTTGGCTCATGCTTCTGGAAAAAATGGTCAATCCGAAAGCCATTCTAGATTCACCCCACGTTGGTTTACCCAAATGCACGGGTGTCTACAACGCTTATCGTTCGTTCGATCCCCTGAAATATCTCACCGACGTGCACAAGAAAGCTTTCGAAGCTGTGATGCTGATGTGGGGTAAAAAACCGTTGAAAAATTATGGCGCGCGCATGACGGAATCGATATTGTCGATATTGCGTCATATATTGCGAGGCGAGAAGATAATAAAGGAACGCACGGAGGAGGAAGAGGGTGACGAGACTTCGGGACCGACCGGAGCCACGGGAAGCGGCGTGGCAACGTCGCATCGTCAAACCGGGGCGGTTAACATCGAACGCAGGGAAGACGCCGAACCCGAAGTCAATGCCGAACATTTGCGACAACTCATGGACATGGGTTTCTCGCGTGGTCATTGCGTCGAAGCTCTGGTACACACACCGACCGTGGAATTAGCCACCGATTACTTGCTGTCCAATCCGGCGACCTTGAGACGCAGCGACGTCACGGCGACCGGTGAAACCACCGCACAGGGTTTGATAATGGATCTCGATTTCGTGGACGACGATCAAATAATGCACGCAATCGCAATGTCCCTCGGCGACGGTGAAACGAAAAAATCCACCGTTCCAACGATAATCGACGACGCCAATCGCGAATCAACCATCACCAAAACCATCGACGATTTTACCAACAGCGCTCTCGAACAGTGTTTGAATCTTCTGGATCTCATGCCCGACACGGTTTATCGCATCTGCGATTTATTGGTCACGATAACCAAAAGAAATGGCAACGAATGGCGGGACAACATGCTCGGACAATTGATACGCGAAATCGGTGATCTCGTGGACAATTTGATCGTCATAGCCGAATCGCCGGACGATTCCGCAGGTTCGCGTCTCATCGATTGCGACGAAGCCAACAAAGTCGCCGGACGTATCTATCTGTACACATTATTTTTCGAAGGAACTTTTCAAGAGATGCGCGTACCTTGCGCTCAAATCGTCGAGGATTGCTCGACTCTGGACAAACTCGTGCGTTTGTTGGTCGTCAGCGAAGGTCCGCTCACCGCTAACAAATTAAAATTGCAAAAAGAATCCGCTAAAGACTCGACGATCAATTCAACGACGAAAACACCTAAATGGTTGGCACCGTTGTTGTTGCTCATAGATCGTTTGGAAAAAGTCGCGGTGTTGACTAAACGCCGAAAAATCATGCACAAAGTAACGGATAGAATTTGGAAGTGGTTCGATCTGAGCACGGGGAAGTGGACGCCTTATTCCAACATAAACAACAGATTGATCAATGATGCATATTGGAACGGCGAGGCGAGTGTTCGCATTACTTTTTCACGTAGACGTTATCTCATCACGTTTTCGTGCATGACGCAAGTTAACGAGGACACGGACAATCGTCGACCGATAACCATGGGTTTCAAGTTTGGAAATTCGACGCAGACGCAACAGACGACGACGAACGAGGATGTAAGTTCGGGTTCGGATTCGAATATGGACACCGAGGACAGCGCGGTCGAGGAAAAACGCAATACCGTCGTTCAGGGACTGGATCCCAGCATAGCACCCAGCATAGTACGCGCATGCGTGAAACTATTAGCCATACCGGTCGATCGTGACGCTCTGCACGCTCTGATGAAAGTTTGTTTGCGTTTGACTCGCGATTACAAAAACGCTGCGGTATTCGCACGCGAAGGTGGTGTTCAGTTGTTGTTGGACATGACACAAGCGAGCAGTTTCATCGGTTGCGTGAGTCTCAGCACTTTGTTGATACGTCACACCATCGAGGAAGAACGAACCCTGCGTTTGGCTATGGAAAAAGTTGTTCGTTCGCGCACGCAGATAAACATTCCACCGGCTTACAAAGAAATTTTGTTTATGACGAGACAAATAAGCAGCGCTGTTTGTCGTGATCCGGAATTGTATCGCGATGTTTGCGACAATATATTGCGGGTTGATATAGGTGTGTTGAAACGCGATGAGGTTGACAACAGTTTGGTCGTTAAATCTTTGCCATCGACTAATTCATCGGCACAACCGATGATCGAGGAAACATCGATAAACGTTATTCACGATTTGTTGAACGCTCTGATAAAACCCACGCCGGTTTATCCGGACGATGGTACGTCGACTTCGCCCATAGCCAGTCCGGAGAAGAAAATCGTCGGGGGAACGAGTTTGTCAACGGCTACGGGAGTCAATACAACGACCACAGCAGCTGCAGCAGCAGCAGCAGCAGCAGCAGCGACTTCGTCGTCGTCATCTTCGCGTCGTGATGTTCTGCGGAATACCGCGGCGACGTCGACGAACGGTCCTTTGGACGACGACGATCAGATATCGTCGCTCAAGGTTTATCCGGATTATTCGAACAACGGAAAAGTCGAACCCGAGGAAGCGAAAAAACCTTTGTTACCGAAATCCGCGATACTGAGAATGTTGGCGGAAGCTGTGAGATCTTACGGCGCGGTGGCCAATCTCATCGCCGAACATTCTTACAGGGCCGGACAGTCGGAAATGGTGCCGGAAACGAAAACGGCGTTGGGATTTTTGTTGGATCGTTTGTTGCCCGTTGTGCCGGAAAATTCGGGCGATCGTCAATGCAGCAGCATGGCCAGAACTTTGATCGGCGCGATTGCGTCGTGCAATCATTCGCCCGAAGCTCAGACCACGCTTGTCACCGAAGTCAAGGCCGCATTGACGCGCACTTTGGCGTTACCAGAGACAACGGAAAAACACGCTCAATTGCAATTGTTGATCGGCATGATATCCACGATGATCGACAGTTGTCCACCGACTTCGCAGACGCAATTGCGCACACCCGTTAAATTGCATCAGTACAACAATGTCAATTACATCGTCAGAATCATGCTCAGAAAGGGAATTATCACGGATCTAGCGAAAATTCCTCACAGTTTGGATCTATCGAGTCCGAATATGGCCGGAACGATAAATGCCGCGTTGAAACCTTTGGAAACTCTTTCGCGGATTATCAATCAACCCATGCCCGGGGCGATAAACAACAAATTGCCGAAACCGAAGATGCGAATGGTTCAGGAAGAACCCATTGGCGGTGATCGCACTGGAACCACAAATTCGGATGCCACGCATGCTGTTGGCGGTGAGACCAACGAGGATGCGGAAAATACCGAACACGATATATCGTTGAACGCGGAAAGTTTGGAACCGAATTCGGAGAGTCAGGCGCATGAGGAGGGCGATGAGGCTGCGCTTGAGGATATTATGGATCAGTTGCTCGAGAGGTAACGACGAATTTTCACGATTTTATTTCTATTTTCTATTTTTATTTGAGATTATTATTATTCCAATTTTGTTTTCAATTTTCAATTTTTATTTCCAATTTTTATTTTAAATTTTCATTTTTAATTTTTATTTTCAATTTTCATTTTTAATTTTTATTTTCAATTTTCATTTCCAATTTTTATTTTCGGTTTTCAATTTTTTTTTTTTCAGTTTTTACTTTTAATTTTCATTTTCAATTTGAATTTTTATTTTTAAATTTCAACTTCTACTTTCAATTTTTGTCTTAAATTTTTATTTTTATTACGTTTTATTTTCAATACACCGATAGGTTAAAAAGAAAAATATTTTGTTACGATTGCTAAAACTTGTAGCTGGTTGTTGTTGTCGTTGTATTTTTTTTTTGTTTTGGTCCAATTCTATTTGAATTCAGTGTTGATAATCCAGCAGTGTTTTATTTCCCAGAGACGGCTCGGCCGTGACTGAAGAACCGACGTCGCGTTCACACAGACCCATGGACATCGACGACGAGAGTCTGGTTATGAGGGACGGACAGGATGACTTCGATCCCACTCGCGACACCACCGTAAGAGTATTAGGCAGACGTTTGGTATTTTTTGGCTGACTTTATTTTTATCACCAAAACATTATCGTCGGCCATTCGTGGCACGATTTCGAATCTATGACTTAAAGGAATTTGTGTGTTTTTTTTTCTTTGTTTTTTTCGGGCCTTGCAGGAAGATTTGATGAGTTCCGATTCGGATTCTGACGGTGATCCGTCGGAGGACAACGAGGACGAGGTTCACGACGACGACGACGAGGAGGAAGAGGAGGAAGACGATGGCAAGCATTTCCTTCTTTTTTCCTTTCAACTTTTTCTCTTCATAACATTTTGTTTTTTTCTCAACTGTTCTTTTTCTTTTTCTTTCTTGAATCTTCCAATTTTATATTTCATTCGAGAAAATATATCGATTCGTTCGAATAATTATCATCGATTGAATTGTTGTGAATTAAGGAGGCATATTAAGTACCTAGAAAGCCAACGAAAGTATAAAAGAAGTGAAAATTAAAACACATTTTTTTTGAGGAACAGAATGGAGATATCAATGCTATTTAATTTTATTGTTTGAATTATTCATTTAACTCTCTCGATTCGATAATTAGAAATAATAAATAAATAAATAATCGTTTATGAACATTTTGGAAGAGTAAATTTTAATGTACGACGAGACAAAAATATTTTTTTTTTCGGTTTTTATGCAAATGGGAAACGTTTGAAATGTTTAAAAAATTTGTTTTACAATTATTATCATCAAACATGATTTTAGTTTGAACAATTATCCATTATCAACACAATTTCTACAATCTGTCTCAACTGCAATATTATTCGGTTCGATTTAGCGGGTTCGTTCGTTTTTTAAATTTTTATTATTAATTAATTTTTCATTGAAAACAAAAAAATAAATGAATTTTTTTTATTTTTTTTTAAATCAGGCGAAGAGAACGAGGAAGAGGAGGACGAGGAGGAGGAAGATTCGTCGAATTACGAGGACGAAGGAGCGGATTTGTTGGACAGGGCGGGTTTCTTCCGTATGCTTCCAGCGACCGAGGGCGACGAGGGTGAACGTTTGATGTTTCAACACGGTTATCAGAATTCGGACAACAACGCGACAACGCCGGCTTCCACGAGGCCCATACATTCGTTCAGCACGAGTTTTCCTCTGCCCCTCGGACTCTTCGAAGATTTGCCATCCGTGTCGGAAAACAATAGTAAGAATGTCGAAACAATTCATTCCAATTTGTTTTTTTTTTAGGATCACAAACATGAGAAAAAATATGTATATCTATATTCATATTTCAGTAATTGGATCGCATCCTCTACTGATGGCTCAAAGCAGCCTGGACACGGCCAACGGCCGGGCTCGAGCTCTTCGCCATCGTCGATTTCAGTATCTTCAATTGACGAATCCGCGAAGTTCCAATCCACCAGTCATACTGCAAAGGTTCGTAAATCTTTTTAAAAAATATTGTCCCCTTCCCCAGTTCGATTGACTTTGCTTGGGATTTATTTTTAGGGAACATATTTAGCGTGACGGCCCCGAAATTCAATAATTATTTCTGACCAATCGAATAAAGATATTGACGATTTCTATTCGAAAGTATTTTATGAAATTTTTCGAAAATACTTTCGAATAGTTCTTCTTTCCGAAAATGCAAAAAAAAAAAAAGAAAGTTTTTTCGTTATGAATGTAACCTCAATGATTTTTTTATTTTTTATTTTTATTTATTTATTATTATTTATAAATTACAGACTCTTGGTCCCAGCTGCACAGTCGCTTCCCCTGGCAGCAAGTCAAGTTTTGGCGTCCAGTTTCCGCGACACCCGTGTCGTTGTGATGGACAATACTCTGGGAATTCTCGCCAATCAAGAGGAGGAACAGATCGATTTGGTCGTGAGTACCAACATTTTTTCGTTTTTTTTTCTAACACTTTATTTGCTTTATTTGCGGTAGAATTGAATTATTGTGTACGAGCGTACTGGATGGATCGGTTAGTTTTGCGTACTGGTACAGTTGTACGCTTTGGATTGCAATTCTGCTGAATAAAAAAAAAACGTGTCGGATGATCATGGAGCTGAACGGAATTCTAATTTGTAATTAACGAATCACAATCATCGTCGATTAGTCGACAATTTGTCGATTGATTTATCACGCACCTCAAAATAAGGAAAAGCATTTTTTTGTTGTTCGTTTTTTGTTCATGTAACGTGATTAAATTTTTTATACGATATTTCGACTTTTTTACACACTTTTTTCGGTGTGCAATAAGTAGGGGGAAAAAATGCAATGGACCCAAGGGAGGGTCAAAATGACCCCAAGTGCAATTTCGAGCCAGAAAAATTGAAGCAAAAGTTACAAATTGTAAAAGATGTGATTTTTTTTCGTAAAAAATGGGATTTTTCACGCGTTGACCTCTTAACGATTTTTTTTTTTTTTGACCATTTTAAAAATTTGATACATTGTTTTTTTTTGTGCGCTATTTTTGTTCCAAAGTGTTCAAACTGAATATCCTTTATATTCACGAGTGGTATCGCGATTATTATTCGTTCCAGGATCAAGCGGGTTATTTATTCGGACCCAGTCTCGCCGCGACTCTCAACAACATACCGACCGCTCTTCACTGGTGGATCGAAGAAAGCAAGCTTCTCGACGGCGACTCCCAACCCGATTGTTGCGTCGGTGTGGTTCACAAATTGATTCCCGGTCTCGAGAAACGCAGAAACGCCGAATTGGCCGAACGCAAGGACAAACGTAAGAAGCAACACGGTGCCGAAAAAGAAACCGACAAAGACGCCAAAGACACGAAGGAACAACCGAAGAACGGTGATTCCGGCACGTCGATTCTCATACCACCGGAACAACAACAACAACAACAACAACAACAACAACAGCAACAACAGCAACAACAACGATCGGCCGGCGGTTGTATCATGCAGAGAGACGACACGAGAAGATTCGTCGCAGCTGTTGAAGCCGCGTTCGAAACCGTTCGACAGGAAAACAATCGTGACGAAAATATCATCGGTACGAATTTCCTTATCAAGAAACATTTTTTTTTGTCTCTTCTTTTTTCACAAATTACAAGCAATTGCGTAAATCGCTCCGAACCGATTTTTGAAAATATTCATTCAAGTTTCGGGATCAATGATTTCTTCTAATTTTTGTTTAAAAAAAAAACAAAAAAAAATGAATTGATATGAAAATGACATTTTTGTTAATTAATTACATTTTTTTCTCTGCTTTTTGAATTGTAATCAATTGACGAAAATTTCGTTTTGATGTTATCAATTCATTTAAAAAAAAAAACAAAAATTTTTAACGATTGGGTTATTAATTATTATTGGATTAATTTATGGTCATCAACTTGAGTTAATTAACTCAATTATCAATTCCACCAAGTTTCTTCAAGCCTCGAAATTCAAGTCTCAATTATAAAATGGTAAAAAAAAACATTTTTCTAAATATATGTATTTCATAAAAAATCCAAGGCAACAAACAACCAAATTTGATTCTTTATGGGACGTAAACGACTCGGGTTTCCATACTAAGAATTAACGTTCAAAAAAATATGGCAATGAAAGACAAAATAAAACGAGAAAAAAAATCATTTCAACTCGCAAAAGATAACTAAATAAATAAATAAAAATGATAAACCCCCGTTTGTTCGTAGAAGTGACCGGTGAGATGGAAGTGACGATGCAGTACGACGACGACAGAACGCCAACGCCACCGCCGCCCCCGCCTCCGCCACCGCCGCCGCCCCACGAACAAATCGCCGAGGTGCGCGATCCTCGTTTGGCAAATCGCAACGCGACCCTCGAACTCGCGGAGAGCATAATAGATTCGGTGTTGCATCCTAGCACGGAGGAAGCCACTAGATTGCGCAGGTTAACCGCAACGACGAATCGGGAAACCGACGAAGACGCGGCAAACGTTAACGTGACGACGGCCCCGTTGACCGTGCCCATGTTGAGCCTGTCGAGTTTCATCGAACACACGAGACGCGAGCGCAACGCGAACGTCGTTGTGCAAGATTCTTCATCGTCGTCGTCGTCGTTGACGGAAAATCGTGCGATTGTCGGTGAACAAACGACGCCGATCGAACAGCAGCAGCCGCAGACGCAAACTTCGCAATTGATCGCGGCCGCGACGATGGCGGCTCAGCCGCCTCCGGTCTCGCAAAATGCTCAACCGATTCAGCAGCAGCAACAGCAGCAGCAGCAGCAGCAGCAACAAACGACCGGTCAGGAAATTCAGCTTCCCGACGGCGTCGATCCGTCCTTTTTGGCCGCTCTGCCCGAAGAAATGCGCGACGAAGTCATCGCCGAACATCTCAGACTCCAGAGAATTCGACAACGCGCTCAACCGGCCGTGGTCGAAGAACCAACCGGACCCGTCGAGGTCAATCCCGAATTTCTCGCCGCTCTTCCACCGGCCATTCAGGAAGAAGTTCTCGCTCATCAACGTCTAGAACAACAACGACACGCTGCCGCATCGGCCAATCCCGAAGATCCCGTCGACGCTGCGGCTTTTTTCCAAAATTTACAACCGTCGTTGAGACAGGCGATACTCGCGGACATGGAGGAATCGCAGATTTCCGTTTTACCGCCCGATTTGGCTCAGGAGGCGCAAAATTTGCGACGCGAGTGGGAAGCACGCAATCGTCACATGATGCAGGAAAGATTCTTGAGTCATGTCAGTCAGGGAAATACCGCGCTTTCGAGCATACTGCGGAGCACCGGACGAGGTAGGATTTGATGTGAAATTTTTATTGTTTTTTCAATTTTTTTTTTTTGAGGATTCTGAATTTAATTCATTTCCGTCGATGGACAAGGCTCAAAATTCCGAACGAGCAGAGTTCGGAAGGGTCGGAGATTCCGAACTGCCCTGTGTTTCGAATGACAATGCTTTGGACGGTCAAAATTTCAAACGTGTGTTTTGGGGTTTTTAAAAAGAATTTTTTTTTATGATTTTCCAATAGGCCGAACCTGAAATAGTTGATTTAGATGGAAGAAAAAATTCAGGCGAAAGATGAGCATTCTAGGTTGAGTGTTAGATCCCTCTCATTTGACTTTTAGTTTTTTTTTTCTTCTTTCTTTTGGATTTAAGACAGATTGTTGCTAGCAAACACTTTTTTTTTGTGCCTACAGCTGCTAGGGGATCGGCTTATGTCTCAAATGAGATTCTCTTAGGATTTTAACTCCTTAGTTGGATTCAATAGGGGAGATGTATAATAATAACGAAAACACTCAGTTTTCAATATTCATTGTGAAATGTAAACGGATGATTTGGTAGAGTACACTCTGAAGCAAATTCTGTAGGACGTTTATTTTTTTTTTTGGCCTTGCTTGGCTCGTTCCTAAGGAACCTGTGCCACTCTCATTAGGACGTTTATTTGTTATCACACGCAAACCTTTTCTTATCTTTCGACAATAAATTTCAGCTTGGTTTAATTTTATATATCTCTGCTATTAAATTCAACTCAAGAGTTAAAATTTCAAGAGAATCTTATTGGAGACAACTGATGCCCTGACAGCTGTAGGCACAAAAAATTATTTTTGCTAACAATAATCTGCCTCAAATTCGAAAAAAGGAAAAAAAGAAGTCACGAGTCAAATGAGGGCGGATCTAAAACTGAACCTAGAATGCTTATATTTTGCCAGAATTTTTTCTTTTATCCAAACTAAAAACTAATTATTTCAGGTTCGGCGCGTTGGAAAATCAGGAATTTTTTTATCGTTCGAAACATTGTGCGTTCGAAATTTTGATCCTTGTAAACTTTGCTCATTTTTCATTTTATTTATTTATTTATTTATTTATTTATTTATTTATTTATTTATTTATTTATTTATTTATTTATTTATTTATTTATTTATTTATTCATTTATTTATTTTCAAATAGGCAGAGGAGGCACGCGATACTCGATACATTCGGTGCCACAGAGAGCCCAGTGGCAATCTTGGAACCCACGTGGCGAACCGAGCATAGCTCATCAGAGTGCCGGTTTGCGTCTGCGCGGCAGACAACTCCTCGATCACGAGTCCATGGCGTGTCTTCTCGTTCTTCTGTTCGTCGACGAACCGAAGATAAACACCCTTCGGCTTCATCGGGTCATCAGAAATTTGTGTTATCACGGTAGCACGCGCGAGTGGGTCGTCAAGGCCCTTCTCAACATAATGGAACGAAGCAACGACGAGAACAAAGAAATTATGAACGATTTTACCGGCAAATTCAAGAGAAAAGGACTTCACCCTGCGGTCGATTACTGGTGAGCGTTTTTTCTTCTTTTGCATCTTTAAATTTCGAAATGTTGATTTCCGTATTGAAAATCAACAAAGAGCACTTGAAATCGAGCTTTAATTATAAAAAGATATTTTTCTAAAAGCTCTTAAAATCGAGCTTCAGTCATAAAAAGCTATTTTTCAGGCATTGCGCATGTCTGCATTTTTTTTCTCAATATTTTTTTAGGAAAGCTGAGAAAATTTCACATAAAAAATGTCAAATTCACGTTGGGTTCTCTGTAAAAACTGCTAGAATCAATAAAAATTCAAAAATTCAATGATAAACCAAATTTTTCGTTTTTCCATTTAAAAATTATAAATTTTTTTTTAAATCCGTTACAGTTCGCCAAAATTGTCGGACACGCGAAACAATTTGCAATCGTGGTTGAACGTGAGCATAGACGCGGCACTGGGTTGTCGTGCCAATGTTTTTCACGTGATAAGACACAGCGGTAAAAAATCGGAACGTCAGGGCAACGTAATAGCGATACATCCCCAAGCAGCACCCACGGTTTGTCGTCACACCCTCGAACTGTTGATATCGTTGGCCAAAAGTTTTCCGGGTTATTTCGTGCCCACGAGAACCAAGGAAACGGACGAAAAGACCAACAAGGACACGAAGGACAACGCGAGTGGTGGAAATGGTGGCGCGAGCAAAGACGACAACACAGGAACCAAACCAAAATCCGTGACGAAATCGGGCAAGAGCGATCAACCGGATTTTTGGGACATGTTGTTAAAATTGGATTCGTGCGCGTCGAAAAAAGGCAAATCGGTGACGAGAACCCATTCGAACACGACTTTGGGAAGCGAAACGGAACCCGGATTGACGTCCTTCGAAACATCAGCGTTTGGTCAACTTATATCGATGTTGCACTGGTCCGTCGTTCGACGGAGCAGCCAATTGACCGACAAATTGTTGCGACTGTTATCACTCATTTCCATCGGTTTGACGGAGGTTAATTCGTACAGACGACAAGACAGCTCGAAGAACAACAAAAAAATTGAACCGAGCAAGGAACAAAGCGTCGCAGCGCCCGAAGGACATTTGCGTCTTGGGGTGCAAGTTTTGACGAGCAAAAGCTGTTCCGAGGAAGGACTCGAAGACGCTACGGCATTGTTGCTCAATCTTTCACACTGCCCGGATCCCACCAGACAATTGGTAACGTTTGTTTTGTAGTTTCTTGACGTGATTTTCAAAGTAGAAAATATATATTTATAAACTATCTATTTATATATAGATTATATATAATTTTTCACTTGGGTTGGCGACGGGGTCGATATAGTTGCTATAGTTGTAAATTTGTAAGATTATTTTTCCTCTATTGGTTCGAGAGCAGGAACTCTACCTTACCGATGCTATTTTTGGTTAGCTTTTTTTTTTTTTAAATAAACGAATTAATTGCCTAGTTAATTCGCGAGAAAATCAGAAAGCGATATTTTCTATCAACGATGTTCTTGATACAATGAAAATCGAATTGTGAAAAAAATTCCACTTTAAAAACGTTTATTTTATTTTTTATTGCTCTCCGCAAAATTGAGGGATTTTTCGTGTTTTTTTTAGCCATGTTTTAACGTAATTTTATTGGAATATACTGCACGGTATCAATTGCGACATATATTGAGGTGGTTGTATGAATTTTTGCATGAAAAAAAAAATCAATTTTTGACGAACTAGTTACGTATTATTTATTTATTTATTTTTAAAAATGTTGTTTTTCTTTCTCTCGATAGATTCTCAAATTGTTGCTCGAAGGAGCGATGGAATTGGCGAATATGGTTTGCGAACACATAAACGAGCTGATGATGGAGCTCAAAGTGTTGAATCGTGAATTGAGCAGAAGAAACTCGCTCGAGGAACAACCGTCCACGAGTGCCGGTGGTTCGGGACGTGGAACTTTGATGGACAGGTAATGAACTAAAATTTTAACACCCATGAAAAAAAATATACATATACATATACATTTTTTTGTATTTATTTTTCATTTTTTATTTAATTTTTATATTGCAATATTTATTTATCGAAAGGTAAACAGTGAAGCTTGAATTTCATAGCTTTTGCCGAAATATTACATCTACTATATACCCAATTGTGTATCGTAAAGATTTGTGATATTATCGTCCTCGTCGTCTTTTTTCAAATTATTTTTTGTAATGAAAATTGTCGAAATTTTTCGAAGAACAGATTTCCCATTGGCATCTAAATCAATAAATTTTGTTCGTTTGTTGCGAATTCGGGTAAAAGACGAGAAGGACTTAAAGGTTCTGAATAAGTTCTAAATCCAATTTCCAAAGTTTTATCGAATTCAATTCAGACTTTCTTTTCATTTATTTATTTATTTTCAATTTATAAAACATGCGAGTTACAATTTTTTTTTTTTTTTTTTTTCGTTGTTTCACGTTGAAATTGCAGATTCACCCAAGACAGCGTGATTGTAACGGCTCCGAGCAAAGTAAAGGCCGGCACTGATTTGCAGTTACCATCGATGAGTGCACTCGTCAGCAAGACATCTAGTCAAGCCTTCTTCTTGCGGGTACTCAAAGTTATTGTACAGATAAGAGAAGCCGTGCGTTTGGCGCACAAGAAAAAAACCGAAACAACGACAGCAGCTGCGGCTGCAGCTGCAGCAGCTTCGGCAGCAGCGGCGGCAGCGACGGCAGCATCAGCAGCAGCAGCAGCGACTGCAGCGGCGGCAACGACAACGACGACGACCACAAACGCAACCACGACAACCACAGCCGCGTTGGCACCTGCAACGGTCGCGACAACTGTACCACCGGTTATCAATTGGGACGACGTAACCAACGACACGATGGAACCGTCCCCACGAACGATACCCGCTGCTGCGCCACCAAAATCAGGCAATTACAACCGAAATGAATATTTAAAATGAATTTTGCAAACTCGAAGCTCGTAAAATTCAAGAGTTATTTATTTATATTTATTTATTTATTTGTTTTTTTATTTATTTTTTTAATTTTTTTTTTATTTATTCGTGTTTTTGCAGCAACCACCGATGAGAACGTCAACGCGGATAATCTCGCGATGGACACGGCACAGGCGACCACGACCCAGATCGAAACTATCGAACCGACGAACTCGCAAAGCGGTAAGTTTTTCATGTGTCCGATGATCAAACACTTACATGATAAGATCATTTTGAAAAGGTGGATATCATCACATAAAAAGGTGGAGAAGTGTCATTTGGGCAAGGCACGAATGATCCAGTGCTGCCATTGAAGGGTTTAAAAAAAAAAAAGAAACAAAAACATCAAGTTCAAAGTTATAACGTTGCTTACTCCGAATTGTAGGTAGCGAATGAAGTTCTTCGATGAGGAAACATTTAAGAAAAAAAATCATTGACTCCTTTATAAAGAAATCTTCGTTCGCTACCTACGATACGGAGGAAGGAAATTGCAAAGTTTTAATTTGGAGCTTGTTTTCCAGGGGCAAAGCTCCCGTGGAGTCCAGGTCCCTCTCCCCCAAAAATAAAAATAAATCATCAAATTGGGATGAAGGTTATCAAAACTATCAATGTTCAAATTTTATTTTCGTATTGCACAAAAAAAAATGAATTAAAAAAAAAATCTATAATAATATTATTTGAAAAATCAGACTTTTTCGCTGCAGAACCAGAAAGTGAAAGAGCGAGGAAAGGTATCGCATCGTCTTAACAGTAGACAGAACGATATAGTTGATACTTCGATTTGAAAAAAGTTGATATCTCAAAATTTGCGGACGCTAGATTGGTAAACGACATTCTTTGACAAGTTCAAAACGCTGTCAAATCCCAGCGGATGCATCAATTGTTTCAAAATTTACAGATGACATAGAAATTATAAAGGACTACAGGTGTGCAAAATTTGAGCGCTGTAGCTTAAACCGTTCTCGAATTGTAGACGTTTCAATTTTTTTGGGTTGAACCATTTGACATCAAGATCACGATAAAAAAATGTTGTGACCGTCACACAAAGCTTGCTTCATGCCAAAGCAAAAATAAAATGAAATTCAATAAAAATTGTTACAGAAGACGATAATCCAGCTCTTCCGTTGCTGAGCGAGAGTCTGGTGTTGGACAATCTGTGGGAGACTCTGAGCGCGTGTTTGTTGGAATTGGAACACACACCGGATCATCATGCGGTTCTCGTATTGCAACCCGCGGTCGAAGCGTTTTTCCTTGTACACTCGTCCTCAAGCACAGCGTCACGGGAACGCAACAACGAGAGCAACCCGGAGACTCGGGAAGTCGCGCCGGACATGGCACCGGTATCGCCCATATACTCGGACAGCGAGGTGACCTCGCAACCCGAAACCGCGGGCAACACGTCTTGGGACATAACTCCTACACCCCAAAAGGCCTTACCGTCCGATCAATTGAAGTTTTTGAAGTTTGCAGGCAAGTCACACACACGTCAATTGATTAATCAATCGATCAAAGTTCGCCTGAACTGTCTGTTTTACTTATTCCATTGGCGTTTCGATTATCGTTCACAGAAACCCACAGAACAGTTCTGAATCAGATACTTCGTCAAACGACGACGCATCTGGCCGACGGACCGTTCTCCGTGCTCGTCGATCACACCAGAGTATTGGACTTTGACGTTAAGAGACGATACTTCCGTACCGAACTCGAACGCATGGACGAAGGCATAAGACGCGAAGAACTCGCGGTTCACGTGCGACGAAGTCACGTTTTTGAGGATTCCTTCCGCGAACTTCATCGCAGAAATGCTGACGATTGGAAAAATCGTTTTTACATTGTTTTCGAAGGTATGGCATTTTTTTCCTATAAAAAAATCGTTTTAAATTGTTTCACACAAATTCTCAGCGTATTTGAAACCTTTTTCCATAAGTACATATTTTTATGAAAGCCTAAATGTGATTTTTGGTATGTTAAAAAAATTTTTTTTTTAAGTTTTGAAAAAAACCAATTTTTGTGGAAAAAGTAATTTAAAAATCTACTTTTTCCACTAAACTTGCTCCAACTACAAACATAATTGATTATCCGTATCTTTAAGGGTCCAGGGTGTGCCTTTAAATAGAAAAAAAAAAAGATTATTGAATCGCGTGACTGAACGAAATTAATTTTTTAATGAAAATAATAGGCGAAGAGGGTCAGGACGCTGGAGGTCTTTTGAGAGAGTGGTACGTTATCATATCGAGAGAAATCTTCAATCCCATGTACGCCCTATTCACCGTAAGCCCGGGCGATCGTGTGACCTACATGATTAATTCGTCATCCCACTGCAATCCAAATCATTTGTGTTACTACAAATTCGTTGGTCGCGTTATTGGTAAGCAATTAAAATAAAAAGAGTAATACATTATTTCTTCCCTAATTCGTTCGAATTTATAATTTCATTTTATTACGATTGTTAAATCAGCCAAAGCGATTTACGACAACAAACTGCTCGAGTGCTATTTCACGCGTAGCTTTTACAAACACATACTCGGCATACTCGTAAAACACACCGACATGGAGAGCGAAGACTACAGTTTCTACAAAGGCCTCGTTTATCTGACCGAGCACAACATTTCCGAACTCGGATCGGAACTCACGTTTTCCGCTGAGGTAACGTACATCAAAATTACTCATCATAATTTATTATCTTTCAAATTAAAGATAATCGAAAAAAAAATAGATTAACAATATTTAATTTGATTACTATAGAAAAAAAATGAATTCTCGATTAATTTATGTTTACTTATGCAGGTTAACGAATTCGGGGTCAATGACGTGCGTGATTTGATACCAAATGGACGTAACATAATTGTTTCGGAAGAAACTAAGCTGGAATACATCAGGCTCGTGTGCCAGATGAAGATGACCGGGGCCATTCGTAAACAGTAAGTAATTTCACACACATAATTTGTGAATTATGATTCTTCTCGAATATAATTCACATTGAAATTTTAATTCGCTGTCTTGAACAAACAACAAAAAAAAAATTGCATTTGAAATAATTGTAATTATTCTACAGATTGAATGCGTTCCTGGACGGTTTTTACGATATTATTCCCAAGCGACTCATATCCATATTCAACGAGCAAGAACTCGAGCTTTTGATAAGCGGTTTGCCAAACGTCGACATTGAGGATCTTAGAACGAATACGGAGTATCACAAATACAGTCCAACGTCTTTGCAGGTAATTATTATAAAAAATAAATAAATAATAATCGTGGTTCTGTAAAAAAAAGTATGAGTGGAATAGTTTTTTTATATATCGCGCCCATCTTATCGTCACTTTTACGTGCGTGTTTGCGGGAGGTTAACGAAAGCCATTATGTGATTTTCGACGTTTGTCATTGTAAGGAGTACGCAAATGTTTACTTTTAACTACTCGGACGTAAATTTATCCTGACTCATTAGGTGAACACCTGGTGAGCACTCGCAAATATGTTGCTTTTTTTCAGGCCGGGATACTTACCACTATACTACCGAAGATTTGCTAATAATTATTACAATATGCATCCAATGTTTGGTTCATTCACTCTTGAGCGAATGAAACCCCCGTTTCGATTCTTCCTGACTCACCCGAGGATACTTACCACTATACTACCGAATATTTGCTAATAATTATTATAATATGCATCCGATGTTTTTTTCGTTCTCGAGGGAATGAAACTGCCCTCTCGATTCTCCCCTTTCAGTCGCCAAATAATGTTTTACCGTATTAGTTACTTTTTTTTCGTTGTTTTTCATCACTTTTATTCTTCTTTCTTCAAACAAAAATAGATACAATGGTTCTGGCGTGCTCTTCGGGGCTTCGATCAGGCCGATCGCGCGAAATTTTTGCAATTCGTGACCGGCACGTCGAAGGTCCCGCTCCAAGGATTTGGCGCGTTGGAGGGTATGAATGGTGTACAGAAGTTTCAAATTCATCGGGACGATAGATCGACGGATCGATTGCCATCGGCTCACACATGGTTAGTCTCTAAATCAAACAAATTCCATTCACATTCTCTAATTAGATTTTTTTTAAATCGAACAATCAAATAATAATCATAATTTCTTAAATAATCGTTCTTTCTTTCAACTTTTATTCAACAGTTTCAATCAGCTCGATCTGCCGGTATACGAGACGTACGACAAGTTGCGCAGTAATTTACTTAAGGCGATTCACGAGTGCAGCGAAGGCTTTGGATTTGCATAAACACGTTTGACACGTGTTTTTACAATATTTCAACGTGCGAAATAAAAATAAAAAAGAAATCTCTGATAATGCGAAGCAAAAAAGAAAAGCGCGAAGAATAAAGAATTTTGGATGGGGATGCAGAGCACTTCCGGTTTGAGTTGCAACGGGCACGAGCTGTCGATTAGTGTCGGAAGATAAGCCCAAGAGATTCTTCCGATTAACGAAAATGCGCTGAAACGATCGTCGCGATCGCGAATCACAAAAAAAAAGAAAGAAAAAAAAATCAACTGCGTTGAGCCCAATGTATCGTCCGGCTCGCGCAGCGGATTTTTACCACGAAGAAGAAGATAAAGAGAAAAAAGAAAATAATCGAAACGGATTGTATACATAATCTCAACGCGTATGTATATACTATATGTAAACCAGTCGCTATCCGAAAGTCAGAGTTTATATTTTGTTCGGACATAAATCATGAAGATAATTGCAGAGCTTGATCGACAATTTTTTTCCCGCCCGAAAAAACGAAGAAAGATAAATAAAACGCGCCCTACACGTGAAATAACCGGGAAAGCGAAAAGAAAACAAACGAAAAACACGGTTCAATTGAGACTCGCAAGAGGTACGATAAGTTCACGTGTGAGTGTAATAAGTTGAACGTCTTGAAATTGTTGAACGAAGACAGAGGGGGGGGGGGAGGGCAATTATCTATAAGATGAGAAAAACAAAAAATTGTAATATACTGCACTTGGAAAAAAGAAAGAAAAAGAAAAACAATCAATTGATGAGTGATCAAAACAATATTGTATCCGACCGATCGACTACCACAACCCACCATCATCACAACGGGGCGTTTTAATTTTTTTTACTTTCTTCCTTTTTTTCTTAGCTATATTTCTTTGAATAATTTTTTTTTTCTTTCGTTTATCAAAGGGAATAGAAGAGTGAAAAAGAAAGTCAACTGGAACGCGATTGTATGAAAGTGTTACGAGCGAATGGGGTTGTATGTTTGAGACAATACGTAAGCGTGAGAGATTAACTAAACCCAGACAGCGAACGAGCCTAATTGAAGCAAAAAATGAGAAAAAATTAAAAATTAAAAAACGAAAAAAAAAAAAACTGCATCAACATTATCTATAATATCGAACGGTGTCCTGTCCCTGGCAGATGTATGGTTGTACACTATTAGTATTAATAATTATAACTAATTTGTAATGAATAGTAATACTTTTTAAATAATATCATTTTAATATTAATCTTTTGAAATGTGATGTTAAACAAGCAAATTGTAATGTTTTTTTTTCTTCTTTTTCTTCAATTCTAATGGAATAAAGTTTACAGTTGAACCGAACGACAATTTATTCATCCGAGTTTTGAACGATTGTGAGAATGATTTGTTGCAGAAAGTGATGAATAAATTGAACGACAGAAAAAAAACTTCGATTGTCCGAAAACGAATAATGCACATGCTGTAGTGGCTTCGGCGATGGCTCCTTTTCGAAAATTGTTACAAGGTTTGTTGCTTGAAAATTCTTGAAATAAACTAATGTTGTGTCTCTTATAAACCCATGGCTTGCAAATTGTTGTTCAAAATTTTTCGCGGTCATGTAATTTTTTAATATTCAGAGATAAAATAATGTCAGAAATTATTTTAAAACAAGGTTTGTACCGTTTTAAAATTATTCAGATGTAAAGTAGAATCTTGCTTATGACTTTCTCATAATTTTACACATTTGCCAAAGATGCCTGTATGAGGAAGCAAAAATAATGAAATAATAGCAAGAAGGACTAACTCCGAAGAAAAACTCATTTTCTTCAACTTGGGAAGATTCAGAAAGTTTTCTGGACGAGTTCAATCCCATTTTTCCGAGTTTCGTATATTTTACAGTTTTTAGAAATCCAAAATGTTCCTCTAAAAATTGAAGAGAGAGCAAATTAGGTACTCAAAGTTTCTTTTTTAAAGACTATGTACTATGTAGATGATTATTTAAGAAGGCTTGTAGCGTGTAATACGAAAATATTGTTCTTTCATCATTTTAAAACTATTTTGGAAAAAAATTTGAAAATAGGACGTCCCCTCAAAATGGTCCAATCTTGCTTACTTATGCCCCCGATTTTGGACTCTCGGGAGGTTCTACTGTACTCGGACCAGCAGGGCTGCGTTCCGAAACCCTACTCGAGTCAACTATAGTCAACTCGCGCCGTTCTATTTACATTACTATAGTTATACGATAGTTGACTCGAGTAGAATTTCGGGACGCGTCCCTGACGTGGTTGACCACAGTTCGGCGCCCGTCGCCAGATGTCGCTTTCGCGAGCGAGAACTCCCGTGGACCAAGAAGAAAAAAATCGTCCATTAGCCATCTCTCGGCATATTCGCGTACTACGAAACTCCTGGTGAATTTTTTTTTCAACGTCACAAGTGTTTCGCCCTCTATCGTAACTCTAACCTCCTTGTTCGGTCGTTCGTCCACGAAATACTTCTGCAGGACGGTTTTCGATCGTGCGAGATACGGGAGGGACGGTGAAAATGGCTTGCTCCGCGATACGATCCCCGATTTTGCGTAATCAAACGGTAAGCAATCACCAATTATCACCTCAATTCCTTTTTTTTTAACCTTTGTCCAATCGAGCTCGCCCAAAATTTGATGTTTCGTCGTAACAAGTACAAATTTGTTGGATCCACGACTGTTATGTAAAAGCTACGACATTCGTATCGACTGCTGTGATGTATTGTACTCCTTTATTTTGAGAAAAAAGAAAAGAAAAAAAAACCGATTCAGAGCATCCTCTTCATAACCTTCGAGCACATCGTCGAGTGTTGTTGTCAAGTGACAATCGACAGCGATCAAGTTAACTCTCAGCTCAAATAGTTTGATCGATACCCCATTGTCAATATTTACTGAAATTCATGTGCAAAATTGTCAATCGCAGGTTCGCCACTATGCGCTCGCCGCTGCGGCTCAGTCGTCGCCAGCCTCCGTCTCCGACGTCCAGGTTTTGGGCAACAAGGTTACGGTGGCAGCCGTCGAAAACAACAGTCCGATAGCTCAAGTTGCCGTCGTCGTTCGGTACGCTCCAATAATTTTTTTCTCCGATTTCTCTCTTCGCGATTCGACACGTCGAGCCGATCGTCATTGTCGTTATTTTTGTTCTGCCCGACAGCGCCGGCCCTCGCAACGAGACCTACGACACTCAAGGCATCGCCCACATGATCCGCATGTCCGCCGGATTGACCACCACGAGATCCACCACTTTCGGCATAACCCGCAACATTCAGCAGCTCGGCGGTAACCTAACCGCTGTGTCGGATCGCGAAACCATCGCTTACACCCTACAAATCACCAGGGACAAAGTGTAAGCGCTTTGGGATTGATCATTTTATGACTATTCAATCATTTTTCACTTGCCAATCGGAAGTGACCTACATTTTTTTTTCTAAACGAATTTTTTGATGGACGAAAATAGCTTGCGGCTTCACGACTCATTCGAGTAGCAAGACTTTGTTGTATATTTCGTTCCTTTTTTTTCTTTATGGTTCCCAACAAGAATGATTATATTTATTTTTCGTTGAAAAAAAAAAAAAAAGTGGCGATGCTCTGAAATATCTTGAAGACGTGGCTATGAATCACGCCTTTAAACCATGGGAACTTTCCGACGAGGAACCGCGATTGCGTTACGAGCTGTCGACCCTTCCGGAAACCGTTCGCATAATCGAACTTCTGCACAAAGCTGCGTTCCGAACTGGTTTGGGATATTCGCTCTACTCGCCGAAACGTCAGATTGGAAAAGTGTCGTCCGAAACGGTACGTTTAAGATGTTTATAACACAACTAGCACCTCTGTAAGTGACCTTGGTTTTTTTTTTTTTTTTTTCTAGATGAGGGTTAATTATTTCTGCTAGATGAAGGTTCATTATTTTCAAATTCGAATCGAGAACATTGCTAGAGAATGTGATTCGCTGTTTTCTCGGCAGTTTCACATGGGCACTAGAGTGTCAGATATTGGCACGATATTATGAATATTCATTCTTTCTTTGATATTAAAAATTAGTGAATATCAACATTTATTGAATATTAAAGATAATTGAAAAATATTGAAAATTGAGGGACTTTCACGATTTTTTCGTTAGCCACGTTAACACAATTTTATCAGAATACACTGTGCAGTATCAGTTACAACATACATTTGAGTGATTGTACGAATTTTTTCCATAACAAAAACTTTCAACTTTGAGGGAACTATTTGAGGATGTATCACACCTACAATTCCAGCCAAAAGTACGCTAACCTGAGAAATCTCGATTACAACTGCTTTGTTAATGCTAGAGAAATTCATAATCATCAAATATCGTCAAATAGATATTATCACATCTTGTATCATGTTTCATCTTGTATCCGAAAAACTTTAAAGTGGTGGGCTAATTTCCCATACTTTCGCGTGCATTTCTCGAGAACCAGACGGACAATCGATCTGAATTTTTTTGTGGACATTCATCAATCTTTATTCCACACACTGAAATTTTTTCAAAATTTTTTTGATGCTAGTTCTATGCGTTTATCGGCAATGATAGCCTCAGTGGCGTCATTTCCCATAAGAACACATGTTAAATTTCACACAGCTACGACTTCAAAACGGGACAGACGATCGTTTTGAAATTTTCCATGTTGTTTCGAAATTATAAATGCAACTGACTGTAAAAATTTCCGAATTTTTTTAATACTCGATCGTCACGATGTCATTTCAGCTGCAACATTTCGTGAAAACGTGGTACACCGGTTCGCGAACGGCGGTCGTGGCCACGGGTGTTCCGTTGGGCGAGATATCGGCATTCGCGATGAACCTCAACGTGCCCAGTGGCAACGCCACGACCGAGGGCACGAAGTACGGCGGTGGTGAGCTTCGCAAAGAGCGTAATTCCCCCATTGCGACCGTGGCCATGGCGGTCGAAGGTGCCGGGCTTGACAAGGAAAAGGACGCCATGGCTTTTGCAATTTTGCAACAGATCGCGGGTACCGGTCCCCGTGCCAAATGGGGAAACAGCACGGCTCCGTTGCACAAAACCGTGGCATCGGCCGCGGGTAACGAACCCTTTGCCGTAACCGCTTTCAACGCAAGCTACTCCGACGCTGGTCTGTTTGGATTCGTGCTTTCCGCACCGGGTTGCGTCGCGGGCTCGGTAAAAAAATATAATAATAATAATAATATAATTGACCCTTTAATGCCTTATTTTTAGATTTGAGTCGATAAAGCAGTATTGGGATCTGACCTCGGGACGGGGCCTGATTAAGATAATCAAATATGGCGGAGACACCGATGCAAATTCTACGGGAATCCATGTGATGGGTCATGACTTTTGTGCAGTTATCAGTATTATGTCAACATTTCCCGACTTTCGAGCTTTCCCACGCATTAATTATCAAAGTTAGATACATGCCGTCGCTGACTTTTTTATAGGAAATTCAATTCTCTGCAACATTGTTTATGTGAACTTTTGGTCTATATGACGTTGTTTAACCGGCGTTTGGACGGGAAGGTAAAAATAAGAAGAAAATCAATACATTTTCACCTTCCCGTTTAAACGCTGGATAAACAATGCTATATAGACGGAAAGTTCACATAAACAATGTTATAGAGAATTGAATTTCCTATGAAAAAAGTCAGCGGCGGGATATATCTAACTTTGATAATTAACGCGAGGGAAAGCTATTTCAGAATTTTTATCTTTCTGGACATTGCTCGTTCTGGATTTCGACCCCAACCCAATCGTGAAAGTATTTGTCTTCGGGTGGGTGAAAAATCCTGCTCAACGAAATTTTTATTGAGGGTGGAAGAGTATTACACGCGGGATGCATCGTGAGGTGTGGAGTAAACGATGAAATCAGGCGTCAGTCGAATACGCTAAACTTCCAGGCATTGTCTTTGCTGTACACTAATCTCTCTCATCAGTCCTCGGGACGTAGTGAAAACGAAGATCCAAATCTTTTTGTCATTGACTATGGCAACCCATTTACCCGACAATATCTCCTGGCATTTGTTTTTTTTCTTAGGGAGAACCTTGCACCCTTCATAAAGTTTTTATTCCCTTCAAATAAATAAACATCCACGCTCACTTATTACGAGTGTTGTGAATATTTCTAGCGGACGTGGGGAAAATTTTGCATCGGTGGACTACTTATAAAAACTGCCACCAGGTGCCGTGGCAAAAATGTGAATTCCCAATAGAGACTAAGGTTCATTTTTTGCTAAAAATTGAAATGTCTCAAAACGCGACAAACAGTAAAAAGAACATCGTTCCCTCGACTATGAACAGGGCTAAAGAGGTCTGATAAAAAAATGTACTAAGCTGTGTGGTGATCCATAAGATATACCCCGCCCCGAGACGGTCAAAGGCATTAGAGGGTTAAAATCAATTTCCAGTACAGTAAAACTTGGCGACAGTCCTAAATGATCGAAAAGAAAAAAACCAAAATGAATGCCATCATTTTCCACAGCTAACGAAGGCCGCTTACAAGTGGCTGCGCTCACCGAGCATCACCGAAGCCGACGTGAATCGTGGCAAGAACGATCTCAAAGCCGCCATTCTGTTCGGCAACGACAGCCAAGCCGCACAATTGGAAACCCTTGGACAGCAAGCCATTCTCAAGGGTCGTGTGACATCGCCTTTGGCAATCGTCAACGAGATCGACAAGATTTCGGCCAATGACGTCAAGAGCGTCAGTACTCAAAATTAATTCGTTCGATCATCGATCGAACGATAATTTTTGCTTCTAGTTTTCTTTTTTCGCAGACTGACTTTCATTCCGTCGATGTGAGTATTCTCATGGTTTTTTCATGGTCTTTTCTTTCGTTTATCAGGTGGCCAGCCGACTCGGTGGAAAGGTATCGATGGCTTCGATCGGTGATCTTTCAACCGTTCCGTACATAGATCAACTTAGTTAGATCGTTGAATCTGACATTCCGACGTCAACTAGTATCAACTTTCTTATCATATTTATGTGGAAAACAAAAAAGAAAACGAGATTTGAACCAATCCGCCCGCCGTTTTTTCATCTTAACTAACTAACGGTGCGAAAAAAAATAAACGTTCTGTTACAATAACCGTGCGATTGTGTAAATACTAAATAAAGTTCTGAATAGTCAAATTTTGAAGTGTATTTTATAATTAGCCTGGTATGCACTGTGTTGGATTTGTGAAGGCTCTTCATGAGCATTTCCCCCAAT
Organism: Diplazon laetatorius; assembly: GCA_963662125.1. Classification (NCBI taxonomy): domain Eukaryota; kingdom Metazoa; phylum Arthropoda; class Insecta; order Hymenoptera; family Ichneumonidae; genus Diplazon; species Diplazon laetatorius. The sequence goes on along the minus strand of OY759160.1, from coordinate 8,526,671 downwards.
ATTTATGAAACCAAATCTAGCTGCCGTGCTTCAGCATTCGACTTGGACTCCAAAGTCGATCCTTTATTCTTCTGATTCACCGGTTTATGCATGGCCGGAGCTTTGGAACGGTTGGTTGCCTTCCTCGGTGGTCTCTTCTCCTTTTTCGTGTGATTGGCTCCGACCACAGGACCAGACCAGAATCACATGAAGAAGAAGAAGCAGCCGAAGGAAATCTCAGAAAATTAAGGCTTCCCGACGGAATCATTGAAATGATTTAACTAATTTGAAAATATATGTCATTGACATCCTTGTAAAGATCGATTGGTTTACAACCGATATAACCTTATAATACAACCTCATAATAAACGACACGAGATCAAGGCGTGACTGGACGCTAATGACAGTTCGAGATTGACAAAAGCCGCCATTGTTTGTTTTTTTTATTTAGGCAACCACAAAGACGAACGATATGCGAATAAATGCAAAAATTCTCGGATCGTTCCTAGAATACGGGAATCAGGCACATTGCGGAAATTGGTACAGGAATGGGGTAATTCTCATGTGAGGATGACAAAAAATGTATTTTTCATCATTTGTTTTTCATTCGTAATCATCATTCAGTTCGTCGTGGAAAAAATTAGAAAAAAATATCCGGTTTCGTTTGTCGCGCGAATTAAAAATATTCATATTTATTCAATACAATTGTACCTCTTCTATGGAATAAAATTTGTTAAAGTCCTTGGGCGATGGTTTCAACGATTTTCCGTTGATCATTCGGGTCAACATTGGTCTGACATTCTCAATGTCTCTGAGCAACTGAAACTGAATAATTAATATGAAATATTAACGTTAAAAAAAAATCTATTATCAATATTAAAAATTGCGAAAAATTGAAAACTGCTTTTTACAAATTACAATTATTGCTTATGAATTGATATGTCTTTCGGTCTGTAACAGTGCTTTCTCATTCCAAAAAAAAAAAAAAGAAATTTCCATGTACAAACTGCCAATTATTATCATCCACAAATACTCACGTGATCGTCGAGTAGCGAGTTCAATTTGTTGAGCACATCGAGTACTCCGGGATCTTGCGACAGCAAATAATTTTGATAATGCGAATCGAGCAAGAGACAAGCCCACTCGTATATCTTTTTGTCATCTAGTTCTATCCCGCTTTCCGTCGAACATTCCGACTCTTCCAGCTTCTCGATCAAGTAATTCACCAGTCTCAATATCTCATTGAAATTCAATTCCGTTTTCAAATAAGTCAACAGCGAAACATCCGAAAAACTTAGATCGAATATTCGATCCAAAAATCTGTTTCTCGTAGTTGCGACGGACAATTTGGGTTTGCCATCGGTAGTTCCATTTTGCAGGGGCACAAAAGTTTTGTCGGAGGTTCTCAAACAAAACGACAATAAATCTATCAACAATTTTTCGGGTAAATCGTTGAAACGTTCGAGACACCAGACAATCGTGGCCACGTCTTTGGATTCGATTAGTTGAGGAACGATAGCACGTAAAATGGCCGCGTCGCACGTTCCTTCGTTCAACAAGGAATTTATTTGTTTGGCAATGTTTCGCGGCACGCCTTTGGTGGAAAATTTAACGGGTTTAAAATGTTCGTTTTGCCATTGAGCCACCGTTGATTCTTGAATGACCACGACCTCGCTGTCCTCGCTCGCTGTTTCGTCGATCTTGAAACGCAGGGAAGAACCCAACATGGCTGCTATTTTTTGCGAGGACAGACGATAAGGGGCGATCGCCAAATGACGATTTGCCGCCAACAACAGCTTGTCCTCGACTCGCCAGAGTTTCGCATCGCCGGTGTACAATTTGAGCTTTTGCAGAGCCTGAACCAATTTGAATTGCACGTTGTAGATCAGGAGGACCGCTCCTTCTTCCAGGGAATCCGCGCCGTAAGCGGCGATCGTCGATTCGTTCAGAGCTACCATGACGACCGGATGCTTCGTGTTTATCGCTGTTATGACGCTGATGAGAATTCCTGGCACCGGTGACGAGCACGGGCCTGTCAGAGGGTAGCTGTATAGTCTTCCGTGTGACCCTGAGGGATTTAAATAATTCATTGATTAGGAAACTGCGATGAAGTTTGTTCCAGCTGAAGTGCATTGACGTGCATGAAAGCAAATACGTTTTCCAAGATCTTTTTCACAGAAATATGAATAAGTTGTACGAAACTTATAGGAATTCCATAAATTACACTTCGTGGAACAAAAATAGGTCGAAGAGAGGTTATGAAATTTTCAGATACATACACAAAGTAAGCAGATAGGCATTATTCTTGTCCTGTAGAATAACATGGCCGACCAAACTCTCGGACGTGCGTTTCAATTCGATTCTGGTCAATCGTTCAGGATCCTCCACACAAGTGTGTTCTCGCAATCCCGCGACTACGTAACTGTGATTCTGTTCCGTCTGGGTCAGCGCGCACAAATACGTTTTGTTGTTGACCACAACCAATTGACAATGGATCAGTTTCTCATCCGGCTTCAAGATACCTTTGTCCGACCACGACTTTCTGTTTTCAAGCGCCCAATCCAGCGAAGCCGTAGCTCCGTCCTGTCGCACCAACACCGGCGCCAAATTGTCCAACGACAAAATTGTGTGAAACGAATTGGTGAATTTGTATCTTTTGACTTTGTCCAAATCGTTGTCGTTCTTGTTCCACACTCTTATGTATTTTTCATTGAAAACTGCTGTGTAACGACCGGTCGTTTCGTCGTAGGTCACTTGAGTGGTCAGACGCTCTTTGGTCGACCAGCTACTCACTTGTTTCAAATCCTGAAGCTGTCAATCGAACAAACTCATTGTCAAATTAATCTATTTTATCATAAATACGTTAATAAATAATAATAATAGTAATAATAATATTTTTTTAAAAAACATTTTGAGGTTAAGAATAACAAGTGGAACCTAACCTTATATCGAATAACAATGTTTCTGCCGAGTGTGACAATCGCACAACCAGAGTCTGCATCCTTCTCGACACCCAGCAAAGTTTGTTGATCTATCAGTGGACACAATGTATAATAAGAACTGAGTTTTGCCATATTTTTTTTTAATGTTTATTTCGTGATAATGGAAATTAAAGGATTGTAAAAACGCGTGAGAGCACGCGACGTGCTTGAAAAACACGTTTTTCCCCGGTTACACAGTTGCATCTGCGTTACCGGCCGAGCGTGATGGTAAGGTAGAACATCTCACATCGTTCCGACCGTCATTGTTTCGATCGTTTCGATGCATCGAAATATCGGAAAGCGTATATATATGTACATATAGGTATAGTCAGCGTGACGATTTCTGAAGCTGCAATCTTCACATTGAAAAAAAAGGAAATTTGAAAATTAAATTATTGTTCTTGATTTAATTATAAGGAATCTCATTGAGAACCCAACTCGAAAAATACTCATATTCCATGAAATTTTCTCAGCTTTAAAAAAATCTGGGTAATGACCAAAAAACAGCTTTTCACTTTCAAAGTCGATTTTAATGGATTTTCTAGAGTCGAAATGAAAAACTGATATTTCAATCGAATAGCTGAGACAATTTCACGTGACGAACAGATTTTAAATACATTTTTTAAACAGTGTATAAGCATGTGAAAAAAAAGAAAACTGAAAACAAAATAAATTTTAAAAAACCTTAATTGACGGCTGCCAAAATGATAGAAAAAAAAATCTGAAAAAATTTGGGAATCTATTTTTCAACATGCACTTTAAGCTATGTAAATATCACAAAGTTCCCAGATAGTAAAGCCCAAAATTGTCCAATATTTGATGGAATGTCTCATATATAAACAACATTTGCACATCCAAAATGCTTCCGGATGCATTTCAACCACACAACTGACCTACGATATTAAGATCAACACATAACAGATGTGGGTGCGTGTCAGTAAAACCGCACCGGTCCAAAAAGTCACAACAATGATGTCATTATCATCGGGGCGTACCATGCTAAATCAATTTTTCACTAAACGCCCGTTAAATTCTTTAGCCAGCGAATGCAGATGTTTTTTTTTCATATATTCTTCTTCATCTTCGACTTTTATTTTTTTGGGGGGGTTTTTTTTTTTATTGTTCAAGTTTTCCGGGCCACCCAAGTGAGATTTCTCAATCTGGTCTCGCCACCCCTCAGTGCCACAAATCTTCGGAGAGCGAAGAGTCAAAAACGACGAATGGACCGAACAATCGGTTTGAACGGGGATCTGCAATGCAACAAAGAACCCGAGGGATGTGCCCCTGGGGCCTCATCGGTTCCAACGTTTCCAACCCGAAATGAAGTCGTTTCAACGTGCGGCCGGTTGCATTGTGCGGGAAAAAAAAAACGATCTTGGCTGTGTTGGAAAATCTTGGTAAAGACGTATCTCGCTCTGAAACGGACTACCTGGAAAAAAAGGTGCGAGAATGTAGAATATTTCGTTGTCAAATGTTCGGACATCCGTTCCTGTAAAACGTTTTCATCATTTGCTCTCGTCCGCATCCGCCATTAATGGATGTAGGCAAATAAAATAATCGAGTCAACGTTTGCTGGTTTTTTGCATTTCTTCTTCTTCAATTTTTGTTATCCTTTGACGAATGAAGGAGTAGACTGGTCTTTAAGGGGCACGAACGAATTTTGACCCCCCCCCCCCTTCCCCAGATTGGCTCCAAATAATTTGAAAAAGAAAATCCCTAAATTGGCAGCCCGGAATCTTTGAAAACGGCCATTACCAGCAGGGTTCAATTTTCCCCTTTGAAATACGCAGGATTTTTCGACTTCAGGCTAAGGGTGCCAAAAAATGTTTCCAGACTTAATTTAATATTTAATAAAATTTATGGTTCAAAATCATCCCTCAGAATAAATACCTTCATTCCAACAGCCACTATCAGGCTATTTTTTCTAAATATTATCATATCATTGTATTATAATAATATAATATAATTATAATAATAATATTAATATTACGCGGTCAATTCTTTGTTATATTTTGTTATTTACTCAATCAAATCCATCATAGTGCGACGACTTGTTACAAGATTATAAAAGATTGATCATGAATTTGAAAAAACTGTGGAAAAATTTACTATCAACAAAATACTATTTGATTAATAGTTTATTAAACAAGTTGCAAAAAAACTACTGATAAAATAGTTTTTTATATCACTACATTATTATATCATAATATTGCGCATTCGAATTTTTGTTATATTTTGTTATTCACTCAAAGTCCAATATAATCAAAGAGTGATAATTTATTACGAGATTACCAAACATTGATAATAAATTTAAGAAAAAACAAACTTTGCAACAATTAACTACGAATAAAAAAGCAAATTTATAATAAGTTTATTGAAAAGTTGCGCTATCTTGGACCATCCTACCATACACAGGACGTTTAGATATAACAAATCACCCCAATCATTGCCCATGAGTACGTAAAACGCACCTGTCGTAAACGTCGTTACTATAAATTGTCATTTGAAAAAAAGTCCCAAAGATTCCGTTCGTTAATGACCTCAAGGAAATAAATTAAATAATTATACGACACAATAAACAAGTGCGTGAAAGATCATCATCATGGTAGATCATCATCAGCGATATATCAAACGACGTGATGGCTCAATCTTAAGTTTTTATTCTAAACTCAACAGGCTTCAACATTCACCTGCCCAGTCAACCTTAGGAAAAAAAAACAAAAAGAAACACACAGACATAAAAGATACGTAAAACAAAGAGAGACCACAACATAAGAAACATGTATATATGCATATTCAATCGTCAAAGTTTAACATTATACAAGCCAGAAATTAATATGCCTGTCTTATCGAATATATCGATCAACCTTACGAGACACATGTTTTCTGTCTCATTTGTTTTTTTGTTTCTCTTCCATAGAATAAAAAAAAAAAATGATCAGCAGAAACAGATATCGTTGAACCGAGGACCGGTGTGATGGATATCAGAAGAAGCAGGGAGGAATGTTTTATTTGTCTTATGATTTTTTTTTTTTTTTTCGGTTGGACTTGCAGGGATGGTGGAGCCCGTGAGATTTTGAAAACACACGAGGTAGGTTGTATAAATCTATGGGGGCCCCGATGCAACAGCGTGAGGACCGTCCTGGTACGCTCGAAAAAACCTTTCTCAGCGGGTAATCCGTTGGGCCTCGCTGTGAAAAGAGAATTTTTCGGTTTTTCGGTCCCCCTGGCCCCCTCTGGACCCCTGGCCCCCACCCCCGCTGTACCCCAGGCTGGACCCATGCTGGTTCGCGGGGTGGGGAGAAGACCATATAAGTCTGGGACGAAGGGCCTCGTGGACCGTCAGTTCGTCATACAAACTCCGTGGTTTAACACACAACAGCACAGTGAAAGACAAAATTGTTTTTATTTTTTTTTCTTATTTTTGTTTTTGTTTGATTTGAAAATTAGTTTTTTGTTTTTATCTTGATATTGTGTCCTATTGCAATTTTTTCACGGGAAAAAAATATGAGGAAATGATTTGTTATCGTCGATTTTTTTTTACGAGCGTCGTTGAAAAGTGTCGACGATCGAGTTTATTGTGAGTGGTTTTAATTGGAACGAGTTTTAATCGCGTCTGTTATAAACGTGAGTTTTCGTGAAAAAAAAAAAATAATTATCTTCCGGGACCATGTTGGTGTTCACGTTGGTTATCGTCGCAATATTGGGTAAGCTTATTGGATAATATTAAATATAGTACCTAATATTGTTATATATATTTACGTATAATCGTTATTAACTCCATCAGAGATGGATGGAGGAACAAAATGATTGTTTCACTGATGTGAATTTGTATGTGTGATTCTTCTTATTCAAGTTTTTACTTTCTATTTCGTTGAAACGAATTGAATAATTAAGCGATTACGAAGTGGGGAGTGCGAAAGAGAACTTACCTCCCTCTGATGGGGAGGTAAGGTTGAGTAACGATTAATCGTGTCAACGGAGAGGACAATCGTTTATGTCAAAAGTAAATTGCAGCGACGTATGACTGGTCCATAGAAAAATAATGACGTGGAAAAATTGATCAAACTATTTATCACGTCGAAATAATCAACTTTTTGAGTCACATACATAGTTTACCAGATTTTCTCACAAAATTCAAGGGATTATTATGCAGTTGTTTTCGGAAACGTTGCCGGAATAATAGGTGAATTTTGGTAATTATTATCTCAAAAACTGTTGATTCGATTAAATTTAAGTTTTATCCGAAAGTATACAGTCAACATACCTCAATGTATATACTTTCGAATAAAACCAACTTGAATTCAATCGGACCAACAGTTTTTGAGATAATAATTCTCAAAATTTACCTATTCTTCCGGCAATCTACACAGATGTACCCCCTTAAGATAATAATACATAATTTCCCATCGACCTTCCTACCGAAGGTTCGAGCTTTTACCTTTGAGCGCGTAACAATGAATTTTCAATCGTGAATATACAACGAGGCGAGGGATCGGGGTATCTCGGGGCTGCATTGTTGCACGTGCACGTGGGATCGCCGACGAAGATTCTATACGATTGGAATACCAATCGAAACAATAGCAAAATATTCCGACTGTGATCGAAGGTGGGGAGAAAATTCGACGATCGAATATCAAACAGACGGGGTATCAAACATCAAAGTCATAATCAACATTATTTCACATTATTTTCATTCCAATCATTCTTTCATTCAACTTTTTTTTTTTGCTTTCTCATCTTTTGATTTTGCTGAATGTGATTATCAGATGTTTTGAGATATTCCGAACACGTTTTCACGAATATCTCGAAAATAAATAAATTTCTCACCATAACAAAGCTTCCTCTAAGAGGAAGCAAAAAAGATAAAAAAAGAAAAGAAAATTTATTATTCAATCGAACGGTGAAAAGATTGGTTATCGATGCGTGGATGCGATGAATAGAGGGTGCCAGGATGAAATAAGGGATCGCTTGAATGTTTTCCAATGGTTTTTCCCGAACCAGCAGCGATCTTTGAAACGTGATGTGATTAACGTTCGACGACTGGCACGTACATATGTGTGTGTAAAACGGTCGAACGAGCGACCCCTCGCATTAATCCTGAAACTCCCAGGACCCATATTATCGTTCACATCCCCTGTTTGCGTTAGATTTCGGTTTCACAGATATTTCCCGTTGTGTACACACATTTGTGAACCGCACGAGTTATTTGTTCAAAAGCACGTGGGCCGTTGATTTTCCAAACCCAACGGTCAACGGCTTGTGTTTATTCAAGGTTTTTTTCCAAAATTCGTTCGACACTCACACGCGTTAATGATTTCTAAAAAAAAAAAAAAAAAAAAATCTTTCTATGGTAAAAGAGACTCTTTTGATAATTTTCGTTAATCTTCATGCCTTCTTCCTTTGTTGATTATCATGCCTTCTCTCAATTTGCCCTCTCTTCAAATCACACATGAACATTTTAAAGTGTCAACTGGTGCAAAAAATATTCGCGTCAATGAGATTTGTATTAGTATGCCAAATTTCGTTAATTTCTACGTTGCATAGTTTCTGAAAAAATCGGCTATGACAGACGGCCAGATCCAGAGTTTATAAGGGTTCCATTTTTTTTTCCTCATTCGAAGAACGAAACCCTAAAAATCTCCATTTCGTTCAACGACGATAATTTATTCACAATGATCGTTAAAACTCTTTCGTTCCCGCATCATCTAAGCATCGCACGTACTTTAGGACACCGAACTATCGTATGCGCAGGCGCGTTTCTAAAATGCAGACGCTCAACGATTACATATATATATATATCTATACACACATACACATATACATATAATCGTAGCTACGAAGAGAGAGAACTAGCGTCACATTGTCGCGACAACGAGACGAGTCAGGCTCCAATACATACATATATATATATATACACATACATACAAATTCTTTTAGTCGAGAGAATTCGAGTGAGATGACAAGCGAATGGATCTCTGGTAGAAGCGTCAGAGCGTAAGAGTCCACAATAGAGAGCCGGCTTTTCATCCGGCGCACATGGGATAAAGATCTGTGAGCTTGTCACCTGGGTAAATCGGAGTTAGAATGGGGAAAAGAAGAGGACAGGAGAGAGATAGAGACAGATAGATAGAGAGAGAGAGAGAGAGAGGAGAGTGTCCCGCGGAGCAATGGGCCGTTCAGGTAGTAGCAGGGGGTGGGCCTCGGGGACTGCGATAATCCAATATAGGTGGGTATTTATCTTTTCCGAATCTGTCAGGCCCTAAATCTCCCGTCATAGCCAGCGGGTGGGCCCGGACAGATAGGTCCACGCACCGTCACCACTACCTGACCCATCTACGAGATTCTTTTCTCCAGCTAGTAGTATCCTCCCCTCCCCCCTCCTCGAAAGCTTGGCTCTTTCTCCTTTATCTCGTCGACGAACCATGTCCCAAACATTTTTCGGACCCCATGAGGCTGCGGCGACCCATGGAAAAATCTGGGAGAAAATGCTACACGAATTTATCGGTTTTAACGCATCTGCGTGACCTTCACTTTGATCGAAGGTGCACGGGTCCATCTCGACACTTTTTTTTTCGCTCTTTCACTTTTTTTGGATTATCGTTGGTTTTTATGGATATTGTTGTTGTTGATGTTGTTGTTATCATTATTATTATTATTATTATTATTATTAATATTGTTTTTTAACGCAAGCTGCAGACGTGACGTAACTAAACAATGTCGGAAAAATTCATTTGTTTTTTTTTTCGGCATTTCATATTTTAAATCTTGCGCCAAACTTTGATTCAACATGTTTTCTGAATAGTTTAATAGTTGTTGTCGTCTATGAAACATTTATTTAAGTAGTCGAAATACGACGAAAAAAAAAAATTCACGAAATCTGACTTTTTTTACAAAAAAAAAAAAAAAAAAAAATCGTGAAACATTTAATTTTCGCCATATGGTGAAAAAATCGTACGCCGTTTTACTCTTGAGATATTATATTTTTGAGAAAAAAATACATCTTTCATGGACTTTGCAAAAAACCGTATATTTATTTTGAAGTTTGAACTCTTCGACTTTTGGCCGTCGTGAAAAAATGGAAGTGGCACGTTTCAAAATGGACAAAATAATGTTGAAAAATGCTATTTTTATTGCCCAAATACCGCAAAGTTGGCCTAGTAGGGTCCAGTGGACCCCGATCGACCGCAATCGGTTAAGATCATTTTGTGTAATTAGCGAGACTAATTGTAATGTCACACGTATTTTTAAAGCGATTTTTCATTCACCTAATTCCATCGGAATTTTAATATCCTTATCAGATCAAAAAGAAGAATATTTATTTTTTATTTTCTTCGATATTAGGAAAATATAAAAATATTGTACCATCATTATTATATTGAATTAATTAACGAACGTATAGGTTGTAACGAGGTCTCGTCTCCACTAATGCCTCGGCAATTAAGTGGAATCGGCGAGGATTTATCGTTCTGAGCGGGGGGAGGGGGAGGAAGGGGTGTTGTTCGTTCGCGCCACGTGTTCACACGATGTGTTATTTTTTGTGTGTTGCAGGAACATGCGACGGAGGAATTTGGGGCCCGGACAAGGGTGAGGATCAGTGCGGGGCTGCGATCGAGGAAACGATTCTCGAAGATCGTTCGACAATTGTCAACGACACGAGCGTCAGGCTGCAATCCACTTGGCTGTCACAAGAGTAAGTACATCAGCTTTGTCTCGTTCGTTTGTAAATTTGAATTATATCTTTTTTTTTCTTTCACGCATTTTTATTGCATCTTTTTTTCTCTTTTTATTGCATTTCTTTCTTTCGAACGTCGTCTCCGGCCCTTCGCGGCCCTAAAACGCGCCACCGTCTGCGAGTACACAGATAGCGATTAATTTAGCGACGCCGTTCACGTAATACACATATATGCATGTGTATACATGTATATATATGTTTATATATGTATGTACGTGCTTTTACGAATGAAGAATCGGTTATAAGAGAGTTCCCGGTAGCCGGCTGAAACACATGGTGTGAATTCCACGAACGGACCAGACCCAACAGTCCTGTGTGTTTCGTTTTTCTTGTTTTTTTTTCTCGTCATTTTGGTCTCCGCGAGAAATTTCTTTCATCCGATGCCCGGACGCCGCTGGTGGCTGTTTTTCTGGCCACTTCAACCACACCCGTCACTTTCAATCCATTAAAAACGCCACCAACCAAATTTTGTAACGCCAATTTAGTCTGGAAATTAAATTAAAAAAATAAACTAAAAAACAAAAAAAAAAATTTCTCTGTTCGGCAACGTTGCGTTTTTAATGAGTCGAAGAACATCAGTCTCGAACCCCGTTGTTTTTGCTGTTACTAACCCCGAAACTATGGCGCTAGTGTCGCTATGCGTGATTTTTCCATGATTCCGGAAGTGGCGAACGTATTTTCGCTGCGAGTGACGGTGGGGTCAGTTTTTGCCACGATTCCGCGTTTTTCAGCGGCGGATTTGCACGAATCGGACAAGTCGTTTGGCGGAAATCGCGAAACGCGTTTTCGAGGTAGACGAAAATCGAGAGCGTCCTGCATAACTCGACGAATTACCGTTCTCGACCATGTACAGGATGTTTATTGGAGTTGTAGAAACTTGAGTAACATCTAGCTGAATAATAAATCATCATCCGGTCGATGAAGTACACGAAAATAAAGAGGAAAAAAATAATATTTATTCCTAACCTCAAATTAGTAGTCAACCTGGCAATAACTGTTACGACCCTAATTGCATCTCAAGCTTCATCTCGATGATCGAACTATCTAAATGAAAAAAAAAACATGATCCACCATGACCGTGACGAGCACACGAAGAATCGATAAAATTCTTTGTCGCAGCAGCAGCAGCTGCAGCTGCATCCTCACACGATCGACAAATCGAGACGTCAAATTCACGGTCGATCGACCCCGTCAACGACTCGGCCACGTGTGAAATTCCGAACAAGAAAAAAAAATAAGTCCAAAATCGCATACGTCGTACACGTAATTCACGACGCCGCCATTTTCTTTTTTTCCTTGTCGATGCAGCCTCTTGTTCGAGGTCTAGGGTAGTCTCCAGGTAGTTTCTCATTCATTCGACACGGTTTCCAAAAGCATCGACAGCGGACAATGACCATTATACACGATTGTCACACTTTCCGACACCCTGCGATGACTCTGATTTCCGTTTTTCACGTCTTTCGTTTCTTATTCTTCGTCTCTCACGAGAATGCGTCTGTGTCACTCGTTTTCAGATGGTTTTTTTTCTTCTTCTTTTTTTTCTAGTCGTTTCAACAGTCATGCCGAAGGTTTTGTCGTATCTACGATGAGAAGTGAAATTTAGCAGAACCCTCCTTCACCCTCCCCCTGCCCTGCCCGACTCCATGGTCATTCCTGTCCGCCCCTCTTCGACTTTGACCCATCGTTATCCCAAAAAGCTCGAGACACTCTCGAGGGTTGCCTGGCGTTGTTGTTTCTAATCTCGAGAGTCCGAAAAATCAACAGACCCTACTTTCTCTCTCTCTTTTTTGTCTCTCTTTCTCTGTCTCTCTCGAAACCTCATCCGGTCCCTTTTAAAAATGTTTCTCTCGTACGTAAGATGACCGTGAACCAGAATGCCCATTTTCACGACAAAATCCCTCAAGTTCTGTTTTCTTTTCTTCTTTCTTCTTTTTGTTATTTTTCTTATATTTTTATTTTTATTTTTTCGTTTTTTTTTAACCACAGATGCGAAGTACGAGCCGGTCCCGAGTACGTTATCAGAAAATACACGTTTTTCGAAAACGGAACGTTTTTGCTTCTTCGTCATCATTACGCCGAGGAATCTTGCAGCGTTGCCATGTACACGGTCGCTGCCAGAGGAGCCATAAGGCTTATGACGAATTCCGTAAACGCTCCCGGAGCCACCGAAGCCAGATATCAGTTGGACAGGGTGCACATTGTACCCCTAACACGACAGGTTTGTGATTTAACTTTCGGGTAAATCATGAGAGCAATGAAAAAAATAAAATAAATGAAAATATCATATTTGAATCGAAACGTTATTAAGTTCGAGCACATTCCGATTGAACGTAATGAATATCATCGATGTATCATATTTTAACGGGGACATATATAGCGAAAAATCGATTTTTTTTGCATATTCGGAAAGAAGAACTATTTAAAAGTATTATCTCAAAGTTTCATTGAGGAATTCCAAAAATTAGCTGATTAACAGCTAATATCTCTAATGAATGCACTAAACATTAAAAAAAAAATCCTCGATATTTTTGTCCGTTTTGTCAGAAAGAAGTATTAAATTAAATCACCTGAAACAAAATTCACCCACTTGATGAATGTACGTAGCTGTTTAGTCATGATTTTTAACGAACGCATGTGTGTGTGTTGTGGCCTCAACAGGTAGCACAAAAATTTAGTCATCGTGTCAACGTATCGTGCACCCCACAACCAAGATGGCGACCCTACGTGCCTCAGCTCGTCTACGAACAGCCCTCGAGCAGATACTCGAATTTCTTGTGGGACGGACCCAAGTACAATACCTTCCAGCGTCACAATCCAACCGCCCGAAAACATCGTGGTCTCGATTGTTTGGAACCCTTGGGAATCGAATTCGGTGAGCTTCGATTGGTACGCGTCCAAACCAAACTCACAAATCCATCTTCATTCGCTCTTGGTTCGAACAAAATTTCGAGAGTCGAATTGTTACTCGGAAGTTTGCCACCCAACGTGTACTCGAAGAAGACTCATCGTTCGACCTCCCTTCAACCTACGATACTTCTTCGTGCTGATACGGTAAGAACAATTTTTTCGCATTTTTTTAACCCTTTTACAGTTACTTGTGGTAAATTTGATCCCAGCGGTTTTTTAAACCAAAGTATATGTCACGTTGACTCGAAGCAAATAGGACCTTGAGAGTTGAAATATTTTGATTCTTGAAAGTCACAATATTGAGCTTGAATTGAAACTTTGGTTCGTCATTTTTTTTTTTTTCGTTTTATTTTCTGGCAAAGTTATTAATTTTTGATTATGAAAAGATTTTTTCTTATTAATAGATCTTGGTATTCACTTATCGTTTATTTACCAATATCACATTATCACTGAATAATGCATAATAACACTGAATCGTTGTTAATAATATCAGTAAATCGTTCATCCACTAATATCACATTCGATATCAATAAAATCGAATTATATTTGCACAACTTTTTCATATTCAATCATTTAATCACAAAGTCCATTTAATCCACAATCCATGAATTTTCAACGATTGTTTCGACTACATTCACTACATTCCCCATAGAAATTTCAAAAATACAGGGTCTATCTGACCCCAACTTCAAAAATGAACCGCAAAGAAAAAAGCGTTCCAGCACAAGGGTTAAGCTAACGTTTTACGGTATCCATTTTGGTTATTATTCGTCACAATCCGTTTTCCCTCATTCATTTATCGATGGTCATCCGTCATCACACCCAAAAATTGTATCCAACTATGTGGCCGAGCTTCAAAAAAAAAAAAATCCAACCCACTGATGATTAATGACATTTTCACGTGTTTCCGAACGCAGACCCGAGGTTGCCTGGTGTGCGGTGCAATATCCCGAGGTACCGAGACGAGTCCGCCATTGTTGCACGAGGTAGCTGCCCTGCCGGCTCTCCTAGGAGGCTCATGGTTGTCCCACGGTTGCGAGAGTCACGTGGGTGGACTGTGGACCAAACGACAGATCGACATGTACTCGGGTGACATGTTGTGGACCGGTCGTTGGGACTACTACGCCGATCCCAGATGCACCCACTTCTTGTACGCCATAAACGCAGCCGGAAGTTACATTCAACGCGCAGGACGTCAAAGACGTCACCACGAAACCGATCCCAATAATTCGAACCCTCAAACCGACGCGATCTCAAACGATTACAACGATCAACCCGAAAGTTCCAAAAACGTTGAAACATCATCGAACGTATTTCGCACGACCCGAAGCATCGACGATAAAAAGACGAAGATCGAAGATCGGAAAGAATCGGAAATGTCGAACGAGGTGAATTGGTTGAGAACGAAGAAACAATTGGCCGAATGGATGACACCGGAATTGGCCAGTCGTTTGTTGGAAATTTATGGTTCGAAGAAAGAAATAACGGAAGCAATGTTACCGACGATGGACGAGATTCGGGAGGCCATTGGAACTTCGACCGAAGTCACCGTGGAGGAACTTATGAAGGACGTTGTGTTGTCCAACAGCAAACAAACGCGATCCAACGTGTTGACGAGAAAATTGGTTTCGTTGACGAATGACGAACAATTGTTGAAGGGTTCGGACAAAAATGATCGCGATAGAACGAGGAAGATTCCGTTTGTCGCGGAAACGTTGAAGATGCGAAGAAGTTTGGAAGGTGACGAGTCTTATCGTCATCTGTTGCAGAATGCTCAACCGTCGATGGCCGACGCTTTCGCGGCCATGCTGCGGGGCAATCAACGTCGCGAGGAGACGACGAAGAGACCGATTGTGTCGACGGTTCCGAGCGGAACCACGGAATTGGATCTTCATGTGGCTGAGAGCCTTCTGATCGCCGGCGATTTGGGGGTGGCTGCGAGATGCGGGGCTCAGATTTTGGGGGATGATCGGGAGACCGGGGGACGCGGGTTGAGGGTCAGACCGTTGGCAACGTGGCCGAGAAATTGCGTCAAGGAGGGTCTGGAGGCACCGTCGACTTTGGGACTCAGGGCTAGGGTTGGGGTCAATTGGAGCGGTCAGTACACGCTTCTGCTGGGACCCAGGGATGATAATCTTTGGGAAGCGGCTCTTCATCAGTGCGGACCCACGCCCTCACACAATCCGGCACTCAGGGCTCATCTCAGACTCAGCGTTGGACTTAGATACGGATTGTACAATTCTGCTGGTGAAACTATTGTCGGGAGACGCAGTACGGGACTTGTTTTCGTCACGTTTTTGGCATTCGTTGCCACTTTTTTGTTGGTTCGATAGATTGTTTTTATTTGAGTTTAATTTTATACATTTAATTGTCTTTGTATTATTTTTTTATTTTCCATTTTCTTTCTATTTTTTCTATCTACCACTTTCTGTTTTTTATTTTCTACTTTCTATTTACCATCTTTTTCTATTTTGCTATTTTCCTATTTTTTAATTTTCTATTTTTTCTCCTTTCTATTTTCTATTTACCATTTTTTTTCTATTTTTTAAATTTTCTATTTGCTATTTTCTTTTCTTATATTTTCTATTTTCTATTTTCTTTTTTTATATTTTCTATTTTCTATTTGGTTCAATCGGACTGAAATCCGAAGCTGTGAATAATTGTAAAGTACGTGTAAATTTGTGCATAGAGCTGGGGGCGGATAATTTAATGGAATAGATGATGACTATGGGCATGAACTATTTTCAGTGGACAAACGTTAACCAGTGAACTATTTTTTTATATTTTTTATATAATTAATTCACTTGTCGCGAATTGGTTTTAACATAAAAAAATTAGATTTAGACGTTTTAGCCAATATATTTGTATGGGTATGTATATATGATGAGGCGTTAATTTTTAAGACTTGCCAAGCGTAATTGCTTCTACGGGATACTACCCCAGTGAATATTTACTCCGTCGTGTGACTTTAATATCTGTCAAATATGTAAATAAATTGTAAATAATCGAATTAAATCGAATTGTCGATTGATCGAATTTTATCATTACTATTGAATAGAAATATTTTTGTAAATAAATGTGAAACAATGAAATACAGAATAAAAAAACTGAAAAAAATTTGAAAAACCTTTTTTGTAAATAAATTCGGAAAAATAAAATAAATAAAAAATAGATGAAATTGTAAAATCCCGACGTGAAGTTTCCGACAAATTTTCCATAGATGATTAAATGAAATCAAATTGTGCGTCTACGATGCGTAAAGTCAACGTCACGGATTTGAATGGCGTCGGGAGCGTGAACGATGATGGAAAGTCAAATAACGTCTTATCACCAGATCGTAAATTATCGAAAGAAAAAAAAATAACGAACAAAAAAAAAACAAAAATGTTTGCAAATGTGAGATTCCCGAGGTTCGAAGTCACATGGTCTTCGCGAAGCTCGTCAGTGTTTCTCGCGAATCAATTTGCTCTTGTCGACACACGTTGATCTCTCTCGTAAATGTCGCGATAAAAAATTGATTGAAAAAAAAAAAAATTTTCTCGTTCGATATTTAATAATAAATCCAGCAATGTCAACGACAGCCCCCGAAGATTTCTTCGGTCAATTGACATTCGGATGGGTGGATTATTCATTATTTACAATGTTGCTGTGCGTGAGCATTGCCATTGGAATTTATTTTGGATTCTTCAGCAAACAGGACAACACGACGGAATATTTGTTGGGTGGAAAATCGATGGGATATTTTCCGGTTGCCATGAGTCTGCTCGCCAGGTTCGATTGAAACATTCGTCGACGAATTTCTTTTTTTTTCGAATTTTTTCCAACGAAGAGAGTAAAATTTATTTATTTAAAATTTTTTTTTCTTTTGTTTTTTCGAAATTCAGTCACGTGTCGGGAATAACGTTGCTCGGTGTACCTTCGGAGGTTTATCAATACGGATCTCAGTACGCCGCATCGGTATTCACGGCTTTTCTCACCAGCCTCATCACCATATACATATTTCTTCCAGTTTTTTACAAACTACAACTGCCCAGCATCTTCGAGTATCTCGAGATTAGATTCTCACGTCCCGTGCGAACGTTGTCGTCGTTGTTCTACATAATATCGTTGTTCATTTACATACCGATCGTCGTTTACGTTCCCGCACTCGCGTTCTCACAGGTCACCAATTTCAGCATACACGCCCTCGTCCCCATACTGTGCGTCGTTTGCATCGTTTACACCAGCATTGTGAGTAAAAAATAAACGAGACATTTTTTCGTCGTCATCGGTTTTTCAGGATTCGATGGAAATCTACGAAACCCTCGTTTACTCTCATTGTCTCATTCGTAAAAATTGCCACACAGACTCGTAGATCGATGACCCAAAAACTGAAATGATAAATAAATAATAATAATAAAAAAATAATAATAATATAAATCTTTTTTTTTACCCCACTCCCACAGATTAAGAAGTAAACTCGAAATTTTTGTTTTTGCTCACCCCATCGAGTGTGGTAGGCCTCGAAGTTTCGAATTTTTTATATTTCGAAGGTCTTCGAAATATTGAAAATGATTTTTCCTTTCAATGAGTTGGACATTTTTTTATTCGAATTTCAATTTTTATCAAATCCAAATCTTCGAATTTTTTTATTTCGACTGATCGTGTAACAGAATTTGGAAAAAATTCGGACGTTCAAATGTTCGACAGGCCGATAAATCGAAACGAAAAGTTTCGAAAATGAATAAAAGTTTTCGAAACTTTGACCGGACAAAACATTAAAATTCGAATAGAGAAATGTCGAACTTATGAGCCTTCGAAACATTGAAAATTCGAAACTTCGAGACCCACCCATCGAGTGGGGTGTCTTTTGATGGGTCTCCTCAAATGCAATTTAAAATGTTCCAAGACCTTTTCCATTTTAACCCTTCGGTCATGAGATATTCGCTTTTAAGGTCGTCATCGGAGTGCCACTAATTTCTAATTTCTAAACTATCAATTCAAAAAATCTAAAAAAAATTTTAGAATGTAGCTTTTAATTAGTACATTCAATAAAAATTGTAACCAACTCTGTAGCAAAAAATATTTTACGAAAAACGATGAAAATGAAAAAAATTGTCGTTGATGCTATTGTGAAGAAATTATCGTACGATATCAAACTTCGGTTATCGTGACACTTAGGGTGGTCTCAAAGCGGTCGTGTGGACCGACACGATACAATTCAGCGTGACATGCGGTGGTCTACTGGCCGTTCTTTTTTTGGGCATTCAATCGGCCGGTGGATTTTTCAACGTGTGGAAAATCGCCGACGAAGGAAAACGCGTGGAAATGTTCAAGTGAGTCGTCAACGGTGAACTCGAAATTTCAATCGTCTAATTTTCACACCGATCCTCATATTCAATCTTCCAAGAATTAACGAATCTCAACAAATTAAAAAAATAATTAAATTTTGTTAATATTCAATTATCAATGTGATAATAATTTTATTTCGATGAAAATTGATTGACGTTGAAAATAATTGAAGTTTGTTATTATCGTTTCAGCATGGATCCAAATCCATTTTTGCGAAATAGCTTTTGGATGATGACCATCGGCGCTACGGCAAATTGGGTGGCCCACGTGGGTATCGGTCAAGGTTCCGTACAAAGATTCTTGGCCGTTCCGTCCGAAAAGCACGCCAAATTGTGAGCGAATTAGCGACGAACAAAAAACAAAAACTAAATAACGACAAAACATTTTCCGAATGTATTTTTTTAAGGGGGTGCAACTGTGTAGATTGCCGGAAAAATAGGTGAATTTTGGAAATTATTATCTCAAAAACTATCGGTAATATTGAATTCACGTTAATTTTATTCGAAAGTACAAAAATTCGTCAACCATATCTCAATGTATATAATTTCGAATAAAACCAACTTGAATTCAATCGGACGAATATTTTTTGAGATGATAATTCCCAAAATTCACCTATTTTTCCGACAATCCACACAGATGTACCCCCTTCAATATCGATGACGATCGATGTTCTCATTTTTTTTACCTTCGAATTTCAGTTCTATGATCATCACGATGATCGGTCAGATTGTTGTAAAGCTCGTTTCGGTAATGACCGGCCTGATAATGTACGCAAAGTATCACGACTGCGATCCGTTGCTCACCAAGGTGATAATTAATATTTTCAATTTAATTCAAATAAAAAAATTAATGAATTATTTAACTTTTGAAATATTTATGAAAATAAATAGTCCCTGCAATTTTGCGTAATAACTGAAATTCGATTTTTTTAATATAAAAATGAAAAAAAGAATATCCTCGTTTTCTTTCACCAAAAAGAAACTTTCTACAAACTTGTTGAGATCAACTTTAGAATGTTCAACTTAAAATTTTTTTTTTCCAAAAGTCGACAAAAATAATAACAAACATTATTGAAGCCCTTATCATTAAGATAAGGGGCTCAAATTTAGAAAACTTTAGTTCTACGAGGTGAACTTTCGATTTCCGAAGAAAAATCGAAAATCTATTTTTTAACTGTGCCAGTCTAATAATATAGTCTAATAATATACATATATCTTATATACGATCCATTCCACATCACTTCAGCCAGTAAAAGAAAAAGGCCGTAGAAAGACGCACATTTTTATTTCTTACAAATGTTAATACGTAAAATCCTGCCAAAGACACCATTTGAATGGAAAAATAAAAAACAAACGTTAATCAACGAAAAAAAAAAAAAAAAACAATAGAAATTTTTAAAAAAATTCGGCACTCGGTGAATATATTTCAACAAAAATAACTCAATTTTTTTAAAATTATTTGTGAAACATTTTTTTTCAAATTTTACTAGCTAAAGTCACGTGGAATCGTTTATATAGAGACTTTAAATTTTTTTTTAAAAAACAGGTAGTGAAACGCAGTGATCAGGCACTGCCCTACTACGTGATGGACGTGGCAGCGGATATTCCAGGATTACCAGGTCTCTTTTTGGCCGGTTTGGTGAGCGCCGCATTGTCAACGATGAGCGCAGCTCTGAACACAGTTTCCGGCAGCATCTACGAGGACTTCATCGAACGTTGGATCCCCGAGAGTTCGAACAAAGAGGCGAAAGCCGCGAAAATAATGAAAATAACGGTCGTGGTGACCGGTTGCATAGCCGGCACATTGGTCTACGTGGTTGAACACATGGGTACGGTATTTCGAATAGGTCACAGCATAAGAAGCATCGTGGACGGACCCATGCTGGGTCTCTTCGTTCTGGGAATGGTCGTGCCTTGGGTGAGAACACGCGGTGCGATTATCGGCAGTTGCGTTTCACTGGTCGCCATGTTCTGGCTGGTCGGTGGCACACAATGGCACATCGCACATGGAAAGCTTCAACATCGAGCGTTACCCACGTCCGTCGATGGTTGTCCTTATCCCATGAACCAGACCATCATTCCCACAGAATCGCCCATCGCGGATGACGAACTTCCAGGAATTCTTTACAACATTTCTTTCATGTATTACTTCGTCGTTGGTTCGTCGATAACCGTCGTCGTCGGTCTTATCAGCAGCGTTCTTCTGGGTGAAGTCGATCTTCGTGCCATCGATCCCGATCAAATTACACCGATGATGAAAACATTTTTGCCGAAAAAAACTTACAAGGAAGTTCCACTGGTGGACATTCGTCGTGATAAGAGCGACGGGATGAACAATGGGACTGATGATAAGAATGATGTTTCACTAAAATGAAGAAAGTTCGACGAACTGGGGGGCTTGAGATTTTTATTGTAAAGGAATTTGCGATAAGATTGTTTTTTTTTTTTATGGTTTTATTTTTGGTGGGTGATGAGATTTGTGTTTATTAATAATCTTGTGGGTTTGTGATCTTTGGAGAGTGGGGAGGGGGGGGGGGTTGCGATGATTTGCAGTATTTGGACGTGGAGGTTAGTAAAACCTCGAATTTAACGCGGAGTCGGTTGGATCAATTTTTTGTTGTGTTTGTGAATTAGCGTTTTTTCAACGAGAATGAGTTGATGTTTCATTTGATTCGAGTAACGTCATTGAGTCATTCGGTATTTTTACGCTTGGTTGAAAAAACAAAATGGCGATATTTGAAATATCACGTGAGCTGGTAATCCTAGGATCACACTGGGGGGTCCACAAAATCTCGGATTTAACGACTAGTCGCTTGAATCACATTCTCGTTGTGTTCGTTGAGTCGCGTTTTTATAGAGAAAAACAAAATTTGATATTTCGTTTGATTAAAGTACATCAAATTATTTAGTATTTTTACTGAATAAAAAAAGGGTGCAAAGTAGAACCTTGCACATTGCTTCCTCATAGTTTTGTACCGTTTTCAAATTATTGAGATGTAAAGTAGAACCTTGTGGCGATCAATTTTGGCTTCCTCATAGAGGAAGCTTTGGCAAATGTGTAAGAAGATAATTCATGTGAAATTTGAAAAATTATAATTCGCATAAAATCTGAACTCCTTGTTAGATTTTATCCAAATTCAATAGGAAATCCCTTTGGATGATAGTGCAACTTCGTACTAAATTTCAGCCGGATATCTAGAAAATTATGGAAGCTAGAGCACTTACATTGAATTTTGGAAAAATTTCAAAACGCCATAAAATCTGAACGTCTTGTTGGATTTTGTCCAAATTCAATACGAAACCTCTTTCGATGGTAGTGCAACTTCGTACTAAATTCCAGCCAGATATCTCAAAAATTATGGAAGCTAGAGCAGTTACATTGATTTTTGGAAAAATTTCAAAACGCCATAAAATATGAATGGCTTGATGGATTTCGCTCAAATTCAATCGGGTTTCTCTTTGGATAATTGCGCAACTTCGTCCCAAATTTAAGTCCGATATCTCAAAAATTGCTCCAGTTAGAGTGTAAAGATCGTTTTTTTCACATTAAAAAACGCTTTAAAAGTAAAGCAATTCGTGGATTTTTTCCAAATTCGGTATCGAGCATCTCCCTGTACTCGTACAACATTATACTGAATTTGAGCTCGATATCTCTAGAATTGTGGGAGCTAGAGACCAAAAATAATTTTTTGAATTTTGAAAAAATGATGTGAAAACAAAATAACTTGATAGATTTTTCCAAAAATTAAATTGTGCTATGCGCCGTGAACCCTTCACATGTGTGACAAATTTCAGCTTGATATCTCGAGCCGTTCTCAAGTTGTGAGCGGTCAACCATGACTACACACACACACACACACACACACACACACACACACACACACACACACATACATACATCCGGACATTTTTTCTAAATGTGTTTTTTAGGTGTTTTGAGACATACTGAACACGTTTTCATGAACATCTCGAAAAAAAAAAATTTCACGAAAACAAAGCTTCCTCTATGAGGAAGCAAAAATAACATGGTTTTGAGATCTTTTTAGGTAGATGTCACCCCTTAATCCATTGGGAATGAAAAAAGAAATTAAATTATATAAGAATTAAAATATTTAAAGGACCTCAAGTATTCAAAGATTACACATCGAATTATTTAGTATTTTAACTAAATAAAAAAAGTAATTTATAGATCTTCTTAGGTAAATATCGCCTCTCAATATATCGGGAATTTGAAAAAAAATTAAATTATATAAGAATTAGAATATTGAACAGACACCAAGTATTCAAAGATTACACATCGAATTATTTAGTATTTTTATTAAATGAAAAAAATTACTTTTTTAAATCTCAAAAGGAAGATGTGACCCCTTAATCTATTGGGAATGTAAAAGAAAATTATATAATCATAAAAATATGGAATAAAAATATTATCAAAACCCATATATTCAATGATTACACATTTTTATTGACATTTTTAATTACAATATTCATGTAAACCGTAAACATATATATATATATAAATATAATCAGCCGTGGGGACGTTTGAACGCTTATCGTAACCCCGTAATAAATAAAGCATGTCGCGACGACTCTGTCATATTTATCTTATTATTTTTCAAACAATCGAAAAACAACGTAAATATGTGCCCCCCCCCCCCGCGTCGTGCGTCGACTTTACAACTATTCAATCCAAAAACAAACAAAAAAAAGACGAAAAAGAGACGAATTATGTTATGTACAAAAACTTTTTTTTCTTTTTTCATAACAACGAAAAAGTACAAATAGTGACATTATTCACCCTTACCAAAAGATCAAACAAACAACATTTTTCACATCTTTTCATCGCTCAATGCATCGAAGAAAACAATATATATTGAATTAAAAAAAAAAAATACACAGATGCCACGAAATATTCACAATTCAACAATGTTCAACGTTAAACGATCTCCGAAGATTGCGAAAGGAAAAACAAATTTAAAAAATAAAGAACTTTTTTTTTCTCGTAATCAATACAATCCCGAAATAATGTCAGTGACTTTGCCACATTTCGCGACAAGCGAAGCCGCGGAATTTCTTCGTACACCGATATTATTGTTGTCTCTAGATTGACAAGGTTGCGGATGCCCAGAATATTTTCCAGCGTTGAAACGATTTTTTCCCAATCCAAAAGCGTCGTATCTTCCGGATGGCAAAAAAATGCCCGAATCTTGAGTGGAAAATTTTCCAACGTTTCTGTCATAACCGAACGTCGTGGTATCGTGTCTGCCACGTGTTTGCAATCCCATCGAATCATTGTTAACCATTGAATTATTTATCCTACGATAATCATCGACATCGTTCGAAAAATTCCATTTTCGTGAATTTCTCCCATCCCCATAAAATTCATCGTTTCCCAATAATTTTCCATTCTTGTGAGGCACATTTGTCACGTAAGATTCCGAATTTTTGTGAATCTTATCGTTTGACAATTTTTTCGACGATTTTGCCATTTTGTTCTTCGTCGATGATTTTTCATCGTCGCGAAATTTCGAAATTTGTTTCGTCTTCGTTGTTCGTGAATTTTGACAACGTTTTCCACGATACGACGGATCGTCGATGAGGGAATCGCGACCCTCGTCGATTCGATCCAAAGATTTCGTCAGAATATTCGTCGTTCGATTATCGTCACGAAAATCACGACGTTCGTTCATCGCCGCGTGATCGTAATTCGTGACGTACGACAAACCGTTGTCACTGCCGATTCTCGAGACTTCGGAATCGTTCGTACCCATGGAAACATGATGAAAAGATTCGGATCTTCGCATCTTCGATCTCAATGCACCGACGAACAAATTTTTTTCACAATTTCGCAATTTTTCATCGACGAAAAATTTTTCCAAATTTTTCGCGTGAGAATTGTCAAAAGCGTTCATGCTTTCGAATTTTTTTATACTACTCTCAATGCCATTGCCGGATCTCACGGATTGTGGAGACGAGTTTATCGACCCAACGACGTCCTGACTGTTCGAACGTCTCATCATTTTACGTTTTTCCACTTCGCTCATGTATTTCGAACCTCTTCTCTGTACCGTCGTCGAAAATTCATTTGTTCTCACCATTCCATCGAATTGTTTGTAAACATCGAGATATTTCACGGTAGGTGAGTCGTTTGTTTCTGCATTTAAATTTGTGGATTCGTAATTTCTCGAATTTTCGATAGTTCGACATTTTTTCGCATCCAGCGATTCAGAATTTTTCGTGGATTCGTAATTTCGTGAATTTTCGATGACTCGCGACTTTCGAGATTCCGTGATATCATGATTTTCCGTACGAACAATTTTATCGGCAACAATTTGATTGTTCGACTGATCGGAAATTTCATTTTTCGAATTGTATTTCAATCGCGAAGCGCTGAGCAAAGAATCGCTTCCATCGCCGAGAGTTTCTTCCTCGATGTCGTCGTCGTCCTGAACATTGTGAATTCCATGATGATCCAGGAAATCTGTGTTTCGTGGAACGTGAATGGTCGACAGGCAAGGAGGCGATCGTCTAGGTGGTTGTGGATAAATAATCGCTGGAACAATTTCATCCTCGACGTTTGGACTTTTCACGATTATTTTCAAACCGCTGTCCTTGTCGACAATGCGTTCGGTAAACGTGGAAATTAATTTACGAGTTACCGTCGAATCTACACTGGCCACGTCGTCTGCACGACCGAAATAAGTTATTGGATTTTTGTTGTTCGTATCACGATCGACGAATATTTTCGTGTGTCTCGAATTGATGTCGTTCGATGATTTTGCCGGACCTGCGGATGATTTTGAGGCGATGGCTCCTCTGTTGTCGGTTTCACCACGTTTTTTCGACGATTTTGGGGAATTTGTTCGATCGGTTTGATCGTGAAATTCTTCCTCAGCGTCTTTCACGATTATACGAAGCTCTTCAATGACATCGTCTATGGTCGTTTCCTGATCGTTGTCGATCGAACCCATTTTTTTGTCTCCCTGTGTCAGGGTTCTTTCATTGTCCTCGGGACTGCTCGATCTTTCGGACGAGCTTATGCCCTCGTCCTCCGCGTTCGACGATTGACGATGATTTTGCTGCTTCGAAATTTTGTCGTCGCGATTCAGGGAATTTTTCGACGATGGTTTTATCATTATTCTGTCGTCGATGTTGATTTCATTGGACTTTTTTTTCGTGTTGAACTTATCGAGCTGTTCCTGCAGCACGTTTACCTTGTCGCCGAGTATGGCGCAAGTTTCTTCGGCTCTTGCCAGACGTTTTTGAAGAGCGTCCACGTCCACGCAATTTTGCGACCATTTTTCGACCTCGTTGTGGAGCAGATCGGTGAGGGGGTCTTCGACGCGACTGTCTATGTCCGTTAGCCAAGATTCTAGGATTCTTGGTTCTAATCCGGCCTCGCAAGCTTCCGCCTGGAACGTAATGGTTCGTTTTTGATTTTAGAAAACGGAGAATAAGAGTTGTGATCTTGTCGGAGACCCATCGAAATTGGGGGGGGAAACTTTGGGAAGGTAATAAAAGAGTTGGAAAAAGAAGAGTTGCATAAAATAACGATGGTAAGGGAACGAAGGGAAGTGACAGTGATGGACAAGAGGATGGAAGGTGGACTGGGAAACTTATATAGGAAAAGCTTAAGGAAGGAAGAGAGAGAAATAAGAAAATCGACGTGTAATGAGAAGAACAAATACATTATAGAGAAAGATGATACGCCATGGAAATGCTGGTCGAATGAGGGAGTAAAGGAAAGAGACAATGAAACGAAGGGAAGCTAAAGTAATAGACAAAAGGATAGAAGAGGGACTGGCAGACTTAGGAAGGAAAGGTTTAAGAAAGGAAGATAAAAAAATAAGAAAATCGACGTATAATGAAAAGCACAAATACATTATAGGGAACGATGACAAGCCATGGAAATGCTGGTCGAAGGAGGGAGTAAGGGGAAGACATAAGGAAATGTGGGCGAGGTTAGGATGTGGCAACATAGGAAGGGCGAGGGAGACCTGTGAAGACCAGAATGAGACGTTACAACACATGTTAATCGGTGGAAAAATGAGGGAGTTAGTAAAGGAGGAAGCAAGAAGTAAAGCAGAAGAGTGGGTGGAAGGAATAGATGATTTGGCAGTAAAGGGGGAGGGGGAAGTTACAAGCACGATGGATGGGAAATCGCAAACAGGAATATGTGAATATTTCAGGGAATTAGAATCGAGTGTTTGAAACAGATGAGCAAGGTGGATAAAAAAGAACTGTAATTTTTGCTTATAATTGTCCGTTTAGCCATGAAAACTATTTTAAATAAATTTTTCTATCGAACAAGTCCCCCATTTCGAATTTGTCAAACGAGATCGATGGAAAATTAGTTAGTTAATTCGAATTGTTACCTGAATGTAAAGTCTCGCTTGGGCGCGCGGTGCAGACTTGAGAAAAGCGTTTAGGAAGGAAATTCCAGCGAGTCTGAGAGCAATGGCGGCTCTGGGTGCGAGAAGTGCACCCGCCAGGAAACGAAACCTTCCGCCCTCGCCGTATCTCAGTCTGAGGGTGGAAACCGCCTCGGACACCGCCGAGTGACCGCCCGGGGCCTGACAAACTTTCGTCAGCAGCTGAAACAATCGAAAGAAACAAATTCAACATTACATTTGTCATTCTCTGGTTATTCATTGCACGAGTTGTTTTTTTTTTTTTTTTACAGTCTCCGAAAGTCACGTTTTACGGACAGGCTTGTCGTCAGGTTGCATTCGTCCTGTCACGAAAACCTGTGCGACACGTGTTTTTCTTTTTGCATCGAAATGAGTGAAAAAATAATATTAAAAAAATGAAAAAAGTGACCCTCAGGCACCCTGAGAGCCAACGCTATTCCTGAGGGTTCTGAAATAATAGAAACTTAGGTTTCTTACATAAATCATTGGTTTCTAGTCTTGGGAATAAAATTCAAATAAATTTGGAATTCAATTCTAAAAGTTATCATAAATTATAGATAAATTAAGATATTTCCATTTAACCAGAAAATAATGTATCACAAAAACTTCAAACGCGTTCATCTCGAATGGCAACATTTTCAAAATCATTGCATGCGAGCTTACTTGCTGAATAAAATTACTTTTTAGATAACACTTACATCCGAGTGACTAAATATTTTTAAGCATGATCTTTTTCTACACGTAAAAATACAAATTAAAAAAGTTGTTCGTTTTCAATATTTCGTTGTCAAGAAATATTAAAAAATTCTATATGCAATAACAATGTATACGTCCGAAATTTTACCCAAAAGAGAACTATAGTTATAATATAATTACTAGTTTAAAAAAAAAAATTAATATTTTTGCAAACTCTTATGTAATATTTGACTTATTGCTTCTATTCTACATCGTAAAATAAGATAATATCGTATATGAGTAGCATCGTTATTGCAGGACAATAATTTCTGACCAGAGAATAATCTAAAAAACTTGAAAAATAAGAAAATAAAAATTGTATCAATATCTTTATTAATGTCGCCCAATTTGTTTTTTTTTATTGTTTAATTTCTACTTTTTACCCCTTCTTTAGGTTTACATTTTGCCAAGGTGTTACGCGATCCGTTTTCGAGACAACCTTCTTGACCGAAATTCACGATCCTAACCGACAGATAAGAACTGGTTTCAACGTGAAAAGAAGCACTCGAAAATAACGGACCACGGCCACAGCCGCTTCATGACTGCTGCATACGTGCGAGATGCTCACGATTTTTATTCCACGGGCCAACCAACGAGCACCACAACGTTTGAAGCCATAAATCATTCGCGAAATATTACACATACCGTATGGAAACTATTTTTCAGACTGGTCAACGTTCGCTAATGCGTTTGTTGAATGACCGGTCGACACCGCACGAATAATTAACCCTTGGCCGGCGCACTTATCGTCGAGTATCATCGTTGGCTCATCGAGGGTCTTTTCGACCCCGAGGCTTTGATAAAAAGCCTATAGCTGCGAGTAACCAGTCGATTTGTTTTCACTTGGAAAAATTCTTATATATTCTTTGATACTCCCTTCGAGAGTTGCCATATAGGTTATTTGGCTTAAATTCAATATTTACTTTGAAAAAAAAAATGTTGAAGATGAAAAAAACCTTTAATTGCCGATTTTCTTTAAAAAAAATCGAAACTCCCTTATTTTTCATGATTTTGATCTAAAAATTGAACTGGATACTCTCGAAACATTCTACTTTCCAAAAAAAAAATTTCCTGCTAGCGGCTGTTGGAAAAGTGGTATTTACTCTGAGAAATGGGGTCTTTTGGACCCCAGTGGGCCAGCTAACGGTTAAATAAAATAAATGAAGTCAATTAGTTTTGTAAAAAACTTTTAAAAAGTGCAAAGTGCAAATAAAACTCGATTTGATTGATTGAATCACATAAATAAAATAAACTAAATAAACTAAATAAATAAAATAAATGAAATAAATGAAAAAAATGAAAAAAATGAAATAAATTAAATAAATTAAATAAATTAAATAAATTAAATAAATTAAATAAATTAAATAAATTAAATAAATCAAAGTCTTCACGCGTGACAAACCCGGGATTCGTGACTCCGACTCACGCGAGTCACAATTTATCCGTAATTTCGAAATAACGGAAAACGCGTGGTTCGAATGCCTGAGCGTTGACAGCGAATGGGGAAGACTTAGCGCGAGGTGATGGTGCGGTTGTACGTACAATAATATATATATATATATATATATACACAGAACCGTACCTGAAGCGCCAGAACTCTGGACCGGTTCAAGCTGCTGGTGAGACAAACCGCAAGAGCCAGAAGTCCCGGCTGCGCTTGTGACAAAAGTCTCGGTGCATCGGGACATCTCTCGCCGCACGCGGCCAAACATTCGACGCAACCGAGCTCGTCGAGGGCGGCTCTTCTCGTGCCGATTCTCGGACCGCCCTGGCCCGACGGTGGACTGCTCTGAATCAATTGGACCCCACGCAGCGTCTCGAGCAACAACGTTATTCCGTCGGCCGGTGCCGAAGCGAATTCCTGAACGAAACTGAAACAATTAATTTGAAAATTTGAAAATTCAGAAAAAAAATTAAAACCATAATTTATTTATCGAAAGTGTTGACGATATGTAAAACTAAAAGAAAATTATATTTATGAAATAACAATATTACTCAATAAAACAAACAAACAAATTACTCAATAAAACTGAAACAATGAATTCAAAAATTTAGAAAAAAAATTAACAGTCCATCATAACTTATTCATCGAAAGGTTCGATATACAAAAATGAAATAAAATTATATTTATGAAATCACGATATTCATTTAACGAACAAACAAACAAAACAAACATTTGCTATCCAATAACATCGATAATGTAGAAATCTCTCAAACTCGAATCAAAGAGTAGAACAATGAAGTCTCAAAAGAATGCAGCTATGAACAAAAGATCAGTCGTGATTGCCAATGCTTCGAAAATTAATAAATAAAAAATCTACAACGATGATTTTCCAGACTTTCAGATGGTCCAGCAGAACACAAGCATAATCTCGCCCAAAGAGCCCGAGAGCGTTGACCAACAAGTGCCGTTATACGACGACCAAGCAAATCCCACAAAGCGAAGAAAAAAAAGCCATTGAATCCAAGATCGAATGGTTTTTATATCGTAACCGAATAATGCAACAAACAAAAATGGGTCAACGTCCTTTAAATTTTTTTTTTCATCGAATCATCGTTGCGTTTCAATGGATTCAATCGACGGCATTTTTTCTCGGTGCACGTCGAGTCGCCGATGCGTAATGAGTTTATTATGACAAACCGGTTACCGTCGCTCGCGATGACACGGACATTCTCGAACAAGTTACTCCCCTCCCCTACTTTTTAGGGTACCGTAGAAAACTACGGGACCGTTATGGTTTCGGTCAGTCCGTTTGTCTAAACTATCAATTAAAAAAAAAGATGACACGCTGAATTGTAAACGACTCTTTTATTATACTCGAATTTTGTTTTGACGCTTTCGGGGGATGATATGGTTCGAAACAAATGAAAGAACATAGTCTCAAAATTTGAGGTCTCTATCTCAATTCTTAACCGTGCCGCCAGTCCCTATTTGAGAGTATCCGAAGAGTTTGGAGCTCGTTCTCTCTCGCTCCGCCGCGAGCGCCGATGGCGCTATTTCTCTCGCACTCGTTGCGGACGCGATTGGTTCGGGATCCCCTTGAATAGAGGCCCGCGGCACGGTTAAGAATTGAGATAGAGGGCTCAAATTTTCAGAATATATTCTTCTATTCATTTCGAATCATATTATCCTCCGGGAGCGCCAAAATTAAAAAAAAACACAATAAGTGCCACCCTAATATATATATGGTATACATATATATGCAAACGCACATTTGCGTGTATGATAACCGATGACGAAGGGCTCACTGCGTACGTGACTACGAGATCGGAATAGACTCACACAAGCAATCTAACGCATCCTTCCGCGCGTGAATGGTAAAAAAAATATAAATATTTTATCGACGATATACCGTATGGCCGAACGTGTGTAACCGGCTGGGGCTGTGCTGCACATGCGTATACGAAACCTCGTTCAACGAGTTCGAAACGGGATAATAAATCGATGGAAGGCAATAACCGAGACAGTTAATTCGAAAATTTTATCATACACTCGTACATATATATATATATACACCCCCAATGATTCGACCGCGGGAATCTCGATGTCGAATTTATATTCACGATTCGTGATTTCCTTTTATTCATTTATTTATTTGTTATCTTTCAATGCAAATAACGGCGGTGTAGGCGAGAATATCAGTGCGCTCAGGGCCGGCACTCCATCATCGAAATGAAAATGTTATACATGAATTTTCGCAACGAAAAAAAAAAATAAATAAATAAATAAAATAAAATATCAAACGTCATCCAACAATAAAAATTCGAATGAGAAAGAAAAACAAAAAGATCCTAAAAAAAAAAAAGACTTTTTCTTAAAAGTCACCATTAAATATCGTATGAAAAATATAATGAAACATAGAATATCAGAAACATATTATGTACAGTAGTAATAAATAATAATAGAATAATAGAAATGAAAGAGAATAGTAATAATAGAAAAAAATAGGAATAATAAAAAAAATAGTGATAATAGAAAATAATAGAAAAAAGTAGAAATATAAAATAATAGAAACATTGTACCACAACAATATCGAATTCGGTAAAATAATTCGTAAAATAAATTTTAATCTCGTAAATTCGTTTTTGTTCTAAAATCGTCGAGTCTATAAAAAAAAAATCACGTGTACATCGCAATCGGTAGTGAGCAGGTCCTCGTAAATGACGATCCCTCACGGGCATCGGAGGAGCGTTTCTGCCGTGCTGCCGTTGCAAATAACGCTCGGCGTATATATATACACGAATACATATCGGTACATTATCATTGCGCCGTTTGTTATGCGGTAGACGAACTATAAAACGTTTTCTTGCTGCAACATAGCTACCTGTGAACCACGAATACGATTTTTCATGTGCACGTTGCATACCAAGCATCGACGGTCTATTATTCTTCACGCGGAATATTTCCATCGTTCGCGCTTCGCGATGTTTGAAAATTGCTTTCGCAAGACCGGAGCATCGTACAAGACCGGATGATGCAGCGTCGAAAAACATCTAAAACCGCGAGGATCGAAATGGCGAGTCAAATCGGTAGTCGAGCCGATACGTAATTTCAACGCGAAACCTAGATTCTACGAGTGGATAAGATGAGTTTGAGGAGTGTCTCGGAGACTCTTCACTCACGCGACTAATAGACCGAGACTGCGCACGCGAGGATTCGTATATATATGTAATAGGGTGGTCCTTATTTGGGTTATGTCCGAATGTCGATTTTGCCGGAGGCTCGATCGATCCCAAAAGAATTCTATTCAATATTAAGCCTGTCGCGAACCTCCTAGTCCAAGTCTTATTACCGCCTTGCACCAGGTGAAGTTTCCCATTTGAAATACATGCAATTTTTGTATACTGTACGAAGTCAACATAAATGCATTTTATTTTTTCCGTGGATGTAGGGTTCATACCCGTTAACCCCGTGCGGTATTGGATTTTTTTTGAGCAATAATTAGTTGTCTCGCGGATATTATAACCGACGTATAGAAAAATTGCATGTATTTCGAATGGGAAACTTTACCTGGTCTTTGGCGGTGATTAGAATTGGACTAGGAGGTTCGTGATGGACTTATATGTTTTAAGATTTCTTTTGGGATCGATTGAGCCTCCGGCGAAATCAACATTCGGAGATGACCCAAATAAGAACCACCCTAATATAAATTCTAGGGTCACCCTTATTTTGACTTTTCCAAAATTTTGGCGCTTCCGGACGATAATATGGTTCGAAATCAATAAAAAAATACTTTCTCAAAATTTTAGGTCCCCATCTAAAATCTTAACCCTGCCGCCAGCCTCCCGAAAAGATTGACATTCAACCGGCAGGGTTAAGAATTTAGATAGGGACCTTAAATTTCGAGAATATTTTTGAAAATATATTTCGAACCGTATTATCCTCCGGGGGTCTGAAAATTCGAAAAAAGCCAAAATAAGGACCACCCTAATATACATCTATACATGGTATAATGATAAAATTCGTGTAATGGTAAAATTTGCGTTAAAGGGGCGGAAGTAAGACGGGCGGGGGTGATAAGTGGTTAACAAATTATCGTTCGGATACTTCGAGGATAATTAAATCGGTAATGCGATTCGTCAATTAACGTGCCTCTCGCGAGTCTGATTATGCAACTATTGAACTCGCTACTGGAACTAACCAGCATCGTAATAATAAAGCGTGAGCACGTGTACGGAAGCTGTCGATATGATAATTCGCATCGTTCACGAATAATGAACAATGCATCAACGAATTTATACATTTTATGGTTGGCGAGGGTGTTTCATTTTTTGTTCGATACTTTATTATTATTATTATTTACTTTTTTTAAAAACCCTAGCACATCGGCTTTCCACATGCTCGCCCGAAGCATTCTGCTCGGAGCATCGGTCGTTTCGAAATCGTTTAACGAAGAATTCATCGTGAGATGTTTTTTTTTTTTTTTTTCACATCCCTCTCAGTTATGTCGGGTGTTTATTATAATATCACGGATGAACGATTTTTCGCAACGATTTTTCACACGTTTTTTCCGAAGACACAAATTTTTAAATAAAAAATTTGACGTTTTCCGAAAATTGATTTTTCAATCAAATGTTGACATGAAAAAAAAAATTGAATGAAAAAATGATTTGAATGAAATGAAAAAAAAATTGAAATGAAAAAAAATGTTCAATCAACATGGAAAAATGTAATTTTACATGGAAAAATGAATAATGAAGATCGATCGAATTACCTGGGAAACGCGAGTCTTAGATCAGCTCGCAACTTATTGAGAAGTTCACTGACGGACGTGAACTGTCTGAGCGTCATTTCTCCGTTTGCCGACGCGTAACCGGAACTCGAACTCGTCGTAGACGGCAGAGTTCCATGCGAGTCTTGGGACGCGACGATCGGACGTCGTCCCCATCTTCGTAGAGCATTCGCGTAGTCCTCCGCGTTGTAAGTCGGAGGCCGAAGCCTTTCCTGTTCGGATCAAAAGAAATAATGAAAAAAACAGAACACTGTAAAAATAAATAAAACAACAAGAACATGCGGTCATCGGAACGAACGGTAAAACGGAACGAACGCGTTCATTCGTTGCCGAGTAAAGGGTGACGAGAACTCACGTTGAGTGCTACACGTGTTTACGCTCGAACACACGGACGAATGTCCCATTCGAATGAGTATAGTTCCTTAGCGATCTTAAGGGGGCACATCTGTATAGATTGCCGGAAAATAGGTGAATTTTGGGAATTATTGTCTCAAAAACTATCGGTCCGATTATATTCAAGTTGGTTTCATTCGAAAGTGCATCCATTGAGGTATGTTGAACAATTTTTGTTTAAATGTATAGCAAATGGGAGCGCTGTTATTCTGGCCGGCGTAAAATAACTTTTTCAAAGTCGGTTCCCACTTTTTTTTTAGATAACGGATCGACCGATTCCTTCAAAATTTGGACACAATATGCACGGATAGGTAATGAAGTTCGGCACGTAGGATTTTTTTTAAAACTATTTTTTTTTCTTATCAATCAACAAAAGTCGTAAATTGAGGTTTAAAAGTGAATTTCAACTTCAATCAAGCGCCATTTTGTAAAAAAAATCCTACGTGCCGAACAGCTCAAGACGTTACACTTTAACAATATTTTTGAAATTTTTGTTTCAGACCAACCGACTGTCAGAAAAAGTGGAAACCGCAAGTCGTGCCGACGACAAAGTTATTTTACGCCGGCCAGAATAACAGCGCTCCAATTCACTATACAGTCAGACAAAAATTCGCCAACAGACCTCAATGTATATACTTTCGAATTAAACCAACTTGGATTCAATCGGACCAACCGTTTTTGAGATAATAATTCCCAAATTCACCTGTCTTCCCGGAAATCTCAACAGATGTACCCCTTAAGCTTTTTGCATAAGTATTAATTAAAAATCTAAAATTCAATTTTTTCTACCCCTTCGTTTTTATCGAAATTGAACGAAAAAATGTAAATCACATATCTTTTATACATATATATTTAACTTCTCTCTTCCCGAACAATCCATCAACGTCACCCTATAATTTCGCATCATCTTCACAACCGTTATTATCTTTAAAAGCTTATCGCGTGATCATTATTACAGCATTATCTCGATTTATATATCCGTGAATTTATGTTTTTTTTTTTTTTTCAATTTTTTTTTCGTTTCACGTTCCACCGACTGAACTCGTTTGAATCGTAAATTGAAGAATGTGCGTTGGTGTAATGAGCTATAAGAACGGTTGAAAAAAAAAAATAAATCAAGAAAAAGAAATAAAGAAAATTAAAAATTAAGAAAAAAAAACAGAAAATAAACAATTGACGGGCTTTTAATATGGTGTTTGTATCGCGTGCAGAACGAACCGCCGTGCGCTCACGTTGTGGACACGGTAAATACGCGAAGAAAACGTTTTTAGGTATACGAGAAAAACGATCGAGGGCGCTCGCGCGCGCGCGCTGCCCCCTGCACGGATGATTACAAAACCATTAAGCTTCGCGTAATTCCGCGATCTTGAACCGGCGCTATAAACCGTTTTTCGTTTCGTCTTGTCCCGGTACGAAACGTTTCTGATTATATGTATATATATGTGTGTGTGTATGTAATAACCGACGCGATAAATAACTTCTTGCGAGCCACGTCGAACGCAACGTCGAGCGAAATTAATTGTTCGCAATTGCCTGTAACAATTTTCACGAAAATTCAAATTTTCTGTCGATCATAAAAACAAAGCACGGAAACACAAATTATCGAATCACGGACATTAGTATGCTCGATTTCTCACCTGAAAGGTTTATTTTTCTTTACTTATTGTTGTTCCATAAAAGAAAAGAGGTTTGAGTGAGGAGAGAGTCGAGAATGCTCCATTTTTGCACATTTTTCAGAATATCTTCTTAAATATGACTGTCAAAATTATTAAAAAAATATTTTCGTATTCCACACGACAAGCCCTTTCAAACGATACCCCACATGATATGTCGAAAAAAATGTTTTTTTTGGACCACCTCATTTGTCCCCTTGGCCGAGAAAATCGGCTGACGGACGAAAAAAAAAGGGCGAAACGGGACGAAATCGAAATGAAAAACGAAATACATGTAAAATTGAATAACAAAATGTCCGCGTGACGATAAAATAAATATGCAAAAACAAATGGCGTGATAATAGGAAGAAAAATAGCCAAGGAGCAAAAATGAGAATTGCGCGCGCAGCGTTAGAATAGTGCGGGCATCGTGAGGCCATTCCCGTTGTGTGTGTGTGTGTATGCTCGAACGGATTTCACGCTGTCGCCGGAAGTTGCACTTCTTCATGGAGTTGTAAGAGAGGGAAAAATAAGAACGAATGAACGATTTTAAGTGGGGAAACTTGGTGGTTGGCCGGGTATCGAGAATCGCTCAGAGCCCACTCATTTGCGGTCGCTGTTCTCGCACCCGCGACGATGGGCTCATGTCACGACGACAAAGACGTGCTGGACGCGACGACGACGAAGACGAAGACCACGACCGCAGCTAAGAACTTTGCCTCACATAGAGTGTCTGCGGACGCGAACCGGAAGTACCTACCCGTTCATATTTCTATCGCGAGTTCTTCGCCCCCCTGGGGAAAGACGGCGAGAGGGGGGGGGGGGGGGCACAGTTGTACCTATTGAAAAACGACCCGACAAAATTCCGAAGCTGTGAAGGGGAAACCGCAGTCGGTTGTAACAATTTTTACAAAATATTTATTTTTCTCGCTGCAATATTGCTGATTTACAAATAAATTTTTTTTCCAACAAGTTTGTTGATCTTTAATCTTGTTGATTTCATTTTTTCAGTTCGAAAACAGGTTCGTTATTATATCAGTAAGAATCAATATTGGATAAAGTGAAAATCAACTTTGGTGTAAATTGTAACACAGAAGCAGTATGGCATAATAATAGTACGGGAAATATTTATTTTCAATCTCACTGTAACTAGAATCATTCATATCGCTGATTTAAAATAAATAACGGAAATTTAACAACGAATAAAACAATTTGTTAATCTTTGGAACAGTCATCACGGATGAAGAATGCAAATTATTCGACAAAAATGGCCAAAATTTGGCCATTTTTGTTTGACCTGGATTATCGGAGAAATAATAGTAAGTTTTTAGTATTTAGTCCGATGACTTTTATCTGAATATTTATTCAGATTTCAAAAATAACGTCGAAATTATATTCATAATTTTTTTTATTAGCTTCTGTCTTTTGTTCGATAATATAAGTGCCAAAATAATGTTGAAGATTTTGACGATCAATCGTACTAAACTTGAAACACTCACCTAATTTTTAAACATATTCTCGATTATGTTGTGAACAAATTTTGATTATATTAATTTTAATTTGAATTTTTCAAGACGAACGAGCCAAAAATGTTTTAATAAATATTTTTATCTAATTTTCAAAATTTAGATGAATATATAGCTCAATATAAACCAGTCAAAAATGTATTCATGATTGCAAAAATATGTCAGAGCATAATGCAGAAGTTTGTTGAAATGTTGCAATAATTGAAAATAAAGAAAAAATAATTCATAATAATAATAATTTGACCCACGTTCGAGTGAAAATTATTTAATCATTAGAAGACGCAACGGATCTTCGTTCGTGATTACTGTAATCAACTTCGCGGGGGGAAACAAAAAAATACGCTGATGCCAGTTGACGAAGGTTATAGTTTTGTAAGAACCAACCAGCGTTTTATTGATGCACTCTCGTGGCGCGCTTTGTGGCACAAAGTCTGTACACAAGTCTTAAACATCGTGGAACAAATTTATTTCCGACTATAATCCGACGTTGCGAATTAATCACGTTAATCTACGAGCGATTATTCGTGGCAACGTAGCAGCTGTTTATCGAGCTCGTTAAATGTAATACGAGAAGAATGTATATAGATATATATATATATATTAGGGTGTTTCTTATTTGGCTTAAAAAGAAGTATCGCTACCCACCGTCCAAATGATTCTAGACCATGAAAAAGGAATTTTCATATTT
Source organism: Diplazon laetatorius (assembly GCA_963662125.1). Lineage (NCBI taxonomy): Eukaryota > Metazoa > Arthropoda > Insecta > Hymenoptera > Ichneumonidae > Diplazon > Diplazon laetatorius. The sequence goes on along the minus strand of OY759160.1, from coordinate 8,488,101 downwards.
TTTCACGATTTTTAAATTCATCCTCTGCATTGCCTGAATTATTCATTTGAAAGTTTTTAAAATCATTTACGTCATATTTTCGAGTTTAATACAAAAATGGTGGCAAGAGAAAGAACGGAAAAAAGTTTACATCATAAAAAACTATACGACAGAAACACCAAAAAATGTTGGCAGCTAGCCGGCAAACATACCCTAAAAAATGATAATAAATATGATTTTTATTTTTTTTTGGGTTATGTTTGTCGATTCGCTGCGAAAGTTTTTTAGTGTTTTCGTGGTACCTATAATTAATTTCTATATATGTATTCTTTTTACATTTTTATTTTCTCGACCGTTTTCGTAAAAAAAATTAGTTAAAAAAAAAATGAGGGGGGTGAAAAAAGTTTTTTTATTTTATTTCTTTATCATTTCTGTTTTTTTATCTAAGATCTACGATCTACGATCTGTGCGCCAAATTCCATCTTCATCCGTACATAAATGATAGAATGGGAGGATTTCGCGTGGGGTGCGTTCGGACCCCAGTCATGAGTTTCAGGGTTTTGCACGTCCGGTAACCGGACTCAGAGACAGATAAATATCGCTCACGAAGTTCGTTCTCGTCGTCGCGTTCCCATGCGCAATGTTCACCGGGTCGCGGTGATAAGAAAACAAAAAGGGGGACAACATGGTAACGCACGTATCGCGTGTGTCATTATCAGCTCTCGCACCGCACCTCGGAAAACCCGATAGTCAAATGAACGCACCAGGCTAATGTGAAACTTCCCGCAACCAGCATGGAAATCTACTTGACAATGCGAATACGCATATCCGGTAGCCACAACTAAAAGAACTCATTTTTTAAGTGTTTTTTTCTACTTTTTACATTTTTAGATTTTGCACATTTCACTATTTCAATTTCATTTATTGTCTCTTGAATTTTTTCAAATGCAATTGAAATGAGTTTTATTATGGAAATTAAGTTTGTTTAGAAATCAATTGAAATAGTTTAAAGTTTATTTTGAAGTTATTTGAAATGGGTGTGCAGTTGGACATTTAATTTGACCATTTAAAGATTTAGTCAAAAGTCAGTTCGGTCTGTCAGTTTTATTGGGAATTCAGTTTACTTAGAAATGAATTAAAATAGTTCCTAGATGAGTCAAGATTCAATTGAAATATCAAAAAGTGTAGTCAAAAATTAATTTAAAATGTTGAAACTTCATTCGGAAGTTAATTTTGTTGGTCGGTTTAATCAGAAATTCAATCGAATATCCCAAAATTCAATTACAGATGACACCGATCAATCAGAACTTTGATCTCAGATCAATTGAAATAGTCAGAAATATAATTTTATTGGAAATCGATGTTAACATTTAAATCGTAACACAGTCTCAGGCTCAGCCGTACGAAACATTTAAACAATTAGAAAATAACACGAAAATAAAAATAATTAGAAAAACAAAAAATAAAATTTCACATATTATAAATCAGAAAAAAAAAGACGAATAACGTCACATTCGAAAGCAAAACGAATACGTTAGTCGGGAATATCGCAATTTTCGCGCCAAGTAGATAACCGTTAACCACACACAGATTTAATTGGCGAAAGACACAATCCGTCAACGCGTATGATTACAATTACACGATATGGTGAAATGTATATTTTCTCCGGTCGACACGACAAAGTTCGCACGTTCGACGAAAAAAAGAAAAAAAAACAAAACAAAACAAAACAACAAGAAAAATCACGGTGTTCTTTATCCGCGTGTCATATCTCCGAGTTATATTTCTTTCCGCGAAAGAATATATGAGTGCACGGTATTGAGGTAATACACGTTCATTACAAACGTCTCATTTTCTCTCTCTATATCTCTATGTCTCTCTCTCTCTCACTCTCCCTCTCTCTCTATCTCTGTCTCTCTCGGTTTGCATCAACGACGGTGAAGCTTGTTTCGCACGAAATGTCATCAACGAGAGAATTATTCTCTACCGCGGGGAACGGCCACTCGTTTCCGGGGCGTATGTACGAAGACGTAATTTTTCAGTTTTTTATTTTTATTTTTTTTAATTTCATTTTTTTTTCACGAGAGGTGTAACGAGTTTCGCATGCAATGACTTATACATTTTAGAGTCGAATGGCTCAAATCTGGTTTGGGGGTGGGGGGGGGCTAGGAAGCAAATTGATATTCTCCCTAACAAGACAAATTAAAATACTGTACAATAATAGGTGATGCATAATAGCGTGGGGAGGGTTGGGAATGAAGAAGGGTTGGGGGGGGGGGTGTAAGGTGATGCAAGCTGTGGCCCCAAGCACATTTGCGAGCTTCGAGCTTCGTCAAATGTCTGGCGAATAATCCTCGGAAATTACCATCGGAATTAATTAACCGGCTTCGTGACTGGTTGAGCTTGAGGGGGGGCTTCCTGGCCAAACGTGTTCTTACCTTTTCCGGCTGAGGGCCCCAAGGCTTAACCGCTAGTAACTCCTCTTCCGCGTTTGGTGCCATCTCCGACTCGCTGCAACATGAACGATTAAAAAAAATTGATTATAAAAAAATGAAATAAAAGAAATAAATTAATTTTATTAAAATTAAAATGTATAGAATGTAATGAATGAAATTAATTATTGGATATATGTTCAATGAGAATAGAGATTTGAATGAAAACATTTTTGATTCCCGAGACAGGTGTTAATATTGAGATAGGTTGAAGGAACTTAGCGAAAATCTTTTTTTATAATTATTTGGAACCTATGTGGGAAGGAAGGGGAGGGGGGGGGGGGCAATATTAAAATGAAAAAATGGTCTTTATAAGGACCACTCTAAGTTTTTGAACTATTCGACAAAACGAAGCGCTTCATTTTTTCGAATATTTCAAAAACTTTGGAAAAGGAAAAAAATCTTATTGAATCTTTTTTGTAGAGAATTCAATTTTCTACAAAGAAGGTTTTTGCATTATCGTCGTACCTCACATAGTTTCCAAGTTATTATGAACTTTATCGAAGCCTTTAAGGAACAATAAGCTATTTCAACTTGCCGATTTCCGCGCCAAATTCAATCACTGGAAAATGTTCAAAATTGGCATCGACGACCTACTACCCTAAGTGAAAAATGTGCGGAGTTCCGGATTTTTCGGTGCAATACTGCGGATGGAAGAAAATATAAACTATCACTTTGAGCCCATGGGAGGGCCAAAAAATGTTTCTACCCCAAATAAGGACCACCCTAATATATATGTATGTATAAACGCGGTGCAGCGTCACGGAAGTGCGTTGCGAAGAATTCTTCACTTCGTGGGATTTTCAATCGGTACTGTACAGGTGCTACACGCCACCCCAACGTCGTTTGTTCTCTCAAACGTTTCTTTCTTGCTTCGCGATACGCGTAATCGACGTGTCGATCAAGCTTCGATCGCCGTTGTTTTCCCTCGGCTCCAATGCAACAGCTGTTGTTGTTGCTGCTGCTGCATTCGCGGGAATCGCGACGCAGTTGCCACGAGGAAATCCGTTCTGATGTAGTGTTAACCCCCCCCCCCCCAGACCGTTTAAAACACGGTTCGTGTGATATTATCATCGATTTTCCATGCATTCGGTATTTGTCGGAAATGTTTACAAACATTTTTCATTCTTTCAGTTCGAATGAATTGTAAAAATCGATGTTGCGCCCACCTCAAAATTTAAAACACGATTATCATCGAAAATCGTCGACGAAACTCGATAATTTTTTCGACGATCGATGCAGAACAATGGCAAGAACACGACCTACAATTTTCATCGAATTCCATCGAGTCGTTGCCGAGAAAAAAATATAAGTTTAACGATTTTTGAGGTTACGATGCGATAACGCGGGCATCGGATGGCAAACTCAATGTTCCTTAACCGCTGCAACATCATAGTCGCCGTTTTACTTATGATTACACACGATAAAATTCAATAAAACTCCGATAAAAATCGTTTCCCTCAATTTTTCACCATCGCTTGGTCTAAAAAAAAAGCAAAAAAAAATGATTTCTTTTTAGAAAAGCCAAACGCCATAAATTGTACCGCAAAATATCCACGATGAAATTGAGTCGGTACGGAATTGATCGGCGTGGAATCACGTCGCGTCGCCTATCTGGGACACCTTAACCACCAATTACCTATCCGGCAAAGTGGTTTGACCTTCCGGCGATGCGTGCATAGAGCAAGATAACGCGCACCTCGAGAGACGACGTAGTTTTCTCGGGCTTCTCTCAACGGCCATCGTCCACACATTCACTTACGGATATACGCGTGCGCATGGACGGAGGCGCATGCGTGTGTGTTGCGCGCGTCGTATGCGAAATTACGGATTGTACTACTTATGCACGCGTAAACACTGGGCGTGTGTGGATGATTGTCGGTTTGGCGACCGCGTGCGTTGCTCCGATATCTTTTTCCACCTAACAGTCGTGTAGACAACGCGTCGCGCAGGACGAGGATACGTCGTTGTCGTTGTCGTCGTCGTCGTCGTTGTCGTCGTTGCTGGAGAACGCTCCTCCAGCTGAGGACAGGGAAGCCATTGACCCGCAGCAATGCTTCTCTTAGTCACGCATACACACACACACACATACACACACACACCGGATTCTTTCTTCGTTCCTCCCGTCGTTACATCCACGAGTCACATTCGCATACCGCATACGTCTCTCTGTGAGTTTGCTCTCGAAACCACATATATATATGTATATACCACTCTCGTGACCGCTCGGGCTCTTGTAGCCGTACGAGGGAGTGAGCGAACGACCGGCCCGAGTGACTGAGCACCGCAGACGCCGTTGTGTGCCGAAGAATGCACGCGTGTGCTCACGAGAGTCCCTACGCCACCCCCCCCCCCCCCCCGCCCCGCCGGGCGGTGAATAGGTTATGCTAAATGCCCGAGACTCGGACGACAACGGCGTCAACAACGCCTACGATAAGAAACCCTTCTGTACCCTTTTCCGCATGTAACTGCGCAAAATCTAAATTCTCAAATTTAGCCACTACTGACAAAATCTAAAATCTAAAATCTAAAATCTAAAATCTAAAATCTAAAATCTAAAATCTAAAATCTAAAATCTAAAATCTAAAATCTAAAATCTAAAATCTAAAATCTAAAATCTAAAATCTAAAATCTAAAATCTAAAATCTAAAATCTAAAATCTAAAATCTAAAATCTAAAATCTAAAATCTAAAATCTAAAATCTAAAATCTAAAATCTAAAATCTAAAATCTAAAATCTAAAATCTAAAATCTAAAATCTAAAATCTAAAATCTAAAATCTAAAATCTAAAATCTAAAATCTAAAATCTAAAATCTAAAATCTAAAATCTAAAATCTAAAATCTAAAATCTAAAATCTAAAATCTAAAATCTAAAATCTAAAATCTAAAATCTAAAATCTAAAATCTAAAATCTAAAATCTAAAATCTAAAATCTAAAATCTAAAATCTAAAATCTAAAATCTAAAATCTAAAATCTAAAATCTAAAATCTAAAATCTAAAATCTAAAATCTAAAATCTAAAATCTAAAATCTAAAATCTAAAATCTAAAATCTAAAATCTAAAATCTAAAATCTAAAATCTAAAATCTAAAATCTAAAATCTAAAATCTAAAATCTAAAATCTAAAATCTAAAATCTAAAATCTAAAATCTAAAATCTAAAATCTAAAATCTAAAATCTAAAATCTAAAATCTAAAATCTAAAATCTAAAATCTAAAATCTAAAATCTAAAATCTAAAATCTAAAATCTAAAATCTAAAATCTAAAATCTAAAATCTAAAATCTAAAATCTAAAATCTAAAATCTAAAATCTAAAATCTAAAATCTAAAATCTAAAATCTAAAATCTAAAATCTAAAATCTAAAATCTAAAATCTAAAATCTAAAATCTAAAATCTAAAATCTAAAATCTAAAATCTAAAATCTAAAATCTAAAATCTAAAATCTAAAATCTAAAATCTAAAATCTAAAATCTAAAATCTAAAATCTAAAATCTAAAATCTAAAATCTAAAATCTAAAATCTAAAATCTAAAATCTAAAATCTAAAATCTAAAATCTAAAATCTAAAATCTAAAATCTAAAATCTAAAATCTAAAATCTAAAATCTAAAATCTAAAATCTAAAATCTAAAATCTAAAATCTAAAATCTAAAATCTAAAATCTAAAATCTAAAATCTAAAATCTAAAATCTAAAATCTAAAATCTAAAATCTAAAATCTAAAATCTAAAATCTAAAATCTAAAATCTAAAATCTAAAATCTAAAATCTAAAATCTAAAATCTAAAATCTAAAATCTAAAATCTAAAATCTAAAATCTAAAATCTAAAATCTAAAATCTAAAATCTAAAATCTAAAATCTAAAATCTAAAATCTAAAATCTAAAATCTAAAATCTAAAATCTAAAATCTAAAATCTAAAATCTAAAATCTAAAATCTAAAATCTAAAATCTAAAATCTAAAATCTAAAATCTAAAATCTAAAATCTAAAATCTAAAATCTAAAATCTAAAATCTAAAATCTAAAATCTAAAATCTAAAATCTAAAATCTAAAATCTAAAATCTAAAATCTAAAATCTAAAATCTAAAATCTAAAATCTAAAATCTAAAATCTAAAAAAAAAAATTCTACTTTGAATGCGCGAAAAGTCGATATGATCAAGGAAGAGACGAAGAGAAAGATTCCAATCATCGTCGTGATACGGTCCCGTCACTCGTGGGATCCATCCCTCGCGCGAGTTGAAAAAAAATGAGATTCCACACGTGTACCCCGAACGTCATTGTGATCCGCGCGATCGTCGCGACCGTCACCGGTCACCATGCGCCAGCCAGACGCTCTCGCGCGGAATCGTCGCGTTTTTCCCCGTTAGCTTCCGGGTGATTCCGGTATTACGGGCTTTAACAGCTTCGTACATCTTCGAAGGGGTATATATATATATATATATATATATATATACATATATATATCCCGCGTGCCGTCCGCGACGCGATTCCAAACGACAAAGCGCGACAACGCATTCACAGACCCGCGGATAAAGCGAGAAAGAGATCGACGAGTTATAACGCTCGGTTTGCACGATTCTGGCCGTTTTTCTCGTTTATAGTTCGCCACGCAAGTTGGAAACCAACCGAGATCAGCGTTCGTCCATCGTTCCGAGAGGGATAGGGCTTATGGCCTTCTCCCATAACGAGACCTTTTTTTTTTATTTCTTTCCGCCGATACGACAGAACCGCAGCAGTCTCGCTGCGAAACGGCTTCAATGGTGAACTAAAACGTTTTCGTACGCGCATGCGCACGCGCACCCTCGCCTCGCCGCGCCGCGTCTAAACCCGGAAGGACGTACAATGAGACGGTCAAGCCAATAAAGTGCACGTGGGGTAGTCAGGATGCAACGTCAGTCTTTATTCCATGGAGCTTCACCCGTGTAACGGCAGCAGAGCACATTCGGAAAAATGACTATCACTATATACAGAATTAATGTGCTTTTTATGTGTTAATTTTGTGCCAAGTTGAAAATTTTTGGGTTTTTCTGGTTTTCGCAAAAATCGATTTTCAAAAATGCTCTGCTAGCGTTATATAACGCTAGCAGAGCACTCGCGAATAACAACGCAATCGTGGAATCTATACACATGAGAATTATGTGCTTTTTATGTGCTCTAGGAATTTCGAAGGTTCAACCCCGTATCTTAATTATTTTCCGAGATATCACCCCTAGAAGACCCGAGCCGCCACCCCCACAGACGTTATTTCGACATTTCATTAAAATTGCTGATTTTATCGTGCTCGAATTTTGTGCTTTTTATGTGCTTTCGGAAATACGAAGGTCCAACCCCCTATCTATATTATTTCCCGAGATATCACCCCTAAAACACCCGAGCCGCCACCCTTACAGACGAATTTTCGACATTCCATTAAAATCGCTGATTTTATCGAGCTAGAATTTTGTGCTTATTATGTGCTCTTGAAATTTTCGAAGCTCAACCCCGTATCTTAATGATTTTTCGAGATATCACCCCTCGAAGACCCGGGCCGCCACCCCCACAGACGTTATTTCGACATTTCATTAAAATCGCTGATTTTATCGTGCTCGAATTTTGTGCTTTTTATGTGCTTTTAAAATTTTCAAAGCTCAACCCCGTATTTTAATTATTTTTCGAGATTTCATCCCTAAAACACCCGAGCCGCCACCTTCACAGATGGATTTTCGACATTTCATTAAAATCGCTGATTTTATCGTGCTCGAATTTTGTGCTTTTTATGTGCTCTTGAAATTTTCAAAGCTCAACCCCGTATCTTAATTATTTTTCGAGATATCACCCCTAAAAGACCCAAGCCGCCACCCTTACAGACGGATTTTCGACATTTCATTAAAATCGCTGATTTTATCGAGCTAGAATTTTGTGCTTTTTATGTGCTCTTGAAATTTTCAAAGCTCAATCCCGTATCTTCATTTTTTTTCGAGATTTCACCCCTAAAACACCCGAGCCGCCACCTTCACAGATGGATTTTCGACATTTCATTGAAATCGCTGATTTTATCGTGCTCGAATTTTGTGCTTGTTATGTGCTTTCGGAATTACGAAGGTTCAACCCCGTATCTATATTATTTCCCGAGATATCACCCCTAAAAGACCCAATCCGCCACCCTTACAGACGGATTTTCGACATTTCATTAAAATCGCTGATTTTATCGAGCTAGAATTTTGTGCTTTTTATGTGCTCTTGAAATTTTCAAAGCTCAACCCCGTATCTTAATTATTTTCCGAGACATCACTCTTAGAAGACCCGGGCCGCCACCCCCACAGACGTTATTTCGACATTTCATTAAAATCGCTGATTTTATCGTGCTCGAAATTTGTGCTTTTTATGGGCTTTTGAAATTTTCAAAGCTCAATCCCGTATCTTAATTATTTTTCGAGATATCACCCCTCGAAGGCCCGGGCCGCCACCCCCACAGACGTTATTTCGACATTTCATTAAAATCGCTGATTTTATCGTGCTCGAATTTTGTGCTTTTTATGTGCTTTTAAAATTTTCAAAGCTCAACCCCGTATTTTAATTATTTTTCGAGATTTCATCCCTAAAACACCCGAGCCGCCACCTTCACAGATGGATTTTCGACATTTCATTAAAATCGCTGATTTTATCAGCGATTTTAATGAAATGTCGAAATAACGTCTGTGGGGGTGGCGGCCCGGGCCTTCGAGGGGTGATATCTCGAAAAATAATTAAGATACGGGGTTGAGCTTTGAAAATTTTAAAAGCACATAAAAAGCACAAAATTCGAGCACGATAAAATCAGCGATTTTAATGAAATGTCGAAATAACGTCTGTGGGGGTGGCGGCCCGGGCCTTCGAGGGGTGATATCTCGAAAAATAATTAAGATACGGGATTGAGCTTTGAAAATTTCAAAAGCCCATAAAAAGCACAAATTTCGAGCACGATAAAATCAGCGATTTTAATGAAATGTCGAAATAACGTCTGTGGGGGTGGCGGCCCGGGTCTTCTAAGAGTGATGTCTCGGAAAATAATTAAGACACGGGGTTGAGCTTTGAAAATTTCAAGAGCACATAAAAAGCACAAAATTCTAGCTCGATAAAATCAGCGATTTTAATAAAATGTCGAAAATCCGTCTGTAAGGGTGGCGGATTGGGTCTTTTAGGGGTGATATCTCGGGAAATAATATAGATACGGGGTTGAACCTTCGTAATTCCGAAAGCACATAACAAGCACAAAATTCGAGCACGATAAAATCAGCGATTTCAATGAAATGTCGAAAATCCATCTGTGAAGGTGGCGGCTCGGGTGTTTTAGGGGTGAAATCTCGAAAAAAAATGAAGATACGGGATTGAGCTTTGAAAATTTCAAGAGCACATAAAAAGCACAAAATTCTAGCTCGATAAAATCAGCGATTTTAATGAAATGTCGAAAATCCGTCTGTAAGGGTGGCGGCTTGGGTCTTTTAGGGGTGATATCTCGAAAAATAATTAAGATACGGGGTTGAGCTTTGAAAATTTCAAGAGCACATAAAAAGCACAAAATTCGAGCACGATAAAATCAGCGATTTTAATGAAATGTCGAAAATCCATCTGTGAAGGTGGCGGCTCGGGTGTTTTAGGGATGAAATCTCGAAAAATAATTAAAATACGGGGTTGAGCTTTGAAAATTTTAAAAGCACATAAAAAGCACAAAATTCGAGCACGATAAAATCAGCGATTTTAATGAAATGTCGAAATAACGTCTGTGGGGGTGGCGGCCCGGGTCTTCGAGGGGTGATATCTCGAAAAATCATTAAGATACGGGGTTGAGCTTCGAAAATTTCAAGAGCACATAATAAGCACAAAATTCTAGCTCGATAAAATCAGCGATTTTAATGGAATGTCGAAAATTCGTCTGTAAGGGTGGCGGCTCGGGTGTTTTAGGGGTGATATCTCGGGAAATAATATAGATAGGGGGTTGGACCTTCGTATTTCCGAAAGCACATAAAAAGCACAAAATTCGAGCACGATAAAATCAGCAATTTTAATGAAATGTCGAAATAACGTCTGTGGGGGTGGCGGCTCGGGTCTTCTAGGGGTGATATCTCGGAAAATAATTAAGATACGGGGTTGAACCTTCGAAATTCCTAGAGCAGATAAAAAGCACATAATTCTCATGTGTATAGATTCCACGATTGCGTTGTTATTCGCGAGTGCTCTGCTAGCGTTATATAACGCTAGCAGAGCATTTTTGAAAATCGATTTTTGCGAAAACCAGAAAAACCCAAAAATTTTCAACTTGGCACAAAATTAACACATAAAAAGCACATTAATTCTGTATATAGTGATAGTCATTTTTCCGAATGTGCTCTGCTGCCGTTACACGGGTTGGAGCTTCGCCGAATCGTTATCCCTTATCGTTCAATTATCATGCGATTCGAAATGAAAAAGGATGCACATCCAAAAAAATTAATGAATAAATAAAAATCAACCTTCTTCGCAGGAAACGGATGTATTAAATACAAAGGAAGGTTGGCACACGTGCAAAACAGTGTTGTGCAATATATATATATATTGTTCGGATGAGATGCCCGGTGCTTGAAATCGTTAGTCGTGGGTTGTGAATAAAACGGTCATACTTCAAAGCCACTGTGTAATGTTATGGAAACCGGGGCGTTTTGGATCAAACCAGAATGTTAAAAAACTGAAAAAAGAAAAAAAAAACATTGACGGTTCCCAATACAACAATTTTTTATTTTTTTTAAACCTCGAGATTGTATTTTATTTATTTTAATTAATTTTTTGTAAATTTTGTTTGTGATTCACAAAGTTAAAAAATTAGTCCATTCTAAAATTTGCGCCAAAAGCAGCGGCAATATGACCGAAAAAATGAATAAATAATGGGTAGAATTAATGAAAAATCTACCCGAAATGGTCACAATCGTTCGTCATCGTTCGCGGAACAATGGGATGAGAAGAATCCAAATTGAAAAAAAAAATGCAAATCTGTGAAACCAAAAGTGATCCAACAAGCCCCGGTCTGCCGTGTATTACGTATACACGCGTATGCATAATGTATGTAAGTCGGCGGGTGTGGAGAAAAGCGTATACGTTTCACGCTTCTGTTAATAAGATTGTTATCGACCGGGGCGAAATATACGAAGCGGTCAGCAGCCGCGCGCGGCCGAGGATCCACGGATCGTCGGCGTTAAATCCCGGAAGAACGATGTCGACGAGTTCAGCCTGGCGCCTGTAACCGAGCCGACGGCGATCTATGTATGGCGTATACATATACGTATATGTAATATATATATCAGGGTGGATCTTTAAAAAAAAGTATCGCTACCGACCTTCCAATTGATTCTGGACCATGTAAAATGAATTTTTATATTTTTTCCGATTTTTAAATTTACCCTCTGCATTGCCTGAATTCATTTGGAAATTTTTGTAATCATTTTTTTTTTTTACGAAAAAGGTCGGGAAGAGAAATCTGACAAAAATGTACATTGTAAAAAATTATACCACAAAAACACGAAAACAATGTTGGCAACTATCCGGCAAACATAACCTAAGAAATAAAAGTAAAAATGATTTTTAGGTTTTGTTTAGGTTATAGTTTGCTGCCAACACTTTTTGGTGTTTTTGTGGTATAGTTTTTTATGACATAAATTTTTTCCGATTTTTTTCGCCACTGTTTTTGTATCAGACTCGAAAATATAACATAAATGATGTTAAAAACTTTCAAATGAATTCCGGCAATGCAGAGGGTGAATTTAAAAATCGGAAAAAATATGAAAATTCCTTTTTCATGGTCTGAGTTAATACTCATTGTCTGATTGAGAACTAAAATTTGTAATTCAAAAATAATAATCGAATAATTGAACAAGAAGAACAATTCAACGTCTCCATTTGATATTAAGATAGAGAGCTGAAATTTGGAGGATCTTCTTTTTTTGATGTGTACTTCACTTGATTTCGCAATGAGAAAGACAATTTTTTGTTTTTATCGCTCACCCCAATATATATGCATATTTGCAATTTTGTAATCTATATATATTTTTATATGTACATATGTACATCTATATAGCATCGAGGAAGTGCGGTCGGTGTGTTCGGCGCGAGTAATTCGTGGACGCTGCAACAGAAGCCGTATGTGTGATCGGTTAACCGGATGATCGTACGACCGTTGAAACGCAACGGGCCACGAGGGGAAGCCCATCCCCACGTGTCGTCATCCCCGACGGAATATCGATTGCATTAGTGACTCTTTTAAATATTAAATTAAAAATTAAAAAAAAAAACGAATATTGTTTCTCGACGATTTTCGTTGCAGTCTGTAGTCCAATTTGTTGTTGTCGTTGTTGTGTTTTTTGTTCGAACCCCATGACTGGGGTTCCAACTTACCCCGTCATAAGCTCAATAAAACATGCGCTTTTTGATGATTTTTTTCCATTGTTTTTCAATCTTCAAATAATTTTTTCTATCAATTCTGTGTTAATAAAATCAGATTTCTCGTACCTCTTTCTCTATACTCTTACTTATAAAAAAAACGAAGAAAACCACGTATGAAAAAGTCCATTCATCAGCATAGGACTGGTTATAATGATCGAGAAAAACGTGGGGTGCGTTTGGACCCCACTCATGCGTTTGAAGCTAGAAAAATAAAGTCATTAGTTCTATAGTTAAATATATTATATTTCGTCAATGTATTCGACCGTGTATTAAAAAAAAAAACTAACAATTCAAGGTCATTGGCAAAACGAGTAAAAAACTAAATTTCAATAAACAAAAAAAAAACATCTATTCATATATACATAAAAAAAAACATTTTTAAAAATAATAATGATAAAAAAATTGAAAAAAAAAACAGACGTGAGGCCAATCACGGTAAAACCACGGAGACCACAAGGATCCGTGGCGAGACACGTGAAACGATTATTTTCGCATTCGTTAAGCGCGAACGTATATATATATATATATATATTTTTCTTTCATCCTGACGGATGTCTTTGTACTTGGTTCATATATGCGTGCGCATATACACGACACATGATACTATATATATATATATATATATATATATATATATATGTATATATATGTTATAACTACCCACAGTATTTTTTCCGTACGTTGAAGCGTAATTACCGGGCAATTATGTTAAACACCGTGAGACGCGACGCTTGTACGATGTTGCGACTTGTACGCGCGCGCGCGCGCCCTCGCTAAATTTATATATTTCACCACTTCACGCATGATATAAACTTCGCCGTGAGGCACAAACGCATGGGGCACTCACGACGAAGGGTCTCCGACTGGTCTCCAGTCGCAATTTCATAAAATTTTCGCAATTGACTCGGACCTACCCATACACAGACATTCTATATATAGACTATATATAGTCAATATGGAATCTATATATATGACAGGGTGGTTGTTATTTGGAGTCAATATTAATTTTGCCCATTCCACCCCCTAAATCGGTTCGAAATACTTGAAAAGTAACGCTGTGATTTTTTCAGATTAAAAAAAAATGTTTAACCCTCGACCTCAGGTCGAGGGTTGTCTATTTAAAATACATGGGGTTGTCCTGCGTTTGCAGTCATTATTTTACTGCGGGCCTTAAAATGTTTGTGAAATCTTGAACTTCCCCCCACTGTCGGAAATTTGGAGAAGTTTCAAGACCGTGTATTTAATGTGTTTATGCTTTGACGCAAGTGTTGCGATACGGTCGGAAAATTGTCGTTCCATCGCGAGTTTCGAAGCGAGCGCGAGGAGGCAGCTTTCCCATCTGCAACTCGAGATTGCCGCCATGTTCTCAAAAGCTATCCACCGTGAAATCACGAACTTGTGGATGGAACTGGGGAATCTACTTTCGTCCATCATATCGAAGATAATAACATGACGTACCACGTTGTCAAGCGTGACGACATTCTTGATTTTGACATATTCGCGCAAACGTAGTGAAAAATATTTTTTGAATAAAATAATGGATTCAGGGTAAATTTTCGTCGTTCATTTCCAATCGACCAGTTTTAGACTGCGTTTTTGATTTCATAAATTCGGCGTTTTAGGATTGAATGAAAATGTTGACAAACCTCGAATCAGCACAAAATTTTTATTTAAGGATTCAGTAAAACAAAATATTTTACTTTTAATGGATTAAATAAAATATTTGATTCGAATTAAATTTGAATATTTCATTTAAAAAAATATTTTCTTTCATTAAATATTTTATTTTATTAATATTATTGTTTCAGCGGTCGATAATTCCAATATCGTATAAAACAATAATAATAATAAAATAAAATATTCAATGAAACAGAATATTTGAATTTTAATGGATTAAATAAAATTTTGACGGGATTAAAATTTAAATATATCGTTTCATTAAATATTCTATTTTATTAAATATTTTATCCAATGAAATATTTTCATTCATTGGATAATTTCATTATTTTAGCGGTCGATAATGCCAATATCGACAATAACAGCTTTGTGACATGAGGATCTCAAAAAAAAAACTTCTCACTATAACACAGCTTCCTCAACGAGGAAGCAAGAAAAAACAAAATTACGAAAATATCCAACTTGAAAACATTTAAAAGAAATATTAATCTAACTATCAAAAAATTCACTGAAACGAGGGGGGAGGGGGAATAACAATAACAAAATCATGTAGAAAAATCCATTGAACAGCATAAAACAATACACGCATCCGGGGAGATGTTACACGCTACTGTGGCAGCATCAGAAATCGTATTAATCACAGGCCGATTGCCACTTTGCCGTTTTTCACAACAAACGTAAGAGAACGTTGAATTATTAATCATTTCTCACGGGGCTGTTGCTCGCGTATTTTTTTTTTTTTTTCAATTTTTTTTCATTTATGTATTATTTTTATTATTTTTTTACACGTACAAGGAAATGCGGAGCACGCTTCGTATACGCACATCGTTGTCATGTTTATTTAATAATCGCTGGTGTACGTTGAGTAGTAATTATTATCAGAATCACCTCTCACTCTATATACCGTTATAAACACACACACACACACAAATATATATATATATATATATATATATATATATATATATATCCGTTTATTATAAGCATATCATACACTCGACTCGTGACTGCAGTAGCGCCACAAAAGAGCTTCGTACTCCAATCACCTTTGCAATTCCGATTATTAGCATTCAAACAATCTTGAACAACTATAGCAACCAAGACCAACACCATAGACCTTTTTATTTTTTTTTTTTCGTAATTACACCGAACTTTTGCAATTTAATATTCCTTCCTCTTCCCACCCAATTGCTTCTCACTGTTTCACGCGCTATTGTCAGAAACGCTGATATAAATACAAATAAAAATTATATATATATATATAATTAAAAAATAAATCATTCATATGTCTATATGAGCTATTTCATCAAATATCGGACAATTTTGGACTTTACTATCTGGGATCTTTGTGATATTTACACAACTTGAAGTGCATGATTAAAAACAAATTCCCAAATTTTTTCAGATTCTTTTTTCTATCATTTTGGCATAAATAAACAAATATTACTAATGAAGATTCCATTTGAAAAATTATGAAAAATATATAATTTTTTTCTTTTCTATACGGAATACGAAAAACAAAAAAGTTTGTCAATTTAAAAAACGGCACAATTGCTGTTTTCTCTTCGATTTTTGAAGTTTTGCATTTTTTCAAGGGCGAGAGGGTAGGGGGAGTGATTTTCCATTCGAATTGCGACGTCTTTTCCCTGATTTTTCATTTGATGTGCAGATTTTTTATTTGATGTGCACACATATTTTTTCTTCACTTTCAATTATCAATTTTCATTCACCCGTAATCGACTTAGCAATTCTTCCCGAGCAATTCTCGTTATTCAATGTTTCGCAATCAGCTGGCCAAAGTGAAAAAGAATTTTTTTTTTTTAATCATCATGAAAAATGTCTCGAATGTTAAATTTACGATCAATTCAAAACGAATTGGGTTGTTCGTGATCTCGAGCAGCAACGCCGATAATCATTTATCGTTTCGAATAGGTCGATTGGTCGTGCGCGCGCGCTCGCTCGCTCGCGCGAGCGACGTTAATGGAATCTCAATTTTGCGTGGTTAAATCTTCGGAGCCGTGGCAATGTCAATTACGGGATCGCGTGTTCGCGCTCGCCAACAGAAACATCATAAAACTTACGACGGTAAGGATCGAAGCTGTAACGTCTGTTACGAAAATTGAGATATATACATATGGGTCATTTCAGACTGAATCGTAAAAACCGCACATCAAAGTGGAATTTCGTTGTGAAAACATTTTTTTTCACACGGTTGTTCATATTTTTAGGGTTTTCTAGAAATCTACGAAACCTTTCTGGTTTCGCTCGGTCCGATGACCCAAAAACGGAAATGGTAAAAAAATTAATAAAAAACTTTTTTTCACTCCCCTGCCACAGATTAAAATGTGACCTTGAAATTTTTTTTTGGCTCACCCCATCGAGTGAGGTGTCTCTCAATGGATCTCCTCAAATGCAATTTCAAATGTTCCGAGACCTTTTTCCTTTTAACCCTTCGGTCATGAGATATTGGCTTTCAAAGTCGTCATCGAATGCAGCTTTTAATCAGTACGTTCGATCGAAATTATAAATAACGAAATAAAAAAAAACAGAAATGAATAAATAAATTTTGGAAAAAAAAACGTAAAGGAGGGAGTAGAATTCGGACGGACGGATCGATTTGACACGGAATGTCCCATACACGTGCGCGAGAGATCTCGGCTCGTATACGTATGCCACGAGACGTTACCGTATATCTCGCGAGATATCCGCTGATGGGTTTAATATCTGTATTTATGACGGGCAAGGTTTGTATAATCATCTCGAACGCTCTCGTGCGGCGAACCTACAAATCTCCGAATGACCTTTCACTACAAAATCATCATCCGTAAATAATTGCATCCTCAAGCTTCTTAATTGAACCACGAATTCAAATAAAAATAATTTAAAAATTCAAATTTCACCAAAAAAAAGGCGTTTTGAGACGAAAAAACGTTACTTGGGCGAAACATTTAAAAATTCAAATTTCAGGAAAAAAAGGCGTTTTAAGACGAAAAACGTTTATTAGGCGATATTATAGTCGAAAAAATTGAATAAACACATAGGTCGTCAAGAAAGATGAAAAAAAAACATTTTTTTAAACAAAAAAATTGATGCCACGTGCGAACCTTTTGTGTGCGCCGCATTGCTTCCTCATAATTTTCCGCACCTTTCACAATGCTCATGAGGAAGAGCCTACCACGTGTGTTGATTAATTTTCGGTTTCCTGGTGCCCGGCGGTAAGCTTTGTGAAAGTTAAAAAAGTAAGTAAAGCAAGTTTGAAGAATGAAAAAAAAAAAAAAACAATTAGTAACCGACACGTTCATGGTTGTGATTTCCATAGTTTCAACGAAATTGTGAAAATTGGGTGAAAGAAAAAAATAATAATTCGTTCGAGTGTCGATGTGCTTCGAGCGATTTGGAAAAAATATAATTTCGTGTTACTTCAAAATCTCATTTTATTTAGCGCGCAGATGTCGATAGAATGAATTTCAAACGAATTGCAATAAACAAAAAAAAAAATTAAAAATTACTGGATTTCATTTTTTTCGATTTTTACAAAACACAGAAGTTGCGGATCCAAAAAGTAAATGACGATAATCCAATAAAAATTGTCGGTCGTAAATTGTCTTCTTCAATATTTATTCATTTTTTATGAAATGTGATGTAAAAAGAATAGTGAAAGTCCAATCGAAATTTCCACTCGTAAATTGACTTCTTCAATATTATTTTATTACAAAATGTGATGCCAAAAAAGCGATTTTTTTTATACAAAAAAAAATGGAGAAAGTCCAATCGAAATAGCCACTCGTAAATCTACTTCTTCAATATACATTTAAGGTATATTTAATATAAATATAAATATATATTAAATTAATTGATATACATATATATTTTGAATGAAATGTCGTATCAAAAAAGAAATTCCAGCATCCATCAAATTGGAGCAAAGCTACTAAATAGTCACAAAAAAAGTCATCCCAACTTCGATAACGCACAAGTCACTCGTCAATGCGATCGAGAAGCGAACGAATCTAAAAAATAAATGAACAAATAAACAAAACAACAACAAAAAATTATAACAAAATCACAAGAGCACGAATGTTCATTGTGCGAATGATTATAAATGCCGTTATGAATCTCTAGTTACGAAACGGGTCCTCTCCTCATCTCGGGGTCTCATCTCGCCGGACGCAAGTGCATAACTGTATATCTTTCAGCTGGGCACGCGTGCGCAAGCAGCAGGCGTAATGCATCGCAAGCATCTTGCGAGGATGAAGACCGAGAAAGACCGCGCGCGAGATGTTGCATCGCGATGTTGCAGTGCGCGCCCGTGAGCGTCGCTCAGCTTGAAACGAAAAATAAGAATGAAACGAAAAAAAGGAAAGAAAAAAGAAAAAAACACTACTGCAAGGGAATTAAGATGACCGACCGGTAGGAAAGAGAGAAGAAGCAAGGTGTCCGACGGGTAATCACCAGACACACTCCGACAAACTACCGTTATTCGTTCGTCCTTTGCGGAATAACAAAAAAAAAAGTTTAATATTGTAAAATTAATAAATATATATGTATATTGTATACAAACATTTTGCTATAATATCTTATATATGTATGTTGTAGAAAAAGTAATTGTGCATACAATTTATTTCATGCCACTGTTGATTTAGATATTTTAGATATTTTAGATGTTTTAGATATTTCAGATATGATAAATATTTCAGATATTTTAGATATTTTAGATGTTTTAGACATTTTAGATATTTTAGATATTTTATCTTTTCATGTCTAGAATCGTAATTATACTAATGAATTTCATAACGCTCTCAAAGTCGAGCCGAAAGTTTTTTTTTTCAATTTTTCATCCATGCACGTACCACGAACTCATTGAGAAGAATTTTGTATTTCCCAGGAAGATATCATGAGCATATCATTAAAAAAATGTATGTATGTAATTTGTATATTTCAAAGGGAAAACTCGACTCCTTCTGGTAATGGCCAATTTAAATGATGGAGAGCGGCAAATTTAGGTTCAGTTCGAGGTAATCTCAGGGGGTCGGTGGGGGTGGGTTAAATTCGCACAAGTCCTATACGAGGACCACTCTAATACACAAGTACATACATTAAGGTGTTCCAATTTTCTAATTTGTTTTTTCTTTTCCAACGTGCTACACTCGTGCCTAAAATAGTTCATTTAGATAGGAAAACCGACATAATTAGAAATTCAAAACTTTTAAGATTCTCTAAGGGTCGTAAAGAAAAGTTTGGATTCTTTTCTAAAGGTTGTACAGAATCCAGTAATTCTGAAAAAAAATCAGGGGTGTTTCTGGAATGAAATGAAAGTCGGAAAAAAAATCATGAACTTTATCGGCGGGGGTGGGGAAGAAAAAATTGTGACTGTCTCAATTGATATGGAATTCCTTATATATAATATAAAATTAGTACAGCAAGACTTTGGCCTCCGTTGGGCCAAGCATGTGTATGTGTGTGTGTGTGTGTGCTATTGTCTGTGTAACAGCTGTGGAATGCCAAAGGCAAGGCAAGAGACAGCCAAAGGCCCGAGAACATAAAACCTTCGATCGACAATTTCGTGCCACGCGACTTCCACCGTGTCCAACTCTCGCGATCTCTCGATTTCCATACCAGAGGGAGGGGGGGTGGAAGGGGGGACGTATTATTACCCGTGTTTAACACCCACACGTTTATTCCGACAACTGCAAAACGCGATATCTCGCGCGCGGTGGTCCAGCGGTCCGGGCTCGGGATTGATCGATCGGCTCGACGTGATATCGATCGGTATATAATAACCGATACGACTCTGTTCCCCATTGCCGTGTGTGGCAACTCGAATTACTCTTTTTACATCGCCTTTTTTTTTTTTTTACACCGCTTGCCGCATCGGCTTGCCACAAATTTCCATATAATTGTAACGGAAAAATAAATGAAAAAAAATACAAAATAAATAAATGCAAGAAAAACGCAAACCGAAAAGTCAAAAAACAAACAAAAAAATAAAATCGATTTGTCCTTGTGGCACAATTTGTTCCACGCTACTACAATTATCCGGAGTCTTTTATTTTTCGGTATTTTTCTTGTTTAATTTTTTTTCGCGTTTTTTTATTTTTATTTTTTTTTATTTTTTTGCCACAACGGCTTGATCGAGGAGGAAAAATTTTTGTATGTGAGGTAGCAACAAAAGGAAAAATCGAAGAACCAAGCTGCAAGGTGAAACTCGTAATTTTATTTTTGAAAAAAAAAATGTTAACGTAAGTAGTACGCGAAGTCACCTTCTATGAGTGAACGTTTGTTATTTTTTATTTATTTATTTATTTATTTATTTATTTATTTTTTCATCTTTGGCTTCCTTACAGAGAAATCTTCGTTCAGTGCCACTGCGATTAGGTGGAAGCAAATTTGTTAGTTTCAACTTGTAATTTGTTTTGATATTTTAGCATTGACCGGTGCTAAATAATAGAATTTTAATTTCTTGGTGGAATTAAAACGTGCTAGTGGATTTTTTACTGATTTTAATAACAAAATGAATTACTTAGCTGTAATTAATTTTCCAAGGCGATTACACACACATACACACAAACACATACATTTTTTTTTCATTTCTCTTATCTCGACATTTTCTTCGAAATTTGTTATCTCGAAGTTTTAGCAAATTCTGAACACGATGAAAGATTTTAAGATCACGAAATTAAATTAAAAAAATTACCACACTATGACACAGCTTCGTCTATGAGGAAGCAAAAGATGTAAAAGAACGTACACTATTGCGTAAGTATAGCCATACATTACCCCGTCTTATTAGACGCACATGATTGAACTTTGATTGGCTCGGAAATATACCCAAAAACTATTTCTCGTGCGATTTCAACAAAATTGGTTGGATCGTAATAATAATTTAGGAACTGACAATTGTGGAGGTTAAGGACGGCAAAGATTGAACAGCCTATACTTGGGAAATGTATTGATACGCGAATTCGGTGAATATTGGAACGAATAATGGGACGGTCGGTCAGTTGCATCGAGAACTTCTGTCGCATTGTGCAATTATTTGCGTTCAATTAAGAAAACCGTTCGAGTCGACGCGAAACCGCGGACACGCGGTGAAATCACGACATATTATATATATATATATATATATATATATATATATATATATATATATATGTATGTGTGTGTGTGTGTGTGTATGTGTAACGCATAGCTGCAGCTGCAACGGAGAGAATAAAGAAATTGTCGCGTGTTCGGACCGTGAGCGTTAAAACGGTGGATCTCACGTCCAGTTCGAGTTACACACTATACACATATAGTATATATATATCTATGTGTGTATATATACGTACGGCATGCGTGTCACGCTCCGAATAATATCGCAAGAACGCGACCAGCGACGACGACAATTAAAAACTTTGATTTTCTAAATCGTCGACCGATTCGTCACGAGTGGCTATTAAACAACTCGTTTCAAAGTTTTTACTTCAAAAATGTTGGCTCATTAGTTATCGCATTTTAACATCGATGCTTTAACGATAATTCAATGATAACGATAGAAGAATTCAATGGTTTTCGTATTATTTCATTTTTTGAAACATTTAAAAAATATTGAAATTACCATAAAATATTTTAGAAGATTCTTATCATCTAATATGTTTGTAAAATCGTAGAAGGTTCATATTTTTTCGATGTTTATTACCAGCGCTGTACAATCATGAAGAAAAGTCAATGAAAATGTTACATTAATCAAATGGCAATAAAAGTAGGAGGCTTGGGGCTCGTGTTAATATCAAGATAAATTGAAGTACCTTTGAGGTAATTTTTGGAAAGCTATTTGGAGACACTCTAGGAGGCGCACTCGTGAAAATTCGAAAGTCACCTAGACAAGAGCCACCCTAACATATATATATATACATGTATGTATTATTTTTTTGAAAGTAGGAAGCTCGGGGCTCGTGTTGATATCAAGATAGATCGAAGTACCTTTGGGAGAATTTTTTAAAACCTATTTGGAGACACTTAAGGGGGCGCACTCGTGAAAATTCGAAAGTCACCTAGATAAGAGCCACCCTAACTCATAATATATATAAATATATAGGCGTGTGTATATGTATTATTTTTCAAATTCTCACGTGGAATGAGCACCGACGAGTTTCCACAAACCAAGATACGAACGTTAACGGAAACAATGGACGTGTGTACGCGGATATGCACGGTCACGCGGTATATGGACGAATGGAATGTCTTATTCGTTGTGTTTCTAAAAAGCAATCATATCTCTGGCTCACTAAACACACACACAGACCCGTGTATGAAACATAAAACGAGGCGAAGTTCGACGATGGTATTTCCGTAATTGTGATAATTGCACGAAAGTAACGACGAATTGTTTGTGTGTGTGTAAGGATTTGAAAAATCACATTACACACACACTTACACACTTACAAACCGCATTCGTATGTATGTGTCTCCCGAGTTGGCTTTTACGTATGCATTAAAAATTCATTGCTACGTGTTACACGAACTTTGATACAATTTTTATCCAAACTTTCTCACACTATAATTTACCATCAGTGTTTCGTTTGATAGATACATATATGTGTATATCGGTTACTCTCTAACAAAAAACCGCGTATATTGAACAAACGTCAAAAAGTTTCGCGAATCTGCATTTAGGGAATGGCAATTATTTTAGTGTACGATTAAATGCATCGATGCAAGAAAATATATTTTTTGAACGATAATCATAATAATTTATTGATCGATGAGTTAAATAATTCAACGAAAATAATCGAAATAATCGTCATTGCGTAATTGCGCAACGTAATTTTTATTTCAATATGATGACAATATCGATTAATCAAATTGAGTTGTATTTCCACAACTTTTTAGAAGTTTTTTTACAAAACAATAACAATGTTCATTATGTCAATCACACGAAATTTTCTCGAATCTGATTTTCCAAAATACAACAATAAACTTGTACTATCGAATGAGCCGGCAAAGTAAGAAAAATTAACAATTCCAAAAAAATGCCAAAGATGAAAAAAAAAAATCATTCAAGCCAATGAGGAATTTTTTCAAGTTTATTCTTTCGTTTTTTTCAAAATAATATCTCTTTCCATGGGTCACGGGATGATGTTCAAAAAATAAAAAATAAAATTACCTTAAACTCGTGTGAACTAAAATCCTGAATTAATTCAGCTGCTCATGATTCGCGATAATTATCACTCGCGTAATTTTATCGATCGTTTCGTTGGCGCGACAAAAAAATTTACCATCGAACATCGATCGGAATATTAAATTTTAGCGCGTTAAAAAAACAATATTGCCAGAGACGCTCCGAACAGTCTAGCGTGATAGCCGAGAGTTAACTGACAACGGTGTACCGGTGTGGTTGGAGTGCAGCGACACTCCGGGGCCGCTTGTAAACTTACCTGTGTGTGTGTGTGTGTTGAGCCACTCGCGATGCGTCATGCGTGGGCTACCTGGTAGAGGGGGCATAATCTTGCGATAGCACGCGGCTCGTCCGTAATTCCATACGCACCTGCTATATGGAAAACCAACTAACGGGCAACCCCGATGGTTCGTCATAATTCACGTCTTTCCGTCCTTTTCCATTCGTGTTTCACATTATTTTCTGTATCTATCATATGACAAATGTTTTACCAATCGTACTTGACACGATGGAAACAAAATTTTTGTCATATTTCAAATCGAGGATGATCAATCGTTCGATGACTAACGTATTTTAAATGCTTTTGAGACTATAGGAATATGATATAGAAATCATTATAGGAATAATTATAGAATTCTAGATTCTAGAAATATAGATTCTAGATTCGAGAAATATATATTCTAGATTCTAGAATTATAGATTTTAGATTCTAGAATTATAAATTCTAGATTCTAGATTCTAGATTCTAGAATTATAGATTCTAGATTCTAGATTCTAGATTCTAGAATTCTAGATTCTAGATTCTAGAATTATAAATTCTAGATTCCAGAATTATAGATTCTAGAATTCTAGATTGTAGATTCTAGATTAGATTCTAGATTTCAGATTCTAGAAATCTAGATTCTAGATTCTAGATTCTAGATTCTAGATTCTAGATTCTAGATTCTAGATTCTAGATTCTAGATTCTAGATTCTAGATTCTAGATTCTAGATTCTAGATTCTAGATTCTAGATTCTAGATTCTAGATTCTAGATTCTAGATTCTAGATTCTAGATTCTAGATTCTAGATTCTAGATTCTAGATTCTAGATTCTAGATTCTAGATTCTAGATTCTAGATTCTAGATTCTAGATTCTAGATTCTAGATTCTAGATTCTAGATTCTAGATTCTAGATTCTAGATTCTAGATTCTAGATTCTAGATTCTAGATTCTAGATTCTAGATTCTAGATTCTAGATTCTAGATTCTAGATTCTAGATTCTAGATTCTAGATTCTAGATTCTAGATTCTAGATTCTAGATTCTAGATTCTAGATTCTAGATTCTAGATTCTAGATTCTAGATTCTAGATTCTAGATTCTAGATTCTAGATTCTAGATTCTAGATTCTAGATTCTAGATTCTAGATTCTAGATTCTAGATTCTAGATTCTAGATTCTAGATTCTAGATTCTAGATTCTAGATTCTAGATTCTAGATTCTAGATTCTAGATTCTAGATTCTAGATTCTAGATTCTAGATTCTAGATTTTAGATTCTAGATTCTAGATTCTAGATTCTAGATTCTAGATTCTAGATTCTAGATTCTCGATTCTCGATTCTCGATTCTAGATTCTAGATTCTAGATTCTAGATTCTAGATTTCAGATTTTAGATTCTGAATTCTAGAACTATATGACTAATTTGACGTTAGAATTTATTGAAAATTTGTAGTTCATGTAAATTCTTTTTAATTATCACAGAAATGTGACAATATTAATCGTCACGTTAATCACAATAAACCCGATAACGACGATCGAAACGATTAAACCTAAATGAAACCGATGAGTTACCTCCGGATGATGTCAAAGAAATTCGTGTTACCGACGAGCACCTGTCTTACCGATCGAAGTAAACGAAAATAGAGTGAGCGAAAAAAAAAAATAATTCTCTGACTTACCTATCGAAGGTAAGACTGTCCTGTCGATAACCACAAGTCTTGCAACCGCTACATCGTGACGATAACTCACTCTCACGGTCGGTAACTTCATCGCGATCTTTCTTATCATCGCGATTCTGCATCTTGCCGGTCCACGTACGGCGGATGAGATACAACAAACACATGGAACGGCTTCGCCGACACGGTTGTGACCTCGAATTGCCCATTTTTCGTCGAACTTTCGACTCCCGTCTTTTTCCATACGGATTACAAAACTAGAAAAAAAAATTCAAACAAATAAAGTGTTATAAAATACAACGGAAATAATAAATAAATGATAATAATAGTGAAAACAAAAGCAACGTGCGAAGAAAACACAATTGGCAATCTAAATTAAATCCGAGATTTAAGACAGCCACCGTTTCAAGCGCCAGTCTCTTGCAATTGATATCTTCCTCACTAGGTCATCGTCCTACCGACGTTAATACACACATATATGCAATTGCGGGTCAAGCGAATTAACTCGAAAGTCGTATTACCGGGTTTATTCACCACTGGCTCGCTGAACCATTCACCGAAGATCCTGCATTATCACGCACACACACACACATACATAAATACTCTGAAATTTTCGCCCGATTGCAAATGTAAACCTAAATTTATTTATTTATTTATTTAGTTATTTATCTATTTATTCATTTATTCGTTAACATGTTTTTGTAACTATAAAAAAAATTCATTCGAAACACAAAATTTTGATGCATCCGTTGATCAACCCGAATGTCTGATTAATTATTAGTTGCTGCGGAAACCGGATGGCAACGGATAACCGTGCGAATGTACGGAAGGGGCTCTCTCGCACAGTTCACGTCAAAGTACAGTCTTATATACAGGTCTTGAGACTCCTCCGAATTTCCAGTGGCGGAAGGAAGGTCGGCTAAATAATTTTTTTTGTTTCTCGAAGCCGCCACGAGTAGAGCGCCACCGGAACTGAGGTAACGCGGGCACGGGTAACAAACATAACCTCTCATTCCTGTGATGACCTCGTGCTTGAGCTATTAACCGGCGTTCCAGCTTAGTTATCGAGACCTTTCACGGGTTCTGGCGAATGGTCACGCGGAGGTTGTGTATATTTCACGATGGATCAACGATGTCAACGTCTGTGCTTTGTTATTGCTTCAAAGTGGTGAAATCGTATTGATTCGTACAATGGCGCTTGGGTTATTGGAAAGAGATCGACAATCTGTTTCCGTCTCTCTTCACGCGTCACCTTAGCACCGGTGGCGCGCTCTACTTGCGGCGGCTACGAGAAACAACACAAATTATTATTCATCCGTACTACGCCAAATCGTCGGAGTTTCAAGACCTGTGTATAAGACCGTGGTACGCGGATGGGGTCTCTCACACAGTTCGCGTCATAGTCCCTATGAGAACGCGTGTGATTTCCTCGCGCGCGCACGCGCGCGAGCGTAACACCCGAGCCTGTGGGAAGGGGGAGCGGCGGGACCAATTAAACCGTAGTATGTGGACCAACTACTCGTGACGTTCATCGGCGGCGCCACCCGTAAAGTTACGAGAGATCGCTCTTCCGAGTGGCCCCGCGTTCTACACGCTCGTTTCACCGCGGAACGCGGATCTTCGTTCCGTATATCACATCCAAAAACCTTTTTCTTCGATTCGCGAAACTTGCCAATGCTCAATTTCCAATTCCACGGGTTCGTAGATCCCGTTTCGCATTAATATTCGCACACGATTATACGTCGGCCAACGAGATATCACCGTTTTTTTTTTAAATTCATTTCTCGACCGACGAAATATCTTTCGCGCGAAAATGCGAGAAGAATGTCCGACACAGTTATTCCACCGGCAATCATCGCAATAATCGAAACGATACGTTTCGCTTCCACGACGATTTACAATCCCGAGTTCGTGCACTTTTTCGTTTACCGAACTATCGTTGCAAAAAATAAAAAATAAATAATTAATAACCATTTTAATTACTTTTTTTTAATCCGTGAGATGTGGAACACGTTGCATTAATTATTGTTGGTTAACGATATATTTTTGTCACCAATTTTTTTTAACCCGTTGAGGTCACATCTCCAAATAATAACATATCGGTCACATGGGGTCCAGCAGCACCCCACTCACAAAGACCGAACCCATCTGCGTTATTTTTTATGCATCCACTTGAATCTTGCCCCAAACTTCAATCTAACATGTTTTCTAAATTATCTGATAGTTGTTGTCTTTTATTTAAGATTTTTAAGTAGTCAAAAGTCGATGAAATGAAAAATTCACGAAATCTGATTTTTTTTTACAAAAAAAAAATTGTGAAAAATTTAATTTTCGCGATATGGTAAAAAATCTTACGCAATTTTACTCTTGAGATATTGTATTTTTGAGAAAAAAATAATTGAGATAAAAGTTTTTATGGACTTTGAAAAAAGTATTTTTATTTTGAAGTTCGAACTCATGACTTTTGGTCGGTGTCGAAAAATGGAAGTGGTACGTTTAAATGGACAAAATAATGTTGAAAAATGGTATTTGTATTGCATAAATATCACGAAGTTGGCCTGGGGTCCAGTGGACCCCGAGTGACCGCAACGGGTTAATAGTATATCAAATTGGGACCGGTATTATTATTGTTATTATTTTATATACATCGAATTAGAATTATTTTTAGTATCTTTTGAATCAACATTTTTTTTCAACAAAGAATGTATTATCATCGATTTTCATGTGTATAAAGTTATTATTATTATTTTTTCAATACATATACAACGATGTATAAGCAGTTTCCCATCTTCACATGTTTCAAATTCAAATTTCAATGGTTTATCATTAAACATAATTTACCTTAATTATTAATTCATATCATTTGTTAGTATTCATTCTATATATATTTTTGTATATACTTTTTAAAAAAGTCTCTTTAGCAATTCTCCGCGTTTCTAATCTTCAAAACGTTATTATAATTCCAAAACATTATTGAATCACAAAAAAAATATACCTTGACAAACGATGAAATATGTAAAATTCAATATCCATTCGCGATGCCGAAAGAAAAAAAAACAACTCATCGATCACAGATCACAAATCAACGAATGAAGTCTTCCAAAGCATGAAATGCAAATTCACTTGACTCGCGCATGCGCAACGAATACCATTGCATATTGTATCAAACGTTTGTTTTTTCTTTTTTTTTTTTTTCAAACGACATAAACGGACGATAAGACGAGCCCCAACAACCCGAATGGTAACGCGATAACGATGCAGTCGGGAAACGCGAAACTTCGCAAAACTCGTATATGCTGTAGTGGATTGAAAAGCGCGCGTGCGCGTGCGCGACGACGCGATGACGAGTTTCGATGACAGACTGCCCACGAAGACGGCGCGGCGCAATCGTCGAGGTGGGTGCACGTGTGCCGGAATCCGCGGGGGGTTAGCACGGAGGGTGAGGAGGGCGGGAGGGGGGGTAGGGAGGTGCGCTATCCCGGTTACTCCGATGTAGTGAGAGCGCGCGACGACGGGCGGCGTCCTGTGTTGCTCGAGTCTCCCGCTGCGCGGCGTTTCCCGACCGGCGCGCGACTCTGGGTCAAGCCCCGACCTACGTCGAGTCCGAGTACTTTGGGTCACGCAATCACGGGCTCTCACCGCAGGCTCATGATTGTTTTTATTACATGGAGACTGATGGAGGTAAGGAGTACGAACGCCAGGATAAAAAAAACGTTCGCAAAAGTCTGTAAAATGAGCACCGCTGAACTTCGAAAGGGGACCGAGGTGAAGTTGGCGTCATGGGGGGCTGGACCAATCAACTGTGGAGATGAAGTTGGCGTCATGGGGGGTAGACCAATCAACTGTGGAGACTGTCGACTTGTCGACTTGTCGCTCACTTCACTTCGGTCCTCTACAAAATTAGTTTCGACGTTTTGGTGAACGGATTTTAATCGCGATTTCACATAGTCGTTCGTACTCCTTACCTCTGGTTGACGTTGTTTTTTTACATGGAGACTGGAGGCAAGGAGTAAGAACGCCAGGATAAAAAAAACGTTCGCAAAAGTCTGTAAAATGAGCACCGCTGAACTTCGAAAGGGACCGAGGTGAAGTTGGCGTCATGGGGGGCTGGACCAATCAACTGTGGAGATGAAGTTGGCGTCATGGGGGGTAGACCAATCAACTGTGGAGACTTCCGACTTATCGCTCACTTCACTTCGGTCCTTTACAAAATTAGAAACGTCGAAACGTGGAAACTTACATTTAGGACGAACCTGAGTGAAGTGAGCGATAATTTGGTAGTCTCCATAGTTGATTGGTGTAGCCCCCACGACGCTAACTTCATTTCGCTATCCTTCGAAGTTCAATAGTGCTCGGTCCTCAGCAAGTTTACACAGTTTTGCGAACGTTTTTTGGTCTTGCGTTCGTTCTCCTTACCTCCAGTCTCCATGCGATCCCCCTTGAAAACGCCCCATTTAATGCCTGCGGAGCGTTCGCAAAGCGAGCGATTTCAGTCCCGGGGAGATAATATTACGATTCTGGCTGTCAGGTGACTTCCGACTACCTTTAACTCGCTCAGAATTTCGCTAAACCCGCTCGTTCACGAACTTGGTTGAATATTATACCAATGAAATATTTTTGGTTCTTTTGTTTTTGTTTCAGACAAGACGTTCCAGAGATATCATATGCTCACCGCGAGTGATCTTCAAAACAGAAAAGTACTTGAGTTGCGTGTTGGGCATGATCACCCCCCAGGTTGAAAATTTGTCCACAAAAAAAAAATCCATACTAGTATCTCAATATATGTTGTAATTGTTACTGCACAGTGTATTCTAATACAATTATCTTAACATGGCTGAAAAAATCACGAAAATTCGTTAATTTTACCGCAAGCAACTAGACGTAACCCCTCAACTTCAAGATCAAAGTGATAAATAATGGGGAAGCTTCGGCGAAGATTTTGACCCATTCGAATTGAGGCGTCTCTTCCATACATATAGATATGTATATATGTATATATGTGGAAGCAGGGAGAGATAATGTCTAAAAGTGCAGCGCTCGAGTGGTACTCGCTTGCAGGCTTTTATGATGCGCGCGCCCACCACCTCAGCAACGAAGATGGGTTTGAACTTTACAGCCTCCATCCGTGTTATTTTCTTTGGATGGGTGTGACCGTTGCACAGTCTGGGAAATGCCGCTTGAGGTCAGCCTACGTAGAAGAGAATTCTTACATGAGAGTGAAATATCTTCTCGCGAGATCCATCACCAACGAAGTCTCACCATCGAAGTTAAATTAATCATCATTCACCGATACAAACACACCGGACAATACAAATAAACCCATAATTCTTACTTATATTATATTGCCAATTTTCGTAATAATAATAATAATAATAATAATAATAATAATAATAATAATAATAATAATAATAATAAAAATAATAATAATAATAAACGAGTAACATTGGAATGACATTTTCTATCTAATGTTCTTCATTACGAAATGAAATTATTACGCATGACAAAATCATTATCATCATTCGTTTGTCCGAAGACTGCAGACCAAAAAATTGCGAAAGACATTAAAAAATGTCTAATTAATTATTATAATTGTATAATTATTCGTGTGATAATTGAAAAAAAAATGATAAAAATGATTTTGCAATAATTGGATTTAACTTGTCGTGAGTCGTGAACGTCGGACAAGGGAAATAATAGCCCGTGATTACGCGCATCCGGTGTAAGGGGCGACGTATCGCGCGGTGTCGCGTACGCTATCACGCAACCCCGGCGGGGTCTTATCGTCCGTCGCGAGTTCTTCCGCTTTGGCCGCATGTTATGACATTAATTTGTCGTTAACTAGCTTCGTCTGTTGTCCTGGTCTTCTTCGTTTTTTTTTTTTTTTTTTTTTTTTTTTCATTCCTTTGCATTTCTTCAGTTAAGATTCCTCTTCGGTTCAGATAAGGCTCTTCTTTATTCGAAGCAGATAATCTACATCAATTCTAAAGTTCGAGGATTTTGCAGATGTGCGATACAATTAACTGAAATATTCCACATTGTTACGAATCGCTTTGTTCAAATTATTTTTTATTCTATTCGAAGCTTTGGCGATTACGACCAAATTTTTTTAGCTAGAGGAATCCCAATAATTGGCAATTCCAACAAATTCAATAATTTACCCCAATAAATTATTGCATTTTAGAGCTGTCACGCTAAATATGACCCCTTAAGGTCGTTGGAGAGTTGAGTGTTCCTCGTCAGATTTTCATGAAACTTGGCATACTTATAGGTATCGATAAGAAAAATGTTCGGTTAAATTTTTATGGCTTTCCGGAGCGCGAGAAAAAAGATATCAAAACTTTTATTTTCACACGTTTAACATGGAGTCTTATGGAAAATCACGCTCAATTTGATATAATACAAAAAGTCCTCGTCAGATTTTAATAAAAACACTTAAGCTGCAAGTTGAATATTCGGAGAACATTTTGGTCACTTGAAAGTAGAGATCAGGAGACTGTGATGATAATAATAAGCGAATAAACATCGGGAAAATACAGTTTATATCAGGAGTTGGTCGTGGTCCAGTAGACATGGCAACGTTGCGCGTTTGTTTCCCATCTTCTCTCTCTTTCTCTCTGATCGACATCATAATACGCGACGTTGCCACATCAAAGTACTACGTACCTCAATCAGAAGATGGTATATCTTAGGCTTGCTTTGACTCTTACAGTTTGTAGGATACTACCTTAAGACTTCTACGTTTAACTGTCAAATTGATTAACGACAGTTCACGTCCAACCGCGAATTCGACGTAGTTGGCACTATTGCGATAATTGCATCGGGTTTTGTATAACCGATCGAGGAAGGAAAGTTGGTTGTGAAATTCAACTTCGCGTCTGAGATCCTGTGCCTCGTGGGGTTATGCAACAACAATGTGAGAGACGGCACGGAGAAACAGTGGCGGAAAGCGACATCGGACAAGTCGGTTGAAAACAGTCCGCGGGGTCTGGCTACAAATGAAATACAAGTGAATGGCCGTGGAAGCCGAGACAGAGATACCGGGGACAATGTCATAATCGTGGGAAAGCGCGTACTCCAGTTTCCTCATTTTGTCAGAATTAAATTATAGTAACGGATGAAATAAAGATGCGAGTAAGTTGAAACGTTGCAATTTGCTTCAACCGTATTTCAGGCAGGGCACAAAGTTCTTCTGTGAGAAAGGATTTTCATTAAGGGGGTAAATCTGTGTAGATTGTCGGAAAAATCGGTGAATTTTGGGAATAATTATCTCAAAAACTATTGGTCCGATTGAATTCAAGTTGGTTTTTTTCGAAAGTATATGCATTGAGGTATGTTGACGAATTTTTGTTTGAATGTATAGTGAATGGGAGCGCTGTTATTCTGGCTAGCGTAAAATAACTTTTTCAAAGTCGGTTCACACTTTTTTTTAGATAACGGATTGACCGATTACTTTAAAATTTAGACACGATATGCACGGATAGGTAATGAAGTTCGGCACGTAGGATTTTTTTTTAAACTAATTTTTTTTTCTTATCAATCAACAAAGGTAGTAAATTGAGGTTTAAAAGTGAATTTGAACTCCAATCAAGCGCCATTTTGTGAAAAAAATCCTACGTGCCGAACAGCTCAAGACGTTACACTTAAAGAATCTTCTTGAAATTTTTGTTTCAGACCAACCGACTGCCAGAAAAAGTGGGAACCGCAAACCGTGCCGACGAAAAAGTCTCATTGCTCCTTGCACTTAAATATCCCGGGGCTAAGACTCCGTGCCACATATTCTTTACATTTACGGTCGGGATTGTGACACAAGAGACGTTTGCGCATCGAAGCTACGTTATCGCCCGGAGGCGATCGAATAGAGAAGGCCAAAAAAGTCGACGAGACACACAGCAGGCTGCCACAGCAACACCAGCGGCGACTCACGGTTGTCAACTTCAGCCCAGACTCATCGACCTGTGGAGCAACTTTTCGATTTTAAGGCTGAACTTTTTTTTTTAATATAGAAACATTAAATTTTTTTTAATGTTCAGAATTGAAAAATGGGAGTTAATTGCAGGTTTTGTAGGGTTAAATGAAGGTGAAAAGCACACGAGAATCCCTAGTAACTTTTCATTCTACTTCAACCTGCTTCACCCTAAAAATAATGTTGAAATAAGTCGAAACGAAGGCGAAAATTTCCAAACTTGAAAAATGGGAAATAATTGCAAGTTTTCTAGGGTTAAATGAAGTTGAAACGCACACGAGAATCGCTTGTAACTCCATCCTACTTTCAACCTCGTTCACCCTAAAAGTAATGTCGAAATAAGTTGAAACAAAGGCGAAAATTTCGACTCGGTCTGCCTACGTTCGTTCTTCGACGAATTATAATGCAAAAAAAAAACGAAAACGAAGATGGAGACACGTTGAATACATCATCTTGTCGTAATTTGGTTCATTACTGCAAGTTGCGTATTACACGAAGATTCATATCTAGACTCTCCGACGATAATCTTGATCGAGAAAGCTTGCCCCCAGATGCTCTCGCCTCAAACGAGTTTGTTGGCAACGGGTTCCCACACCGGCGATCCCACAAAGAGTAATAAAATTCAAAATGCTATCATCAACGTTACTGTACGAATTTTTTTAAAAGTTTTTTTTTTTCATTGCTGACGTAGTTAATGTTTTAGCCGCTAATGAAGCACGTATTATTCTTTTTTTTCTACAATTGCGAACGGATGCAATATTATTCCAATCTTGAATCATGAAGGAAGAAAGAAAAACGCGACAGTCACACTGGGTCAATTGTACCCAGTGTGACTGTGGAGGGTTGAAATTGAAAACAAAAAAAATGTCCCATCGACTATCGCGATAGGGGCAGTTGAAAAACTAGTTGAAAATCGTTCGTCTACTCATTGACGTGCCAAAAGAGGTTACGACCGAGCCTTGGGCGACGGAAAGTTTACGAGACGTCACTCGCGGGCGCAACCGTATATTGCAGTAGTTACATGTATGAGCCATTCCATCAAATATCGGACAATTCTGGGCTCCGCTATCTGCGATTCCCATGATATTTACACAGCTTAAAGTGCATTTCAAAAAACGAATTCCCAAATTTTTTTCAGATTTTTTTTTCTATTATTTTAGCAGCTGTCAAGGTATTTTTTTTATTTATTTCGTTTTCTTTTTTTTCAAGTATTTTTTTCACATGCTTACGCTGTTAAGAAAGTATATTGAAAATCTGTTTGTCACGTAAAATTGTCCCAGTTTTTCATTTCGACTGTCGAAAAACCATTAAAATGTAATTTGAAACCTAAAAAGCTGTTTTTCGGTCGCTGTCCGAATTTTGGGATTCTTTTCAATACCATTGTCAGAAAGCTGAGAAAATTTCACAGATCATACGTATTTTTTGAGTTGGGTGCCAAAGTAAGTTTTCAGGAAATCTTAGTTCGGATTGATTCTAGAAAAACAATTTTTCTCATTACATTTTTGTTTTTTAGTTGATTGTAAGAAAACTTATCGAAAACCCAGCTCGAAAAATCCATCTATCTTATAACATTTTCTCAGCTTTCTGATAAAAGTATTGAAAAAATTGCCAAAATTCATGCAACTTCCGAAAAACAGCTTTTTACGTTTCAAATGCGATTTCAATGAATTTTCGAGAGTCGAAACAAAAAACTAATATTTTCATCGAAAAGCTGAGACAATTTCACGTAACAAACATAATTTCAATATATTTTCTCAACAGTGTAAGCATGTGAAAAAAATACTTAAAAAAAAATAAAAAGAAACAAATGAAAAATACCTTAATTGACAGCTGCCAAAATAATAGAGAAAACCATCTGAAAAAATTTGAAAATTTGTTTTTCAACACGCATTTGAAGCTGTATGAATATCATAAAGATCCCAGATAGTGAATCCCAAAATTGTCCGATATTTAATGGAATGGCTCATATATTGGCTCATATACACATATATATACGATTATACGCAATACGATAACGGATCGAAGGGGCCACAACCGAGATCACGAAGCCTTCTCGGCCACGCTACAGTTACAGGGTCGCTAGAAATGGTGAGATGGTTGGCATCGCGTACGCGTTCCAGTTTGCTATATGTGGGCTCACGTCTATATACGTAAAAATGTATCTATACATATATATATATATATATGTAGTATAGACGATGCGAAAGTACAAATGCGATATATCTCGCGTAACACGAGATTGGCTTGTCCATAGGTTTGTGGGCTCTCGGACGGCTGTTCCAAGTTCCAACCGAGAACCCGACGATCCGATTCCGTGCGTACACATTGTATATGTACCGGCAACTCTAGTTGCTCCGGGCTGTACGCAACGCGGCAAACCCAACGCGAGGATACGCCCCATCTTACATAGGACATAACGTACCGTTATATTATTTATAATCTCAGGCGTTTGAATTTAACGATTATCGAAACTCCATCCTTCGGCATGAAAAATCTCATATTGCTGTCGATGATATTTTCGACGAATTAAATGTTTCTCCAACATTCATTCCACAGAGTGAGAAAGTAAAGAAATGCATGTTCCAAACTGAATTAAGAGGGTCAGAAACGTTTGAGGTGTCCGCTACGAGTGCGAGAGAGACAGCGTCATCGGCGCTCGCGGCGGAGCGAGAGAGAACGTTACCTTAAAAATAGAGGGAACCGACTGTAAAGAAGTTATTTTACGCCGACCGGAATAACAGCGCTCCCATTCACTATACATTCAAACAAAAATTCGTCAACATACCTCAATATATACACTCTCGAATAAAACCAACTTCAATTCAATCGGACCAATAGTTTATTAGATAATAATTCTCAAAATTCACTTATTTTTCAAATGAGCTAAACTCAGTTCGAATCATTGACTTCCATCTATATAAGGTTTAGTTATTGAATTATTTTTCTTTTTAATGCGAAATAGATATCTGGTAATTTTCACTATGTCGGGAAAAGATACAAAAAAAGAAATGAGGACGAAACGGAATAAAAAAACAATCTTCCGTAAGCGTAAATGTTGCCATTAAGATTGAAGAAACAGTCGGTCGGTAGCGTCGACAGGATGTGTCACCCCGATGCGTGTTACTAGTGTTCATTACAGGTGTCGCAAGCCATGAAGCGGAAACGTTACTGAATGGGCATCGAAGTCTCCGGCGATTCAAGTAAGGACATATATATAGATATCTGTCCATATACAGGGTGGGGCACTAACTGTTGCCACCTCAAATATCTCTGCAATTATCGCGTCGCAAATAAATGTTCCAAGCAAAAAAAATGTAGGGTCCGAAAGGGGTCATCAAATACGACCAGTTTTTTTTTTCATTTCAGTGGAGGCGCTGACGCACAGTGAAGGTCACCTCCACTTTTTCAAATTGTATGGTACCTTTTTCATTCTACCATCCTGTAGGGCATCGCAAAATATTCCATTCAATTATTTTGAAATTAGATGCTTAATTTGGTACCTCAAAAGCGGAAACAAATGAGCCACCCGAGAAACTTCGTCGCTCGACTGCTGCGACATTTTCTCATGAGACTGTACAAAAAAAATGTTTGTTAATTTTTTTTCGTCGTCGCATATTTTTGTATGAATTTTCAGTCGCAATGACCTTTAAACCAGAAAATAAAAACAAAAGTGCTTACCAACGTTTCGATCAACGTAGTCTGTGAAGGTGGGTCGATTTCGTCCGGAGCAGTGTTTACTATTTCGGTACAAAGGCCAGAGAGGGATTACCGAGCTGAAACTTGGTAACAGTCTCGCGTATTCGGACACAAAATGCCTGTCACAGCATTTCAGCCTCCACGAAATAGGGACTTTACTGTATCTCTCTTTTCTAAAACCGAAAATAAACCTAAATCGTCTTGCTGACAGTCGATAATAAAGATTCATCCCGTCGGTATGTTATCGACGGAGATTATTCTCATTCGTACAGCTCGAAGACGCTGCCCAATCAGCAGCAGGCTTTCCCGAGCTGCTACAACGATTATAATCATCGTGGAAGCCACCGCGAGGGGTCGCCTCGATCGTGTCCGAGAGACACGACCCTCGGTCGCGGCCGCACGGCGGTTTCTTCATATTCCAAAATAATAAAAAAAACAGATTTAAATTCCGTATCGAAAAGTTTGTTAAACAAAAAAATCGTCGAACCATTGGAAGAAACCGTCTGTGCGACTACGATTCGACCTTGGACAGTTAAAGATCGTACAAAACAACTATCCCGCGCCATACGCTATTTTTCTCTCCCCTCCCCCGCCCCCCTCTCCGACCCTCGCGCAAACCGCGAAGCTTTTCGCTTCGCCGACGATCGGCGGCGCTCTCTTCATTCATCACAAAAACGTGAAAATGGCGTCTACGGAACAAGTCGGTCTCAACAAAACTTGGGAATTATCGTTGTACGAGCTTCATCGAATACCACAAGATCCGATAACCGACAACACAGAAATCGCGGTCAGTCCGCGAAGCTTACACAGCGAACTCATGTGTCCGATTTGCTTGGACATGTTGAAAAAAACAATGACGACGAAAGAGTGTCTACATCGCTTCTGCTCCGACTGCATCATCACAGCGCTACGAAGCGGCAATAAGGTATGTTTAGTTTTTTTTTTTTTTTCACGTATCTACGTAGGCTTTGTTGTTGTTGTTGTTGTTTTTTTTCCATTGTATATGCATTACGTTGTTTGTTTACCTTTTTGGTGAGTAATGAAATTTGTGTTTGGAGGTTATGAAATTGTGTCGGTGATTAATTAAAGGTTGTTGACCTGTTGACGGTCGACTACTGCAACTAGGAACGTTGAGGGTTATGAATGTTGTGACATTAGTTGACATTTTGGTTTGTTTTGTTTTGCATTTTGTGTTGAGCATTTTTTTTTTTTTGCTTTCTGGGTTTGACTTTTTTTTTTTTAGCTGAGCAGAGTAGAATTATTGTTGTTGATTGTTATGGCAATAAGCATGATTTGAATAGAGAGGAGAGAGCAGGATTGGAAAGTTTTTTGTTATTGGTGTTTCAAATTTATCGACTATTTTATGCGAATGTTTATTGGAATGTGCGGTTATGTTTTTTTTTCGTCCCTCATTTCGTTTCGTCGATGCGAATGAAATGAAGTGAGATAGTCTTTGCGGTGATCGTATTGGCGACGATGGGTTATCGATGATTCTGTAGACTCGAGCGCTTTTGGTCTGAGAAAGATAATCGATTGCGACAATTCTAACCTATCAAAACCTGGAAATTTTGTTTCAATCAGCGACTGAGATAAATCGCCGTTCGGCCAAAGGTTTTGTTCTTTTTACAAACACGGCTGAACTATTTTTTGTTATCATGAAGAAATATAAAGTCGAATAATGAAAAAAAATATAAAAACTTATCGTTGAGTCGACGAATTGAGGCGATGGACCGCATACGCTTTCTTGCATCGCAGCGAGCGTCGATAGCGCTTTCTCTTTTCCGCTGGACCATGTATTCCCTCGAACCAAATTTTGAATTTTTTTCTATTTGTCTCGTTTCAGGAATGTCCGACGTGTAGAAAAAAGCTTGTGTCGAAAAGATCGCTGAGGCCGGATCCGAACTTTGATCTCCTGATACAAAAGATATATCCGAGTAGGGACGAGTACGAGGCTCATCAAGAGCGAGTAATGGCAAAATTGAACAAATCTCATTCCCAAGCGGCTCTGGTTAATTCGATAACCGAGGGTATCAAACTTCAGAGTCAAAACAGGCCTCAGCGTTCGAAAAAAAATGCCAACGAATCGGAAATACCGAGCAACGTCACGTCCTACAACAACACGCCCAACGTCAGTGCGCCGGCCACTCCGACGCCTGGTGCGACAGCGGCTAATCAGAGCGATTCGTCGCAAAGCGCGACGGGTCCTATGAGCAGCAACGTCGGTCCTGCGATCAACAATTCGAGTTCGCAAAATTCCAACAGCGTTTCGCAACCCGCCAGCAGTCCAGCGATATCGGGCACGACGTCGAGAAACTCCACGACGCCGTCGCCGAATCCGGCTAATCAAATTTCGAAATCCGTGAAACGTCAGAAAAGCGTGCAAAATTCGGAAAACGATTCGTCGAGCGCCGAAGCTGAGACACCGGGTGGCGAATCGATGGTAGACACCGAGGGCGAAGGCACCAGCGAACCGCTTATGCTCAATGAAATTGAACTTGTTTTCAAACCGCATCCCACGGAAATGGCCGG
Source organism: Diplazon laetatorius (assembly GCA_963662125.1). Taxonomy (NCBI): domain Eukaryota; kingdom Metazoa; phylum Arthropoda; class Insecta; order Hymenoptera; family Ichneumonidae; genus Diplazon; species Diplazon laetatorius. Next base: position 8,448,250 of record OY759160.1, on the reverse strand, counting down.
TGACAATTCGCTGATAAAAGCGCTCAAGGAAAATAGCATTCGGTACATCAAAACACCGGCGCACGCGACTGGTAAGCCATCGATTGAACTTTTCAGTTTCGCTGATGAAAGTTTCGAATTTTTCAGCGATGGGCATTTGTTCGATGAAAATGTATTTCAAATACTTTTCGGACCAAATGATGTTGGATTTTTACAGGATTTATTAAATATTTCATTGATAAATTATTATAGAATTGATAAATTCATTATAGAATAATAATACACGTAAATTGGTCATAATTGTTACAGAAATATGAAAATATGAATTTTTGCGTGAGAATTGATCATAGTTATTCGTCTGAAAAAATTATTTAAAATACATTTTCATTGAACGATATTTTTTTCTTTTTTTATTCGAATTACATTTTTTTGGAAACCCAAATATACGAATTATTTTTTGGGTAATTGTGCAAAAAGTGGACAACAACTCCAATTTTTTTTTGAGACACCTATGTTTTAGAGGACACTCTTTCGAGTAATTTTATATAAATATTATACGGGCCCGGAAATCACGTCTTCGTATTATTTATAGCGTATTTTAAAGTCACTTAAGTAACTTCGATTATATGATTTTTCGGTTCTTACGGGCTAGGGTAATTTAGTTTAAAAATAATCAGTTAATGGATTTTCTGTAAAAAATAATCGGAATATCGATTTTTTGCAGAATAGATTTTATTTCTCGGATAGAAAACCATTATCATATATGAAAATTTCGGAAAAACTGCATTTTTTTTCAAAATTCAAAAAATTACAATAAAATATTGAAAAAAAATAGTTCCACTCCAATTTTATGAGAAAAGTTTTTCAATTTCGATAAGGTATCTGGAAAAAGAATTTCATTCAATTTAAGAATGGCAAACTAGCCGTTACCTCTTGATAAAAAAAAAATCTAAAAAATCTAAAAAAAAAATAATAATAAGGTCGTAGGATCTGAAAAATACTTTTAAAAAATCATCGACTACATCGGAAGATAGAAGATTTTTAGCTGGCTGAATTGACCTGACTCTCCCGATAAAATATAAAATTACTCGAAAAATGTGATTATTCATCGAATAATAATCGTTATGTGATATTTATCGTTTACTTTGCAGTCGATCATCTGAGCAAGTACCTGGCGATGCGATTGACCCTGGATTTGGACACCGAATTGTCCGAATCCGACAGATTATTGAATTTTTGCATCTACATAGCTCCGACTCCGGGCCAGTTGGTCGTTCTGAGCGGTTCGCAAACGCTCCGTCAGGTCAACGACAAATTTTGGCGCGTCAATCGTCCCCTCGAGATGTATTATTCGTGGAAGAAGACCTAGGGACGGCTTCAAAATTTCACATCGGAGCCAAGCTAGTCAGGTTGTTCTCCGAACAACGTGTCGCGCTTCGTCGCGCGCGCGCGTCCGATCCACGCGGACGGACGAGACGAGCGACGAGACCCCCCCCCCCCGAGTCCATTGAAACGATGAGTTTCCAATCTGTGACTCCTTCGAAATCACGAATCCACACAATCTTTCGCAACTCAAAGGGTTATTTATCCAGTTGTTTGCGAGAAAATTTTAAAATTAAAGGGATTTTCATGTTTTTTTTCACCATTTTAACATAATTTTATCGGAATGCACTGCATAGTATCAATTACAACGTATATCGAGGTACTTGTGTAAATTTTTTCATTAATGAATTTTAAAATTTGGGGGAGATATCGACGTTGTTCAAAAATAATTTTTTTTAATTGAAGATCAAGTCTGAAATTAAAAAACCAAAAAAATTGAGTTGGTACAATATCAAACGCAGTTCACGAACGAAGGGCTTAGCAAAATTTAGGTTTTTCCAAATAACGTCGTCGATTTTTGCTAATTTTTGAAATCTCAAAAATCGATTTTTTTTGGAAAAATCGACGACGTTATTTTAAAAATCAAAATTTCGCTGAACCCTTCGTTTACGTACTGCGTTTGATATTGTACCAACGACATCTTTTTGATTTTTTCTGATATGCTCATCGCAAATGATATTTAAAAAAAACTATCTTTTTTTTTGAAGATGATTTTTTAATCTTTAAAAGGTGGTTTGGGACAACCTCAAAATATGAAATTTTGTTTATGAAAAAATTCACACAAGTACCTCAATGTATGCTAAAATTGATACTGCACAGTGTATTCTAATAAAATTATGTTAACATGGCAAAAAAAAAAAAAATCATGAAAAATCCCTCAATTTTCCCGCAAACAACCCCATACAACCCCTCAAAAGCGACGAGTGTCAGGATTGTCAATGACGAAAAAAAAAAAAAAACAAACAAACAAATAAATAAATTGAAGCGACCAATCAATTTGCGATTGCAATTCGCAAACTCACGGACTTACACGTAACTTGTATCAAAGCGAAAAAAAAAGAAAAAACAAAAAAAATTTTATATTTTAATGTAGACGAGAATAAAGACGACGTTGTGATAAGTTTGAATGGCATTTGTTGAAAAAAAAAAAATGTTCCCTCGTTCCGAGCATTCGGAGAACCGACGACTGGATGAATAATAGAACGTTGGATAACCAGTCCGACGTTCTCGTCAATAATCCAACGATTCTTCGTTATTCCCCTGTTACCCACATTCCGCCCGAGGGATCAATAAATCTGTGCGCCGTAACGTTGAACGAACGCGTATAATTATACTTTCGCGATTATTCTGCGGAAAACGTTGTTTCGCATTGCCCAAATAGACAGCCCGAAATGATTGACTGATCAATCATTCGACCGATGTAATTTTGTTGTTTCGTAACTAACCGAAAGTCTCAACCGCGATGGATATCGACTTTCACCGTCCGAATCAATTACGAAGCGAGCAGGGAGGCCATATACTTTTGGGAATAGTTTTTTTTCTTTTTTTCATTTTTTCTTTCAGTTTTTGAAAAACGAATTATACAAAAGTATGAAAAGTTAAATTTTCATTAAAGATTTCTAAAAATTGATTGAGTTATATCTGCTGACTAATTTTTATGAATCAATGAGCGCATTGCTGAATCCAACATACGCATCCAAAAAGCATCATAAGAGGACAGAAAAAAATCTCGCAGATTATCGCAAAGTTTTCAAATGTAAAAACTTAACCAATCGAGCGCTACCAAAATACTGGTCCGTTCGAGCTAATTTTTTCGGAAATCGGAGTGATATTTTTCTCAGGACACTCTAATGTATTAGGTGTAAAAGGTAACATACATTTGGTCGTCCTGAAAAAAAAATATGACTCCGATTTCCCCGAAGAGCATCACGGTCAAAGTATCCTGCATCCGTAGAGTCGTGCTAAAAAATGAGCTCGATCAAACCATTATTTTGGTAGCTCCCGATTTTCAAAGTTTCTACGTTTGAAGACTTTGAAAATCCGAATTTTACCCTTCTGAACTTTGATCGTTCTGAATTTTGAGCCACACTCAAGCATGAATCAATCGCAGTTGATAAGAATCGAATCCATTGCCGAAAAACAAAAAATGACGTGTATGAATTTTCTGAAATTCGTCGATACGTTAATTAATCCATGAATAATTAATTCTGCCGCATTGCCCCACGGACCAGGAGAAAGAATTATAAAAATAAAAAATACAAGAATTATTAAAAAAAAAAACGAAACTATCTCGACAATGCGGCAGCTTCAAAAAAAAAAAAAGAAGAAGAAAAACAATTCTCGCTAATTATATGAGTAATAAAGTAAGGCCGCGTTAATTGGCCCTGCACGCGGGGCGACGGGCCGGCGGGTGGAGGGGGAGGAGGGAGGTAGAAAAATATAATTGCGAAATTAATTTCCGTATCGCAACTTGGCGCGCATCCTTGAACAAGATATCTGGGAACAGGTGGTGCATCTTTGTTGGGTCGTTCCCGCATTACTATTTTTTTTATCTTTCATTATTATTTTTTTCAATCTTTTGTTATCTTGATTTTTTTTTTTTGCACATTTTTCCACACGAGAAATCATTGTTTTTCGTCATACGAGATAAATAGGCACATTTTTGTGAGCGTGTGTGTGTGTGTGTGCTGCCAGGTAAAAAAATTATGTATAAACTATGCATGGGATTGGGCCTATACAGTCTATGCACAGATTATATATAGGGTGTTCCACGTGAAACGGGATCGATTTCGAACGCGAGTCTCTTGTCAGCATTTTTTGTTTATTTTTATAAAAATATTTTTAAAAAATCGAATCTTTGATTGTGTGTCTCTTGAGTGTCGATACAGCAAAATTGAAATCTGGCCAGTGCTTTTTTACGGGAAAAGAGCTCGCTTTTCAACGAATGGAATATTAATCCGATGTGCAAAAAAAATTGACAGCCAAAATTGTCGGTGTATTCACTCGACGTAAATCGGTACGTTGACATCGTCATAATCGCCATCATCGTCTTCCGTGTTTGCTGACGAACAGCTCGAGTATTCCAACGACGACAATGATTCTTCGTTGTTCTCGTAATCCGGAAAATCGTAGGATGGTCGACTCCCACTCGGCACGATAACCATCGACTTCGTTGGAGCACAATTGTTATTCGTCCTGAAAGTTTTATTCGTTCGATAGGCGTGATTCAATTCTATCGAAGATCTGTACCGAAAAAAAAAAAATCGTTAAGGGGGGTGACCAACAATGAAACCAACTTGGATTCAATTAGACCAATAGTTATTGAGATAATAATTGCCCAAAATTCACCTATTTTTCTTTATTTTATAAAAAGAAAAAAAAAAGATGAGTCGAAGCTCGGAATAGAAAAAATGTAAAAAAAAAAGATAAGAAATAAAACTACGATAATAATATAGTTGCTAGATACACGTAATAACAGCGAGTGCAAAGGCCATATATGGGACGTCCCGCGAGAAAAGTGACCTAGGCGCTAAAGGAAACTTTTTGGAACGGGCGGTCGAAGTTAAATAATCGATAAACCCCTCACTTTCCACCGTAATAACGATTTGAATTTTGCAGATGTAAAGTTCATTTTTGTTCGTTACGAAAGAGCGGATCGAAGACTATCGGTCACCCCAAAAACCTGAAAAATCGACTTTTCGCTCATGGGTTGCCTTCCTCGCGGAACGTCACGTACTTTACTCACGCCGTATCGTCGGGTTGCTTGTACCAAAGCGGATAATCCGAGAATTTTGAATTTTCGTGAATCACGAAATTGTCGATCGGCAGTGGTTTCACCTTCGCCAAGGAAAGTGGAAACAAGAAAAAAATCATCATTCACATTTCATGGATGACGAATTATCAATGATAAACATTTCAATTTATCGGGCGTCATTCTTTCGGTGAAATTGTTTTTTTTTTTAATTTTCAATAACTTTTGAGATATTCGAAAAAAAAAATTAATTTATCTATTCAATTTAATCATAATTTAATTATTCAATTTTGTAAATTCATAATTATAATTATTAATTGATCCACAATGTTGTAAATTAATTAAATTATGATTGTTAATTTTTTTCAATCTTATACATTTTTTATCTTATAAATTGATTAATAATTGTGATTACTAATTAATAAGATTGAATCGATATTAATGAGCGAAAGGGGACTCAGGTCGATGGTCCATTGGCAACCACGTTGCGGAACAATAATTCAAGGGGTCGTTATCTGATTGTTTAGAGAAAATTTGAGGAGTCTTTCATCGACCGAAAAAAAAATTCGTCATTGATTAATGGCAGAAAAAAAAATGTTGAATGTCAGCGTGTAACGTACGTGGAAATTCGAAGATTCCACTGTAGAATCCAAAAGGGCGGATACCTGACGAGCGTAATGCTCCGTTCCGGCCAATCTTTCCAATCTGACGAATTCACAAGATATATATATATATATTTTCTTTTTAACAAGGTTGTCGAGCAGCGGAATAGCGGAAGAAATATATTGCGTTTCCGTGAGCGGGGTTTACATTACAAACGTGAATGGCACGGTCACGTGGGTTCATATATCCGCTCGAACAAATATTATACGCGAATAAAACGGCCTTTAAACTCAACATCCGGAGCCAGAACCGAGAGAGAATTGTATGGTTATAAAAGCCGACCCCATCCACACTCTAACTACATATATATGTATATTCTTGTATATTATACTTTTTATATATATACATATATATTTAGGATGGTCCTTATATGGGGCTCGGACAAATTTTGACCGGGCCGCCTTCTAGATTGGCGCCAAATAATTTTTTTTCAAAAGTTTCCACAATTTGCAGCCCTCTATCTTTGAAAATAGCCATCATCAGAAGGGATCGGTTTTCCCTTTGAAACACACAGGTTTTACAATTGCAAGCCTTTACGAGAGTTAAAAAAATCTAAATTCGCCGTTTTTAACCTTTTTTTTGGGCGATTTTTCTGGGTTATGTACGGATTGAGATGAAATTCGGTATGCAGACGTAGATCGGTGATCTGAAAACGGAAATAATATTTTTGGGAAAAAAAAAAATTTCCAAAAATGAAATTTTGAAAAAAAAAAAAAAAAAAAATCCCAAATATCAATGACTACTAAAGAATGCCTACGTAACCCTATCGTGTCCGTGCCCAACACGCTCTTGACTACTTTTGTCTTTCATATTTTCATGGATTCCATATGCTATGAGCAAAAAGAAACTACTTTTCAAGAATACAAAAAAAATTAAGTTCACCAAAAAACCAAAATAAGAGAGAAGGAAAGAACCCAATAAACCCAATGAAATCCCACAAAACCCGAAGAGTTCGAAAAAATGAGAGATGATAAAGAGGTTGCAAGATTCCGATTTCGGTTGCCTCAAAAAGGGTTGAAAATGACGAATTTCGATTAATATTATTTTTTAATTTTCATTCTCGAAAAGTTGTTTATTTTAGCCTATAGAACACAAATCCATGGTGAAATCGAGGAGGGCCACGGAAATCGTAATATCCCCCTAAACGTGAAATAATCTCACTCGTGAACCATCTGTCTGGTAAATTCGAATCTCGGTGCTGCGACAGCCGGAAATTCGGCTTTTGTTGTTTCACCATTGCGACCCGTGCGTTTTTTCGTCGACGAAACATCGTAAAACTTTCCAAAGTGTACAGCCACGTCTTTCGGTATCCCGGAAGTCGATCGGCCGTTTCTCGTTCTCGCTTGTTTCCCGATAAGCCCAACCCTTCTCGACAAACACGTCGGTGCAATACGCAATTTTTCGTTACACGATCTATTCCGTCTGCAAAAACGATCGAAAATAAACGAAAATAAATATTCCACGAGTAACGAAATCGGCAATTGATTGAGAAAAAAAGCTGCAAGTTGAAACTTGCAATTTGCTTTTTCCGAAATTGTAGATAGTGAACGAAGATTCCTTTATGAGGAAGCCAAAACAAAAAAAAATGTTAAAAAATAATATTTAAGGGAAATTTTGGAATTGGAAAAATGGAAAATTGCCATTTTATTGATTTCCCACAATTCTAACCTGTCGTTCGTAGAAACGTTCGTCTGTGACATCGACACGTCAACTTCAAAATTATCAGACCCGGTGAGACTTTGACATGCGTTATCACGGTTTTCGAAAGTCGTAAAGCTTCGTCGTTTTCTCGACGTCATGGTTAACCTGTTCGTTTATCGTTCAAACGATACTTTTGTGAACTAATACCGATAATTTTGTCATCATAATCTAATGCCCAACTGTGTGTCGCTTAACCACCGCGAAAAAAAAAACAAAACAAAAGAAAAACAAAATAACAAACGGTTTTCACTTTTATCTCGCTCGACAGAAACGTCAAAACAAAATTTTCCGACGCCCCTCGAAAACGTTCATTTTGTTCTCATGCTTGTGTGGAGCCTCGGAGTGAAATCGGTCACTTTGCGCCCTGTCCGCATGCATAAAATGGCGCGTTTTCGAGGTACGTCGGTTAAAAACGAAATCCACCTCGACAAAAAGTTTTTGTTCATCAATCTTTGGGATAGTCGTCAAATATAGATGTTATGACATCCCGTATCATGTTTTTCTAACCTTTTTTAAGGATGTATGAACAGACACAATCCTAGCCAAAAATACGCCAATCTGAGAAATCTCGATTGTAACTGCTTTGTGAATACCAGATAAATTCATAATCATCAAATATCATCAAATAGATATTATCACATCTTGCATAATGTTTCATCTTGTATCCGAAAAACTTTAAAGTGGCCTAATTTTTCATACTTTTACGTACATTTTTCGAGAACCAGACGGACGATCGATCTGAATTTTTTTGTGGACATTCATCAATCTTCATTCCACACACTGAAATTTTTTCAAAATTTTTTCGATGCCAGTTCTATGCGTTTATCGTCGATAATAGCCTCAATGGCCTCATTTCCCATAAGAACACATGTTAAATTTCATACAGCTATAACCTCCAAACGGGACGGACAATCGTTTTAAAATGTTCCATGTTGTTTCAAAATTATGAAAGCTACTGACTGTAAAAATTTCCAAAATTTTCTTGATACTTTGACACATGTTTCATACATCCTTAATCATCTCTTCTCTTCTTTTTCTTTTGCTTCCTAGGTGCAAACTTCCTAGTGCCCCCTTAACAAATTATCAGCGACCCCGGGATCTCTACGTCCTACCCAGTCCTTCATTTCACTTTGCCACACACCTTCGCATCTCACCTGGGTCGCTTATTCCGTACCTCGGAGACCCTCCACGCAGCGTCGACTGACGCTGCAGCTCGTGCCAACTATGGTAAAGTTCATTGCACCATATGCAGCAGCCCAGACTCGCAGCAGCAGCAGCAGCAGCAGCAGCAGCAGGGGCAGCAATAAGCGACAGTCGTAGCCGTAAAACCGTGAGGTCCGCATATACACATACGTGCGATGCTGGAAACCACGTTATCTCTCGAACTTGCCCAAGGTGTCCCCATAAATAAATACAATCGGTAAGAGTAACGAAGAAAGAAATAGAAAAGTGAAAAAAATAAAATGAAATAAAACTGACATTCGATGTGATAATGCACGTCGAACGGCAGAATGCAGTCGCAAAGATTTTATCGGAAACTTCCTCCTGTGATAACAATATCATTTACGATCGAACAACCGAACAATTCGAATCGCGATATGTGCGTTTTCGTACGATACTATTTTTCTCGCTCCCTTCGCGATATTTCAAGAGCGTTAAGAATGTGCGTCGTAGAATATCATGAAAATAATGTTTTTTTTTCACAGCTTTCATCATTACGAAAAAAAAACTTTGGAAAATTTTTCAAAACGATCATCTTAATCGTAGTTTACATACAATATTCATATTTAATAAAAACAACAACAAAATAAATGGTACAGGTATCATTTATCAAGTTGTCCATTATAGGGAAGTTATAGTAATGACGCCGAAAATTGAAAATCGGTTTTTTCGTCAGATCTTCAGGTTTCGAGGTCATTGGGGTCGTTTTAGCGTATTTTGTTCTTTAGTTTTTTTAGTTTTTTAGTTTTTTAACAAAAATCGTAATTCAAGAATTTATATTGGAGGGCAGCAATTTCCAAGTGACTAACTAATTGTAAGTGGAAACAATATAAATACTTTGTTGTTGTTTTTTTTTCGTTGCCTTGAATGGAGCATGTAAATTCGTACCGTTTAAGAATTATTAAGATGCAAAGTAGAACCTTCCTCATGACTTTCTCATCATTTTACACATTTGCCAAAAATTCCTCTACGAGAAACTAAATTCAATAAGGAATATATATTTCATAAAGTCCAATATAAAAAAAAACGCGACGTTAAATAGCAACACTATTGATAAGGATAAAACTATCAAATTTCCCCGAACACGGTTAATCTCCGCATTATCGACAATTAATAACGATAATAATAAATTTCAACTCGCGAATCGGAAAGTTACTAGTGAGGTCCGTAAAGGGTCGAACACAAAATAAACATGAACAGCCAGCTATAGGCAGTACTAGCCATAATACTAGCACTGATATTCATGGGCACTGCCAACCATGGACTAACCATGGGCACTACTAGTTATTCATAGTATCATCTCGTCGTCATAAAAATTCATGAAACTGCATCGAGGTTCTTCGTGTGACCAAACAGATGGATTTTATTCGTTCGTCGAATTTTTATTTTCATTGTCATATTTTTCATTTCAATTTTATTTTATTTTATTTGTTTTTTTTTTGTCTCAAACAAACGCGCCGAGGCACACATCGCGCGAGGGTGAAACTGAAAAAAAAAGTGATTGCCAGAAGATTGGCGCCAGTCGTAGAGGCGAGTCCGTCGGACTTACCGGTGTGGGGCGTAGGAGGGTATTGCACGAGGGTTCGAGGATTTCGCCCTTCGAAAAGCTCTTTGATCACTTCGTAACGTGCGGAAGCCCGAGAGCCCGAGTCGCAACGAACGATATCGATGATCCGTCGATGCTAGAAACGCGAGACAAGAGAAACGAAAAAAAAAAAACGAACGTAACGTTTGGCGTAGTAAGAGAGTTAACTCCCCCCTTCCCCATCCACCCCCGCCCTGAAAATCGATGAAAACGCATTTAACCTGGCACACAGGGGTCCAACTGACCCCAACCAGAATTAACCCTAATTCAATAATTTTATTCTTCATTTTTCGGAATAAATACCTTTTTTTTTCAACATCCACTACCAGGATATTTTTTCTCTTCTGGATGTAGAGTATTTTGAGAGTATCCAGTTCAATTTTTAGATTGAAATAATGAAAGATGAGAAAGTTTCGATTTTTTCTAGTGAAAATCGCCAATATAGCGTTTTTGAATGAATTTTGAATTTTTGAATTTTGAATTGAAAGATGAGAAAGTTTCGATTTTTTTCTAGTGAAAATCGCCAATATAGCGTTTTTGAATGAATTTTGAATTTTGAATTTTGGATATTATTATTTCGAAAACTATTAGTACGATTGAATTCAAGTTAGTTTTATTCGAAAGTATATGGACCATTCTACCCAAATATGGGCATCGGTTTGGATGACCCCCCCCCCTCAGAATCTTTTCCAATTTTTTTAGGATGTAGTCCATGATGACTTGCATCTACCTTAATTTGTTCAGATTTTTTCCTCCATTATTTTGGATGTAATAATTATGGGCATTTCGTGACATTGCCGTTTTTCTTTTTTTTTCAATTTAATTTCTTAGTATTTTATCGAAAATAAAAATTACACTTAGAGTGCACTTCTATGTGAAATTATCTCAACTTTCCGAAAAAATTATTGATTTTCAGTTTCAACTGACTAAAAGCTCACAAAATCGATCTTCAATCATAAAAAGCTATTTTTCAGGCATTGCGCATGTCTGAATTTTTTTTTCAATATTTTTTTCAGAAAGCTGAGAAAATTTCACATGATACATGTCAAATTCACGTTGGGCGCTCTGTAAAAACTGCTTGAATCGATGAAAATTCGAAACCATGGTACCTCTTAAAGGGAGCATCGGAGAATATACGATCAGCCTTAAGGCACAAAATAATTTTCCAATGAATTAGTTTCTCTTTCGTTTTTCTTCGAATACAGAAAGAAGGGAAATAACGATGAAGATTTTTTTCCCGGCTAGGCTTATGAATCGATGTAGTTGATTCGCGTGTGTGCAAGGTAGCCGCGGCTCGTTTAACACCCACGAAGCAAATCCAGTTAGGCAGACTGCCAACTAGCGCTGCCTCGTCTCCCGAACGACGCGGCCCTATCTCGAAAGCCGCCTTTACGTTACGACGTGCCTGAATATTATACCACCCGAGCGCACACATTGTGCGGGTCCAACAGAACACTGTAGATATATGTATACCTGAAAGGCTAACTGCGGCGGTAGAGACAACGCAGTGCCGAGAGAGATAGCTAAGTTATCTTTAGGTATCTTTGTCCTTTTCCGTACAGTGCTGGAAGATTATTCCAGGTTCTACACACCAGGTATTATACACAGGTCTTGAAAACTCCGACGATTTGGCGTAGTACGGATGAATAAAAATTTGTGTTGTTTCTCGTAGTCGCCGCAAGTAGAGCGCGCCACCGGTGCTAAGGTGACGCGTGAAAAGAGACGGAAGCAGATTGTCGATCTCTTTTCAATAACCCAAGCGCCGTTGTACGAATCAATACGATTTCACCACTTTGAAGCAATATCAAAGCACGGACGTTGATATCGTTGATCCATCGTCAAATATACACAACCTCCGCGTGACCATTCGCCAGAACCCGTGGAAGGTCTCGATAACTAAGCCGGAACGCAGGTTAATAGCTCAAGCACGAGGTTATCACAAAAATGAAAGGTTATGTTTGTTACCCGCGCCCGCGTTACCTCAGTTTCGGTGGCGCCCTAGTCGTGGCGGCTTCGAGAATACAAAATGAATGAAATACAAAATTTCATTCGGCCGATCTTCCCCCCACCACTGGAAATTTGGAGGAGTCTTAAAACCGCGATACAATAATTTTCAGTGGTTCAGCCGGACTTTATATTTTTAACCGACTGTACGGGGTGCGAGCGAGACGGATATACTCCGCTGAGCTGTCCCCCCAAGTCCCCACACCGAAACAGTAAGCGTTCCCGGTATACATAAATTTCAGTGAATTAGAAGAGCCGTCTCCTTGGCTCGTCTGCTTCTGTTTAGACCTACAGCGCCACACCGGTGTCTCGGATTCTAACTATCCGGCACGGCGCGATATATCGTCCATAACAAATGAACACTGTGGCCTCTATTCATAAATCCCATCGTCGGTCAGTATTTCGCTCCCAAAAAAATTATGAAAACCGAAAAAAAAAAAATCGCATATTCAGAACGACTAATCAACGGCACTAGACAATTAGCTGACGTTCTCGTGTGGCTTGTAGTTTAGAATACAATATTAGCTTGTACCACGGACAGTTCTAACCTAAGTTAAAGACGCATTGATGTCCACGAAATAGTTTGTCGCAATGAAAAAAATATATTCGTGACAAGTGTTGTTGGATTTTTCGCTTCCTCACAGGTGGAAGCTATGCCCGAAACGTTTGTATCAGGATTTTATACTTCGAAATGTTCAAAATGTACCGAAACATCCGAAAATTACATTCGGAGATAATGACCTTGAAATTTGAAACGTCTGTAACTCGAGAACGGTTCGAGCTACAGCGCTCAAATTTTGGACACGAGTGGGGCCTTGTGATATCTACGAAATGTGTAATTTTTGCGATAATTCACCGAGCCAATCGGATTTGACGACGTTTTTGAGATTTCCAAAAAAATTCGGTGACCACTCTGGCTCCCGAAAATTTTGGCAAGGGGGGCGGGGGTTGATGGGGTGTGGGTGAACCGTTTCCGTTTGAACAATTGACAGAAAAAATTGAACTTCCGGCGACCCGTGCAACAATCGAGATTTGAAACGGGACATCGGCCGCGTTCGGATAACTTCGTCTCGACTCGCCCGACGCGACTTTTAAATCGTTCGGACAGCCCCGACGATGGCTCAGTCTTCGAAGCGCGCTCGTGCAGTTTGGATATCACGAGGGGAGCATCCACGAATTCTCTCCAGCTTCATTAACAATTGCGCATTACAATCGTGAAGCGTTATCGCAGTGGCAATAAACGTTGTTTCATTGATTATTTTTTTGTATTATCACGACGTTTGTTTAATTTCGTTTTTTTTTTAACGGAGAAAAAAGCGGAAAAAAATGTGTCAAAGGTACGTGAAAAAAATTAAAATAATGATAATTACACATTACCTCGCTTATGGTTTAACACGGAACACTGACATCAACGATCTATTATTTATAGGTATATATTTTTTTTTCCGGGTTATAAATGTGTCATGGAACAGTGAGCGAAATATTTATTTATTTCTCGTTAAAATTGAGGAACAATTTATAGAATTATTCATTCGTGTTGATGACGATTGGGAAAAAAATTGTTTATCGATATTTATGATAACGATGGAAATTCAAAGGGTTCTCGACGATTGTATTGTTATTTTGGTCGAGAAATGTATTATTTTTTGTTATTATTTAATTTTTTTTTATTCGAGTAATTTTTCAAACAATACGCCGGCGTTTTCGGAAAAAGTGGTGAAAACCGTTTTCATAGTGAATTTAATCCTCTGTGAAATTATTCTCGTGGTTTTTTTCCAAATCTAAATATTTCATGAGATATTCCCAAAAAATGTAATTCAATTTTTTTTTAAAAATATCTTGGATCATGATTTGGCTCCTGTTTTTATCATTTTTTTTTTCACACGAATGAAGATGGTCTCGTTCTTTTACCGAAGAAAAAATTTCTACGGGGGACGCGAAAAAATTGATTTTCAACGAGCATCCTAATATAGAGATATATAATCATATGTGTATCCTTTTGCTTCCTCATAAAGGAAGCTATGTGAAGGTGGGAAATTTTTTTTTCGAGATCTTCCTGTCACCATGTTCAGAATGTGCCAAAACGTTGAGGTTGGTCGGTATTGCATTTGGGCCAAATCCATCGATAAGTTTTGATTTTTTGATATTTTGAATTTTTCGAAAAATCAAATTTGTAGCTATAACTTTCGTGAACTTTGACCAATCGAGCTCCAACTTTACAAAAGTATAGAACATCATTCAGCCGTGATGTATATCAAATTTTCCGGAGATCGTTTGAATGGTTCGGATTTGACAGGAATTCAAGTTTTTCGATTATAAGCCTCTGCCGATTCAAAAAGCTGCAAGTTGAAACTTGCAATTTGCTTCCTCTGAATTGCAGGTAGTGAACGAAGATTCCTTTATGAGGAAGTCAAAGCAAAAGTGCTTTCTCATAGCACCCTCATCCTTCCTTCCTCATAAAGGAATCTTCGTTCACTACCTACAATTCAGAGGAAGCAAATTTAAAGTTTCTTGCAGCTTTTCATTCATATTCTAATGAATCTTTTTTAATTTTGTGCAATCAAAATTGTAAAAGGAGAAAATACGTGATACACCGGTCCATGGTAGATGCGTCATGTGTCATACATACTCGTACAATTGAATCTCTGGACCGTCGTCGATTAAACATGCAGATTGATATGCTCTTCTGGTGATACGATGAATAAATCATAATCTCACGTTCGCGGATGATTGGATTATTTGAATCGGTCAGTGACGTTTTCCAGCTGAATCAATCGATGATCCACACATGTGTGACATTTTATCAAAGGCTTCGTCGGCCAATCCTGCGACCGAAAACATTTTGATTGTTGATCGAGCCCACGTTAATTGGGCTCGATTAAATTTACTCTTCAACTACCAACGATTCGATAAAAGGATGCGTTGCGTGTCGAATGATCTTTTGCCAGTCGACAATTTCCTTGAAAAATTCAACATCACGGACACGCGACCCTCGTTTTCCATATTCGGATGGCAAATATTATTTTGTCCCACGCCATTTTCATTCTGAGGATTAGCCCCGCTTGAGAGCACTTAGTAACCGGGGTCATTTGACACGCTTGCAGGGTCGCCCACGCAAAGCGTCGTATCGACATCCCTCATACATATGCATTAGGGTGGTCCTTATTTGGCCTTGAAAAGAAAAGTCTCACTACCCACCTTCCAAATGATTCTAGACCGTGAAAAATATATTTTTATATTTTTTTGCGGTTTTTAAATTCACCCTCTGCATTGCCTGAATTCATTTGTAATTTTTTCAAAATCATTTCCGACTTTAATTTTTTTATTTTTTACGTTATGTTTGCCGAAGAGCTGCCAAAATTTTCTGGTGCTTTTGGGGTATAATTTTTTACGGTATACATATTTTACAGATCCCTTTTCCCAACCTTTTTCATTAGAAAATGAATAAATGATTTTAAAAACGTTCAAATGAATTCCGGCAGTGCAGAGGGTAAATTTGAAAATTGGAAAAAAATAGGAAAATGACGTTTTCATGGTCTGGAATCATTTGGACGGTGGATAGCGAGATTATTTTTTTAGGCCAAATAAGGACTACCCTATAATGTATATACACGCGGTGCGATTTGATAGCGCAGTAAAGGTGCGACCGGGGCTTTGGCCGCGACAGCCTGATTGTATTGTGTGCACATATATAATTAAATTCTCCACAAAAAAGGTCTCTCGTGAAAATAGCCTTAATCCAATAATTCAATATTTACAGCTCCTGGGAGTTCATTGGATGAGATTAGAAAAATTATTTTTCGCCCATCCAGTCCACGTTATTCGCTTCAAACACCGTAACTGATTTTTTCAGTCTCCAAAGCTAATGTCGAGGACTAAAGAGGTGAAAAATATTATTTCAATCTCATAAAATGAACTCCGAGGAGCTGTGAAAAGTGAATTATTGGATCAAGGCTATTTTCACAGGACACCTTTGTTGTAGCAAATTCAATTAGCTCTAAAATATCCCCGTACATTTTTCTTGTGTAACGAAGGGTTTAGTAGTGAAACTCGTTTGAAGACGAATTTTTGTCGAAAATCGGTTTACAATGCTTGTAAGTCTTGAAGATATTACATTTTTTCACTTAACGCTCCGATACTTTGTGAAGGAAATTCAATTCCCTAGAGAATGGTATCCGGCGAATTCAGTTTCCAATCTTTTTTATTCGCCTACGCATTAAAAGAAGAAAAAAATGTATTTTTCCCGTGTTATTTAAACGGCAAATGGGACCCCCCCCCTTCAGAACCGCCAAAAAAAAATCTTTTTTAGTTGCCCTTTCGGGGGAATTTTTTTTTCGGCCTGTCACCAACTTCTGCGACCTGCGACATCAGAAGAAAAAAATTAATTGTTTTTTTGACACAGTCTAATATATATATATATGCATATATATGTATACCATCGGTCGGACACGTTCGGGGGTGGGGGTGGAATATCCGAACCAGCGGAAACACGCATACGCGTGTTTTGCCGAGGCCCTGAAAAGGCGTTATTTAGTTTTGTGTGAATAAACGCGAAGGCACGTGAGGACGGCAACTCGAAGCTTTCACACATTAGCCGTCTATGGTTAGTCACGAGTCACCCGCGCAACGCACACGAGCACCGCCATTGGGCGGAGGGGTGTATTCTCTCGCTTGCCCCTCTGCCCCCTGCCCCCATCGCGCGTGTATACCTATGGTATCGTCGAAGGTCCCCGTGAGGGGAGGAGACGAGGGTCCGGAACACAGGATGGGGAGAATGAAAAAAAAGAAGAAAAAGAAAAAAGTGAAAAAGGAAAAAAAAACAACGTTGTTGGCGTAGGGTCAGGCACGCTCGTACGTGTGTCAAAAGCGATACCCCCGGAAGGTGGAGAAAACAATAACGCGAAACTGCAAACGCGTGCATTTCGCTTGTGCAAGGTGCGAAAACGTTTTTTGGAAATATTTTTTTATTTAGAGATTTTGCAATCGCGAATTTTTCAGCTTTTGGATATTGACGACAATAACGTAGAATGAATTGATAATTTCATAAATGCAATTTGGCGAACTCTTTCTACGATTTTTCGGGAATATTTATTATTTGATTGATTAATTGTGTCGCATGAAATTTTTTATGCATGAGTGGAAACGCCAATTATTATCCGACAATTTGGGGTTCGGTTTCGGGGATCTTTATTGTATTGACGCAGCTTATAGTCCATATTGAAAAACAAGTTCCTGCATTTTTCCGGATTTTTTTGTCTATTATTTTGGCAGCTGTCAATTAAGATATTTTTCATTTATTTCGTTTTTAGGGTTCCGTACCTCAAATGGAAATGAAGGGAAACCTTGTAAGATTACTCGTGCGTCTGTCTGTTCGTCTGTGACAGCCGAAAAAAAAAATTCATTTCATGTATCATGTGTGGTATCATTTGAAAGGGTTGGCTATGCGAAATACAAAAATATTTTTTTTAGAATTTCGAAAAGCATATTTAAGAAGATATGCTGAAAATATGCGAAAATAAACCGTCATTACCTCTTTATTTCCGAAACTGCTGATCCTAAAGTTTTCGAAAAATCAGGGAATATAACGCCTTATTTTTCAAAAACTGTTCGAAAATGAATCGCAAAAGAAAAAAATTAAAAATATCTTAATTGACAGCTGCAATGATAAAACGACGAATAATTCAAATTCGCTACAACGTCCGTAACGTTTTCACGGATAATAAGTCAATTACCGTGAAGATTAACCATCGAATCATCGATGGTTGCGTCGATTGAACGAACGTGAGACGAATCTAATGCAACAGGACGAGCCGAGAACCCGTCGTCGTTCGCTGATCCGAAGATTTATGCGCGAGCAATGCGAAACGCATGCCGGGGAACATAAAGATGGCTTCTGGAGTTGGATGTCCGACATTCTTTGCGTGCCCAGCCTCTCGCGCAACACGAGTACCGAGCTCACGAGACAGCTCGCTCGAGCGCATCATTGAAAACGCGCACGAGAAAGTGGAAAAATTGAAAAAAAAAAAAAAATTAAAAAAACGAAAAATAAAAAGCAAAACACGAGGCCTCAATTTTTGTATCAGCAAGCTCTTAGCTCACCGAGACTAATCGAAATACCACGAGAGAGCTACGTCGATACGTCGCGTTCGAGCCTTAAACGGCAATTACAGACGATGCACCGATCGAAGGGTAGATTTACACGAAGAAGAGAATCTGAAATATGTAGGCTTGGAAATTCGTAATCGAGAGAGCATAGCGTACATACCATAATTTTCCTACGATATTTATACATACATATATTAGGGTGGTCTTTAAAAAAAAAGTATTTTAAAAAAAGTAAACAAAAGGAATTTTCAGATTTTTTCCCGATTCTTAAATTCACCCTCTACATTGCCTGAATTCATTTGGAAGTTCTTGAAATCATTTTTTTTCCACGATAAATGTCAGGAAAAGAAATCTGAAAAAAATATATATTGTAAAATATTACCTATACCACAAAAACACAAAAAAAATGGCAGCTAACCGGAAAACATAACCTAAAAAATAAAAATGATTTTTATTTTATTTTTTAGGTTGTCACTTTTTTATATTTCTTTCCTTCTTTCGTTTAATAATGTAAAAAAAAAACTGAGTTGGAACGACCAATATGGTTTTGAAGAACAATTTTTTTCAAATTTTAGGATTCAAATGTCAAATCTGAAAATTGTTTTGACAAAATTATCCGGAAATACGAAAAAATAGAAAAACATGTTTATGTATCGGCGTGGAATGACCCATAACCATTTCAAAGTCAAGCCATGAGATTTTTTTATCATCCACAAAGGTGTCACGGGCTCATTGAGATACTTCTTAGATTTTTAAGATGATTTCAAGAGACCCAAATAGGCATCTTACTAGAGAGTCGAAAAAATCCTGTGTATTTCAAATGCGATAATTGAACCCCGCTGGTAATGGCCGGTTTCAAAGATTGCGGGCTGCCAATTTAGGGAACTTTTTTAAAAATCATTTGAAGCGAATCCGCGGGGAGGGGGAGGGGCAACGGGTGAAAATTCGTCCGAGCCCCTTATAAGGACCAGTCTAATGCACATATACGTGTACACGAGTAAATCACGGTTCAGGCGAGTACACTGAGAGCACACGGTGATTTCCCATGGCTCCTCATCCATCCACGAACGGGAAAACGTATGCTCACAGAGGGCACCGAGAGAACGCGCGCGCGCCTAATTACACGCTGCGTCGAACCAGACGCTACAATTAAATATTATAAGTTACACGCTCATCCACGCGCATAGTTGCGCAATTCACGAGCCCGCAGGTATATCTATCTCTCTCTCTCTCTCGCGGACCAATTTACCGTTACAGTTCACCGCGCGGTGGCGCTGTTTCATAAGAGAGGGGCCACCGTGTAACGAGTACGTGAGACACGCAATGCCACGATTAATCGTCCATCCATGGGGCATTCAATTACACACCGCCATCACCAGAGTCCGCTATATTTCGACACAGATGGCAGTGGCAATAAATTAGACTGTGAACAAATTATTCGGTCTCGTTGATCAGTCGTTTATTGTCCGATCTGACGGCTAAGCGTCGAAATTTTCCGACAATTACTGTTCATCAAGAGGGCTGTCACCTAAAAAATTGGGAATTTTTTTTCTTCGTGACATGATCAATCCAAATTTTAAATCGATTCTACTCTTCTATAATGACCTATACTTAGCTATCATTCCAAATTTTTCCATAGCCATATGAAACATCTGAACGCTGTAAGATTTATTACAAATTTTATCACAAAATCCGAGCAATGACTCCTTGACATTTTGGAATCCAGTTTTTCGCCTTGATATCAACTTATTTCAACATTTATTTTAGCACAAAGAATCTTGGCAAGTAGGATAAAGTTATAAGCAATTTTCGTGTGCGTTTCAACCTCATTCGACCTTAAAAACCTGCAGTCATTTTGCTTTTCCGCCAGCTGGTAATTTTCCGGTACGGTTACCAGACCCGCTACAATCGATCCCAGATTTTTGCCGAAGTTTATCCAGACTTGGCAACTTAAGCGAGAGCTCCGATGGCTCGTAATACCGGAAACCGCTTGGCTTTGTGAAAAAATGGCCGACACGCGTTACAAGTCGATGTAATCGGGAGACCCGGTTGACGATTCTTGGCCATCACGATTTTCGATCGAACATCGAAGAAACGGGACTGAAAACGTTTGCCTCGCTCATCCGAATGGTTTGCGCTTCTCCGTGGCGTACGAGAGAGACTCGCGAGAACGTGCCGCTGGGAAATCATGATTCCAGAAACGTTTCGAGATGCCTCGTGGATACCGCACGCGACAGATGTTGGATGTACGAGAAGCCAGAAGCTGTTTTCCGCGCCCGGCCCTTTTACAGTACTGACATAATAGGCAAAGTTCCAGGCCAATGCGCCGTTATGCATAAAATGATCATCACTCGGGAGGTTCGGACGTGTGTTGAAATAGTTCTGCGAAGGTGAATAAGTGAGGCTAGATGGCATACGATACATTGTATGTCGTGTCCAAAAGACAAGTTGTAGGATCTTGACTCCATCTTTTCGTCCTACGATGCATATTGGACCGATCATTTCCAATCGAAGTTCGGCCATTTGAGCCAATCACGGAAAACCTCTTTTTCTTCCTTCCTAAGACGAAGCCGGGTCCAGTTTTGAAGTTCCAAAGATCCTCCCGAATTTAATGGAACCATCAGAGTTAAAGATTCAAACAACTCGGTCAATCCTCAGCGTAGGACAACAAAAGTGGGACATTATGTTGAATCCGGACATTATCCGTCGAACCTTGAACGGTTCGGATGAGCAGATATGGGCATTGGGAGCTGGATAGGATAAGCCAGAAGCTCCAACAGAGCTCTCCCGGCCCTTTTTCCATCACTGACATAATAGGCAAAGTTCCAGGCCAATGCACCGTTATGCATAAAGGATCATCACGCGCGAGGGTCATACGCGGCTCGAAAGAGTTACGCCACGGTTGAAGAAGGCAGAATAGACTCTACACACACACACACACACGTGAGCAATGCTTGCAAGGAGAATTGAAGAGCAACACGAGACTAGACTTCAGCTCGATTATTTTAAACGCGGGGCCCGCTGACGTGCAAGCATGCGGGGCCCCTCCGTTCCACGATTTTCCAGACACGCGGGGGATTCGACATCGTGCCCTAACCTTCATATTTTTTTTCTTCTTCTTCCATTCGTTGTCGCGTGCGTGTCCGATGTTACGCGCAGTCACGTCTCATCGTTTGCGGTGTTTAGTCCTCGACCGGCCGTGTCTCGCTCCTCATCCCCGGCTGTTACGGTTGATGCGCGTGCGCGCCTCCATTGCGTCGAGATGCTCGGACACGCTCCTGTCTATGGTTCGTAATCGAAACACGCCCCGGGGCAGCCTCGAACAATCATTAACCCCCCCCGATCGATTTGACTTGACACGACAATCCTGAGCGGGGTTCTCTTCTTTTTGTCTATGTTTTCTTTTAATAATTTACACGCTACAAATATGGCATCAGCAGGCCTCGACCTTCGAACGGCTATCGAGAGTTGCCGCGGAATCCGAACTTCTCGTGAAATAAGAAAAAACATGAAGAATTAATGAAGCTTTACGGGGTTGGTAGAGGATCTGTGGGAATAGAGGCGGTGTTCGATGCTCTTGGGCGAGTGATGATAGCGGCCTTGTTCTTTCATCTTGCTTCTGATCTTGTAAGATGACTCTCTGACTTTGTTCCAGCGTCAAACGTCAAAACTAATAGGAATCAAAGATTACCTTTGCTTTGACGTTTGCGTCTCGGGTGCCCCATTCAGTATTGATGGTCGTGTATTCCCTTTGTCTGCTTCCAATCGAACAGGCATTAGAGATCGCCCCTATCCGGTCTCTGTGTCTTTATCCTGTAGAGCGGTGTAGGCCACCTTTATTCTACCTCTGGATCTATCTTGTTTAAACCTCTATGACTACCGTATTCAGCATTGAAGGTCCGTGTCTACTGTACGTCTGTCTCAAACTTCAGAGGCATTAGACATCATCTCTATTCTACATCTGCATATATCGTCATTAAGGGGGTGGATCTGTGTTGATTGCCGGAAATATAGGTGAATTTTGGGAATTATTATCTCGAAAACTAGTGGTCCGATGGTATTCAAGTTGGTTTTATTGGAAAGTATATACATTGAGCTATGTAGACGAATTTTTGATTAAATGTATGGTGAATGGGAGCGCTGTTATTCTGGCCGGCCTAAAATAACTCAGCCTTCGTACCAAACCTATTCAGAATTAAAGGTCACAATCAACTCTCAATCCAGGATCTACCCTGAAAAGCATCGAAAAGAAACATGCTCTAGATTCTACCTCCAACCAAATAAAAGATATTGACCCCAACGAAACTCTTCCAAGTCGAACATCGATATAGTTTGAATTCCGTGCAACATCGAATTCAATGTTCATCCGTGTGGATTGCGAGTTCGGATGCAACGGGTCTATACAGAAACAAATAAAATGTCTTTATCTCACGTGACGATTAATTATAGAATCCAATTAAACGTTTAATTAAACGACCGAGGGATTTGCATCCGCATGGACACTCGTGCAGACACATTATCGAACTGTTCGTTGGTATATATATATATATATGTACATATATATTTTTTTATGTACTCGCGATCCGAATCCAATCGTGAGCCACGGGCTTATACGGGGACCGAACGAATTGCCGGGACCGGTGATCACGAAGCCCAACGTGCCCACGTTGGCCGGAAATCTCGCCGCGAGACACCGATATATGCAAAAATGTGTTCACGAATGAGGCACAACAAATTGCCGAGGGATTCGTTGCGGTTTATCTCCTGTCGATCCAGTTCGAGAACGTTGCAGCAGCATTGCGACGGTTTTAATGCAGCCCAACCTAACCCCCCCCCCGCCACACCATTGCGATGGTTGCCGATCGGTTTTATTTATTTCCTCAGAGACTGTATGCTTGCTGTTCTGAAGCTGTGTGTTTATAGAAAAAAAAATATCGCTCTAAAAAATATACTAAAATATAATAATACTCTAAAAAATATTGTTATGCATTTCAGATATCCCAAAATTTATTTGAAATTGTAAAACCTGCGGATAGCCAGTTTCAACAAAAAGTTTGAAGCTGAAACTATGTTTTGTGGGAAAAAAAATAAAATATTGTTACATATTCCAGATGATCAAAAATTCATTTCATTCATCAGATAAACCATTCGAATAGCCTCTGAGATGAAATCTGGAGCGTTTTTTCAGCAGACAAATCAGTGATTAAGATTGTACTTGGATGGTATAATAAATGCCAAAAGTTTTGCGCGAGGAATGTATAAACAATAAACATAGAATCATCGAGTCTAGCCAAGCAAAAGAATTATATATTGACTATACATGGAATTGGACACATTATATATGGACTATATATAATCGATATATAAACTATACATGCCCATATATATAATTCCATATATAGTTCATGTACAGACTACAAATTATTTTTTTTACTTAGGTGGCAATGTCATTTCGATTTTATAGTTTTTTTCTAAATCAATTCTCATAAATCGATTAATTATATAAATTAAATTAACCAATCCGAGTTTATACGTGTGAAGATTTGTTTTTTTTACGACAGTTCGAAAAAGATTTCGTAAAGTTCTATCTCGCAAAAAAAAAAAAAAATCCCCTGCAATATTTTCGAAAATAACGTTCGATCCTCCGATCGTTTTAGTTTCACATTTAACCACTCAAAAAACAACATACGTAATTGCAACGGTAAGTCGCAAAGCGAACAAACAACAACAACAAAAAAATCAAACAATTTCGTTCCGTTAAATTTGCAAATGCAAACATATAATTTGCCTGCTAAATTTTTTTCCCTCCATTACACACGTCAATCCTAACGAGCTTGGCGTGCGTTACTCGCAAACTCTCGAGACCGTTGTTTACAATTCGTGTACTCAAAAAACATGGAAAAAAAAAAATTTCTCCTTCTTTCGTCCAAAAAAATAAAAAATAAAACAAAACAAAAAACTTTGTAACCGAAAAATAAATATTCGTTACAACCGAACAATCCGACGAATCGTCGGAATGTCGATTGAACGAAGCGAGCGAGATAAAATATCGTTCGATACTCGGCGACTGTCCGAAACTCTATAATCAAGCGACTACGATAATGACAGGGCCGGGGTGGGGTGGGGAGGAGCGGGAGGGGGGGGGGCCGAGTCGGTCCTCGAAATAAACGATCTGGGAATTGGTCCGTGCGGTCTGGACTCGAATATTTTCCGTGCAATTTCGTTCGCGTGCGCTATCGTAGGGAGCCCGGAATTTTCGCCAGGGGGTATGTACGATCTATGGGTATCCCACGCGTATCGTGCTCACCGATACAAGATCATAAAAAAAAATTTAAAAAAAATAGTCACGAATGTTACGAACATGAATGTAAAAATTACGGTGACACGAAAAAACGCCTGAACCAAAATGCCGGACGAATATCCTGATTACGAAAATTATGTATAAGCTATAGATATATGTGATTAGGCGTATATAGCTTATATATATATATAAACTATTTCTAGGCTGTGTGTTGAGATTCACTATCTGGGATCTTCATGATATTTACACAGCTTAAAGTGCACGTTGAAATAACAAATTCCAATTTTTTTGGGTAAATTGAGGTATTTTTCATTAATTTAATTTTCTTTTTTTTTTTTCAAGAATTTTTTGTCACATGCTGAGGATGATAAGAGAATATATTAGAAACTTTGTTTGTCACGTGAAATTGTCTCAGCTTTTCGATAAGATTATTGAAAAAATTTCCAAAATTTTACCAACGGCTGAAAAACAGCTTTCCACGTTTTAAATTCGATTTCAATGGATTTACGAGATCCGAAATGAAAAACTGATATTTTCATCGAAAAGCTGAGACAATTTCACGTGATAAACAGATTTAAAATTTTTTTCCTTACCAGCGTTAAGCATCCGAAAAAAATACTTGAAAAAAAGAGGAAAACGAAATAAATGAAAAATACCTTAATTCACAGCTACCAAAATAATAGTTAAAAAAATCTGAATAAATGTGAGAATTTGTTTTTTAGCACGCACATGAAGATGTCCAAATATTGTTGTGAAAAAACGAACGTAGGAAACCACGAGTTGTAGGGTTGATGCACTATTATTATTATTATTATTATTATTAATTATCGAATTGGAGCCGAAAGTGCTTGTTGCCTTCGTTGGCGTATGGCCGTCGACGTTTCGGATCAGGCGTTTTGTCATGAACCCAAAAAATATCATCGGAACATACGCATAGACGACATAGACCGATGAAAAGACTCTTTATGTCGATTCCGTGTACGAAAAAAAATGACGCACAAAAAGAGTTGGCGGACAAACTCACGAACGGAGCTAAGCAGCAGGATGCACGAGCACCGCGTGCGATTCTAAGCAGCCTCGAGGACCAAGAAGGAGCAGCGGGAGTGGGAGGGGGGAAGCAGAGGCAAAAAGGGCGAACGGAAAAAAAAGACAGGGAAAGAGAGAGAGAGAGAGAGAGAGAGAGAGGGGAGAATCGGTGAATAAAAGGGATGCTTGAGACAAATGGGCGGATGATCGAGGAGAGGAGGGATGGAAGGGCAAGAAAAAAAAACGTTGTGCTCGGATGTTCCAAGCGTGTATGAGCTGTGTAGCGCCATTCAAGTTAGGAATCTTGGCTCGGTCTCTCATCGTTTCCCCTTCGACTCGGCATCACATAATTCACAGTGCCACTGAAACTACAGTAAAACCTCTCGATGGTTCGAAACGTGGCGGTCCTCGCGTAATAACTCGCGATTGAATCCAGTGGTTCTCAAATCGAATCGATTCAAGATTTATCTTGAAAAACGCGGGAATTTCAAAATTTTCAATTCGGCAATGTTCATTTCCTTCCAAACTTTTGAGCAATCTTACTTTGGACAGCTACGGATTTGAATGAAAGAATCAAAGGTTCATTATATATTCGAAAAGATTATTTATATATTTTTTATGTGCTTGTGCAGTAGATTTTTCTGGAATAGACAATTTGTAGGTTAGGTTCTCACAAAATCGGACAGTTTGGAACAAATTATTTAAAAAATTGCAATTTTGTTTTTCATAACTCTGCACTTACCTTTCGCTCGGTTTATCCTACATCGGCAGGTAGGATTTTTTTTTTCACAAAATGGCGCTTGATCGAAGTTGAAATTCACTTTCAAACCTCAATTTACGACCTTTTTTGATCGATAAAAAAAATGAATTAGTTTGAAAAAAATCCTACGTGCTTCTTTCTTCATTACCTATCTGTGCATATTGAGTCCAAATTTTAAAGGAATCGGTCAATCCGTTATCCAAAAAAAAAGTAGGAACCGACATTAAAAAAAGTTATTTTACGCCGGCCAGAATAACAGCGTTCCCATTCACTATACATTCAAACAAAATTTCGTCAACATACCTCAATATATATACTTTCGAACAATACCAACTTGAATTCAATTGGACCAACAGTTTTCAAGATAATGATTCCCAAAATTCACCCATTTTTCCGATAACCTACCCAGATTTTGCCCCCTTAAACCGTTTTGCTATTGGTCAATCGGTCAACCTTGGAATAGTCAAATCACCCCCATCTGTACTCTCGTTTTTCGACCATCGAGAGTTTTTACTGTACTCCCACGATCTTCGTGCTTGAAAAGAGCGACGGGGGGACGACAAAATATCATTTTGTATATCATTTTTTTCTCCTTTTAATTAGAAACATAATAATAACAATAATAAAAATTTCGCCAGCAAAGATTGTAGCAGAGATGGTGCCCAAGATTTATCGATACACGTGCGGCTACTTTTTTCTTTTTTTTTTTTTTTCAATTTTTCGTCTAACGAAAAGTTTTAAAACAACGACGATAAATCTCGGTTTATATACGTTGGAAAGTCTCACGTGGCCGTATAGTGCGGTCGCTGTTTTGCATAACCAACTATGAAGATGCATTATCGTCGGTCTGCCGCTACCTGCTGGTGTTGCAAATCCTTCGGGGACATTTTTTTTCTTTTTTTTTTTGTGAATGCAGCTTAATTAGCCGCGAGGACAACGCGAGAAAGCTGGTTTTTACGTCCGTCTTTGGTTGCACAAAATGCAATCGTTCAACCTGAGACGGCGATCTCGTTGTCGTAAACCCGAAGGACCAACCCGATGAGAACGAGTATGACCCGAGAGACTTGACTGTCACAATCGTGATGCCGCGAGGGACGTGGGCACGGGTCGCCTTCTTCTTTTTTGATTTTTTCTTTTTTTTTTCGCCGATGCATCATTCAGTGTGACCGAAGCCGAAGACTTAAAAGGACATTCCGTATATACGAAAAAGGGATGAAACAGGTGCGAGTCATTATTCTCATCTCGTTTTATTTGTCCCCGTGTTATCTCGTCCTGTCACGGTTTCTCGGCTCTCGACGATGCCGTATATACACACCGGGTGTCCCATTTGTAACAGGACGGCCGTATAACTCTTCGGGAAAAGGAGTGACGAAGAAATGAGTCGAACGAAAGTTGTAGGGTTCGAACAGAGAAATTCGGGGCTGATGAAATCCATGCTCTCACAGTTCATGTTTTTATGCTGCGAGCGTAAAATCAGTTTTTTTGCAAATGGAAACACTCATTTTGATCCTTTTTGAGTTGTGACTATATTTACATGTATCGTACAACTTCAGGACGATGAAAATTATTTTTGCTATTTGAAAAGAAAAATGATATTATGCTCGCAGCATGAAAACATGAAGTGTTAGGGCATGGCTCTCATCGGCACTGAGTTTACCCCTTCGAACCCCACAAGTTTCATCTGACCCATTTTGTTGTCACTCTTTTCCCCGAAGAGTTATACGGCCGTCCTGTTTCAAATGGGACACCCTGTGTGTGTGTATATAGCGACGGTGCTGCCGTATCGAGTGAACGTCTACTCGCGTCGCGGATCCGGTGCGTTCCGAAACCTTTTTACCGTCTGAGAATCGATCTGTTAGTCTCGGAATGGACATTCCTCCATCGTTTACCACCACCCCGTCCATTATTCTTCCGTACCAAGTCTGGAATTGCACCGTTCGGTCTTGTCGAAAGAAGGAAGGAAAAAAAGAAGTGAAATAATAATAACACAGCGAGCCGGGGAACGCATTGGCAATATGGGAAAAGTTCGTCGTCGTTTTGTCACCATGCCGTATTGAGCGATAAACAACGCGATGGCGGGCCAATGAGTTACCACGATGACAATTTAAACTGACACGTCGTTAGCCCCTTTTGCGAGATGAAAAATATCGACGTAGATAATACCCTGGTCTTATCTATCTACCTTATCTAAAATAAATATATTAAATAAATTTGTTTTCCACTGAAATAAACGTGATAATCAATTGAACTTACTACTTTGCCGACCTTCACCGTGATTCTCATGAATATCCTTGCTATATAACCGGAGCCAAACACATTGGATCTTACGATGCATGTCCTGAGAAGGACCACTACACATGGAGGCGGTTCTCAATTATTCTAGACCGTGAAAAAAGAATTTAGGCCAAATAAGAACCATCCTAATATAAATATACACATGTATCCATATATATATATATATATATATATATATATATATATATATATATATATATATAAATGTCAGAATTTGTTTTTCAACGTGCACTCTAAGCTGTGTAAATATCATAAAGATCCCAGATAATGAAACCCAAAATTGTCGGATATTTGATGGAATGGCTCATATATATCATATATATATACATGTATATTACGGTGCACCAGACACTATAGTTTTCACTAAACGTCCGCGGCAATACCGATCGTCCGTATAAATTATTTTCAACCAAAAAACTTTATATTCAGTTGAACATAACCTTTCATCAATTTATATACAACTATAAACTGAAAAAGATTACACAGACTATATGCACATCGAGTCGATCCTACACATAACCGTCAAACACACACACGCGGACAAACACGTACCGCATGCACTTCAAACAAGATTCGCCAATTTTTTTTCTGCCGAATACAAAAAAAAATTGATCGACGACTCAAAGCTGATCCACCGCGTCGCGTGAACCGTCGCGGACTACCGGACAAACCTGCCAAGATTCTCGTTCTCGTGACTATTGTTTCGATTTTTTTTTTCCTCGACGTTCGACCTTGCAAAGGCCAGAAGCAAGAGCCTGGCCCACAAGCACCGGCAATTCTCACTTCGACAATGTCGTAATGTTTTTGTGACTGAAATCAAAACAGAAATTCCACAGCCTGTAGAATAAGCATCGAAACTCGTCATTGTGTGGGCCATGTAGCGTCATTCGAACTACAGTAGAACCTCTTTGAATTCATCGTCTCTCTAATTTGGATGAATTAGTGTCACTGAGACACTGATTCGTTCGAATTATTCATAATAATTGCAAAAATGGCATAATTACAATACATCACGTAATTTTTATTCGTCAACAAAATTGTTTAAAAATAATATATCATTGATGAATGTTGTGGTTGAACAAATGGCCTTGTATATCTGTTGTGCATCAGCAAAAAACAAAATAATTCACCGAACAACGCCAACGGGCAAACGCTTTTACGCGGGACTCGTGCGTAAAATCAAAAATTGCTCACGTCTCATACACAGCCACAGCGAGTACCCCAAATTTGCAAAAAAAGAAAAAAAAGTGTACGTGCAATCCTTCCACGCTGCATTACCGCATGTGCGTTGCGCACGTATGTTCCGGTTGCACGAGGAAAAAAAAAATACGTAAGAAAAAAAACGAAAAATATAGAGGAGAAGAGTTGACGCACTCTGAATATACTCGGTACATTATAGCGCGCCGGACGGCTATTAAAGGATTTTTATGGGTCTCTTTCTGGTGCGCAGGGCGTAGCGCCCCGGAGCTAAAATCCAAAGCGAACAACGCCGTATAAAAGTCTTGAAAGAAATAAGAAAAAAGAAAAAGCATTGTGCTCCATTATTGTGCGTTGCCGCAGCTTCCGCCGGCCAGTCCTTGTGCAGGTGAACCCACTAGCGCCCTCTACTCAGTGCGTCAATCGTGGTTATGGCTTGCTATTCGTATATATGAAAATAATCATGATAATAACACGAAACACCCACGATTTGGCTAGTACGGATAAATAAAATTCTGTTGTTTCTCGTAGCCGCCACGACTAGAGGGCGGCACCGGTGCTAAGGTGACGCGTGAAGAGAGACGGAAGCAGATTGTCGATCTCTTTCCAATAATCCAAGCGCCATTGTACGAATCAATACGATTTCACCACTTTAAAGCAATAACAAAGCACGGACGTTGACATCGTTGATCCATCGTAAAATATACAGAACCTCCGCGTGACCATTCGCCAGAACCCGTGAAAGGTCTCGATAACTAAGCTGGAACGCCGGTTAATAGCTCAAGCACGAGGTTATCACAGGAATAAAAGGTTATGTTTGTCACCCTCGCTCGCGTTACCTCAGTTCCCTCGGCGCCCTACTCGTGGCGACTTCGAGAAACAACGAAATTTCATTCAACCGATCTTCCCCCACCACCGGAAATTCGGAGGAGTCTCAAGGCCTGTATATACAAGACCGACAAAGATAAACAAAAGATGCTTCGAGAACCGTGACCGCAATGACCGCTACGACACGTTACACACCCATGAGCAACCCGTGTTCGAGGCGATGACAATATTATTGTGGAAACACAATATATTCATCGCGTCGAAAACAAGCTTTAATAACCATATTCGAAGATTTTATTTGAACTTGTTAGGGTGATGCGCACGATGTCGAGAACTAAACTATTCGTGTGTTGTTAAGATAATTTCGTCATTACACCGGTCGTGTGCGTAATGGTACCGCGCTTCTGTGTGTCATTATATACGAAGTTTAATGCAATGGCGAGAGAGAGAGAGAGAGGGAGAGAGTGAAGAAGTCTATGGCGTCGACGTTTCGAGCCACATCCATATATATGTGTATAAATGTATATATATGTATATAATATATATGTATCTCGAAAACCCTTCATTAATAGACGCGCGAGAGCGTGCGCGCCGCGCCTCACGTAATGTCTCAGTACGAGCGCGTATGCTCTGCGTTCCTCTCGCTTTTATTTCACATTCTTCATTGCCCGTCTTCGTCGTCTCCTCTTCGAACAACTGCCACGGCAAACTCGGTTAACCGTTTTTTTTTGTTTGTTTGTTTTTTTTTTTTTTTTGCGTAACGTATATATTATACCGGGTGCTACTACCGCGTACTACAGGTCGTTCCGAGCCGAATGTACATCAAACGTTTGGGATGGGTGTCTCAATGTTTGGAATTTCCAATTTTTCGACGGTCCCCAAAAATTCGAAAATGCGAAATTTGGAAATCGGATTGATTCTAGGAAAACTTACGGAGAACCCAACTCGAAACATATACATATGTTCTGTGAATTTTTTTTAGCTTTTCGATAAGGTTATTGAATTGTCGAGAGTCGAATAAAAAAAATCGGAATAAAAGAAAATTCCGACGATTTGAGATTTTCGGAAAATCAATGATTCGAATTTAAAAATACGATATTGAACTCACGGAGCCTTCGCGAACCTCGATGATTCGAAGCTTCGAGACGCACAAACGTTTTCTTTGTTCGTTTCTCGTTCGAAATTTGTTTCGCGAATTCATCAGGAGGGGGGCACCCTTCTGGTGAAATTTTTTTTGTCGAAATTTTCGGTCGCGGAAATCCGTTGTCACGAGTAACGTAGTATACGGTATATTTCTACGTTCTTGCATCCGGTAGACATTCAGGGAGACCCCACGAAAAGCACCTCCGACGGCAAAGTTTGCGGGTGGCGAGAAGCTTCGGCAAAATTATTTCGACGCTTGGCTAGGGGCCGCAGGGGAGGGGGGGGTCTCTTTCGTCGTTTTCCCCGTGGAAGACCCGAACGGCGTGCGGCATGGCTTCGCCCGAGACCCCATGGAAAATCGATGATTGTTGTTGGTGCGCCGGCGAATATTCCCGGAACCTCCGAGGGCAAGGTTTGTCGATTTACTCTCTCATTCTCTCTCTCTCTCTCTCTCCCTCTTCCCCACATTACCCTCGAATATTCGTGTCGTGTGTTGTTGTATATATACATAACTAACGGTTACCCGGCAGCTTCGGCTGCATCTCATCCCGTCTCGTCTTGTACCGTCCCGTCCTGGGGTTGGGCTCGAATTTCGGAACAAGCAATGTTCGGAAAGGCCAAAATTCGTAACGCGCAATGTTTGGAACGACGATGCTCGGAACGGTCAAGATTCGGAATAGGGTATGTATAGATATAGTTGCGTACCTCGTCCGCCGGCTTCGAGACTACATTTCCCGACTTTCGAGATTCCCCACGCGTAAACTATCAATGTTAGATATATGCCGTCGCGGACTTTTTTGTAGGAAATTTAATTCTCTACAACATTGTTCATGTAATCTTTTAGTCTTTAGAGCATTGTTCAGCCAGCGTTTGGACAGGAAGCCAAAAATGTATCGAAGATAATCAATACATTTTTATCTTCCTGTCCAAACGCTGGCTGAACAACGCTATATGGACCAAAAGTTTACATGAACAATGTTGTAGAGAATTAAATTTCCTACAAAAAAGTCCGCGACGGCATATATCTAACATTGATAGTTAACGCGTGGGGAAAGCTCGAAAGTCGGGCAATGAAGTCTCGCGGCCGGCGGACGAGGTACGCCAACTATACCTATATATACCCTATTCCGAATCTTGACCGTTCCGAGCATTGTCGTTCCAATCATCGTACGTTCCGAATGTTGGCCCTTCCGAACATTGCTCGTTCCGAATTTCCGGCATGTAACTTACCTCTCTCTCTCTCTCTTTCTCTCGTTTGTCGAGAACCCTTTTTCTACATTACCCGGCCACTTCGTTTTGCCAACATTTTTTTCACGTTCGTTCACCGAACGAAGGTGCTGAGCCATTAATGGCCCTCGGGGGACGTCGCACCGAGTTTGCTTCTCCTTCATTCGCCTCGCACAACACTCGTGCGAACATTCGCGCGTGGAAAATGCCGTTCGAGCGTCAAGCCCCCGAACCCTTTCACGGGCCTCGCGGCGAGTGTCAGCATCAGCACCAGCACGTCCAGCAGCCGGTTCCATCGACCTGCACATTCGGTGAGCATCCGCACACGTTCGTCGATGACGCGCCATATTGCACGCGGAAAATTCTACGAATTTTGCGGTACACAATGAGGGTTCTTATATGCGATTGTACGGTACCCGGCCAACCGGTTGGAAACTAGTTGTTTTATTTTCTCTTTCTTGTTGTTGTTTTATTTTTTTTCTCACGACACACTGTCGCAGATCGGTTTGACGTTATCGCAATCTCCGCGCATGGTCTTCACGATTCACGCGTCATCGGTAACCCAGGTCGTCGGTTTTTCGATATCATACATTTCACGGGGTGTATTTCACATGAAAAAAAAAAAAAATTCGGGACGGAAAAATCAATTTTCCATTCGTTGGGGGATGCGATAATCAAATTTAATTCTTATTTTTCGACTTAAATCGGATAATATCAATCGTAGACGAAAAACTGTAATGACCAAAGTTGTAGATAATCAAAATATCTACAACTTTAGTTACATGCTATTCTACCCAGAAGTTGAAAGTGAACGAGTTATTTGACAAAAACATATTTTTCGAAAAATTCAAGATGGCGGTCGTATCGTAAAGGTTGCGAGGTCTCAAATCAGAATTTAGACTACCAATGGCCCCTCCCCCGTCCCTAAAGAATGTTGAAAGAATTTTTCCGTCCCGAATTTGTTCGATTTCAGCTTTTTTTCATATACTTTTTCGAATATCGATAATTTGGCTAGTACGAATGAATAAAAATTCGCGTTGTTTCTCGTAGTCGCCACAAGTAGAGCGCGCCAACTTCGCCAAGGTGGTGACGCATGAAAAGAGACGGAAGCAGATTGTCGATCTCTTTCCAATAACCCAAGCGCCATTGTACGAATCAATACGATTCCACCACTTTGAAGCAATATCAAAGCACGGACGTTGATATCGTTGATCCATCGTAAAATATACACACACTCCGCGTGACCATTCGCCAGAACCCGTGAAAGGTCTCGATAACTAAGCTGGAACGCCGGTTAATAGCTCAAGCACGAGGTCATCACAGGAATGAGAGGTTATGTTTGTTACCCGCGCCCGCGTTACCTCAGTTGCGGTGGCGCCCTACTCGTGGCAGCTTCGAGAAACAACAAAATTTCATTCAGCCGATCTTCCCCCACCACCGGAAATTCGAAGGAGTTTCAAGACCTGCATATATATGACCGTGGGGCACCGACGTGCGCGCAATGGAAAGGGGTTCACAAACGTAGGCGGATGTAAGGATTTGCGCGCGGTTGAATCGGATTCGCACGGAATTTTCGCGCGCGCTCGGGTGCGCGCCGTGTCCTCAGGTGCTGTGGGAGTAAGTTTCTCGCGGTAGCATCTTCGTCGGCGTTACAGCCGTTCGTCGCCTCGATGTGGCGATGGCACAGGCCCTCCCCCCCATGGGCCCCCCGGGAGACACGATCGTGGCGAAGACGAAGACGAGAGAACGTAAAACGCACGTATGAGAGATGCGAGAGAGGCAAACAGAAGGTGAACAAACTCTCTTGGTCACGGGAAACCCAACGGTTGGGACGCACTCGGTTCATGTGTCCACACATATATATGTATATACATATATGTATGGTGAATAACCATCGTTATATACACATGCGTGTTTTTGTATGTGTGTGGGTGTGTGTGTGTGTGAGTCATTTTTAACCGGATATATGTATGCACGGTGCATGCACCTCAGAGCCTCGAATACTTGGAATTACTTTAGTGCCATACAAGATTTAACTCGCACTTGTTGAGGATATTTTTTTTTATTTGACGATTATAATTTGTTGCTTGAATAGAATGTTGAGAATGTGGCATGATATCATATCCATAGAGGAGTGAGCATCCTAGGCAGGCTGCTTAGCTCTAATCTGGGGTAACTCGTTGCCCCATCGACTGTTATAGTCTTCCTTTTTTTAGGGTTCAGTTGAAATTTCACGAAACTCTTATCGTTTCGATTAATCCGTTCGTCTGTCTGTATGTCGCAGTCCTCCCACTCGCTCATTTAAGCACCAGTTAGGATGAAATTTGACTAATTTCACTTTTTGACTCATTTCAAAATTCTCTAAAAACAAAAGCACTCTATGGATTTTGATCAAATTCAGCACCAACTATTTTTATGTAATGGTGCAACATTCTACTGAATTTGAGGGTGATATCTCGAAAATTGTGCGAGCGAGAGAGCGCGAATCGATTTTTTAAGAATTTCTAAATCACGTAAAAACAAAAGAACTGCTTGGATTTTTTTCCCAAAAATTGAATGAAGCAAGGAACACTTCACATCACGTCTAAAAATCACATTTTCTCTAAATGTGATTTTAGACGTTTTAGGACATTCTGAACACGTTTTCATGATCAATCTGGAAAAAAAACAAATTTCACCCAACCAGAGCTTCTTCTGCGAGGAAGCAAAAAGTGGCTGAAAAATTGGAAAAGCCAGAGCTGAAGAAACTCATCGCCATAGGCCAAAACTCCTGAATAACAAAAATTCTATTCTCATTATCCTTTTATTTAATTTAAAAAAATATACATACATACATATACATATGTATAATTTTGATTTGTCGTTGCTTTCAGTTCCGTTCTGTGGTTGAGGATGGCGCTGATGTTCGTGGCAACGTGCAATCTCGTTGATGGCGAAAAATCCGAACCGTTGAATTACGAAACTGTGCGAAACAGCAACGCGGCGATATTGAATCGTTTGGGCCTGGTGCCGCTGCGCATACCCGAAGGTCATCACAAGAAGAGACTCGCCGGTCCGGAACCCTCGGACACGATCGGCCATCATCACGATTCTCACACGCGGATACATCAACCGTACAGCCGACGTCACGGTCATCGTGACAGTCACGTTTACATCGTTAAATTGCCACCGAGTCAGCCTTATTACACCCTGACGAAACCCCACAATCCGTCGATCGTCGATGATCAACCGATCGACAAAATTCCAACCGCAAAAACCGATCCCCAAGTCGGTTTTCACAGCAACGGAAAACCCGGAAAAATTTATCACTGGAATTTGCCGATCGTGAAAAAAATGACCGATAAAAAACGCATGCACGCGAAATTTCGCATCGAACAGATGCGAAAAAAATATGACATTGAAATGAAGAATCAGAAATATGAAGATCAACGTCACAATGTGCAATCCATGACCAATAAGAATGGTTTTTCGCGAAATAATGAAAAATCGGCAATCGCCGACTTACCGATCGTCAAACCGATCGACAAGACGAATTATCACGCGATCGCCGGCAATGCTCTGAATCGTTATGCGAAACCGATGAAACACGTGCGCAACAATGACAAGAGATTGAATTATCCAAAAATGTCCGAACAATTGAACAAATTGACCGGTGATTCGATGAAATTGCGAAGACACGAAAATACGATCGGTAACAAAATGTACAGACTCGAAGATTCGCATCTTTACAGGTTGGGGGTGAACGACGGTCGTGCGAAAGATCGCGATAACGGATGGAACTCGAACGACAATGTTCGGGAGAACTTGAACATGCCGCACGGTCAAAAAACGAAGAAACATCGAAAAAAATCGGCAACGTCGTATTACGCGCCGGGAAATTTGTCGAGGAAAATGGGATCCACGGCTGAGGGTGTGAAAAATAATTTTTCCGGCAATGGAAAACCCAAAGCTTTTTACGTGATGGAGAAGAGTCGACAACCGATTTATTATCATCCGCTTTTGCCGTAAATTTGGAAATCGGGCCGAGATGGAAATAAAAATGCAAAAATTAAAATTAAAATAAATCGCCAAGAGCGTGTTGCGCACGCACACGATAGGATTCCGTAGCCATTCTCATTGAACGTTTTCGACAACTTTTTTTTTCTTGTAATACGTTTTCAAGAGCTATTTTACTTTGACGACATTTTTGCTTGCTTTCGAAAAAATATAGTTATTTCTACATTTTTTGCACAGACTATATTTTTGCTACAGCGTTCGTTATGATTTTTCTTGTAATTGCCAGTTAAAAGCTGCATTGTGGAATTTTTCCAGATTTTTATCATCGATAGTTTGGAAATTCGCAAGGGGTCCCTTTGATAATGGCTTTGAGAGCAAATATCTCGTGACTGAAGGGTCAAAGTCAAAAAGTCACCGAACACTTTTTTGTTGCATTTTAAGAGACCCGTTGAAAGACACCCCACTCGATGGGGTTGTGACAACATTTTCAGTCAATTTTTCCAATGAAAAAAAATCATAAAAACTATTTTTCCGAAAAAATCTTATCGTTTGTGTTTCTGGGTCATCAATTCGCGTCTGTGTACCGTATTTCATCTCAATGGGTATAAATGGGAGAATGGGAGGGCTGTGACATACGGCCAGACCGAAATCATAATAACGGTTCCTAGTTGGCTACGGATCCCTAAAAATAAAAAAATTTGAAAAAATAAAAGAAAACACATCGGGGCAACGAACACACACACATAGACCAGTCGCTGTCCGATGCACGACGTCCGATCAACATCGATGGAACAAATTCAAACAAATTTAATAATCGCATCGACTGAGAGAGCACAAGACTATCATTTTTGTTGTTGTTGTTTTTTTTCCATCACTCATCCGCTCGTTTCTCATTAAGCTCGCTTAGTTTTAAAAACTTGTTTTTTTTTATTTTTTTTTATTGTGATCGCTTCAATCGACATCACGTAAATCATTCAAACGCCACTCGAACGTTCGATCAATGCACTTTGCCAGATCGTTCAATCTTGGTCGAGCTAGTTTTTTTAAATTTTTTTATTTTTTTTTTAATTTTAGTTTATCGCGAATATGTGAACGAATCCGAACATGAACGTTGTTCCGTATTTCGTTGGGATTGTCGAGTGAATTTTAAAATCTCGAAAAGTCGTCAACGAAACTTGAAAACTTTTTATCAACGTTTTCATGTTCTGTCGTACGAGAGTCAGAATTTCGTCGTGGATTACTTCGCCTCTCACGTTATTATTATCGACAGACTTACTTTGTACTGTGTAAAAAAAGAAACAGAACTCAAAATGAACATTATATTCATACTTTTTGTACTCTTATACGACACGTTAGTAGTTAAGAACCATTGGGCAACGAATGTCGACTGTACTCAATAAAGTATCGATAATT
Source organism: Diplazon laetatorius (assembly GCA_963662125.1). Classification (NCBI taxonomy): domain Eukaryota; kingdom Metazoa; phylum Arthropoda; class Insecta; order Hymenoptera; family Ichneumonidae; genus Diplazon; species Diplazon laetatorius. The sequence goes on along the minus strand of OY759160.1, from coordinate 8,409,672 downwards.
ATTTGTAAATGTAAGACGTGAAATATATATACATTATTATATATAATAATATTATTATTGATATATAATTATCATTGTTGTATGGTCGAAGATCCTAAGAATGAAAGAAAAAATTAGAACCTGTGGAGCATAGTAGTGTGGTTTTTGGACTGTGACCCATCGGGAATCAAAGGAAAAAATTAGCAGGTTCCCACTCTTGCAGCTTATCATTTGATATTTTAATTTCTTATTTTCCAATGGTTGATAAATTTCAAATCACACGAAATTCGTTCACGAATTGCAATAAAAAAAATAAAAATTCGTAATAAACAAAATGATTTGTAAAAATAATTCTGAACATATTTCAAACCTTTTTTTACAATTAGAAAAATTTTATAACAGCCAGAATGTAATTTTTAACGTGCTGAAGAAAATTTTGAATGAGAATTAAAAAATGGCTTTTTCACGAAAATTGCTACAATTTTTTTTCAACTCCTAGGTTTTTTTTCGTGAGTTAAGGGGGCCGCGAGTCACCTAAAACAATGGAATTTTTTTTTTTTGTGAGCTGATCGATTCAAGTTCAAAATCGATTTTACCCTTATAGAATTAATAAAATTAAATTTGTATCGATCATGTCACGAAAAAAATTTTTTTTTTTTTATTTCAATTTTTTAGGTGACAGCACCCTGAAGTTAACCGTGACGTATTTCCGGTTGAAAAACCGTCGGGGTGAAATTTACCCGGTGTGATGAAAAAAAAAGGGTTGAACGAGGTGTTGAAACGGTCGTAGTTAATAACTGTTATCGGAGGCGTCAATGGAATTTGCAATTAGTCCGATGCAGCGCGTACGGACTACGGAACAAATGGTTCGCTCGGTCATGAAAGTTGAATGATTTTATGTTCTCGGTTAATTGCACGCGAGCCTCGTTAAAAGATCGATGGCGAGGCCCCCGAGACTGATGTACGCACGAGATATCTATATATTAGGGTGTCCGTTATTTCCCAAATTTCGAATTTCTTCTGTCACGCCTCCCAGAAAAAAAGTATACATTAAAAAAAGATTTTTGAGCCTATCCAGGCCATTTTAAAATGATATTTAGGCGTGCCCGAAGGGTTCTGAAGTTGTACATCCCGGTAGCGGGTTGTGCTATATTATCGGCCCCGAAAAATTGTCATAACTTCGTTCGTTCTGAACGGATTTGACTTTTCGACACGTTTTTGAAAAGTTAAGAGTTCGAGCTTCAAATTGGTGTACACATATGGTAGATTCTGGCGGAGAAAAAATTCAAGAAACATTTCCAGGAGAAATATTCGAAGCTTTTATGTATTTTTTTAAACATACATTAAAAAAAAGATTTTTAATTATTTTTTTAACTTTTTAATAATCGTTTTCTTGTTAATATCCGAGAACATTTTATAATATTCTGCAATTATTTGTAATAAATATTGTTTTTGATTTTCATCTTTCGTCAATACATTTACGTATTCTTCGGTGAGCTTGACGTTTCTCTCGGCTATATCGTTCACAACGCGCAAATTCTTTACCACTTCTCGGCCTTCTTGGAACGCTTGTTGTTCGGACCATTTTTCGACATCCGTCGTGAGAAATTCTCGATTAATTTTAAATCTGTCGAAAAACTTTAAGGATTTCTGATCGATGAAGTAATCCAATTCTTTGTCCATCAAATGCTCAACACCACTATCTTTATGGATAATATGTCTTTTTACAGAATCAGTATTCTCGTCTGAAGTAAAGGCGAGGGATTGAACCATTTTTTGTTTTATCTCAATCGAAACTTTCTCGTCGAAAAAAGCTATTGCAGTGCTTTCTGGATTTAAGTACCACAAATGATTGATTAATTTTCTCAGAGCAGCACCTGCTGCAATAGAATCAATTTGTCGGTAGCTCACTAAATTTTTGAGCAGTTGTAAATCGCAGTTCGGTGCTTTCAAAGCAGAAGGTGCTGTATACCAAGCTTTTAAATAAACAAAAGTGACAAACTTGCAAACATCAAGCAGACCTCTTTCTTCGGATTTTGTTAATTTAAAACTTTCTCGAAAAATGTATATTTTGAGAGCATAGATGGCTTTAGCCATCCATCGAGCATGATGATGCGCACCAGGCTTACAGAATCGAATGGCTTCTGAAGCTGTGAAACCTAGAAAAATGCGACTTAATTCCAATAACTCTTTATTAAAGATCTTTATTAAAGAGTTATTGGAATTAAGTCGCATTTTTCTAGGTTTCACAGCTTCAGAAGCCATTCGATTCTGTAAGCCTGGTGCGCATCATCATGCTCGATGGATGGCTAAAGCCATCTATGCTCTCAAAATATACATTTTTCGAGAAAGTTTTAAATTAACAAAATCCGAAGAAAGAGGTCTGCTTGATGTTTGCAAGTTTGTCACTTTTGTTTATTTAAAAGCTTGGTATACAGCACCTTCTGCTTTGAAAGCACCGAACTGCGATTTACAACTGCTCAAAAATTTAGTGAGCTACCGACAAATTGATTCTATTGCAGCAGGTGCTGCTCTGAGAAAATTAATCAATCATTTGTGGTACTTAAATCCAGAAAGCACTGCAATAGCTTTTTTCGACGAGAAAGTTTCGATTGAGATAAAACAAAAAATGGTTCAATCCCTCGCCTTTACTTCAGACGAGAATACTGATTCTGTAAAAAGACATATTATCCATAAAGATAGTGGTGTTGAGCATTTGATGGACAAAGAATTGGATTACTTCATCGATCAGAAATCCTTAAAGTTTTTCGACAGATTTAAAATTAATCGAGAATTTCTCACGACGGATGTCGAAAAATGGTCCGAACAACAAGCGTTCCAAGAAGGCCGAGAAGTGGTAAAGAATTTGCGCGTTGTGAACGATATAGCCGAGAGAAACGTCAAGCTCACCGAAGAATACGTAAATGTATTGACGAAAGATGAAAATCAAAAACAATATTTATTACAAATAATTGCAGAATATTATAAAATGTTCTCGGATATTAACAAGAAAACGATTATTAAAAAGTTAAAAAAATAATTAAAAATCTTTTTTTTAATGTATGTTTAAAAAAATACATAAAAGCTTCGAATATTTCTCCTGGAAATGTTTCTTGAATTTTTTCTCCGCCAGAATCTACCATATGTGTACACCAATTTGAAGCTCGAACTCTTAACTTTTCAAAAACGTGTCGAAAAGTCAAATCCGTTCAGAACGAACGAAGTTATGACAATTTTTCGGGGCCGATAATATAGCACAACCCGCTACCGGGATGTACAACTTCAGAACCCTTCGGGCACGCCTAAATATCATTTTAAAATGGCCTGGATAGGCTCAAAAATCTTTTTTTAATGTATACTTTTTTTCTGGGAGGCGTGACAGAAGAAATTCGAAATTTGGGAAATAACGGACACCCTACTATATATATATATATATAGTAGATATATATAGTCGAGTATACACACACACACACACACACATATATATATATATATATATATATATATATATATATATATATATTATATAGTCGTTACGGAGACTGTAAAAGTCTCCGACTCGAAGTCTCTCGTTACAAACGTCGATCCTAAATCAATATTGACTCACCTTCAACGAAGGTTCACCGAACAGTGAACAATGTGTTCCGTTATTCACGCTCTCGGGATCTCGAGTCGAAAAAAAAAAATGTTCACGTTCGAGTGAGAACAAAAATAAAAAAAAAAAAAAAACCTTTTCCCACAATTCCACCTGTAACTGACTCAATTGCATTCGTTGAATTTTCGTTGTACAACGTCGAACGTCGGAGAATCGCCATTTTTATATTTTTTTCGTATTCAAAATGAAGAAACGTATGGAAATTATCTCGAAAAATGAAAAAAAAAGAAACATTTATATTAACGAGTCAAATGATGAACTAACAAAGTGGGAAATGGTTCCAGCCATTGAAATTGAAACCGTTGAAATATTTCTTTTAGAATTGGTATCATTGTGTATTCAAATTCGTTGGTTTGAAATTTAAATTGAGGGGGCTGAGTCATCGGAAAAATTGGAAATAATTTTTTTTTCTTTCGTGAAATTATAAATCCAAACTTAAAATCGATTCTACCATCATAAAATACCTGTACTTAGCTGTCATTTCGAATTTTTTCCATAGTCGTATAAACCACCTGAACGCAATAAAATGAGATGTCGAAATTGAAAATCCGTTGTGTCTTATGATCCAAATTTTACGACGAATGAAAAAATGTGTGATATGGCTATAAAAAAATGTCGAATGATAGCCGAGTATAAATAGTATAGTATAAATAGTTTATATATGGGTAGAATTGATTTTAAATTTGGATTGATGATATCACGAAAAAAAAATTACAATTTTTTAGGTGAGCTCAGCCCCCTCAAACGTTGCTTCATTTGAAAATTCGTTGGAATTAATGAGGCACGATGGGAATTCAATTGGGATCAAATCTTAGGAAGACAATTGTGTGTGTTTGTGTGTCTGTGTTTAAAAAAATGTTAATTCAATATAAATATATATGTTGCCATGACATTTCCACAGCAATCGTCAACGATATTACACAAGAAAATTTTTGCAATTAATCACAATTTTGTTTAATATTTACAAGTCGCAATTATCAAACAAAAACATTGTTACATTTATAAATACCTTAAAATATATATATATATATATATATATATATATATATATATATATATATATATATATTGCAACAAACGCGCATTCGATCAATAAATATCTAAAGTTATGAACGTACAACATATTACGACAGATAATAATCAAGATACCGGATATATATCGTAATTGTCACAAAGTAATTTTTTTTTTGTTTCTTTTTTAATTATCCACGCAACAAACTTCACGTTCATCCTCTTCGTTTGATTTGCCTCGTGTTTGCGATTTTCGAGTATTATTTTTTTCATTTCAGTACGTTTAACAATCTTATAAACTGAACTCGTCGTTTTTTGTTTCTTTTTCATTTCACTGACGATCAACAAGATCCGAACGAATAATTATTGATAATCAAACATAAGCTCGTCAACGAAGGATAAGGAACCCACACTTCGAAGAGTTCAACGAAGTCACAACGAAGACTCCAAACCCTTTTGGCTCGTACGATTTTTTTTTATTCTCCTTAATCTGCCATACCGACCGAGTCGATAGAAGCGCAATCGAGAGACCACAGCGGAATGATTTCCATCTTGTCCAATCACACGCACACAATAGACACACACACACACAATCCCAACTCGTCGCGACTCAGTCGGTACGCATAAAATCGTCTCGAGCTCGTCCCAAATACGACGATCGGTATAAAAGAAACCTGCAAACCGATAGTTCGCGTTTCGCACCATTGTTTCAAAAAAATTCGATTGTCCGGCTTCGTGAACAAAGTCATACACGATAATCAGTCTCAATTTTAGTCCGAAATCATACGGCAACTCGAAAAAACAAAAACAAATAATAATAATCAAGATTACAGTTTTCAATACCGACCGCGATGATCAAGCGCAAAGAAAAGGACAAAAATAAAAATACATTGATTGAAACTGAAAAATCACTGACTCGATAAGCAATAAATAATTTTCTCGTCGTCGCAATAATTACGTTTGTAGACTTCGTGAGCTTTTCGAACTAATAGAGAAAAGTAAAAAAAAAAAAAAAAAATAATAAGGCTTCGTCTCACAAAAAGTGTAACATTGGGGGGTAAGAAAAAGGGTTTCAATGTACAGTCAGTGGCACAAGAGCGTCGTCCGGGTATCTCCTGGAATCCAGAATATTCGTGAAAATCAACACCGTAGGTTCAAAGCAGATTACACGAACTAAGATGCGTCAACTCAGCCCAGCGTTGCAATCTTCATCATCGTCGATGGTCGCTTGGCAAGCATCTTGGCAGCATACCTCCCACCGGACTTTCGTCACTAGCGGAACAAACATTTCCAGATACTGGCGAATCCCTGAAATTGGCTGCTGCAGGCTTAACACACGTTTTTTTCCCTTAGACTTCGTGCTTCATCGCGGACCACAAAATTCTACATTAGATTCAAGTCCGGGAATTAATGCGGGCTCCGATCCAAGACGATGATGATAATTTCCCATTTTGTCCACTAAGCTGCTCATAATAGTCTGCGTTGTGTCTGATCATTGCCTTCCCGTAATTTCTATTCTTCGTTCGTTACTCGCCCAAAAGTCACAACACATCTTGGACCCTTCTTCCCTAAGTCGTTTACCCTGTTTCATTTGTTTCTCCAGCCCCACAGCTTGGCGCTGACGACGTTCTTGTGCCACTTACTCCTAATCGTTCAAGGTCGAGTCAATAACGTTCTTTGGCCGAATAGTCCGCTAACCGAATGGGTTGATGACCGGTTTGTTGTCCGTCAGGTCCGAGCAAGTAAAGACTGTTGGGTCTCCCATTGAACACGTATGGTCCTTCATTGAGCGAATTCAACGAAGTTTCGGGTCTCTTGGACCCCGACCACTGATAAACTCCGGTGGGCTTACCATTGCTCACAAAATCAATAGGCACATTGATGAAAGGTTTGCCAGTTGGTTTGTGATTGCCACCGTGAGGTCTTGTGGGTCTCTGATGATGATGATGATGTTGTGGCGTCTGCAACGATGCCGTGGAGTAAGTTGGCGGTTGCGATATGTAACCCAAACCCGGAACGAACATGTAAGGCGTCGGTGGCAATTTTATGTAATATATCTGACTGTCCGGTTGTTGAATGCGTTTTTTATGTCCGGATTTTGGTTCGTCAATGACGTCGTTACGATTTTTCATTGTCGTACCGTAATTCGGTGAATTGTGATAACGACGAAGTTGCGGAACGAATGGATAATTTATGAAAAATGCTTTGTGCTTGCGAGATTTTTTTTGCATTTTTCCGTGAATCTCGTGGATGATTGGATCGATCGGCGATGGGACTTCGTCGTCTTCGATTTCATCGATCGTCACGCGATTTGCGAGTTCGTCGTAAGTTCGAGCATCCGTTGATTGTCTTCTGGACATTTTTTTCAATCCTTCCATTCGAAATTCCATTTCGTCGTTCGTGAGCATTTTCGATGGCATTACGTTCGATCGTTCGTCCATTCTGTGAGGAATCGCGAAGCTCAGAGACACCATCAGAGCGATGATCATCAGACCCGATGACGACCCCATGTCTGACCGGCGACTGTGTCTGTAAAATACGAAGAAAACGAAAAGTTTGTCAAGTGCGAAAAAGCAAATTTTTAGTTTCTACGTCGCATGGTTTTTGGATAAAATCGGTTTTGACAGACGGACATACGGACAAACGGACTTGAAAAGACTTATGAGAACTTATGAGAATTCGTAAGGAATTCTAGTGACTTATAAGGACTCATAAGGATCTCGTAAGGATCTTATAAGAATCTTATAATGACTTACAAGGACTCATAAGGATCTAATAAGGATCTTATAAGGACTTATCAGTACTTATCAGGACTTTTAAGGACTTTTAAGGACTAATGAAGACTTTTAAGGACTTTTAAGGACTTTTAAGGACTTATGAGGACTTATGAAGACTTATAAAGACCTTATAAGGACTTATAAGGACTCACAAGGATCTCATAAGGATCTTATAAGGATCTTATAAGGACCTATGAAGACTTATCAGGACTTATCAGGAGTTAGAAGGATTCATCAGGACTTATAAGGACTTTCAAGGACTTTCCAGGACTTATGAGGACTTATAAAGACATATGAAGACTTATAATTACTCATGAGAACCTATAAAAACTCATGAGCACTTATAAAAACTCATAAGAACTTATATGAATCTTCCAAGGGTTCCGCATTTCCTTCCTTTGGACGTACGGAACTCAAAAAATTGCAATAATTAAAGAAATAGAAAAAACAAACGAACTCATTAGCTTCGTGTGTCAGCAAAATAACGAGACACATCGAATGTTCACTTTAATCCGCGACATTACCGGTTGGCCCTTCGCCCCGTTCCGGCCCATTTGCCACATACGATCCTATTCAACGAACGACGTCATCGTTATTACGTGCGCAACTGCGGTTATGCGTCCACCAACTCGTTTCGGCTTTTGTAATATTATAAAGCGTTGCAAACGTTTTGTGAATTGGCTTAACGAGATCTCTCTCGCTCGCGAGGAAAGAAAAAGCAAAAATAAAAAAAAAGAAAATCCCTCGTTCATCGGCCATCAAATAAATCACGTTCTCATAACCGGTGCTCCGAGGCTCGATATATGTGCAAACTCCGGGCACAACTATGCGAGATCGACGCGAACGACCATTTTCATCGAGCTCGCGGGGCCTTCCTTTATTCCGTCGGTCAAATGAGCGGCAAAAAAAATAAATGAACTGAATGGAAAAAAAAAAAAATGTAAATGCGGAATACGTCCGATGATAATCGAACGTCAGGTCGTTGCTACTTCAGCGAGTATATATATATATATATATATATATATATATATATATATATATATATTAGGGTGGTCCTTATTTGGTTTTAAAAAAAGTCTCGGGTGATCAGGAGCGATCAACATGGGCGATCAGGTCACTCGTATTAATGAAGATATTGAAATTTTCTCAGCTTTCCGATAAGAGCATTGGGAAAAAATCCAAGATCTTGGCAACGGCCGAAGAACAGCTTTTCGTGTCTCAAATTCGATTCAAACAGATTTTCCAGAATCGAAATTAAAAAACTGATATTTTCATCGAAAAGCTGAGACAATTTCAAATGACAAACCAATTTTCAAAATATTTTTTTAACAGCGTAAGCATGTGGAAAAAAAATTTGAAAGAAAAAAGAAAACGAAATGTATGAAAAATACGTTGATTGACAGCTTCCAAAATAATAGAAATAAAAATCTGAAAAAAATTGGGAATTTGTTTTCCAACATGCACTTTAAGCTGTGTAAATATTATAAATATCCCAGATAGCGAAGCCGAAAGTTGTCCAATGTTTGATGGAATGGCTCATATACAGACTATATAAATATGTTTATCAGGTATCAGCTCGGGTAGCCTCGCGAAGGTCGTTCGAGGTTGTTCATTTCAAACCACCCAGATGACCATCCCGCAAAGAGTGATAAGTAATTTGAGAAAAAAAAAAAAAAACATGTGAATAAAAAAAAAATATCCGATTCGTCGCAATGAGATTTTTTTTTTTATTTTTTTTTTGTATTTATTTCAATGGCCGTATAATTTTCGATAAATTGGTTGGAGGCGCGATTATTAGGTGCGCCTCGTCGCGTTAACGGGGCACAAAGCTGGTTGGCGGTGATGCGCTTTTTTTTTCTTTTTTTTTTTTTTGTACGTCACCCCTCCGGCTCGTAGCCGTCGGGTTTTCTCGAGCGTGATTCGCAAATTCTTTTATCGCGTAACAACAGTAACGCGATGGAAGGTAGCGTACGTTTTTCATCTCTTTCTCTCTTTACTTTTTCTTGCGATCATTTTTATTTTTTTTTGTTTTTTTTTTTTTTTTTGTTTAGTTGTTTTATTATTTTTTCTTCTTTAATCATTATCGACAGTATTTTACACGGTCGTGTACGGTGTCCGGTGTGCTGCAACCTTGGCAATTATTCAATGATAGCCGTGGCGAACGAGAACGCTTATTACGTGGCCAATGAGCTCTTATAATAATAAAAATTATGTATACATATATCTATATATATATTTTTTTATCGAACAATGATGAGACGTTATATCTCGTGTTAATCCGTTGACCGATTGATTCGAATGACTTGAAAATAATAATCGTGATTGTTTATTGTTATTATATAATTTTCGATATAATTATATGTATAATTGAATGTATAACAAAATTTGTACGAAACAAATTGTTTTTTAACGGAACATGCTTTCTTTTTTTAAGGGTTGATTCGACAGTTTGCTGCGCCATCGTTATTCGTGAATTCGAAGTACGACGATCCACGGGTCTGTGTGACCCATTCGGATGATACGAGGAATCCGTCGGGACTGTACCCGGAGCGGGCAAGGTAACGACCGGTGAGACAACTCGGATCGTTCCGCTAGCGTAGGAATCTACGTTAACGGCACTGCACATACATTCACATTCGTTTTTTTGTATATATGTATGGATATATATATGTAATTGCCACAATGCCGGACGATTTGCCATTCGTCACGGAAAAGTTTTTGCGTCGTTACAAATTTTTTTTCTGGAGTATTCGAATGTTTTTTTATTATTTTGTGCATGTGTTGATTTACATGTTAAAAAAACAAAAATGTGAAAATCAAATTTTTATATTGAATATTATTTTCTTTAATTAATTATGAGAAAACTTGGGGAGAACTCAACTCGAAAAAATACATATGTCCTCTGAAATTTTCAAATTCGATTTTAATGAATTTTTCGACAGTCGAAATGAAAAACTGATATCTTCATCATCAAGCTGAGACAATTGTACGTGACGAACAAATTTTTAATATATTTTTTCAACGGCGTAAGCGTGTGAAAAAAAAGTACTTGAATGAAAAAGGAAACGGAATAAATGAAAAATACCTTAATTGACGCCTGCCAAAATAATTTTTAAAAAATCGGAAAAAATTTAGGAATTCGTTTTTCAACATGCTCTTTAACCTGTGTAAATATTATAAGGATCCCAGAAAATGAAGCTCAAAGTTGTCCGATATTTGACGGAATGGCTCATATACAGAGTGTCCCAGTTTATTTCCGGCGAAACTTCGCCAGCGTATTCTACCCGGAAAAGTAAGACAAAAAAATGTTACATGAACACATGCACTTAAATGTTTTATCAAGGAGTTATAACTTATAACACAAAATAATAATGAATTGGCATTCCGTCTCCACACTATACGAACGTATCATCAGTGTTACAGAAACTCGCATAATCTCATCGAACCTCTATGTTTACCATCAAAACTCAATTTCAAACTCAAGGTCAATTTTTGTTAGATGCCAATCCTGTATTCGTAATAACGCACGTCATTTTGAAATTTTATTACATTAAAAATCTTTACTGCTATTTTGATTGGTTTCGTTGGATTTATAGTTCTGTTAGTAAACACAGAAATGCCAGTTAATCATCATTTTGTATTATCAGTGATAACTCCTAAATAAAATATCTAAGAACATATGTTCACACCAAAATTTTTTCTTACATTTGCATTTAGAATACGCTGGCAAAGTTTGTCCGGAAAAAAAATGGGACACCCGGTATATAAATTTTTTGAATAATTGTCGGAACGTTTATTCAATTGTTTCCCACATTTAACACGAATTAATTTCGCTCATCGAGTATATCACGATCTTCGTGGTGTATCATTTTTATTTCACTCATAAATTTTCTATTGTCAAGCACGTGGAGGAGGAGGGGGAGGGGCGGAGGGGGGAAGGGGTTCCTACGACCGAACCCAACCGACGCAGACGTAAAACCGTTAGCCCGACGTAGTTGGCTACCGGCATTGCGACAATCGTCGTACCGCACCGGTTACAACCGGGTCCCCATTACTCCTGTCCCCATAACTACCACAACCACTCGAACTAGTGTCAAACATAGTCTCTTCGTAAATTTGGCTCCGAGTTGACCACGAGAGCCCGAGAACAATTCGTGACAGGACGCAACGGTGATTCAACGAAAAAAAAATGAAAAAAAAAAAAAAAAATTATAATGACAACGAAGAATTATAAAAAAAAAAAAAATTAAAAACGAAAAAAAAAAAAAAGAAAACTACTGAATTCTCCATTGTTCGCCGTTACGTGTAAACAGCTGGTGAACACTTAACCGCTCGGTTAAACCCCGAAGCTCTCTTTGTGTTGGCGTTCCCGATCAGGCTCCTAATGGCCACGATTAATTACAATCGTGCTGTGTCTGCCCTTCCAACCATCTAAGGAGTCTGCAAAACATTTTTCCGTCCCCGCCCTCGGGGTTGACCCTGAAATCGTGACCAACGTCATGGCTTAACACAGTCCCATGTAGTCCAACGTACGGTTAATTTCACGCAAAATCCGTCCTGCCCACGTGACCCAATTGTCTTATCTACATCTAACTAAATATTAGTTTAACCATTTGGCGAAACTCTTACTAATTTCACAAATTTATATTTATTTTATTAACATTTTTCGTTGTTTTGTTTGCAAATTTATGTTGTTGTTTGTTTTTTTTTTTCATGGGGAACCGTGAGAGCCATCGTGAGATTCTATTATCATTATTATTTTTCGTTCCATTTTCATCGGCAATGCCAGTTGTTCGTTACTTATGTTTCATCGGGTATCAAGATAAACCGACGAATCTGGAATACACATATATATATATATGTATATATGTATGTATATATGTATGTATATGTGTATGTATGTTAGGCGACACACTTACAACTCGTCGCTGATAACATTGATACGGACTCCCTCGTCGAAACGTGTTTCGAACGATAAATTTACGACTCGCGGAGGGATAAAATAATCGAGATAGACGTGTAACGGCACATTGACTGCACGGAGACGGAATTAAGCGACACGCGTGGCGGCAGAATGCCGTCATGTATCGAGAACCCCCTCCCCCCATCCCCACCCCCGAGTCGCCTATCGCACGATACGCTAACCCGTACGCGGTATTTTTCTTTTTTTTTTACTCCCGGCTGAAAAACGGGAGTATATCAGTTTCGTCGCAACGACGTTGAATTGGCGTTAACCTTCGTCGCGAATTCAGGCCCAAACAGGTTGGATCTTCTTCCAACAGTTTTTGGCGCGTCGGTGCTGTGGGCCACAGAGATGGTTTACGGACCATAATATTCATGATCGGATATGAACTCGTGAAGATGATTAATGATTAATTGACGGTTGCCAAAAATAATAGGAAAAAGAATTCGGAAAAAAATTGGGAATTCGGTTTTCAAACGTCTGATCTTCTTCCAGTAGTTTTTAGCACGTCGGTGCTGTGGGCCACAGAGATGGTTTAGGGACGATGATATTCATGATCGGATATGAACTCGTGAAGATGATTAATGATTAATTGACGGTTGCCAAAAATAATAGGAAAAAGAAATCGAAAAAAATTGGGAATTCGTTTTTCAAACGGCTGATCTTCTTCCAGTAGTTTTTAGCACGTCGGTTCTGTGGGCCACAGAGATGGTTTAGGGACCATGATATTCATGATCGCATATGAACTCGTGAAGATGATTGATGTTGGAAAAAAAAGGGTTGGACTCAAAACTCGGAACGAGCAATGTTCGGAAAGGCAGAAATTCGGAACGCGCAATGTTTGGAACGACAATGCTCGGAACGGTCAGGATTCGGAATACGTATGTATATAGGTATAGTTGCGTACCTCGTCCGCCGGCCGCGAGACTACATTGCCCGACTTTCGAGCTTTCCCACGCGTAAACTATCAATGTTAGATACACGCCGTCGGAGACTTTTTTGTAGGGAATTTAATTCTCTACAACATTGTTTATGTAAACTTTTGGTCTATATAGCGTTGTTCAGCCAGCGTTTCGACGGGAAGATAAAAATGTATAGATTTTCGTCGATACATTTTTCCTGGCTCCTATACTCTGCTTTTTTTTCTTTTCCATTCGTCAGTGCTGCCAATTGTTTAATCTATTCTCCATGCTCTGCCATTTTTTTTCATTCAGTTATTTTCTTTCATCCATTCTCCATGCTCTGCCATATTTTGTTGTCATTTTCCGATTAAATTTGAGACGAAGCGATTTTTACTTTCCGAGATGTGTATATTTGTGTGTTATAATCATAGAAAGGTCCTCGTCGTATCGACTACAAGATCCGAAGGATAAGTGGAAAGCGCTGACTGACTAATGGATCAAGGCCGCATCGAGATGTGCCCGAACATTATTGGAAATTGATGTCAACTGGTCGAGGCTACGTTCAGTTGTGCTTGAACATTAATGGAAATCGGAAGCGCCGACTTTTGGTCAAGGCTTCGTCGAGCCGCGCTAGAACATTATTGAAACTGGAAAGCGTTGACGTTTGGTCAAGGCTCCAAGAAGTCACGCTGAAAATCTTCATGTTACGATGACATTTTGTCAAATCTTTTTTCACATGGTCGAAGCAATACTCAGCTGTGGATAAGTTGAACCAACATGTGCCGAAGCTGGTTGGGACTTGTTAAAGTCTGATTATATCAATTTTTCTCGTACAGTGACAACGATTAATCATTTGTCAAATCAGATGATTTGCCGAAGGAATTCACGGTTAATCATAGTCGATAAAATAAATAAAATATAAAATACAAATATATCAATTAATGAACAATTTCGAAAGACGATTATAGAATAAAATCGTTCGATTCCGGTTGAATGACAATTCAGTGGATTTCTTTTTAATTCTTATAATGAAACCGAAATAAAAGTCTTCTGATGAAAAAAATCGATTGATTTGACCCTAAATTCGTTATGAAAATTGATTAATGATTCCAATTTTTGTTTATCGATTCAAGATTGTCAAAAGAGTTTATAATGAAACCGAAATAAAAGTCTTCAAATCATTAAAAAATCAATCGATTTAATCCGATAATTAATCAATGATTTTTTTAGTTCGACATACAATTCAATATTGTGAAAAAATGTTACATTTTTAATTGGTATTACATCACAATATTGAATTATGTGTCAAACATTACGAATTATCAATTTTCGAAAAAAAAGAAAAAAATTATTAATGAATTATAGGATTACATCGATTGATTTTTTTTTTGACTTTTCGACTTTCTTTTTTTTTTATTGGTCAAACGAATGATGAATTATGGGAGGGGTTTCCATCAAATTGATCGTCCGCTATGACATTTCATTCTGATATCAAATCGACGCGATGAATTTTCGCAAAATGTAATATATGTTACATTTTATTCCGTTGTGAATCACGTTACCGTAAAAGAACATTGTCGTGCGATCGTACGACCTTTCGTTTGGCAGCGTAAACGGTGCTGTGAGAATGCGGTCTTTACCTTCGTTCCTCTTACAAAACCCACCTCTCGACAATGGCCTAACCGCTATTATCGCTACTCTCGAAGTCTAACCGACAGTAGTCGCACACACACACACACACACACACACACACAAACGCTACAACAGGACACAATCTCAATGCGCATCATCTCGAACGTTCTCTTGACGAAATCGTCTTAGGGCCGGGGAATCGTATGTACAGTAAAACCTCTCGATAGTCCAAAACAGACTGCATTCTCGGATGACTGTGAGAATTTGGTATCCGAGGTGAAATGGAATTTATGGTAACCCATCATTCAACCGTTTATCCAACAAAATTACAGAAAACTTGTAAACTTGTAATACGAATTATTATCTCAAAGATTATCGGTCCGATTAGATTCAAGTTGGTTTTATTCGAAAGTATATACATTGAGGTATGTTGACGAATTTTTATTTGAATGTCTAGTGAATGGGAGCGCTGTTATTCTGGCCGGCGTGAAATAACTTTTTCAAAGTCGGTTCCCACTTTTTTTTAAGATAAAGGATTGACCGATTCCTTTAAAATTTGGACACGATATGCACGGATAGGTAATGAAGTTCGGCACGTAGGATTTTTTTTTAAACTAATTTTTTTTTTCTTATCAATCAACAAAGGTAGTAAATTGAGGTTCAAAAGTGAATTTCAACTTCAATCAAGCGCCATTTTATGAAAAAAAAATCCTACGTGCCGAACATCTCAAGACGTTACACTTTAAGAATCATCTTGAAATTTTTGTTTCAGACCAACCGACTGCCGGAAAAAGTGGGAACAGCAAACCGTGCCGACGACAAAGTTATTTCACGCCAGCCAGAATCACAACGCTCCCATTCACTAGACATTCAAACAAAAATTCGTCAATATACCTCAATGTATATACTTTCGAACAAAACCAACTTGAACTCAATCGGACCAATAGTTTTTCAGATAATAATTCCCAAAATTCACCGATTTTTTATTTGATAAGGATAAAATCAATTTTAAATTTGGCTCAATAATGTCACGAAAAAAAAAACAATTCCAATTTTTCGGTCACTCAACCCCCTTAAGCTTACGTTCCATTTGACAACCACTGCATTCAATCGCAAAATCATCTGCGAGGGGGCGCGCCCGCCACATTTCGGAGACCATCGAGAGGTTTTACTGTACACGTGATAGGAAACACGGCCGTGATACGGATGTGACGACTGGCCGGGTGTACGAGTCTACGGTTTAACCGTAAAAGATGGCCCGACTCGATATTTCAACTCGCGAGCTCACTCTCGCGGACTCGCGCGAGTTAAGTGTCGAAAAACTTGACACCTTGTCCGATCGTACCTCTACCGAAAAAAAAAAAAAAAAAACAACATTGTCGATCGAAGGAATGTTAACGTTTGGACCGGCGGGGTGGCCAATCGGCTTTTGTGTCGTACGGGCGAACCGTAGGAATTGAAATTCTTCGGCGGAGCACGTGCCAATTTCTCTCGCGTTCACGTCGGAAGAACGCACGCGAGAGTTGCAGAGGGAGAGAATCACGGGGAACTTATCGGGTCCGACGATCGTCCTTATATGTATGTACTTGAATGCACATATATATATATACAGGGTGTCCTAGGAAACTGGGCCGAGCTGTAGCGCTGAAAATATTGGAGATTGAGAAAAAAGTGTCTGAGGTCAAAATTAGAAGGCACGAAGCGCTAAATATCACTATGAAACTTTTGTGCATTTTTTTGGAGCGGTGCAGTTGCAAGGTGCAATTGCACTTCTTTTTTTAAGGTAAACTCTGATTTCTAATAGATCAATCTCGATGCAGTTTTTCACGCTTTACAAAAAATATCAATAATGTTATGCCCAAAAATGGTTAATTTCAGTAATATTTTGACTTAAAATTAGCTTGAAATAATGTTCAATGTTTCGATACGCTTTATTATATTTTCAGCGCTTTCACGCGTTCCGAAATCAAAAGCTGACTGATGTTTACAAATGTCAGAACATGTCGAACATGTCAGCCACCTTACCACCGCCATTTTGAATTTTGACAAAAAAAAATTTTTTTTTTTGTACGTTCCCCTTTGAACTCTTCAAGTTTTATCACACTGAATACTCGATCGGATCATTATTTTTCGAGATAAATCAGGTGTAAGATTGAAATGGGACACCCGGTATATATATGTATCGTATATATATAATGTATATATGTATTGGAATAGCGGAGGAAGGCTCGCCATTGCGAATCGGTATTATACTAAGTAATCGACTTTTCTCGGATCGCTGAATCGACCGGAATTCTTCGTGCTCGTCACTCCGATTTCCTGGAGCTATCAGTCTCCTCCCCCCCTTCCACCCCGCACCATGCTTCGCCGCTCTCCCCCGCTGCGCGAGCTTACCAAGGTCGTAAAACAAATTGCGGTTATCGCACCGAAAGTGTCCGAATAACATTACTTTTGCTTCCCAACCAAGGATCCTAATATTCGAAAATCCCGAAAAAATGACAAAATCTTTTCGAAAAAATCGACAGCGTTATTTCGAAAATCGGAAATTTCACTGAATCCCGCGTTCACGAAATGCGTTTGGTATTATAGCAAGGAATGCTTTTGGAATTTATTTATTTATTTATTTATTTATTTATTTATTTATTTATTTATTTATTTATTTATTTATTTATTTATTTATTTATTTATTTATTTATTTATTTATTTATTTATTTATTTATTTATTTATTTTTTCAATTTCGACGAACCGTTTCGGAAATATCGTGCTCGACGCGAGTGATCTACAAAAAATGTTCGTCGGAAAAAAAGTTATACAAGTTTAACCTTGATGTACGTTGTAATAATGACGTCTGTGTGGACTGTGAAATACAGACAGACGGATCGACGAAAACCATAAGGATTTCTTAGATTCCCCACGGCACCCGAAAAATCATGAAACCCTTAATATTTATTTATAAAAATTAAGGATTTCATGATTTTTCGTAATAAAATGTTTCCACGAACAACTTTACATAACCCCACTTTAATTTTCGCTTTTCATCTAAAACATTTTCCATCGCAACGAGAAACTCTCGTGAATGCATTCTCGCAAGATTTGCATTCTCGTGTGGACAGGAAGCAGGTGTAACCCCGTAAGGGTCGAAGTACACTGTAATCGGCGATCCTCTCGCGTTTCGTTTCACCGGGAATTCGTATTTTTTTTATTTTTATTTTTTATTTTTTTCAAAGATCGAACACGGGGCGAGGGGGTTATATCCGTAGCACACACGCGAAGAACCGCTGTTCGCGCACGCGCGCACGCGCACGGGGGCCCACGTCATTTATTCATCGGAGGCGCGTATCTATATTTGTATTCGGCATGACGAGGAAGTGAAATTCTAACCGCGGTCGCGACTTCTAACTATCTAATGATCGAGAGTCCACCGTGTCGAGATTTATTTTCGCACGAGCGACGGTCCCACATTTTTCATCGTCATCGTGTTTATTATTATTTTTTTTTTTTTTCATATGTTCGTGACCTTTTTACATAAATCCGTTCGTGAAAAACAATTTAATACAATTTAATTCATATTTATGTTTGTGCGATCGGTTTTCTGCACGCTTTATGTTCGTTTGCATCTTTTTATTTAATGACGAGTTACAACCCTTGATCGATAACGAGGCTAGAGGGTTGGTAAGAATACTGGAAATATATATGTGTATATATAGATATAGAAATATTATTATTATTGTTGTCTCAAGTGAAGCTATAGGTATAGTCTATTTGTCTATTTCTATATATGGGATTGGGCGTATATAGTCTATGTATAGATTATGTATAGACTATGTAGGGACTGTATGTAAACTATGTATAGATTATATAATTCCTGTATAGTCTATTCAGAGACTCTATAGTTTATGGATAGTCTAGTATAGACTATATAGTTTATGTATAGTCTGGTATATTCTAGTATAGTCTATATAGTTTATGTATAGTCAATTATAGTCTATATAGTTTCTGTATAGTCTAGTATAGACTGTATAGTTTATGTATAGTCTAATATAGTCTAGTATAGTCTATATGGTTTATGTATAGTCAAGTATAGTCTATATAGTTTCTGTATAGTCCAGTATAGACTGTATAGTTTATGTATAGTCTAGTATAAACTATATAGCTTATGTATGGTCCACATAAAACCTATGCATAGACTATATATGCTCAGTCCCATGTATAGTTTACAAATAATTTTCGTTCAACTTGTTGTTGATGTTGTTGTTGGTATTATTTTTATTATTATTATTATCATCATTGTAGCTGTTGTTGTCGATGACAAAATTAATAAAAATCGCATTTAAAAAAATGTAATATTCATCATATACTTCATAATTGTATAAAAATATACCTACAATTATGTATATTTCAAAATAACAAAATATAAACAAAAGATATAAATGCATTTGATATACATTGAACACACCACGTGTCAACGGTATATTCATAACTCTTCGTATAATGGAATGCAACTGCATTAGAACTCTATCACAACTCCAACGAAGTTGCTGACGGTGAGAAGTCGGATGGAAAAAAAAAGAATAGAAGAAAAAAAAAATAAGAAACGACGAAGAGCCGTGTCTCGTGGTAGATTTACAATCCGGTGTGCAGTTGTTATAATATCGTCTCAAGCCGTTTCTGGGATGGAGAAAATTGCCGGTAGCATTATAAATGAGCTGTCGCGGTTGAATTGTTTTTTCGTCGGACGCAAATTGATGGTAAACTCGTGAACGTGTAGACGTCGGACCCCAACGTTCCAGACAATTTGTTTGTCAAATATTTTTACATCTATATATATATATATATATTTTTTTTTTCAACGTTGAATCATATTTTTGTCGAATTACTGTTATTTTTTTTTTTTTTAAATTCATTTTTAATTTTTTACGTAAACAAAGATTGAAGATGGTTAAACGGATTATCGAATAATAAGTTTGAGAGAAATGGTTTTGCTCGATGCATAAGTAAATATATTGCCGTTATTCCGTAAGACGCTGTGTCGTTATTAGTATGGATAATTGGTTTGCGGCGCGGTATTCCCGGCTGCGGTGAACAAGGCTGATGGTTATGCAATATATGCGTCAATTACGGTCGTCGGTGTAATTGAGTTTCACTTTGGATTCTCGTGGCGGGAGGGGAGGGGGTTGAAGATTTTTCCGGAATGATTTCCCACCCATTATTCCATAAATCACTTTGTTGCTACAATTCTACGTGATTGTTTTTTTTTTTTTTTTTTCTTTTGATTCTGGAATTTTTTAACCATATATGCACGACGCAGATCGATTATGATAACTGATGATATGCCAATGCGTATCGTAATGCGGGAAAACGCGTGCGTGAAGAATGTGCGATCGTTTTCGATCGTGTGGAGTGTCAGATTTTTCATGAAAACGAAAAAAATCAGGAAAATCGTGTTCGAGTTATTGAGATGAAAATTTTTATGTGTTGTCGACAATGAATTCGCATTTCCCTTTCGTTATCGGGGAGACTATATGATTATTCACGGTTCACGATTGATCGTTGATCAGTTGTAATTATAATTTATGATTCATGATCGTTTATTGATCATCGTTAAATGTCCAGGATTGATCATTTTATGATTGCTCATTGATCATTGATAAATATTCTTATATAGATAATTGAGCATTGATAATTGGTAACTATTCAGAATCGATCATTGGTAATTGGTTACTATTCAGAATCGATCATTGATTAGTGGTAACTATTCAGAATCGACCATCGATCATTGGCAACTATTCAAAATCGATCATTGCTCATTGATGAATATTCAGAATTGATTATTGATCATTGATAACTATTCAGAATCGATCTTTGATCATTGATTGATATTCAAAACTGATCATTGATCATTGATTAATATTCAGAATCGATGATTGATCATCGATTAATATTCAGAACCGATCATTGATAATTGATTAATATTCAAAACTGATCGCTGATCATTGATAACCACAAAAAAAAACTTTTCCTATTGCACACGAACCGAAAGAAAAAACCTCGTGATCGTTCCCGTAGAAATCAATCCACAATCTCGAAAGATGGCTCACGATGATTATCCATTCCTGCATCATTATCCAAACACCGCAGACCATTTCACACCGTCCCATCAGCCCCTAACAACAACACAACACTTTCCTCTTGCTCTTTCACACAAGTACTAAATTTCCACCACGTACTTAGCACCTCATTACTACGCAAACGAAAAAAAAAAAAAAAAAAAACACAAAGCTGTGGCAACTAAATTTGTTTTCGAGCCAACGAAAGTCTGAACCCGTACGCCGGTTGGTTTAAAGTTCGCGCGGGGTTAGGATACACGCTAAACTAACGGTACAAAAGCTGGAACCCGGCCGGTATAATGTGGTTGCACCAACTACAACTACTACTACGGTTCAGGTTCAGGCAAATATATTTCGATTCGCTTTAATCTACATACGTTGCAACCTCACGCTGAAATCTTCGCTACATCGCAACAACATTTTACATCTATTTTGTTTGTTTTTTTTTATTTATTTCTCTCTCTCTATCTCTTTATTTTTTTTTGTCAATTCGACCACGGAAACGTCACGGTCTGAGTTACAGCGACATTGACGACGTGGCACAGCAATGTCGAGTGTACGTTATTTATATATATATATATATATATATATATATATATATATATATATATATATATGCTACACACAGATGTCAATATGGGGACCGGATCCAGCATTGACCGTTGCATCGATAAAATTGTCGGGTTCGTCCCCATATGTGACAAATGTCTCCATATGTAGCCCTAGAGTCTTAAATTGGACCCGACATTTACCTGTCCACAAATATATATATATATATATATATATATATATATATAATTGTATTGGTACAGCAGGATATATATATCATGCTGTAGCGGATGAAACAAGCGTTTGGACTCGATTGAAAATCGTTTCATCCTTTTCTCACAGATCTGGAAAATGAATTATCGATATATATGTATATATATATGTGTGTGTGTGTATATATATATATATAGAAGACGTTCGACCTCGTTACGCCGGGTCTTATATAGAAACAGGGGAAATTGCACAGGGCGAAAGAGAGAAAGGGGCGCCTCGGAAAAACTGACATGCTTTCGTAGATAATTGCGTCTGTATGTGTGTGTGTGTGTGTAAGTGTGTGTGTGTGTGTGTGTTAGTGTATCCTCGCACGTCTCGATTTTCTAGACTGGTTGGATTTTACTTGCATCAGTCACGATATCGAAGTGAGAGAGAGAGAGAGAGACGAAGAAATTCGTGCGAGTTTCACTTTTTTCTTGCGCGGTACGTTCGTCGTTTGAAATTGCGAACGGACGACGTATGTGTGTGTGTGTGTGTGTGTGTGTGGATGACTGACGTCTCTCTTTCCCGCAGCAATGCAGAAAATACTTTCGAGATAATCCTTTTGGTATTCTCGGAACGATGTCGTAGCCAACGTGCGTTGATCCTCGTGGACGCATAAATATATTACAAAGTCGCGCGAGAGGGCATCAGGAAGTTGCGTTTGTGTGTGTGTGTGTGTGTGTGTGTGAGTGTGTGTAACTTCTCCAAGCCCGGTATTCCAACTTTCGAGAACGAGCCAGGGCATGCGCGAAATATAAATTGGCGTGTGAGAGTCCGCCGAGAGTTGAGCCCGACGTGAGAAGAAGGGATGTGGCGAAATTGCATATATATATATATATATATATATATATATATATATATATATGTGTGTGTGTGTGTGTGTGTGTGTGTGTGTGTGTGTGTGTGTGTGTGTGTGTGTGTGTGTGTGTGTGTGTGTGTGTGTGTGTGTGTGTGTGTGTGTGTGTGTGTGTGTGTGTGTGTGTGTGTGTGTGTGTGTGTGTGTGTGTGTGTGTGTGTGGACGACGAACGCGCGGGAAAAAAATAAATGAAATTTAAAAAAAAAACGAATGAATCAAAGCTTAAGGAGATTACGAAAAAAAAACATTATTTCGAAGGTGGCGAAGACGGATTCAACACGCGAGAAACATCCCTCGAGGAATTTAATCTTGACATACACACACGCATACACAATCGGTCCACTAAGTCTCTTTGCCCTCGCAAAATTTCTTAAGACGGTGTCAACCGAATTAGTGGAGAGTTTTTTTTTAATTCTTGGTATTTTTTTTTTCAAGTTATTTCTTTTTCACTGAGACGAAAATATTTGCCTGGACGATGTGAAACGATGTGAAATTTTGTTATTCGATATAAGGTTTTTTTTTGTTCTTTTTTTTTCAAGTTATTTCTTTTTCACTTGGAAAAAATATTTGCCTGGACGATGTGAACCGATGTGATTGATATTTTATTATTCGATGAAAGTTTTTTTTTATTTGAGGATCAATAAACAAAACAAAAAGTGCAACGTGATTCCAATGGACATATGGGGTGGTTATGGGCGACGTTGCGAAACGTGAGAAGAGATTTCGATGGGCGATGGTCGAAAATGTGGACTGGCAGATTGTTAATCTGCATCAGAGTCGACAGCTCACGAACGACATACACATATATAGATATATAGATTAGGGTGGTCCTTATGTGAGGCTCGTAAAAATGTTAAACCTCATAAGGACAAATGTTAAACTCATATGTTTGTAACGCTGTGTGTGATTTCGTCGGATCGCGCACACGATTGAGAAAATCGAAATCGGATCCATCGCACCGTAGAATTAAGCTTGCGTGGAGTCTCCACGCGGCGGCTGTTGGCAACCGGCCACGTGAAAGACGTGTACGAGACGGGGCCCGCCCGTACATTTCAATTAGCCGATAAATTATAAACCACGAGAAAGCAAAAGAGAAGATAAAAGTCGGATGGTACACAGCGATAGTGTCGGGGGATATCGAAAGAGAGATTGTTTTATTGTCTGTTTGTTTATCATGCACTGCTATCGTATTTAAGAGTATTGAGTGAGTGCCATTTGATGAGTCAGTAAGTATTCTTTGAGTTGTGCGTGAGGGAGAGAGAGAGAGATAGTGATTAATTGATTCTTATTATGCCTTAGTTAGACTTAACTTAGGGGGCTGAGTCACCTAAAAATGAGGAAAAAAATGTTTTTTTTTCGTGACATGATCAATCTAAATTCAAAATCGATTTCACCCTTCTATGATACGTATACTATATGCATTTTATTTTAAATTTGATGAATCGATTCGAAATTTGGATCGATCGAGTGCGGAAAAAAAAAATTCCAATTTTTTTCGGTGACCCAGCCCCTTCAAGTCAACTCACAATCAGTAAAAACAATAAGTAAATGTCATTGTGATAAGAAAAATAACAATAATGGTAAATCGATAGCAAAAAATTACAAAAAAAAAAAACGAAATGAAAATAAATAATAATATTGATATAAATAATAATAATACTAAATAGGTATCAATAATTCAACCACAAATGTATATGAATCTACACAAATAGATCAAAGTGAAAACAAAATAATGAACGAGTATCAAAACCAAAACGAAAAATATCGATAAAATAATAATAATCAATACAGAGCTACCGCACATCAACACTTGGACTTGGAAATTGCTTGCGACTGGTGAAAGATAATTTAAAATTTTTTTCAAAATAAGACAGACAGAAAGTGGGGGAGGGGGAAGGGAGTCGATTGGCGGTGACGATAAATCTTTCGAGTTGATGGATCCCGAGGATGCGATCGTTGGAATCGAGAGGCCGCAAGATTCGATGAAACCGGAGATTTTCTTGTTGCGAAAGGATTCACGGCAAACCCCGTGGCCGGTCTCGCGCCCGCGCCGCCGCCGCCGCCGCCGCTGCGCCATAACGACGCGTATAATACACAACGAGCCCACATAAGCCGGCACGAGGGCATCATCATTGAACACCCGATCCTCGATCCGCGGGACGGACAACGCGAATACCGCGAAATAACCAGGCCCGCCAGAGGCCGCGAACCATTTCCGCAATACAACATAAGTAATCATCCTCTATTATGGCAGTTTAGCGGCTTTATGGTGTAACACCGCCGGATTTTTTTTTTTTTTTTTTTTCGCGCAATCGATCAACCTTCTATATCGAACTATTTGTATGTTTTTTGTGTTTTTTGTGTTTTTTTTTTTTTTCCGTATTTTTCGCTTCCTCATAGAGGAAGCTGTGTGACGGAGCCCGAATCGAAATTTTCACCCTACATTTCAACTTATTCCACCTTGCGTCCGAATTCAAAGTCGACGTGAGAATAAAAAAATTTTTCACCCTCGTTTCAACCTCAATGTAGTGACAATTTTTTTTTTTTTTTTTTTCATCTTCGTTTCACCATTCCGAGTGAGGGTAAATTTTTTCTTTCGTTATTTCACCTCCGTTTCGCTTTACAAGTGAGGGTAAATATTTTTTCGTTCGTTATTTCACCCTCGTTTCGCCCTCCAAACTCGAATAATTGAAAACAACTGGAATGACACGTTTTTAGGGTTAAGCAAAGTTGAAACGCACATAAGAATTTTTTTCTAACTTCGTCCTACTTTCAACCTCTCCTTCGTCCTGAAAGTGATGTTGAAATAAGTTGAAATAGAGATGAAAATTTCGACTTGGGAAATGTTGGGTTTTTTTTTCGAGATCTTCATGCATGTGTGTAATGGACTCCCAAAAATTCAAACGTCCCCGTGCATACACACCCGAGCCGGAATTTTCACCCTATATTTCAACTTATACAGGGTAGAGCACTATAACTGTTGCCACTTTAAATATCTCTGTAACTATCGACGTCACGAAAATATGTTCCAAACAAAAAATGTACGGTTCGAAGAGGGTCATCGAGTGCAACCATTTTTTTTTTTATTTCAGCGGAGGCGCTGACGCACAGTGAAGGTCACCTCCACTTTTTTGAATAGTACTGTACATTTTTTATTCAACCATCTTGTAGAGCATGGCAAACCAGATAAAAAAGATTGGGGGGTCAGAGTCGTTCAAGGTCATTTAAGATCAGAAAGTGACATTAACTTTATTTTTATGTGACATGAACTTTATTTACTGGAGGTGGTCAAAACGATTGCCATTGGAATCAAAGCAGTATTGCAATCTCCTTATCACGGATTGCGTAGAATTTCTTATCACTTCGACACTTGTCAAATGACATGCTCGAACGATTCTTTCTCGCATTTCATCAAGCGTAGTTGGACGTTCATAATGATGATCTTGAATGACCAACAATCGATCTCAAATCATTAAAAAAAAAAATTATTTGTCATTCGAGTCAACCCAACTCGACATTCTCCCCAATCACATTCTCCATTGACACACAATTCTACCAAAACAAAAAAACGAACAACAATAGAAAAAAATAGAAGAAGAATAAGAAGAAGAGAAAGAGAAAAAAAAAGAAAACAAATGAAAAACACTCATAGACACGAGTGTATCTTGATGCATTTCATCTCGTTGACGAGGTGACGTCCAACGGCAATATTCCAGACGACTGGTTACCGCGTCAGCAGCATCAGCAGCATCAGCAGGAGCAGCAGCCTCACCGGGCTCCAGCTCCAGCATCACCGTCAGCAACGTGGAGCAACAGCAACGGGCAGCGGTAGCAACAGCAGCATTAGTCGATGGGGACGACGAGCGACTTCCTTGTCGCACGGACACATCGCGCATTGTGGGCACAGTTATATGCCACCACCTCCCCCCGTTTGTCGCTGTATGCACTCAACGTACCCGCGTACGTTGCGATACCATCCGCACTCGTCGTGTGCAACCAGTGCTTGCAGCTTTCCTAGCGCCCACCTATATCGCTCTCTCTCGCACTCACTCGCTCTGACTATCGAGTTTGTCGCGGAAGTTGACGACAGAGAGAGAGAGAGAGAGAGAGAGAGAGAGAAAAGAAAAGAGACAGGTAGATAGCTCTCTCTCCCTCTCTGCCATCTGAGAGAGAAAGAGATAGATAGATAGATAGATAGATAGCTTTCTCTCTTTCTCTCTCTCTCTCCCTCTCGCTCCCTGCCATCTGAAAGAAAGAGAAAGAGAAGGAGAGAGAGAGAGAGAGAGAGAGAGAGAGAGAGGGAGAGGGAGAGAGAGATAAAAAGAGAGCCATAGACAGATTTAGAGAAAGAGAGAGAGAGGGAGAAAGGGAGCCATATAGAGATACGCAGAGAGAGAGAAAGATAGATTGCTCTCTTTCACTCTTTGCCATCTGAGAGAGAAATATATAGATAGATAGATAGATAGATACATAGATACATAGATACATAGCTCCCTCTCTCTATCTCTCGCTATTTCTCTCTTTGTCATCTGAAAAAAAGAGAGAGGGAGAAAGAGAGTCACAGTGCGATGTAGAAAAAGAGAGAGAGAGGAAAAAAGGGAGCCATATAAAGATACGAAGAAAGAGGGAGATAGACAGCTCTCTCTCTCTATCTCTCTCTCTCTCTCTCTCTCTCTCTCTCTCTCTCTATCTCTCGCCATCTCTCTATTTCTCTCTCTCTGCCATCTGAAAGAGATAGCAGAGTAAGAAAGAGAGAGAGAGAGAGAGGGAGAAACCCATCTACCTATCTATATATCTCTCTCTCTCTCTATCTCTCCCTCTGTCCATCCCTCTCATACTCTTTCAGATGGCATAGAAAGACAGATAGAGAGAGACAGTAAGAGAGCTTTATCAATCTATATGTCTCTCTCTCTCTCTCCCTCTCTCTTTCTCACTCTCTCACTCTCGCACTCTCTCTATCTATTTGTCTATTTATCTATCTCGCTCTCCCTCAGATGGCAGAAAACGGAAGATGGTAAAAGAAAGAGAGGGAGGGAGCCATCTATCTATCTATCTTTCAATCTCTCGCTCTCTCTCTCTCAAATAGCAGAGAGAGAGAGAGAGAGGCAGAGAGACCTATCCATCTATCTATCTGTCTATCTATCTATCTCTCTACCTCTCTCTCTCTCAGATGGCATAGAGACAGAGGAAGAGAGAGAGAAAGAGGGGGAAGAGGGAGCCATCTCTCTCTCTCTCTCTCTCTCTCTCTCTCTCTCTCTCTCTCTCTCTCTCTCTCTCTCTCTCTCTCTCTTTCTCTCTCTCTCTCACACTCTCCGCCATCAACTTCCGCGACAAACTCGATCGAACGCTCACGGCCCCGGCGATAGTTCGCCGAACGGCAATATGTATTCGCATATAGTACGAAAGGGGCGAAGGGGAGGGGGAGGGATGGGGTACCCACACATGGAACGCACGAGGTCCACACGGTTTTAGTCGACGATGCAATGCCGGAAGCAATGATTCTCTCGTCAACCGCGCAGGATCTTTAGTCATCCCCCATTATACTTTACGTTCGGGACACTGGGAATATAAGTCTTTGCGCAATGGACTACCTGCTACAGCGGTGATGTTGATGTTGGCTTTTGCTCATGTTGCTACTGCCGTTGCCGTTGCTGCTGCTGTTGCTGCTGGTGTTGCTGCTAGTGCTACTGCCGTTGCTGGTGCTGTTGCACCGGAACGCTCGCATTTCTCATTCACACGCGGGATTTACAGAAAGAATTCCAGTTGGTCTCGGTCTCGTAAAGCCGACGATCGTGCGCGCGCGCGCGCCTTCGCTTGTTTCGCGTTTCACGTCAGTGAGCTTTCGGTTACGCGAGAGTGGCGCATCGGTTACCCGAAATTTTTTTATTTTTTCTTCTCAACGTCGATGTTTCACAATTTATGACAATTTCTCACCCCTCCACCCTCACATTCGATATACACTCACATGTGCATCATTGATTTTGTTCTTATTGATGAATATTATTATTGATTTAATTATTATTAATATTAATAGTGTTGATTCTATTATTTTTTATATTATTATTGTTGTGGTGTGTAGAAAACTTTTACAAACTTGTGCAAATAAAACTTGATTTTATTGACTGACATTGTTATTTTTGATTGAATTATTATTATTATTATTATTATTATTATTATTGTGATCTGATATACATAAAATCATTTAAAAAATGATTTTTCACACGCGACTGATCAACTCTAACCGTTCGTCTTAATCTTATTCTAGATTGACACGATTCAAGAAACAAAAAATAAGATGGAATGTAAATAATGAGATTTGAAAATATTGAAAATATTGACACTTATGTAGTCGCGAGTCTATCTTGATGAATTTAATCTTCGAACGTCGACGTTTCACAATGTGTAACAACCTCCGTCGGATACCCCTCCCCTCCCCCCTCTCCGACATAAATTATAATTCATTTAATTATCATTATTATGATCATCTATTTTCATCGTAATTATTATTACGATTCATCATTGTTATTATCACTCTCGTCATACGTTGGAGGGAGCATTCGAAAAATTATCATTTCAACGGCCAATTCCGTTTTGATTTAATGCTTCCACCTTCATGTAACACGCGGATAACATTGATTTTGGTTTGTCGTGCGAAGGCCTCTCGACTACCACGTGTTCTTTTCTCTCTCTCTCCCTCTCTTTCTCTCTCGTCCCACAATCTATGCATAAAAACCATGAACCTAATTAGGTATAATTAGCAGTGGAATTAACGTTTCTATGGGTTCCGCGAAACCGTTTTTTTCCCCGCACAAATCGTACCTACGCATATGTATATTTATATATATATATTACGGTGGTCCTTAAAAAAAAAGTATCGTGACTCACCTTCCTAAAAATGCTACACCATTAAAAAGGAATTTTCATATTTTTTTCCGATTTTTAAATTTACCCTCCGCACTGCCTGAATTCATTTGAAAGTTTTGAAAATCATTTATTTATTTTTTTCACGAAAAAAGTCGGGATCAGAAATCTATAAAAATATATATTGTAAAAATGTATACCAAGAAAAACACGAAAAAATTTCGGCAGCTGTCCGGCGAACATAACACAAAAAAAAATAAACATTATTTTTACTTTTTTTTAGGTTATGTTTGCCGGTCAGCTGCCAACATTTTTTGGTGTTTTTGTGGTATTGTCTCTTATAATACACATTTGTGTCCGATTTTTTGTTTCGCCACCTTTTTTGTATTAAACTCGGAAATATGACATGAATGATTTTAAAAACTTTCAAATGAATTCAGGCAATGCAGAGGGTGAATTCAAAAATCGGAACAAAATATGAAAATTCCTTTTTCATGGTCTAGAATCATTTGGAAGGTGGGCAGCGATACTTTTTTGTTTTCAGGTCAAATAAGAACCACCCTAATATATATATATATGTGTATACATGTATTTATCACGGTCTATCTGTGTTTCCCACATCTTTGTACCTCGACACTTACGTAAATTCCAACGATCGAGTATCGTTGAAGATTACGACTGTCGGTATGGGTACGTAACAGGTGAGAGAAGTTGAAGAAGATACTCGAAAGTGCCGGTTTCCGATAAACTAGGCAGTAATTACGACGGAATAGTTTCGCTTGGGTATAGATAATAAATAAATAAATATATACATATATATGTTATGGTGGTCGTTGTAAATTGAATCTTTAGCGACCGCCCGTAGAAAGTTTCTTTTTTGTAAAAGAAAACGAGGACATTTTATTTTTATTTTTGAGAATAAAAATGACAAAAAGAGGAGCCGAATCATGATCATAGTTAATTCTGCTTCCTCGCGGAGGAAGCTTTGTTTTGGTTAAATTTTTTGTTTCTCGAGATGTTCATGAAAACGTGTTCAGAATGTCCCAAAACATCTAAGAATAACATTTAGAAAAAATGTCCGGATGTATGTGTGTAATATTGTTTGAACTTGAGAACGGCTCGAGATATCAAGCTGAAATTTGTCATACATGTAAAGGGGTTCACGGCGCATAGCACGATTTAATTTTTAGAAAAATCCAAGTAGCTCTTTTGTTTTTACGCGACTTGAACAAAGATTAAAAAAATTATATTCGGTTTCTGGCTCCCCCAATTTTAGAGATATCAAGCTCAAATTCAGTAGAATGTTGAACGACAGTAAGGAGATGTTGTCACTGAATTTGAAAAAAATCGATGGAGTGCTTTTGTTTCAAGAAATTTCGAAAGGTGTAAAAAATCGGTGTGCGCTCTATAGCTGGCGCAATTTTCTAGATATCGGACTAAAATTTGGCACGAAGTTGCACTATCATCAAAACATGTTTCATATTGAATTTGGGCAAAATCCATCAAGCCGTTCATATTTTATCTCGTTTTGAAATTTTTCAAAAATCAATGTAAGTGCTCCAGCTTTCACAATTTTCGAGATTCTAGGCTAAAATTTGGTACAAAGTGGCACCACTATCGAAAGATGTTTGGAATCGAATTTGCGAAAAATCCACCGAGACGTTGAGATTTTATGTGAATTAAAATTTTTCGAATTTGGCATGAATTGCCCCATATATATTGATTTAGACTCACATCACACTCACATGGTGCTCAACGTCACAAAAGTAAAAAAAAAAAGGATGCAAAGTAGAATCTTGCACACGGCTTTCTCATCATTTTACACATTTGCCAAAGCTTCCTCTATGAGGAAGTCAACATTGATCGACACAGTTTTTCATTAAATTCTTTTATCATTTATTTTTTTGTGGGTCATCGATCTACGTCTGTGTGCCAATTTTCATCTTAATCGGTGCTCAAATGGGAGAATGGGAGGACTGTGACATACAAACGGACGGATGGACAGACTGACCGATACCATAAGGCTTTCGTAGATTTCTACAGAATCCGAAAAAAAGAACAAAAAAAAACATCTCAACCATAAATATGTTATGTTACCACATTGTACCAGAATTTTATTTTATGGTGAGTGATATATGTACAATTGTACATTCAAACACATACACACACACTCAGAAACAGCTTTGAGATGTTACCCACGTTAAGTCCGATGATCGTGTGTGTCTTTAGTTCCGTTTGCTCCCTGTGTGTCGCACACCTCGTCGATCCTCACAAGCTCGATGGGAACGTTTAGAATTTATCTTCCTCGTTTGTCTTCCTCTGGTGCGGACAAAGTCGTACACCGTGACTCTCTCTCTCTCTCTCGCTCTCTTTTTATAAAACTCAATTGATATCACACTTTGATCCACGTGCAATATATTCCGCTTTTATCGTCTACACCCGTAATTTTACGTTTTACATTAAAACACCAATCGCAAGTCCGAACACCGCGAGCCGCACGCATCGAGTATAACAATTGACAAAAAAAAATTAAAAAAAGAAAAAAGATTTTTTAAATAAATTTTTTTTTCTTTCTTCGTCGTGCAAAACACCGTTATTCAGATTTTGCTTTCAAGATTCAGAAAAAACAAAAAAAAATTATTTTATTTTTAAGTTATTTTTAAAGTTGCTTTTATTTTTTCAAAATTTATTTTGATTTTTATAATTGTTTAAAAACCTTATTTTTCGAATTTTTTTTTACTCGCGCGATTAAAAGACGTAACGCATTTTTGCTGGCGAACGAAAAAAACTAAAAAAAAACAGAAAAAAAATATATATATATTTTTGAAAAAAAAAACGAAAAAAAAACACAAAAAAAAAAATATGAGTTAAAACGATGAAAATGTTTGTATATGCGACCGACACGATGGATCGCGGTCTCCTATCAGAATGAAGGCTTTTCTTAACCATGTCCCGTACTTATGCCGACGGTCCCCACTATCCGAACCCGAGCGGGCCCCGTAAGACGCGTTTATAGTATAACACACCGTGCCCGCCGCGCGCACCAAACCCCCCCCCCCCCCCAACCGAGCTCCTTCTTCAAGTTCGCGGCGGAGAACGCGCGCCGCCCCGGCGGTTCTCCTTGCCGCGCGCTGATCCTGATCCCGCGGCTTTGACTTCGCTCCGCTGGCCCGGTGCACCTTCGTTCGCACGGCTCGTTTTTACCACGCACCAACGACCAATTTTTTTTCGGGCCCACACGTGCCGAAATGTATAATATCACGTTCGAGCCATTTCGATGCGAAAATTGTCCACCTTTGTTTCAACTCGTGTCAATGTCACATTTAGGGCGAAGGAGATTAAACGCAGGATGAAGTTGTGAGCTTTTCTCGTCTGCGTTTCAACTCTACTCCACCCTTAAAATCCACTCAAAGGTTATGTACCATATTTTTTTCGATGGGACAAATAGAAGAAGAAACATTTTCATGGATCTACTGTGACGCTATCAGAGTGGGCGAGAAAGAGTGATCTGCAAGGCTCTTTCTCGCACGCGACTCTTCTGTTTCCAGTCGACCACAATTTAAAAATGAGTTTGTAAAATTAATTTCTAGAAATCTATGAAACCTAGGACTTTCGATATAATTTTCCGGTAAAGTTCAAGTAAAGCGTTGTGTTCCCTGATTTTTTGAAAATTTTTGGATCAGCAGTTTTGGAAATAAGGGGGCGGGGGGAAACGCTCTATTTTCGCACATTTTTCAGCACATCTTCTTAAATATGCTTTTCGAAATTATTGAAAAATATTTTTATGACACGCTGTGCGTAAAAGTGCGGTTTTACGCTCATTCCGACACTTGTACGAAAAACGTTTTCCGGACTCGTGCGATTGCAACACTCGTCTACTTGAACTCTACCGGAGTCCTAGGCTTGATAGATTTTTAGAAATTAATTTTACATATTCATTTTTAAATTACGGTCGACTAGATATCTACAGAAGAGAGTCGCGCGTGGGAAAGAGCCAGCAGATCGCTCTTTTTCGCTCATTCTGAGATCGCCACAGCAGATCCATGAAAATTTTTCTTCATCTATTCGTCACAACGAAACGGATATTGTACGGAAACCTTTGGGCGCAAGTTATACTCGCACTTGATCGGTTTTTTAAATCTTATTTTTTTGTTTTTCAAATTTTTTTGTTGTTGCGCACATTTTTTATTAATGCCCAATCATCGATCGTAATCATCTTTAACACATAATTCGCGATGAACTCAATTCACAAAATTTGGTTTTCATTTGTCTTCCATTTTTTCTTCGTCGTTGCTTTTTATTTATTTTTCTTTCTCATATTTCATTTGCCGCAGTATGGATGATGGAGGAAAGATTTTTATTTTTGTTTTTTTATTTTTTATTTATTATTTTTTTTCATATCGCGTTTAATGCGTAATTACCTATATTTATCTCGCGCGTCCTCGTCATCACGACGAAGATTTTATAATTGGTCGGTTCGTTCGGGCGCGCGCGCGCGCGCAGGCGCGAAGGTTATCCGGGCGGTGGGAGAGATAGACCGGGGGATCGGATCGCCTTGTTATACCCGGCGGCATTTCCTGTGGCCTGACGAGGAAGTCGGGGATGGACGTTATTCTTCCTCGTTGCATCCCGACGTAGAGGTGTTGCGGGCGGGCGGGCCGCCGCCCGGGTTCTCTCGCGTTTACCATGACCGTTGCACCAGATCGCTGAGAATGCCGCGCAACTATATAGCGAACGCCACCGTCGTCGTCGTGGAAAGACCGTTTTAATGAAATTCAAGAAATCGTCGGTTCCGCCCGTGAAACTCAATGGCGAGGAGCTTCGCTGACTCTTGTGCATCGGCTCTCACCAAGTCCCCCCCCCCCTCCCCCCGGCCGGGCCTTTCTCAAAGAACGGGAATACAGCAAAGAGCTTGAGACTTTGGGTCCAACTATATATCACATAATATATATATATATATTAGGGTGGTTCTTGAAAAAAAAGTATCCCTACCCACCTTCCACGGAAATTATTCTAGACCATAAAAAAAGGAATTTTCATATGTTTTTCCGATTTATTAATTCATACTCTGCATTGCCTGAATTCATTTGAAAGTTTTTAAAATCATTTATTTTTTTTTTTTTTTTACGAAAACGGTGGGGAAAAGAAATTTGAAAAAAATATACATTGATGAAAATTATACCACAAAAATAACAACAAATTTTGGCAGCTAACCGGCAAACATAACCTAAAAAAATTAATGAAAATCATTTTTATTTTTATTTTAGCTGATAATTTTATTTTTATTTTACCCTCACTTCGAAAGGTCAAACAAAGGTTAGACAACGAAGGACAACAATGTTACCCTCACTTCGAAAGGTCAAACGAAGGTGAAACAACGAGAGAAAACAATGTTACCCCTCATTTCGAAAGGTCAAACGAAGGTGAAACAATGGAAGAAAATAATGTCACTCCTCACTTAAAAAGGTCAAACGAAGGTAAAACAACGAAAGAAAACAATGTTTTTCCACTTCGAAAAGTCAAACAAAGGTGAAACGACGGAAGAAAACAATATTACCCCTCACTTCGAAAGGTCAAACGAAGGTAAAACAACGAAAGAAAACAATGTTACCCTCACTTCGAAAGGTCAAACGAAGGTGAAAAAACGAAAGACAACAATGTCACCCTCACTCACAAGGTGAAACGAAGGTGATTGAAAAAATTTCGAGGCGTCGCATTGAGGTTGGAAACGAAGGTGAAACAAAAAAAAAACGCATTTCCACTTCACTTCACTTTCCAATTCGCGCGTATAAGGTGAAAATAAGTTGTAACGTACAAGGTGAAAATTTCGACTCGGGTATAAGCAGACGTGGCAAAAAAAAAAATAAAAAAATTGACGACGATGAATTTTCACGCGTCATGATACGGACTCCTTAACCCAGTTAAACAGGTGCTGGCCGTAGAATCCGCGACGATGGTGTATATCGGGTTAGCCAAGATGCGTGGATCGCGTGCCACAAACAGGATCGACGATTTTCACAGAATGAGGAATCGAGCGGATGATTACGTACTCACGGACACGGCCCACACACGTGCATGTCCCAACGCACGTGTTTTTCATGTGTGAAAAACATTTGCGACCGCTGTGCGAGAGAAGCCCCCCCGATGAGAAACCACGAAATACGAGACATCGGTAACATCAACATCATCAACGATCACGACAGCTTGTACCTACAATTCACTTGCGCCGTGCATGCAAATAAATATGTATGTATAGATATAGATAGAGATATTTCATACCGATACGACAAGGTGTCCTCAGAAATTACAGTTTTCCGATGAAATTATAATGGTTTTTGAAATATCAATTAAGTAAATATTATAAAACGTTTTGAAATAGTCAAAATTGATTTTTTTATTATAAACGTATTTGAAATGTTGAATCATTAGATATTACAAATGTTTTTAAATATTCGAAATTAATAAAAAAGAAGTTATGAAAATGTTTGAATTGTTAAATAAGTAAATATTATAAAACGTTTTGAAATGTTGAAAATTAATGAGAAAAGTTATAAAAATATAAAAAATGTGAAATAAGTAAATATTATGAAAGTTTTGAAATGTTTAAAATTAAGTAAAAAATTATAAAAATATTTGAAATACTAAGTAATAAGTAAATATATATACTTTCATAATAAGTAAATATTATGAAAGTTCAAAAATATCCAAAATCAATTAAAGATATTATAAGAGTATTTGTAACGTTGAATAATTGAATATCGTAAATGTTTTGATATATTCAAAATTAATTTTTAAAAATTGTTAAAATATACCCAAACACATGACCATAATGAAACTTACAGAGCATACGTAAAATGAGGTTTACTATCACATGTGAAGCCATTGTTCTTTAATTTATAAGCATTTGAAAATAAAAATCAAATAAACCTAAAAAAATTAATAAAAATCATTTTTATTTTTATTCTTTAGTTGTTATGTTTGCCAGATAGCTGCCATTTTTTGTCCGATTTTTTTTTCGCCGCCGTGTTTTGTATCAAACACGAAAATATGACATAAATGATTTTAAAATATTCAAATGAATTCAGGCAATGCAGAGGTTGAATTTAAAAATCGTAAATTTGTTTTTCATGATCCAGAATCATTTGGAAGGTGGGTAGCGTTACTTTTTTGCTTTAGGCCAAACAAGAACCACCCTAATACATACATATGCACACATATGTACAATTACGAGCATATATGGCGAGGCGTCTAGTCTGGTCGAGCGCTTCTCACGGAATTTTTCGAGGATCAACCACGTGAACGGAGAAGCTCCGAACTCTCGCGTTATTATCCATAATTGATACGAGTTTTATTTTACTTTATAAACTCGAAGTTTTCTCGTCTCGAAAACCTACGTGAAATTCCTTACGGTGCTTTCGTATTACCGGGAAGTGCCATAAATGTGCGGCACACACACACACGTACACACACACACGTTGTTTGCACCCGAGCGCGAGAGCGAGAGGGAAAATTGCGAATTAGATTGCGAACAATTAT
Organism: Diplazon laetatorius; assembly: GCA_963662125.1. Taxonomy (NCBI): domain Eukaryota; kingdom Metazoa; phylum Arthropoda; class Insecta; order Hymenoptera; family Ichneumonidae; genus Diplazon; species Diplazon laetatorius. Next base: position 8,372,587 of record OY759160.1, on the reverse strand, counting down.
ACCAGGCAAACGGCTAAACTTTCCCCTAGTTTTTCTCTTCTTTTCCATTTTGCTTTTCTTTTCTTTATTTGCCAATTTTTTTTTTCTTTTTTTTTTTTTTTACAATTTGATTTATTCTTTTTCGTCGGTGGTCGACGAGTGAAATTGAATTTATGGCTCGACGCCTGTGTGAAATTCAGCGGGAGGGGGGAGGAATGGGAAAACTTTCTCGCGAATTTACGGATAAAATAAGTTTCACGATGGAGACGATTAAAGATCCGGCGAGATGATTTAGAGTTGATTGAGATCAAGGACGATGGGACTGTACCACGAGTAAGATTGTGCAATTACCACAAAGACTCATTAACTCGACCAGCCGACCGTATCATCAATCCATTGACACACAATTGTGTACATTATTTTCACAATTGGCGTTATTTTAAACGAAATTTACAAACTCTTTCGTTTTAATGAGATTTTGATTGAAATCAGATAACTGTTTGACTTTGAAAAGAAATTCCGTAAATTCATTACCGTAAATGACGTAGATATAAAAAAATGGATAATTACATTTTTATATTGAATTTTCGTTCTTCGATTGATTATATGAAAACTTTTTTTTTCGATTCGTGGTAGATGGCGCTGAAATCGCTTTTCGATTGCGATCGCAGCGCCATCTATCACGAGTCGAATAAAAAATATAAAATAAAAGTTACGTATTTTTTTATGCGGAATCCGAATCCGTAATAAAAAATTGGGGTTTCCATGACAAAATTTCCAAGTTGCCCCACGCCCAGCCCAGGGGGTGAGGGTGGGGGTGAGTACTTCATTATCATTGGATAACCCCCTTCGTAATGTGCAATTTCATCACAGCAAATATTTCTGTGAACCTCATAGTTTCGAAGTTATCCAAGGTGTCCCAATGCTCATTGGGACACCCTGTATAACAAATATTTCCCTCGCAGGTAAAAAAGCTCTCACACACACGCTTCCTACAATAAAACAAAAACTTGACAAAGATGTCATCCCGTCAACGGTTCCTTATCTCCCGGACGAACTTAAAAAAAAAAAAAAAAAAAGAAAACAAAAAAAAATAAACTTAAAAAAAATATAAAACAAAATAAAAAAACTCCACCGTGAGAAACGTCTGTGTTTATTTTATTTGGTTTTATTTTCGCAACTGCAATAACGAACGGACAGTGGCAATTAGACTGATTGATGAAGTAAGAAATAAGGGAAGCGGAGAGTGAGATATATGGGCCTCTTTCCCCCTCCCCTCCCCCCTCCACCCCGCCGTGCCGCGAGAGTGCGAAGCGGAAAACGCGTCGGAGGTGGTAACAATTAACGAAATGAGATTAGCATAACGCGGTGGTCGGTTAACGGAGCGAATGTACAAAAAAAAATACAAATAATAATAATGAAAATAAAATAAAAATAGGAACCTCCCCCCCCCTCCCTTCCAGGCCCAGGGAACGTTGCAGTTGTATATAGCGAGCACTTTCGGAAACGGTACCGTATGCGTTTCTTCCGCGTGGTAAAACCATTGCCGTTGCACCGTCACACAAGTAGCAGCAGCAGCAGCAGCATCAGCATCAGCATCAGCATCGGCAGCAACAGTAGTGGAAGCAATAACAAGCCAACTCGTCCGGCACACACCGTCGTGTAGGTGCCACACACACACACGGATATTACACACACACATGGCTCTCTGGTTACCCCCGTGGGAGAAAGCGCAAAGTCGGTTTCCTCATCTCCACATCGAAAAGCCAATTGCTCATCTCCTCGACTTGCTTTTCATCTTTACGGGGCTTACGGTGTTGTCCTTTCTTCGTTGTTCACAAGTAGACTCGTTAATGCCACGTCCCATCATTTTTTTTTTTTCGAAACGAAATAAAATGAAAATAAAACAATGAAAATAAAACAATAAAAATGAAAATAAAATAAAATTGGTTTTTTGTTTTGTTTTGTTTTGTTTTAGATGTAACGTACGGTGTGAATGATTGATTTTGAAATTGTCGAGGGTCCGTTTGCATTTGAAAAGCTGTGTGGTCGAAATGTTTTGAGAAGGATGTGTCACCGGAAAAAATTTAAAAAGATTTTTATGAAAAATAAAAAATGTTGTGACATTTGATTTGACATCTGTGACATGAAAATGACATCCAGGGATGGGCATTTTCGTTCGATGAAAATGCATGTCGAATACTTTTCGAAGAAAATCATAATGGATTTTACCGAATTTATTGAAAATATTTTCGTTTGTTGTAAAATATTGATTAACGTGAGTTGGTAATAATTATTACGAAAATGTGAAAATATTGATTTTCGCGTGATAATTAACCAGAATTATTTGTTTCAAAAAGTATTGAAAATACTTAATAATCAATCGAAAATTTAGAAGGTTTTGAAAAGTATTAAAAATACTAAATAATTAATCATAGTCATCAGTTTTATCAAATATTTAAAATACTCAATGATTAATCATAGAAAGCTGCGCGTGAACTGTTCGAGAAGAATGTGTCACCTGAAAAAATTCAAGAAGATGGAAAAAAATGAATGTTGTGACACGATCGATCTAAATGTTCAATTATATTTCATCGTCATAAAAAAATACTTAGGCTAGCTTTTCAAATTTTTCTAAAATCCACATAGAGCATAAAAAAACTCATCAATGCTGACGCCATATTTCGTTCGTAACAGGATGTTGAAAAGCTGACTTATTATAGATGTTTCATGATAATGAAATGGAATTAAAATTTAGATCAATCAGTGTCACCATTTTTTTTTAATTTTTTTAATTTTTGAGGTGACTCAGTACCCTTAATTCGATTGTCTTGTATACAGCTATAACTTTCAAACAAGACAGACGATCGTTTTGAAATTTTGCATGTTGTTAGGAAATTATAAAAGCTACTGACTGTAATAATGTCCGAATTTTCTTGATATACTTTGACACATATGTAATCCATCCTCAATGATTTGTTACCTTCATCGTTTGTTACGGATATTTTTGCTGAAAATAGTTTTTTTTATTTTTTTTCACGAGGGTCTTCAGCCCTCTGACACTCGATGCACACGAGTGAGGGCGCCACTGCAGTGTAACGCACTGGCACATTGCTACTGCATAATTAATAACTGTACATTATGGTTTCACCGAGGCATCAACACCGGGAAATAAATTAATGTTCTTGGAAATTTAAAAAAAAAAACATCAACATATGATTTTTACGTTTTATTTATTCATTTTTTTCTTCTTTCGAACCACGATAACAGCAACGACCGCGTTCACAGAATGGTTTTGTTAATGGAATTCAGTTGTTGTGTCTAGTAACGGAGATTATTGGGATCCATGAGCAAGAAATGAAATAAGACATTTTTTTAATTATCTACATTTGTGGTTTTTCGTTGAGAATTAATTTTGTGAAAAAAAAAATCTGTCTTGTTGAATAAATTATTTCATCGTTCGTCTCTCGAAATTCATTTCTAGATTTTCACAACTTCGAATGGAACAAAAAAAAACCGGAAATTTTTAAATGGCTTGTTGTGTGGAATACAAAAATGTTTTCTTAATTATTTTTATTATCGTATTTCAACATATATTTCGGGAAATATTAAAAATCGAGTATTCATGTCTTCCTCCCTTATTTCCGGAACTCTTGATCGTGGATCTACGACGCTTGATTACATTTTTTTTTATGCGCGAATAAGCTGGAAATCAATTGTGCAAACGAGATTTAATTTTTTTTTTCAATTTAAGTTGCCACGGATTAGACGTTGACCGGACGATCGGTATGCGAAGCGTCAAAATACCGGATATTCGTTTCGTTGTGAACATGACGAAGCATTTAACGTCCGTGCATATATATATATATATGTATACAGGTGCGTTAAAACGTGGGAAAGAGTTAACATCTGTTCCCACGAGCTATTGCCATTCGATTTGAACATTGGATCGTGACAAATCTACGGCAATAATGATAATTCGTTTTCATTTGTCCGGATCCAGGGATGGGCATTCAGTCGATAAAAATGTCGATTATAATAGATTTTAACGGTTTTATTAAAAATATTTTGATTCATTGTTAAATAATAAAAATTCACGTAAATTCGTCAGAATTATCACCGAAATGTAAAGATAGTGATTTTCCCATGATAATTGATTATAATTATTTGTTTCAATAAGTATTTTGGGTACTAAATAATTAATCATAGTTCTTTCTTTAAAAAGAGTATTTAAAATATTAAATGATTAATCAATTTTTAAAATGTCTTAAAAAGTATTAAAAATTTTTATGTCTTGAAAAGTATTTTAAATGATTAATCAAATTTTTTTAATGTTTTAAAAAGTATTTAAAATACTAAATGATTAATCAAATTTTTTTAATGTTCGAAAAGTATTTAAAATACTCAATAATGAATCGTAGTTATTTGTTTTAAGAAGTACTTCAAATACGAAATATTGAATGGATTATTTTTTTTTATAATTTATAATATAATATTCGGATGTTTCTCATCGCCATTATAATTTTATCGTTTCGTTATTATCATTTTACCATTTTCGTGGACCAACTACGATTCGCAGGAAGCACGATGCAATCTTCAGCTCGTTTCTCCATCCGTTTGAAAGGCGGAAAGTAAACATATGAAACAAAAAAAATTCAAACACGAAACAATTGGAAAAATTGCGTATAACGCAATACGCTCTAAGTGATATTTACAATCACACGAGTGTTGTATATAATCTGTGAGTTATAAAGTGTGTGTGTTTTTCGCAGTCGATTGAACGACCAGGCTTAACGACCCAGAACTGTCAACCGCGTCTAATACTGCGTTACGATGACGAAGGGGCGGGGGAGGGATCGTCGTCGTACTTATTAACTGCTCCATTTATTTTTATCCACGTCGGTAAACGAATAACGATTACGGTAAATCGGTGGCTCGTCTCGTATGCCTCATCGTCAATTGACATTACACGTGCTTCGACGAACAAATAAGAAATCGCGATAGCATAATTTTTGTTTATTTTTATATTACTATTTTGTTTGTTCCTTTTTTTTAAATTATTATTTTGGTTTCTTTTTCTGGGATTTATTTATCGGGTAATTTTGTCGGATTGGATGACATTTTTTTTCTTCTTCTTCTATTTTTATCGATCATGTTTGAGGCTTTGGCAATTCGACATAATTTTTTTAGCTGTATTCTTAAGGGAGGAGTAAGGTGTAATTCTATAAAAAAAGGCATATTTTCAATAATTTTTTCTTCACGACACAATTAATGTGTGTTTAATTCTATAAATACAACATAATAAAGTCACATTTGAAGAATATTCTTTGTAATTTTTTATTATTTTTTATGAAGAAGTGAGCCATTGACAGGGAATCTCCACGGACGTCTAAAAAAATACAAAGGTTTCATTGCAGTGCCCCTCATAACTCATCACTGGATCATCTGAAATCAAAAAACCAAAATGATTTTATTACTTGATAAGTTTCTGCAGGTAATCAAGTCGATCATTTTTTTTTTTCAAATTGATTTTTTTGATTCTTTACAGCACTTGGAAGTCAAAAAACTGATTTTTTCATCAGATTTTTCATCCCCCTCAAAACTTCCATGTTCGACTCTTGGTTCGAGTTTGAGAGAGTCCTACACTACCGATGTCATTGGATAACAAATATTTTTTTTTTATTTCTCTTAAAAATTATTTTTTTTTTTTTTTCAACATCGATTCTACTTTGCCTCATCGATTCATCAAGAATTTATGAAGCAAAGTACAACCGGGGAATTTGTACCTTTAGATAGAAAGTAAATCGTTAAAAAATGTTTTTTCTTGTCTCTCTTCTATCGTCATTCAAATTTATCGGTTCGAAGGAGGTGATTGAATCTTATGTGGATGATCAGGATGGGCATTATCGCTTCAAGGGTGTGTAATGGTAACCGTACGAGAACACAACGACGCCCGATTGAATCGCGGATTTAGTAATGAACGTGTGGCACAGGTGTGTGCGATTTGCACGAGTTGCAGTTAGGAGGTATCGATTGCTCGGGTCTCTCTCTCTCTCTCTCTCTCTCTCTCTCTCTCTCTCTCTCTCTCGTGGCCGGGACTGCCGCAAGCGCATCACATTAGCGCAATGTTTTGAACGACATTGCTCCGAACGGTGACGATTCGGAAAACGTATGTATAGGTATAGTTGGCGTACCTCGTCCGCCGACCGCTAGACGACATTTCCCGACTTTCGACCTTTCCCACGCGTAAACTATCAATGTTAGATGTATGCCGTCGTGGACTTTTTTGTAGAAAATTTAATTCTCTACAACATTGTTCATATAAGCTTTTGGTCCATATAGCGTTGTTCAGCCAGCGTTTGGACAGGAAGATCAAAATGTATCGAAGAAAATCAACACATTTTTATCTTCCTGTCCAAACGCTCGCTGAACAACGCTATATAGACCAAAAGTTCACATGAACAATGTTGTAGAGAATTAAATTTCCTACAAAAAAGTCCGCGACGGCATACATCTAACATTGATAGTTTACGCGTGGGGAAAGCTCAAACGTCGGGCAATGTAGTCCCGCGGCCGGCGGACGACGTACGCAACTATATCTATGTATATCCTGTTCCGAATCTTGACCGTTCCGAGCATTGTCGTTCCAAACATTGCGCGCTCCGAATTTTGGCCTTTCCGAACATTGCTCGTTCCGAATTTCGAGCCCAAACCGATCGATCGACCTCGCAATTATCTATTCACGCCCATTTGTAAACCCCTTCCACCCCCTGCCGATTTTTGGACTGCGAGAGGTTTTACTGTATACGGTCGAGTTCAAAAGTGATATACAGATATATACACGTAATTACGGCAAATTGTTTTCGTTACCCAATTAAGGATTTATCCGACGATGAAGGAAGATGGAGACGAAACGAGTAACCTCTTCCTCTCTCTCTCTTTCTCTCTCTTTCTCTGTTTCTCTCGCTAGCCGCAAGATGGACCCGTTTTACTCGGTGGCGCGCCGCGGGCGAGCGTGGCCGATCGTTGAAGGACGCGACCGGGCAACTTATCTTTTAACCGCGAGATATGCGCGCGATCGGGGAAAGTCTTTCCGCCATTGCGGATTACCAAGAGAGAGAGATAGATAGAGAGAGAGGGAGAGAGAGAAAGAGACGCCATGAGCCATCGGCAAATCGTCTCTTTTGCTCCTCTCGTCCACATGAAACCATCGACAATTTGTGCTTATTTCACGACCTTAATTATCAGGCGTCACGGTCATAGATAGCTCACACACAGACACACGAGTGCGCGTGCGCGGACAAAAAAAAATTGTGGAGGGCGAGGAGGGGGGGGGGGGACGAGAGTCTTCGCTTTCCATCTCGGAGTGCCCACGCTCTTTTACTCTCTAACGATCGATGGAAGCAAATTTCTTGTCGAATGTGGATATGAACAATTATTAAACGATGATAAAAAAAAACGAAAGAACCGTTTTTTTTTTTTTTTTTTAATCTCGACGCTTGCCTACTTCGGGTTTGCGTGTTTGTCGACTAGTCTCGATCGAGATTGAGTGTAAAAAAAATGATAATGATAATATAAAAATTTAATGAATGGTTATTGAAAAGAAAAAGCAGCTTGGAGAAAATTGTAGAACATTGTACGAGGGATGTGTTTATGAGCCATTCAATCCGTTTTGAGATTCTAGGAACACTTACTGAGAACCCAAATAAAAAAATACATGTCCTGTGAAATTTTATCAGCTTTTCAATAAGAGTAGTGGAAAAAATTCCAAAATTTGGGCAGCGGACAAAAATGAGCTTTTTATGTTTCAAATTCGATTTCAATGGATTTTCGAGAGTCGAAATGGAAAACTGGATTTTTCATCGAAAAACTTAATTTCACGTGACGAACACGTTTTTAATCATTTTTTAAAAACGTAAGCGTGCGAAAAAAATACGGTTCAAAATTGTCGAAATAAAAAAATTTGTCTCGGAATTTTTTGAATGTCGATTAGAAAATGCACGACGAACAACATTCATGGACGTTACGACCGCACGAGCAATGAATGGCCCTCGTCTCAATGAAGCCACACATGACTCCGAATCGTTCTTCATCCCAAAAATTCTGGCTCGATGAAAAAATTCCAAACAGTACTTCCAACATAGTAATTAACGAGTGATTGAAGAGCTGATCTAACGGTTACTGCGATCGAAAAATGTACTTCGTCGGAAAACTAATCAAAGTTTGCGCTCGATTAGTTTTCAAACGCAATTGGAAAACTTGTTTCAAATTTCGGTTGAAGTCAGTTATTCAATCGAAAAAAAAAAAAAAAACGAATTTCGCTCGAGAATCAGTTTTTCAAGCGAAATTAATATAATTATTTTTCGGTAAAGTTCAAGTAAGTCGTTATTTCCCTGATTTTTGAAAATTTTAGGAGCACCAGTTTCGGAAATTAGGGAAACGCTCTATTTTCGCACATTTTTCAGCATATCTTCTTGAATATGCTTTTCAAAATTCTAAAAAAAATATATTTTAGTATTTCGCATATTACGTTATTCGCCCCCTCTTCAAGTCTCATATTAATACTCCGAAGTGTTAACTAGTGCAAAATATTTGCGTCAATGAGATCCATTACCATGCCAAATTTGTGAGTGTTCCTATAAAGGTTCCATTTTTTTTTCAATTTGAGGAAAGGAACCCCAAAAACAAATTTTTTCACGAATAATTTCCTCAAATTATCGACGACCGGTAGATTTCGTACGGAACTCGTGTATTCGGATCATCGAGGACCGAAGATGGAATTACAGAGCCAAAGGAGGCGCAACGTCGAGCGGTATATAGTTTCTCCTATTTACGTAGTCGCAGTCGCGGTCGAACGCTCGCTAATGAAAAGGTGATTGATCCACTGCCGCAACGGTCGTCATTGCCACGGGAAATAAGAAGAAAAAATAATTTTTTTAACGAAAAAAAAAAAAAAAGAAAAAGAAGAAAAAAAAACAAATTATCGGTAATGAGAAAAGTCGGACTGGTAGCAGCACGTGAGTGATGCGGTCGGATAGTTCACAGAACAACAGTTCCAGACGATACCGAGACGCTCAATTTATTTGACATTCCAATCTATCCCCGAAGCTCGACACTCCGTAATAACTTTGTGTTACACTGTTTTTTTTTTTTTTATTATTATTATTTTTTTAATTTTAGTTTTTTTTTTGTTGCCCACTATGTTTCTCGATCTTTCGCATATTAGACGCGTATTTAACCCATTTTCAACGAGTTGGCGGAACCGAATGAGAAATCTTCGCACAGGATCGCGGATGTGCAATTATTTTACGTCGCAATTCGCTTCGATTATTGCCGCAATAATTTATTCTTCGCAAATTAATTTTATCGACGATATATATATATTTTTTTTTCGTTCTACACATTTTTTTCTAGCTAGTTGGAATATTTTTGTGTACAAATCAGATGCTTCGTTTGCACGGAGGTTCAATTAATTACTGTTGAATTGGTGAAAGCTGATATAATAATGGAAATTTATTTTTTGCTTATTCATAGAGGAAGCCTTGTTTTGGTGAATTTTTTCTTTTGAGATGTTCATGAAAACGTGTTCAGAATGTCCCAAAACATCTAAAAATCACATTTAGAAAAAATTTCTGGATGTGTGTGTGTGTGTGTATGTGATATTGGTTGAGTGTTCACAACTTGATAACGGCTCGAGATATCAAGTTGAAACTTGTCACACATGTAAAGGGTTCACGCCGCATAGCATGATTACATTTTTAGAAAAATCCATGCAATTCTTTTGTTTTTACACGATTTTAAAAAAAGTAAAAAATTTATTTTCGGTTTCTAGCTTCCACAATTTTAGAGATATCGAGCTCAAATTCAGTATAATGTTGAACGACTACAGGGAGAAGATGCTCGTTACTAAATTTGAAAAAAATCCATGCCATGTGCAAAGTTCTACTTTTTTTAACGCAATCAATAATGACTTTTTTCTTTTAATCATGAAATCATTATTATTATTATTTTTCAAATTTATCGGGTAAATGATGTGAAATTCATCTCGTTCGATTCATCAAGATTGTACGTCATACAAGTTGAAAAGAAATCTCATAATGAGCATTTAATCACATACTTTACGTATAGGTCGATCTTTCGCAAAAGTAACCGAAAAAGAAAAAAAAATTGATTTCTAGGTCTACAAGTCCGCTCAATCCAACTTTCAGCTATTCAATTTTTCAAGCAAGAAAAAATCCCGTTACGCGGTGTCTGTATTTACGCGAATGCAGTAACGACTGACGTAGGTGGGAGAAATGAATTTGAAAAAAAAAAAAACAAACAAACAAACAGGATGCAGACGAATGAGCGAGACTGTCGGATCATCAGCGCGACGATACGATACTCGAAGACCATTCCGAACATTTTTTTTTTTTTTTTTTTTTTTCATTTTTTTTTTCGTCTCTCAATTAACCCATTTTTAAAGCAACCGGAAGGGAAAGTTCAAGTCCGAATGATAATAGTTGTAAAACGATGATGAGCCGTAATTTGTGATTACGATATATTCTCGGGCTCAACGACATCATCCGATTTCTCTCGAATATACGAAAATAATATTCATTTATTTATCTTTCTCATACGATTGAATTATTTCTCATTCGATATAAAATTTCATAAAATTGAATATTGATTATTTTAGGAATTATTATCTCAAAAACTATTGGTTCAATTGAATTCAAGTTGGTTTTATTCGAAACTATATACATTGAGGTATGTTGACGCATTTTAGTTTGAATGTATAGTGAATGGGAGCGCTGTTATTCTGGCTGGCGTAAAATAATTTTGTCGTCGACACGGTTTGCGGTTCCCACTTTTTCTGGCAGTCGGTTGGTCTGAAACAAAAATTTCAAGAAGATTCTTAAAGTGTGACGTCTTGAGCTGTTCGGCACGTAGGATTTTTTTTCACAAAATGGCGCTTGATCGAATTTGAAATTCACTTTTGAACCTCAATTTACGACCTTTGTTGATTGATAAAAAAAATAAATCAGTTTAAAAAAAAATTCTACGTGCCGAACTTCATTGCCTATCCGTGCATATTGTGTCCAAATTTTAAAGGAATCGGTCAATCCGTCATCTAAAAAAAAAGTGGAAACCGACTTTGAAAAAGTTATTTCACGCCGGCCAGAATAACAGCGCTCCTATTTACTATACATTTAAACAAAAAATCGTCAACATACCTCAATGTATATACCTTCGAATAAAACCAACTTGAATTCAATCGGACCGATAGTTTTTGAGATAATAATTCCCAAAATTCACCTATTTTTCCGGCAATCTGCACAGATGTACCTCCTTAGATAATCATAACCTCATCACGAATTATGAAATATCACTGACGAACGGTAAATTTAAATTCATCAAAAAAATTCACTCCGAATATTCATCCACAATTATTTAAATTAAGAAAAAAAAAGAATATAATGTAAAAATTACAACATAATCGAAGCGATTGCGCCAAACATGGCAAAATGGAGATAAAAAGAATTGCAAAAAAAAAAACAAATAGTTACCGCACAAGAACCGGAAGAAAATTGACCGAGAATTATCTCAAGTTCATACATAACAGTTTCCGTGTGTATGTGCGGTCAATCGTGCAAAGCCCTCTCGCACGGTATCCACATTGTTTCACGATCACGATAGGGAGGCCAGTAAAGGTTGTTCCGCAGTCGGCGGAAAAGAAAAAAAAATAATAATAATAACAATAATAATGTTTCGAACATCGCGGCTCGATCCCCGGAGGGGGAAACACGAGCAACGGTCGATATACCGACTCAATGGAATCGCTCGGCATCGGACTGATAAAAAAAAATGATAAAAAATAAGAACGATTTAAAGGGATATCAAAACAAAAAAATACCACGAGCACACATTCGAAGAAAAAATTTAAACACAATTGACAAACAATACCTTCCTTGACCGTCATTTTTTTCCATAAATAAATAAATAAATAAATAAATAAATAAACAAATACATATAAAATCAATAAAAGAATTAATGAAAAAATAAACAGATAAACAAATAAAACAATTACAAACACAAAAAAACAAAACATAAAAAAAAAATTACCTAACAATATCGTCCCCGACTTGGCCTTTTATTTTTTTTTCCGTTCGTTTCAATTCAAACACAAATTAATAACAAATGAAAAAGAAAAAACAAAAAAAAAATTAAAAAAACCAATTCGTTAAATTCAATCGTCCGTCGGACGTGGTGAAATAAGGTCGGGGACGCCGAATGCCACGATTGGTGGCGTAACAAGGTCAATGGCGAGCGCGATATAAACCGCGGGACAGCGGGAGAGAACAAGAGTTACGCGGATAATATATTATAAGCAGAAGTGGTTAACCGGAGCGGGACCATCCCGAGCCGAGCGGGAAATCGTTCGCATGCCAAGACCGACGACTCGCGGTCGGTGCACCTCCCGGGTGGCGGCGTGGGGGAGCGGGGGGGGGGGGGAGAGATCCCTCGTGTGCCCAACCGAGGGAACCCGAGTGGGCAACCTCAGAGACGAGCCCGTCGGTGGGTTGTTCCCCGGCAAACGTGGAAAATCCTCGAGCCACGCATTAAAACATCAACCTAAGCTTATCTATCACCGGCTTAATTAACCCTGTACGAACAAGAGGGGGGGGGCAAGGGGGGAGGGGGGAAGAGGAAGCATTGTTTCACGCGGATCCTCGGTAATCGACGCGCCCGCAGCGACGCCAACCGTTCTTAATTGGGAACCCTCTCTCGCAACGCGTAACAACTCGTCAACGCGCACCCCGGACGTCTCACACGAGTTTTCATTAAGGGGGCTGAGTCACCTAAAAAATTTGATTTTTCTTTTTTTACGCTACATATGATCAGTCCAAATTCAAAATGGATTTTATCCTCATCAAATTGATGTACTTGGCTATAATTTCAATTTTTTATCATAGATATATGAAACATCTGAAGGCTGTGAAATTTGTCACAATACATTTCTACGCTCTCTGGACATTGTGGCAAGCTTTAACATTATTCTTTTCGTTGTTACAAACGGAAGAAAACTAATTTTCATGGAACTTCTGTTTCTAGTCGATAAAAATTTGGAGATGAGTTTGTGAAATTAATTTCTAGAGATCTACGAAACCTAGGACTTTCGTTATAATTTTCCGGTAAAGTTCAAGTAAGGCGGTATATTTCCTGATTTTTTGAAAATTCTTGGATCAGGAGTTTCGGAAATAAGGGGGCGGGGGTGGACGCTCTATTTTCGGTTCTGAAAAAATCTTTCTAAATCCTAAAAATTCCTCGACAATTTTCCATGATCACTCTGATAAAACTTTTTCTACGCCCGAATAATTGGTTAATTCCATCTGTTCAACAGACAAATTATCCAGTCAGTGATCGCGTGTGAACGAAAAAAAAACTTTCGTCGCAATCGTTACCATGGAAACCATGTTTTATTTACAGTTTAGAATCGATATTATCTCATCGTGTTGCGATTCCGAAGAATCTAAATTTCAGTCGCGTAAATGGTACGAACGTTTTGTACAGGTGTACGGGGTTTTAGTTTGCAACGGGTGAAGATTTAATGGCGTATCGCCGTGAGAGAGCCTCGGTGTGATAGCGGTCGATCGCGCGAACGACCATCGATTGTCAATGAGTCTACGTTTTGGCAATGATTCTAGACGCCAGTATAGCTCGCTCTCCGTAAATATACATGTATATATACATATATACGTTCGATACGGTCGTGAGCGAGAGAATACTAACCAACACGAATACTAACTCGAGTTGTCAGGTGGGCTTCCGTTGAGAGAGGCAATTAGGCACTTGGCCAAGAAGACGAAGGACGCTTCTCACCGCGGATGCCCATCGTTCTCGTCACCCTATGAACTTTCCCTCACTGTCTCGCGCTTAAGTACCCTCGATAAGAGAGTTCCTCATCAGATTTTCATAAAACTTGGCATGCTTATAGGTATTGATAAGAAAAAGGTTCAGTTAAATTTTTATGGCTTCCTGGAGAGCAAGAAAAAATATATCAACACTTTTATTTTCACACGTTTACCATGGAGCCTTATGGAAAATCACGCTCAATTTGATACAATACAAAAAGTCCTCGTCAGATTTTAATGAAAACACTTAAGCTGTAAGTTGAATATTCAGAGAACATTTTGAGCATTTGAAATTAAAGATCAGGAGACTGTGATGATAATAATAAGCAAATAAACATCGGGAAAATGCAGTTTATATCAGGAGTTGGTCGTGATCCAGTAGACACGGCAACGTTGCGCGTTTGTTTCGCATCTTCTCTCTCTCTCTCACTAATCGACATCATGACACGCGACGTTGTCACATCAAAGTACTACGTACCTCAATCAGAAGATGGTATATCTTCAAGCTTGCTTCGACTCTTACAGTTTGTGGGATACTACCTCAATTAAATGATATCAGAATTATATCAAAACACTTAACATCGGTGCTGTACGGATTTATAAAAATCCAATTCATCGTATTTATGTTATTTGAAAAGTGTATCGCTTATTTATCGGACTACAATCCTCACTGGTTTTATAAAGCATTCGCTATTGAAGCAATGTGTATGTCATTTACTTCAACTGTGAAACGATGTATAGTTATATTACGTGAAGAATAAAATTCGGTATTTGGCGAAGGCAGCGCTCCTCTCGGCGACAGTCGAACTGGAAGGTTGTACAGGTTTTCTTACCAGATTTTGAGGCAAGTTCGGTCTCCTGTCCTCTATCCTCCATGAATATACCGATCGAAGCGATAACGATAAAATGTGATATGTAAGATAAACCGAACGAAAGGTAAGTGCAGAGTTATGAAAAAAAATGACAATTGTTTCCAACTGTTCGATGTTGTGAGAACCTAACCTAAAAATTGTCCACTCGAGAAAAGTCGACTGCACGAAGCACATTGAAAATATATAGATGATCCTTTTGGATATAGAACGAAGCTCTGATTATTTTATTCAAATCTATAGCTGTATAATGGTAAAATTGGTAAAAATTGGAAAAAAAACTCAATTTCTACTGAAAATCGTGAAAGAAAGGGTACGAACTTTCATTTATTTGAAGAAATTTTGAAGTCAGTTTGAACGAAACTTCGAGAATCGTTTTGCTGCAGTCTCTGTGAATTTTTAGGACATCTATGTTTCCATTTGCGAACTATTCGTAATACCTCGCGACTCTTTACGTGAGGTTGGCGACCTGCATTACCGACTGTAACAACCACGCATGGAATCAAGCGCCGTGTTACCATCCGTCATGCGCTTATCAACCGCGATGAGGTAGTTCGCTTTTTTATCGAACAGAAATGTGAGTCAACGCTATCTAGATATCGTGTCTTCATATCCGTAGGTTAATCCGGAGATGCAAGAGAGTAATGCATCTCAGCTGATTCGCTAGAAAACTGCAATATCGGATGCGCTCGATGGCAAATGATCGTACTTCATCGTGTTCAATATCCGGGGCACTAACGATTCAGCGCCAACTTTTCCACGAAACCTAAAACTCGAACGATGCGTACTAGGCTTGCAAATGTTTTTAAAAAATTTTTTTTAAGCTCCATCCGACTCCTTACTTTCAGACACAATTTTCGATTGATTAAAACGATTTTATCTCTCCTTCCGCATAACATTTTACCCTCTCAATTGGAAACTTCTCAGGCCATACTTTGTTCCACTGCCGAATTGAAACATCATTACATACATCATTACAATTATAATCACAAAAAATCTATTTTAGACAAAGTCTTCTACAATAGTTCCGATGAACGATATTTGTTTATTCAATTATTATAAATACAGAAACACAATGTTCTATATTCCATGTGAAATATATATAATACATATATCCATATATATTATTCATAATTCACGACGAAAATATATTGTAATAAATGTACAAAAGCGAGTGGAATATCAGAATGCGAAGATCGACGTTGAAAAATTTCCGAGAATCGGCACAACAGCGACGAAACGGTTGAAAACCCGAAGAAGGAACGATAAATTCCATCGAGGATGTCCTAAAAAAACTTGAAGATCCGTCACGATTCCGTGAATCACGGACCCTCCCGGCTCAATCGGCTCGTGAGTTTGTTGGACCGTTGAGCCGAGCCACCTGTCCCCCCCATCGTCTCTCGTTCCCCAAACAAGATCCCATCTGTCAGTTCGTGAAAAGTTCACCATACTGATTAACGATCTCTCTCCCACACGTACGTGTCGATCACATCTCACGTTGTAACATCCATAATCACATTATAAATATGCAACGGGGAACAATAGTCGACGAAAAAAAAAAACATAATCAACGGAAAACGACGCGTTAATTGATTTTTTTTAAATTACGGTTAACAATAGACGAACAAACAATAATGGCGGCTACTGAAGATGATTCGAGAAGTGAGATCCCGAGTAAAAAAATTATGTATAGTCTGAGCATAGTTGCATAATATATTATAATATGGACTAGTTGTATGATACATGTATAATATGGACTATATTGTTTATGTATGGTCTATATATAGAATATACACGCCCAGTCCCATATAAAGTTATATAATGCATGGATAACATAGATTATTTGCATAATGCATTCATACATAGACCATACATAACCTGTCTAGACTACATAGTTCATGTACAGTCTACATAGAATCTATATATAAACAAAACATGCCCAGTACCATTTACACATAATTCTTTTACTCAGAACTTCCGGAATTTCATGAAAAAAGCAGATGAAAAAAAGCAATCGAAGATGTTTGTCCGAGGCATGAAAAAAAAAAAGGAACAATGGACAATTGTCATGCGCGCGAGAGAAGTCGAAGAAAGAGATAAAGAGAGCGAACGTGGATATAATTTATAATAATTCCGTGAAGTCGCGTTCGTTTATTCGTCGAACGAGCGAAAGACGATTGTTCCCGGAAGACCCCCTCGAGGAGACTCGAAGACGCGACCGTTAGGGCCCGGGTAGAGTCCATAGAGAGAGAGAGAGAGAGAGAGAGAGAGCCAGCCAGCCAACCGGGCGGAACACAATCACGGTGTGTAAATTTTTACATTTCTATACGTCGCGTACAAACGCGACAAAGGGTTTCAATGACATACTGCGGGTGATCCTGGTGGTGGCGGTGGTGATGCGAGTGGCACAGCGGGAACCGAAGACTATGTGCGTTTCGAATTCGTAGAAAGTCCGAGTAAATTTTCGTTGGTTCGGAGAGACCGGTAACGCGCGAACGAAACGAGAAATGGGAGGAGAACAACGAGAGAGAGAGAGAGAAAGAGAGAGAGAGAGAGAGAGAGAGAGAGAGAGAGAACGGAGAATGGGCAAAGAATCGTTGACCGATGACTTACGGCTCCGCACCCGGCAAAGTTCCAGCCCCTTTTGCGTATATGCTGTATTATATGTTAATACATATGTTTATTCATGTATCATACCCGGCTATATATATCTCTCGACTCTGAAAGATTTATAAATTCGTGGGTGATTAATGATGCGCATGAATTAACGAGTGATCGACGATTCGACGCGTCCGATTGGTAACGAACAACGGAAATTACGTTTTTTTTTGTTTTGTTTCCGCCTATGGCCTTTTTTTCGCAAAATTTGATGTGGAAATTTTTGTGTATATATTTGAGGTAGTATCCTATAAACTGTAAGAGTCAAGGCAAGCTTAAAGATATACCATCTTCTGATTGAGGTACGTAGTACTTTGATGTGACAACGTCGCGTGTCATGATGTCGATTAGTGAGAGAGAGAAGATGCGAAACGAACGCGCAACGTTGACATGTCTACTGGATCACGACCAACTCCTGATATAAACTGTATTTTCCCGATGTTTATTTGCTTATTATTATCATCACAGTCTCCTGATCTCTGCTTTCAGGTGCCCAAAATGTTCTCCGAATATTCAACTTGCAGCTTAAGTGTTTTCATTAAAATCTGACGAAGACTTTTTGTATCATATCGAATTGAGCATGATTCTCCATAAGGGTCCATGTTAAACGTGTGAAAATAAAATTGTTGATATATTTTTTCTCGCTCTCCGGAAAGCCATGAAAATTTAACTGAACCTTTTTCTTATTAATACCTATAAGTATGCCAAGTATTATGAAAATCTGATGAAGAACTCTCTTATGGAGGATACTACCTTAATCCTTCGAATCAACGCGTAAAAATGCGAAATAATGCGATAATTAAATTTAAAGTCTATTTTTCAACTCATGTAAAAAAAATCAATCGTAGACGAAAAAATGTAATGACCAAAGTTGTGGAGAATCGAATCAGCTGCAACTTTAGTCCCATGCATTTCTATCCGAAAGTTGAAAATGGGCGAGTTATTTAACAGAGACACATTTTTTTCGGGAATTAAAGATGGCGGTCGTATCTTGAAGGTTGGGAGGCCTCAAATCAGAATTCAGGAAATTAATTTTTTTTTTTGCTCGTTTGGCGGTTTTTTTTTCTTGTAAAGTTTGTTGCGAATAATTTTGGTGACGGATGGGTGATTACGTTTTTGGCATGTTCGTTGAGACGTTTTTGTGATTGGTATTTTTTTGGGGGGCGACGATGGATGTTTTTCGGTGTAGTGGCGGAGTGACGATTACCGGGTCCGAGACGGGTCGGGCGGGTGTAACCACCTCGGGCGAAACGTTGTTCGGAGAGTTCAGGGACCGGACGAACTGTCTCGGGTTCGGTTAAGGATGTATGACACATACAATCCCAGCCAAAAGTACGCCAATCTGAGAAATCTCGATTATGACTGCTTTGTGAGTGCTAGAGAAATTCATAATCATCAAATATCGTCAAATAGATGTTATCGCATCTTGTATCATGTTTCATCTTGTATCCGAAAAACTTTAAAGTGGGCTTATTTTCTATACTTTTGCGCGCATTTCTCGAGAACCATACGGACGATCGATCTGAATTTTTTTGTGGACATTCATCAATCTTCATTCTACACACTGAATTTTTTTTTTAATTTTTTTGATGCTAGTTCTATGCGTTTATCGTCAATAATAGCCTCAATGGTCTCATTTCCCATAAGAACACATGTTAAATTCCATACAGCTATAACTTCCAAACTGGACAGGACGATCGTTTGAAATTTTGAATGTTGTTTCGAAATTATAAAAGTTACTGACTGTAAAAATTTCAGAATTTTCTTGATACTCTGACACACGTGTCATACATCCTTAAGCCCCGGCAGGCCTCGCGAAAAAACCCGTGCTCTCGACCACGATCTTATACACGGGCCTCGAAACTCCTCCGAATTTCCGGTGGTGGGGGAAGGTCGGCCGAATGAAATTTTGTTGATTCTCGAAGTCGCCGCAAGTAGGGCGCCACCGGAACTGAGGTAACGCGGGCGCGGGTAACAAACATAACCTTTCATTCCTGTGATAACCTCGTGCTCGAGCTATTAACCGGCGTTCCAGCTTAGTTATCAAGACCTTTCACGGGTTCTGGCGAAGGTCACGTAGAGGTTGTGTATATTTCACGATGGATCAACGATATCAACGTCCGTGCTTTGATATTGCTTCAAAGTGGTGAAATCGTATTGATTCGTACAATGGCGCTTGGGTTATTGGAAAGAGATCGACAATCTGCTTCCGTCTCTCTTCACGCGTCACCTTAGCACCGGTGGCGCTCTCTACTTGTGGCGACGACGAGAAACAACACAATTTTATTTATCCGTACTACGCCAAATCGTCGGAGTCTTAAGACCCGTGTATAAAACCGTGCTCGCGATCCGACACGAACCCCCCCCCCTTTCTCTTACAGAGAATCGTGATCTCTTCCGCAAGTCCGGCAAGTGCGATGATCGAGAGACAAAAAAATTGTTCTCCCTTGCGCCCGAACCCGGAGATCAGCTTGCATCTCCGTTCTTTTTACGCTCCGACGTACCGAGAATCACGTGATAAACCATGTCTTTGTCGGTCGAACCCGTGACAAACTGCATCCACGAACTTCATCCGCCTTCTTTTTCAATTTTCGTTCAAACCGATTCCGAGAGTCAACGATTTCAATCGGGTCGAAATTTATCGATTTTTTCTGTCTTCATTTGTTGCCTTTATCTTGTTTCTTTTTTTTTAATTTATCGATTTTTTTTCTTCACTTGTTGCTTTTTTTTGTTTTTTTTTTTTGCATCCTAATATAAAGACTATAAAGTCCAATGATTTATTTTTTCAAATAATTCACTTGATAAACGAATATTATTATTTTTCAAGAAAAAAAAAAGAAAATATTTCTCGTCGAAAATAGATTTGCGAGCTGATAAATAACGTTATTACGTAGAATCAGCGATATTTCAATCGACGACTCGAATATTTCATTCTCAGGAACGTCCGGCAGCGATTGAATAATTTTTTTTTCTTCCATTCAGTTCCGTGGAACATAACGAAAAAAAGAAAGAAAAGTTAAAAAAAAATAAAAAGGTCGGGATCTCTTCATCCGATCGTCGTATTAACATGAAATTAGCATAGACCAATTCGTTGCCTCGGGAAGACTGAATGAAATAGCGATTAAGGTGATCGACCACATTGGACTCACATTGATCAGTGCAAGAGAGAAAGGGCGGTGGGTGCTTACCGCGGAGCGAGAGAGAACGAGAATCGGTATGGTGGTCCGTCACCTTAAAAAGCGAGAGGGGAAACACGATTTTCGTTGGTGGACAACACGAGGCAGCAGGTGGTCCCCACGGCTGTGTCCAAAAAGACACGAAAAAAAAAATAAGAAGAAGAAGAAGAAGAAAGAAGAAAAAACGGCAACTAAAATTTATTCTATTTCCGATTGGCCGGTATGACAATTCGTGAGTCAGAAAATACCGATCGAAATGCCAAAGAAGGTTGCAACCGCGGATTCCAAAAGCAACTGTCGTCCCGAGAATTATTAGCGGACAGAAGCAACATGGGCTTTCCCGGAAAATGTAGCAACGATGCGTCTCGTCGATCATCGTGCCAAAATCCGGTCCTGGCATAGTTTATTTCGAAATTCCCGACGAGGCTGGCACACGGAAATCAAATGGAAATGAAAATTGAGAGTAACCTAAAATAAGCGTCACACATGTGACGCGTGTTTGAATAAAAATGGTAACAACCCAAAAATAAGCGTCACGGAAGTGACGCGCGTTGTTATAAAAATGAAAATAACCTTAAAATAAGCGTCACATATGTGACGCGTGTTTTTATAAAAATGAAAATAACCTTAAAATAAGCGTCACAGAAGTGACGCGTATTATTATAAAAATCAGAATAACCTAAAATACGCGTCACCTCTGTGACGCGTAATTAGAATAACCTAAAATAGGCGTCACGGTAGTGACGCGTAATTAAAATAACCTAAAATAGGCGTCACCTCTGTGACGCGTAATTAAAATAACCTTAAAATAGGCGTCACCTCTGTGACGCGTGATTAAAATCACCTAAAATAGGCGTCACAGTAGTGACGCGTAATTAGAATGACCTAAAATAGGCGTCACAGTAGTGACGCGTAATTAAAATAACCTAGAATAGGCGTCACAGTGGTGCAGCTTATTGTAACCTCTGTGACCCGTATTTTTATAACAATAAAAAAAAACCTAAAATACGCGTCACATATGTGACGCGTATTTTCATGAAAACAAATATGAACTAAAATACCGCGTCACAGCAGGGACAGAACTCAAAAGATTTCGCGTAGGTCGGGCCAAACGAAAGAATCATTGGCGGATTATTTTTATTACAGACACGACGAGTCGCATGATTGCGACATAGTGGCGAAGATAGAACCTCGACAACATCCGGCATATACATATATATTATTTTTTTGCGTTTGGTTCTGACCATTGGATCTACGTCATTCCACATTGACGTGGTCGTCGTCGTCGTCAATGTCTGACGCGCAATCTTCACAAACGACGCGGAAATATACTATTTCCTTTTTTTGTTTTTTTTCGATATTCGAAGAGTTCTATTTTGCGGAATTCTATTTTGCGCACCCCAGTAAAAAAATTCATTGTCTATATATAAACTATAGAGACCATAGAGTCTATATATAACTATATAGAGACTATATGAGGCATTCCACTGAATTTCGACCAACCTTGACAGTCGACTCAAAATTTATGTCCCACTACAATTTTTCGCCTTAAATTCAAATTCAACCGGATTAATAGTTCTCAAGATAATAATTCCCAAAATTCACCTATTTCTCCGGCAATCTACACAGATGTCTACCCCCTAAAAAAAAAACAAAATTCTTGAATTCCTCGAAGAAAAACGAACATTCTAAGATCTTTGGAATATAGTAGACATTGAATTCCCAACGAATGTCTGTTGAACCATAACACAGCTTCCTCCGTGAGGAAGCAAAATTCACTCGAGTGAAGGAACGCCAGATGAATAACAAGAAAGCTCGGACGCAAGTGCACTCGATGGAGTCCGAGATCCGTTGGTTGGTATACAAATGACGGTTGAAGCGTAACGTAAATATGCGGTACGGCCGGTTTTGGTCATGCCTGAAAAGGTTATGTATCGTCCGTCGAGTTGCAAATACGCATGTACGTACGTGCACTCGACGTTGTACACGTTATTCTCATATAACGTGTATACATACAGATATATATATATATATATATGTATATATGTGGATGTATAAATATATACAAGGAAGATTAACGAGAAGGAAGCGGTACTCGGACGTTCGGCACTCTTTCACAAGAGATAGCTCGGTTATATTATATGTCAGTTTGCCGAAGTACTTACCGTTGTCTCTCTTCTGCGACTGAATTAACCTGCGTGGCGGCGCAATCGCTTCCCGGAAAGCGTTCGAGATCGCTTCGAAATAGTACGCGGTAACCGTCAACAATTCTTGGAAAATCGCGACTATGAGGCCGATGACTGTGCGCGGACTCGCCGACCGAACCGCGTCGCCCGTACCCCCCGCACCGCTCAAACCGCATCACGCGTCAACATCTTGGTACCGCAAATCGACGCCTACGGGGACTCAATAGCCTACGGCCAATTCGATATATATCTTGCATTCGCGCCACTCGACCTCCGAGACTGTAACGATAAATCGCATAATCTCTATCTCTCTGTGTCTCTCTCTGTCTATCTGTCTTTCTGTCGCCCTGTCTCTCTGTCTCTCTGTCTCTCTGTCTCTCTGCCTCTCTGTCTTTCTGTCTTTCTGTCTTTCCGTCTTTCTGTCTTTCTGTCTTTCTGTCTTTCTGTCTTTCTGTCTTTCTGTCTTTCTGTCTTTCTGTCTTTCTGTCTTTCTGTCTTTCTGTCTTTCTGTCTCTCTGTCCCTCTGTCTCTCTATCCCTCTGGCTCCCTCTCGCTCTCACTGTCTCTCTGTCTCTCTGTCCTTCTGTCTGTCTGTCCGTATCTCTGTCTCGATGTCTCACTGTCTCTCTGTCTTTCTCTATTTCTCTGTCACTTTGTATCGCTGTCTCTCAAAGTTCACTAATGAAACTACGTTAACATGGCTGGAAAAAATAATGAAAATTCCTTAATTTTTCCGCAAACAACTAGATCTAAACCCTCAAATAACCGTGGAATGCCTCTGAAGAGCGACAATTAGTCGTGAAGGCGTCCACGACAGATCTGTATCACGATATGACGCGGTATTTCGAATTTACAATTAGTCAAGTGAAATCCACTGGAATCTCGCATCGCAATAACAAGCTATTCTTCGTGCAACGTCAATCGTTCGCCGATAGAACGTCGAAAACGTTATCGCACTCGTGCTGCGATAATAAACTTATCCAGTTTCGATTGTGCCAGCGCTAATCGGTGGCGTTACGAAAAAAGAATTGAAAAAAAAAATCGTACGACTTTCGATGGTGGGTGATACGGCAGTATCGTGTTGGAGATATGAAAAAAAACTGTCGCGTAAAGTTACATCTCATTATCTCTGCGATAAGAAGTCCAATGGTTTTTCTTGGTACCGGAAGTTTTATTTTTTTTCTCCTTTTAACCGATGCACCGGACTAACAAATTCCCGGGACTCTCGTATATAATGTAAGAACAAGATTTATTTGTTGTTCATCTACGTTTTTTCATCATTTTTCATGTCTCTCTTTTTTTCTCTCTCTCTCGACGCGTCACACTTACAAAGTGAAACTTTGAAGCGAACTTTGAGTTTCTCCATTTTATATGAGCCATTCGACCAATTCGAGTACCGAGTTTGGACTTTGCTATCAGCGATCTTGTCGTGACTTTTAAGTACAAATGAAAGTCCCCATGGATAAACTAACTCTTACGTGTTTATCCAAATTCTTTTCCTTGCTTATTTTCGCTGTAATTGTATTGGTCATTCTGTGCATTTTTCGTGCGTCGATTTTTTTTGTCTACAAAATTGCCATAACATTTTTTTCGTAAAAATCTGAAGTTTCGATGTTATTTAAAAAAAAACAAAGCTGAATTTTCAAATGAAAAGTGAGATTTGAAAGTTACACGTAAAATCAAACTCCACTTAACGAATATTTTCCCATGGACACTTTTCAAAATAAGTAAGATAAAACTCCACGAATTTTTTCTTAAGATTCAAAGTTATAACGTTTATCGTGGCTGAATGGTAATAAATTGTAAAAAATTATGATCATTGCGTGTATTTCGAATAAAATTGACATTGAGAGCTGAAATTTGTTCAAAACGAAGCACCCTAATCTCTACGTACATATTAATATGATATATGTAATATATCAACCCAAGTAAAGAGTTATATATAAGCTTTATATGGGACTCGACATCTACAGTCTATAACTTATTTATATAATCTATATATATATATGTGCCATTTATTTTACTCGGGAATGTATCAATAATACGTTCATATTAATATATAATATAATAATATAATAATATGTACATAGAGACCGTTATAGTGCAACGGCGATTGTGCATCCTCAAGTCGACGAAAAAAACACTCGAGAATATCCCGGAAGTGCATTTTCCCGATGGCGCAACTCGCCGTACGTCGAGTCGCGGATAGTCCGTTTGGTTCTCTCTCCGTATTCTCGGTAACCGTGGAAAATCACGGTTATTGAACATTCGAGAATCGCACATCCGGGTTTTCGTTGCAGCCGCTGGGAATTGGAACAAAATGACTTTTATTGGCAATCCCGTCGGCTAGGCGATTCTACGCAGCCCCGTGGTTAACCGACACTGTCGGTCGGTGTTGCGTAATTGCGTCCTATCGGAAATTGGAATTCGCGCAACTGCGTTTGCGTGGGAAAGAAAATATATGATTTTATTCAAAACACGGATCGATGGATGAATTAAAAAATATTTTAACAGATCGATAGTCAGGAAAAGTTTAAAACATTTCCTGATTTTCGAGCTTTCCCACGCGTAAATTATCAACGTCAGATACACGCCGTCACTGACTTTTTTATAGGAAATCCAATTCTCTACAACATTGGTTATGTGAACTTTTGGTCTATGTAGCGTTGTTTAACCGGCGTTTAGACGGAAAGGTAAAAATGTATTGATTTTCTTCTAATTTTTATTTTCCGATCCATATAAAATATAACTGGTCTGATATAAAATATAAACAAAAATATTTCGTTAGTATAATATTAACCGCAGTTCGTGAACGAAGAGCTTACCGAAATTTTTGATTTTTTAAATAATGTTGTCGATTTTTCCGATAAGTTAGATTTTTTAGATTTTGAGAATTAGAAAAAATCGACGACATTATTGAAAAAATCACAATTTCGCTAAACCTTTCCGTGACGAACTGCGTTTAATATTATACCAACGGAATATTTAATAATACAAAATCATCCGAGCTAATAAAATCGAAAATCGAAGTTAATAGAAATGTAATGTAGATAAAACGAAAAAGGTAATGAAGATAGTCAATCGATGAAATTTCATTGGAAGTTTACGAGAAACAACTGGAATAGTGAGAAAAATGTAAAAATAAAAATAGATGCCTCCTGTGAGGTTTGAACTCACGACCCCTGGTTTACGAGACCAGTGCTCTACCACTGAGCTAAAGAGGCTTATATGGTACGGTCGCCAACGGTGTCTATATGAACGGCCCTAGCGCGTCGAGCCCCCTCCCCGTGTATACATATATATACAACAATCAAATACACAATGTTTCACACATTTTACCAATTTCATTAGTTTAATAATAAAAAAAAAACTAATTCCCCAAAATCGACATTTTTATTTTGTAAAAAAATGCATAAAAGTATTTCAATGCAAGTTGTAATTGATACCGATAATGTATTCTAATAAAATTATTGACACTGAAAGTTTATTGTTATAAAATTATGTTAAGGATATATGACACGTACAGTCCCAGCAAAAAGTACGCTAATCTGAAAAAACTCGATTACACCTGCTTTGTGAAGGCTGGAGGAATTCATAATCATGAAATATCGTCGAATAGATGTTATTGCATCTTGTTTCATATTTTTGTTACCTTTTTAGCTACCTTTACCTTCAAGGTATATAGTCTATACATACAAAATATATAGAGACTGTACATAAGCTATGTAGTCTATATATAAAATATATAGAGACTTAACATAAGCTATATAGTCTATATATAAAATATATAGGGACTAAACATAAGCTATATAGTCTATATATAGTCCATATGTACTATATGCATAGACTATAGATAATTTTTTGACTTGAGGACATAACCCCTTCAATTTTTGTTTTCGCAAACCTTCCGACAAACAAAAAACTAACAACAAAAAAAAAACAAAACGAAAAACAAAAAATTTCCCCGATGCAATTATGGGCAACCAAAAGCGAGTTTCGGATCGTGAAATATTCAGATTGTTACCGAGAATCGATCGTCAGTAAAAACGTTCGCGGATTCGGGGCTCTCTCGGTTGATTTTGGGGTTATGTTTTTTTTTTTTTTTTCATGTTGCCATATGATCGATGTAAAAATCCTCCACTGTTATACCTCCAGGGGCGGGAGGGGGGGCGCTCGTTTCGGTTCGATGTTTCGCCTCGTCAGCCCCCCCCCCCCCCCCGACCACTCTATCGTATATAATACATATCTATATTTTGCGAACGACGAAACAAAGGCGACGACCGTACACGATAAAATCCGGTAATGGCGATCGATGTCCTAGCAGTGCGCCCGCGTTTAGTCGACCATATAAACTTTCGCGGTAATCGAATAGCGTAATTACGCGTCGACCTGACCGTATACATCATATCAGCACATAAGAAACATATATATATATATATATATATATATATATATATATATATATATATATATATATTATATATATTAGACTGTGTCAAAAAAACTATTTTTTTTTCTTTTTCCCGAAAAAGGGAAAAGTTGGTGGTGGGCTTAAAAAAAATCCTCCCGAAATGCACACCCCAAAATTATTTTTTAACGATTTCGCAAGGGGGGTTCCCCTTTCCCGTTTGAATAACATGTGAAAAATAAATTTTTCTCTTCTTTTAATAGGCGTAGGCGAATAAAAACGATTGGAAACTAAATTCGCCGGATACCATTCTCTATGGAATTTAATTTCCTTCAAAAAGTATCCGAGCCCCAAGGCAGAAAATTTAATATCTTCAAGACTTACAGGCATTTTAAAACGATTTTCGGCAGAAATTCGTTTTCGAACGAGTTTCACAGCTAAACTCTTCGTTCTACAAGAAAAATGTACGGATACATTTTAGAGCCAATTGAATTCTTTACAACAAAGGTCTCCGGTAAAAATAGCCTCAATCCAATAATTCACAATTCACAGCTTCTGGAAGTTCATTTTATGGGATGAAAAATTATTTTTCACCTCTTCAATCCTCAACAGTAGCCTACATTTAAAGACTGAAAAAAATTAGTTTTTTTACAGTGTTGAAAGCAAATGATAAGGACTAAAGAAGTGGAAAATAACTTTTTTAATCTCATAAAATGATCTTCCAGGATCTGTGAATTGTGAATTGAAGGGGTTTCCCCTTGAGAAATCGTGCGAAAAAAAATGGTGGGGTGTGCTTTTCGGGAGAATTTTTTATCAGGCCTACCACCAACTTTTCCTCCCTTCGGAGACTAGAAAAAAAATAAATTTGTTTATTGACACAGTCCAATATATGTATAGATATATATGTATATGGCCACCGATCTTGTCCGGGCTATTTGTCAATGCTTTTATTTCGTTTATTTTCATCTTGTTTATCATCTATTGGGACGAAATACGTTGAATTCCGAAATGGGCGGAGTTGAGATCGTTTCGAGAATCGTTTCGTTGAAAACGACGACGCTATCGCGTTGGTTCGCAATGGCGGCGACGATGCCTACAGGAAAAACAACAACGGACCCGCTTTAAAGAGTGCACCGGTCGAACTCTTTCTCCCTCTCTCTCTTTCTCGCTCTCGCACGTCGACAATCGCGCTTCGCCGCCGACGGAGTTCCGGTAAATCGTTACCGATAGCGAGTTTAACGAGTTTTTGAGAATCGAGGTTGCTGGAACGAGATATCGAATGTTGGCAGGAAGGGTGAAGGTATCGAACGAGTGCCGCTTCTATATATACATATATGTGTGTGTATATATACATATATGTATATATAAATTCGACGTTGGCCATTATGCTATATCACGACGTTCGCTCGGATCGAGCTGAACCATTATACATGCGATAACGTGAACACATATATATATATAGGTATATATATCTATAAACGTGTTTCGTCGATGAAATTCTCGCAAACGCTCGACATCCACGTAATTAATGTTTGAAGAATTGATTGAGATAATGGGTTGGGGATCTTCGATGAGGGCATACTTATACTAGCCCGATCGATAAATCGACAATGGCTCGGGGCTGTCGAATTTTCTGAGCTCGATATGGCCAACGATGCGTGTATGAAAAAATACGTATCGGTGTAACAACGTAAACAAATTATGGCTCTTTACACTTGAGGGGGCAATTCAAATTTTAAATCGATTCGACTCTTATAAAGTACCTGTACTTAGCTGTTATTTCAAATTTTTTACATAGAAATATGAAGCATCTAAATGCTGTGAGATTCATTACAAAATGTTTTACTTGTACGACTGAACGGATTTTCAATTCAAACGTCTCGTTTTCTTCGTGACGAAAAAAAAAAATTCTTTTGCCAATTTTTTAGTCGACTCCGACACCTTGAGGTATTACCGGATGGATATAGAAAAATGTCAGAAATTCTTGAAAAAATTCAGGAACGAAAGTTCTTGTTGAGATAATGATACATGAATTGATCCAGAATTTTTCGCTGAATAATTAAGTGGTTATAAATTCATGAATTTGCTGCCAGTTAAGGATTTATTGATGTAACATATATCTATGAAAACTGATGAAGGGTTATTAATATTCACGACTTTGCTGTTCTTCAATTCCCGGAGCGAGAAGTTTGACAACTGTTTGAATAACGTTCATTTATATTCGGATGGTTCTTAAGAAAACAGTATAGCTTCTCACCTTCCAATTGTTTCTAGACCATGAAAAAGGAATTTTCAAATTTTTTTCCGATTTTTAAATTTACCCTCTGCATTGTCTGAATTCATTTGAAAGTTTTCAAAATTATTTTTTTAATTTTTTTTACGAAAACGTTTGGAAAAAGAAATCTGAAAAAAATACATATTGTAAAAAATGAAACCACAAAAGCACCAAAAAAATATGGCAGCTGACCAGCAAACATAGCCTAAAAAAAATTAACACATTTTTTTACGATTTTTTGTTTCACCACAGTTTTTGGATTAAATTCGGAAATATGACATAAATGATTTTAAAAACTTTCAAATGAATTCAGGCATGAGAGAGGGGTGCAGAGGGTGAATTTAAAAATCGAAAAAAAATATGGAAATTCTTTTTTTCATGGTCTAGAATCATTTGAAATGTGGGCAGCGAAACTATTTTTAAAGCCAAATAAGAATCACCTTAATGTACATTATATGTATATATATCCGGCATTGAGTGGGAGTTCAAGGTCCTCCAGCAGGGGGATGTCCTGTACGAGAGGTGTGGTTTAGAGGTTATCGGTAATAAGCGTTGCAACGTTCGTGTAGGATTAATGGAAGTAGATAAGTCGAACGAGGTATTTCGGTGAATCAGCGAGCGTTGATCGTAATGGTTTTCGATATTCGATAAAGTTATTCGAGCGAACGGGGTCCCATTAGCCGAAATACCGAAGTGTGGTTGAGGACGCCACCGGTGGGGGGCCACCGCGCGAGATATCCCGTGGCGCTGCAATTGCCGGGCGACAGAACCGTGAGAACTCGCACAGGCCCCACTCAGGACTCACGGAAACGCATCAACGATGACGTCGATCCCGTGAATCACGTCTCTCAGACGGTAATAAATTTTCTGACAACCTAACCTCACACGCTGTATTACACGGATCCTCGTTTCGTCGCGTCATCAAATTCATGTATCGGCTTGATTTATTTCGACGCACAGGTGTTCATTTCTATAATTAAATTTATGTATACATATAAATATATTTATATCGGACAATTTCGGGCTTCACCATCTGGAATTTTTACTATATTTACACAGCTCGAAGTTTGCATGCTGACAAACAAATTCCCAAATATTTTCAGGTTTTTTCTTCTATTATCTTGGCAGCTGTCAATTAACGTATTTTTCATTTATTTCGTTTTCTTTTTTTTTACGTATTTTTTCTTACATGCTTACGCTGTTGAAAAAATATGTTGAAAATCTGTTTGTCACGTGAAATTTTCTCAGCTTTTCGATGAGAATATCAGATTTTCATTTTGACTCTCAAAAATCGATTAAAATGGAATGTGAAACATAACGAGCTGTTTTTCGGCCGTTGACCAAATTTTGGAAATTTTTCTAATATGTTCATCGAAAAGCTTCGAAAATTTCACAGGAGACAAGTGTTTTTCGAATTCACTTCTCCGGGAGTTTTCTTATAATTAGATGAAGAACAAAAATTCATGTATGAAAATATCATTTTCAAATTTTCTCTTTTTCCCATTATTTTACTGTATTTACGCCATTTAAAAATATATAAAAAATCTGTTATTGGCGTGAAATTTTCTCAGCTTCTCGAAAAGAATATCAGTTCTTCATTCCGATCCTCGAAAATTCGTCAAAATCGAATTTGATACTCAAAGCATTATCGTGCTGTTTTTTGAATTGATAAAGTTTTTTTTGCATATTCCGTATAAAATAAACTGGAGGTCTTCACTACTGTTAGACAGGCATCTTTGTTCCCAATATTCATTTCTCAATTTTCAATTCTCGAAACTATTACAATACAAACGTAAATTAAAAAATTAAAAATTCTTATGAAAAATCGATATCTCGATTATTTTTCATAAAAAATTGAAACATGATCAATATCAATAAATATGCTGTACAACATAGTGAGAAAACATTTTTTGAAACGTATCGGACACCTTCACAACAATCGTCTTCACAAGACGTCTGAACGATTCGAAGAAAATGTGCGTTGTAAACTTTGACGATGAAATACTTAAGACGATGAGCGAATAAAAGAAAGTGCCCGATTTCGATCTATGCTCGCACCTGAATTCACACGCGGGGAGCAAAACCGACGAAGCGAAGAGTGAGAAAGAAAGAAATTGATGATTCAATAGCGCGAGCACGAGCGTCGCGTGTTTGCGCGCGCACGCACTCAAACTCGAGAGTTCCATCACCACCAAGTGTGTATATACATATATATATATATATATATATATATATGTTAAGGTGGTTCTTAAAAAAAAAGTCCAAATAATTGCCTTCCAAATAATTCTAGACCATGAAAAAGGACTTTTCATATTTTTTTCCGATTTTCAAATTTATCCTCTGCATTGCCTGAATTCATTTGAAAGTTTTAAAAATCATTTTTTTTTTTTTACGAAATCGGTCGGGAAAAGAAATCTGAAAAAAATGTATATTGTAAAAAAATAATTCTACAAAAACACCAAAAAATGTTGGCAGCAAACCAGGCAAACATAACCTA
Source organism: Diplazon laetatorius (assembly GCA_963662125.1). Classification (NCBI taxonomy): domain Eukaryota; kingdom Metazoa; phylum Arthropoda; class Insecta; order Hymenoptera; family Ichneumonidae; genus Diplazon; species Diplazon laetatorius. The sequence goes on along the minus strand of OY759160.1, from coordinate 8,340,644 downwards.
GAAAATAAAAATAAAAATAGTTTTTATTTTCATTTTTTAGGTTATGCTGCCAAAATTTTTTCGTGTTTTTGTCGTATAGTTTTTTATAACATAAATTATTTTTCCAATTATTTTTTTCGCCACCGTTTTTGCATTAAAATTCGGAAATATGACATAAATGATTTTAGAAATTTTCAAATGAATTCAGGCAATGCAGAGGGTGAATTTAAAAATCGTAAAAAAATATGAAAATTCCTTTTTCATGGTCCAGAATCATTTGGAAGGTGGGTAGCGATACTTTTTTTGTCGGCCAAATAAGAAACACCCTAATATCTACATATATATATATATTTGTTATATAGAAAAGTTTATAGGACAGACGATTCCAGGTAGCGTCTCGGTGATCTCAAACCGAAACCTCCTACGTGGGCTATTTATGGATCCGGCTGAGGATTCTCGGAAACTCGTAGGCACGGGGCACATGCGAAACGAACGTGTGTCTGCTGCGGGGCCACGGTCGGGAAACATCTGCGAATGCAATTTAGTGTGTCGAGAGGCGAGGCGGGGCTGCCGGCTGCTGCCGAACGATTCCCATACTCGTGTCCCGTACAACGAAAAGTTGTTGCTGCTTTCTACCACCGTCGGACGAGAGCTCCCCGTGGCCCGACCCTCATCGTCGACCCTTTCCCCGGTCTCACCCTCCAACAACCGAGAAAATGAAGGGCGCACGAGCCCCTCGGTGGACGAGTCCGGAACATCGTGGAATTGATGGAAAATCTCGTGGGCGGCTATGAATTTTTTTTTTTTGTTTGTTTCCTTTTTTTTTGTTTTTTTTTTATTTTTCGTCGATGTAACGCAATTGTACAATTTTTATGGATGTTATTACAGGCAGTGAGATTCGTAATCAAACGTGGACTAATCTACTTCTGACGTTCCACAAAAATTATGGAATTATCAAATTATGAATTAATGATAATAAATTTCACCAGATTTATCAAATATTCAAATTCACTGTATGATAATAATTCACGTAAATTGGTCATAATTATTACAGAAATTTAAAAATATCGATTTTGCATGATAATTAATTATAGTTATTTGTTCGCAAAATTATTTGAAATACATTTTCATTGAATGGATGCCCATCCCTGTGTACGAGCCATACCATAAAATCATCGCACAATCGTGGGCTTCGCTATCTGGAATCTTTATGATCTTTACACAGCTTAAAGTGAAGTTGAAAAATAAATTTTCAAATTTTTTTCACATTTTTAAAGTATATTTCATTAAAAGTATTTTTCATTCATTTAATTTTCTTTTTGCTTCCTCATAAGGAAGGCTATGTGACGGTGGAAAATTTTTTTTTTCGAGATCTTCACGTCACCATGTTTAGAATGTGCCTAAAATGTTTTGATTTTTTTCTAAAAAACTATTATTGATAAAACAAAGTATAATTTTGGAACAACCAATTGAGCCATCGAAAAAAAATACGTGTCTATTGTGCACGCTTTAGAGTATTTTCTGGAGTTTTTTTAGATAAATCGAAAGTGACATACCGACCGAAAAAAAATTATTTTTGTATATTTTTTATGAAAATTGTCATTTTTTAAACTCGAAAAAATAAAAAATAAAAAATTCCACAAAGTTTATGTAAAACTGCAACTTTTTTGTCTGAAAATTTTTTCTGTTTTATCGTATGCTTTCATGATATAAGAGTACTTGGAAAATTTTGAAATTTTGAAAAATTCCGAAAAATGCGATCCAAAAATTTTGAAAAAATGCACACTACTCTTTTACATATGACCAAATAATTTGACAAAATTTCAATTTTTTGGAAGTGGACAACTTCTTGACCGTTCGAAATCGTATGAAATGCCTAATATAATTTGTTAAATTGGGCTATCACGGAATTTTCCAAATTTCAAACTTTTTTCCCCTTCTTTCAATTCTTTGAAGAATTTAGTCCGTCTGGTTGAAGAATCGGATGTGACAATCCTAACAAATACTTTCAACTTTTTTTCTAGGTTTTTTATTCGATCGTTCTTATTCTCATTATTCATCAATTTCATTTAACAAATATTTTTCTTCATTGCATTATCATAAGAACGAGTTTCGTGTCGCATGAAGTGGCAATTCCAAGGCCGATGATCGGTACCGGTCGAGTCGATAACAAATTATGCATCAAAATATATATCCAATTGTGCATACATACGAAGGCCATTTGAAATATTCAGCCATTGAGCGAAATTCGACGACGACACGAATATCCACGATTTCACACGTAATAACTATATCCATCGAACCGAAACACGTGGCATTTGGATTGAATCGTTTATCATAAATATTTCAAAAAATTTTCTTTTTTTTTCGTACAACTGTTGAACATTCGGTTGAACGTTGAACGTTATGTTAACGTGAAACGTTTCCGCATACATTTTGTTATATTTCGACACAGCTATTTGCCGGATTACGTGGAAGCAGTCAGACGTTCGACACACACTTATGTATATACATATATATATATATAGGTGTACACACAATATATATGTTTATATGTATGAAATTGGTTTCAGTGAAACGATTTTTTTTATGACATACGTAACAGCAATCGTACACCTACAAGGCAATTCATGGAACACTCATGGTATGTCACAATGGGCACGTGACAGCCTTGTAATTATAAAACTCGTTTGATGCAATACGCCCGACTGCGCGTGCGTGTTCGACGAACCATCGGGTTCAATTATTTCACGTGCTATATACGTTGGTTCGTCAACGAACAATTTATGTGCAATTCGAATTCCACCGGAATCAATTTGTTTTCATCCGACGAATTTTTCGAGTCTCGAACACGAATACGTCAATTGTTCTTCACATTGCCAATACCCTGACAAAAAGAACAACGATACGTTGTAGCGATGAGGTTGATTTTGTTTTTTTTTTTTTTTTTCGAAAAATTCAAAATATCACGAAATCCGAACTTTTCGATGGATTCGAATAGAATTTAATAGAGAAGTTTTGTGGGCAGAGAGTTTATTTGTCAATGACTATTTGAGAAAGTATCTCGAAGATTGTGGACGCTGGAGTGACGAATGATTTTTTTTTTTTTTGGGAATTTGAAAATATTGGCAAATCCGAGCGGCTGCGTCGATCGTTGCAAAAATGTTGGATGTCATAGAGATTGTTAGGCACTATATATGTGCAAAGTTTGAGGGCTGTAGCTTGAACCGTTCTCGAGTTATAGAGTTTTGAATTATCCAGGTTCATTAAGGGGGCTGAGTCGTCTAAAAAACTGGAAAATTTTGGATTTTTTTTTTCCCGACATAATCGATGTATATTTGAAATCGATTTTCCCCTTTTAAAATACCTATACTCAGCTGGCATTTCAAATTTTTTCATACAAATATGAAGCATCTGGACACTGTAAAAATTATCACAACATTTTTCACTCATCGTAGCTTCTGGACCATACGACTCAATGGATTTTCAATTCTGACTTCTCATTTCCTTCGTAACAGACTACATTCTCAGATAAATGTGAGATATTTTTTTTCCACGCTCTCTGAACATTGTGGCAATTTATAACGTTAATAAAAAAACAAATTTTCTATAATTTTTTTGGATAAACAGATAAATCGATTTCAAATGTGAATTGATCATGTCACGAAAAACGAAAAAAACCCAATTTCTTAGGCAACTCAACCCCCTTAAACCCCCCCACACACACACATGCGATTTATAAAATTTTTGGATTACGATTTCTCGTGACAAATTTTGCGACGATTATTCGTGATTGCACGAAGTTTCACGTTGCCACGTGAATTTTCGACCGACTCAGCTCAGATACGTAAATATATGTTCACGGAAGGACGTGTTTCCAGTTAAGCCGATCGAAAAGATTGCTCGCCGGTTAGTCCGAAGAGAGAGAAGCCTACGACGTCGTGTTCCTCGGTAGCCTGCGGTTTTGTCGCGTCTCATCGTTCGTTCGAGTCACGACAGGACAGGATGTGCGGTCTCTCTGACGATGTCGTTGTTCGACACAGGATCACAGGAAGTCATCCAACGACCGGCAACGCGGCCGGGGAAAGGGGGGCGGACGGGGAGGAGGACCTCCTACTATTTCCTTGTAAACAATCAGAGGCTTATATTCGGTTCTCGTGATTTAATGGAATCGGTTTGGTCTTCCGCTCGATTTACAGTTTCGCCGATCGGTCGAATCCGACCCAAGCGAAACAAAATTATGTACAGTCTGTGTATGAACTGTGTAAGGGAATGGAGATGTATATGTACATGCATAGACTGGACATGTCCAAATCCTTAAATACAGTTTATATAATAGACTGTGTCAAAAAAACAATTTTTTTTTCTAGTCTCCAAAAAGGGGAAAAGTTGGTGGTAGGCCTGAGAAAAATCCTCCCGAAGAGCACACCCCAAAATTATTTTTTTTACGATTTCTCAAGTGGGATCCCCCATTTCCGTTTGAATAACATGGGGAAAATAAATTTTTCTCTTCTTTTAATGCGTAGGCCAATAAAAAAGATTGGAAACTAAATTCGCCGGATACCATTCTCTATGGAATTTAATTTCCTCCAAAAAGTATCAGAGCCCCAAGGCAGAAAATTTAGTATCTTCAAGACTTGCAGGCATTTTAATACGATTATCGACGAAAATTCATCTTCAAACGAGTTTCACAGCTAAACTCTTCGTTCTACAAGAAAAATGTACGGACACATTTTAGAGCCAATTGAATTCTCTACAACAAAGGTCCCTTGTAAAAACAGCGTCAATCCAATTATTCACAATTCACAGCTTCTGGAAGTTCATTTTATGAGATTAAGTAAATTATTTTTCACCTCTTCAGTCCTCATTATTTGCTTTAAATACTGTAAGAAACTGATTTTTGTCAGTCTTCGAAGATAATGGTGAGCACTGAAGAAGTCTCAATCAACTTTACTCCGTTTTGGAGACTAGAAAAATAAATTGTTTTTTTTTTTACACATAGACTAGACTATACATGAACTCCACATAGACTGGACTATGGATGAACTATCACGAGGAATCAACTTTCTCGTTTTGACTGATTGTGCGGATGTGGGAAAAATAAAAAAAATAGGGACTATACATAGTATACATAGACTATGTATAGTGCCTATTTTTTTTAATTTTTCCCACATCAGCTCAATCAGTCAAAACGAGAAAGTTGATTCCTCGCGACTCGCGAAAAAGCGAAATCACAATTCAAATTCATTCACAAGTTATGATCGCGTCACGGTATAATAATCGCGTTATGAGATAGCGTGTGCGTTTGCGAACAAATTGTTTCGTCGAAATTAAGCGAATGAAAAAAAAAGGAAAAAGGAAAAAAATATTTAATACAACACGAAGAGAAACGGATGTTGTGACTCCGAAGTTGTGGCGAGTCTCGGTAACGTCCCGACGAAACGACGCAGGTTCACGCGTAATGTAGCGCACCTGCGCCTGCGCCGGGCAATTTCTTCCGTAACGAGACCCGGGTAGCCCCTTATCCGGGTATTAAATATACCGGGTGTCCGACTTTACCCGACCGCCTTGAACATCTGGCTTATTTTTGAAGATCGAAAATAATGATGCAAACGAAAATTGTTTGATATCACGGGGAAAAGAGGGTGGGGGGACATACTTTTTTGCCCAACATCATACTTTTTAAGATTTCAAGGTCATCGACATTTAAACTAGCACAGACACGATCATTATGCTCAAAATAGGCTAAAATGATCTCAATGACCTCGGAATATGAAGATCTGACAAAAAATGTGAAATCTTGAAAGGTCACCTTACGAATGACCTTGAGAAAAAAAATTTTGAAAAAAAAATACAATATTCACTCCCTAATGTCAAACGATTGTTATTTATTGGACTTTTCGTTCTTTTCATATAGTTGAAAATGAGCGAGGAAAATCAAGGTGGTCGTGTTAGTTCGGACACCCTGTATGTGGAATTTTCATACGCACGTATATGAGCATTTGTCGCGTGATACGCGTAAATAATAAACAATTTGTCAGCCGCTGGGACGTCGGTTCACATCAGTACTCCGTGTACCGGGAAATTGAGCGAATTGAATAAATGTGAAATTTTATTTTTCCACGAAAAACCGTCTCGCACGCGTGTAATTAAGTCGAGTCCCCGGTCGCACGAGTTCCGGGACTCGAATGGAGCACCGTTTCTGAACGTAATGGATGTTACGACACGTGTTTCAGAATTATCAAGAAAATTATGAAGAAAATTTGGAAATTATCAAGAAAATTTGGAAATTATTACGAAAATTTGGAAATTATTACGAAAATTTGAAAATTATTACGAAAATTTGGAAATTATTACGAAAATTTGGAAATTATTACGAAAATTTGGAAATTACTATGAAAAATTGGAAATCATCAGAAAAATTTGGTAATTGTCAAGAAAATGTGGAAATTATCAAGAAAATTTTTAAATTATAAAAGAAATTGAAGTTATGAAGAAAATTTGGTAATTGTCGAGAAAATTTGGCGATTATTAAAAAAATTTGAAAATTACCAAGAAAATTAGAAAATCATGAAGAAAATTTGGAAATCATAAAGAAAATTCAGATATTTTCACAGCGCGTAGCTTTCATCATTTCTCGTTTATCATTTTTTCTGGAATTCACGGAGCATTCATAATCGAGATTTCACACGTTGGCGTACTTTTGGGTGGAATTGTGAGTGTGTCATACATTCTCAAACGACGTGGCTGAAAGCGTATACTTATGTCTTATGGCTTGTAGCAGCATCGTTCGAACGAGAATCACATTCCTGCCATCACCACCACTCCGATCATGCGTGAGTGTACACACCCTCGCAATAATATATATAATCTATATACAAATACAGTTGAATACACATAATAATTATCTGTCATTATTATTATTAGCAATACTAATTATTATCGATGTTAAGTAATATAATTTATTTTTATTACCATAATGACTATTTCAATTATTATAAACAATAAATAACAACAATAACAATAAATAATATGTATTCGCAGCGTTCCCGCCAATTCTCTGTAAATTTATCGGATCTTACTTCCGGGTTTTCATTAAAAAAAATTCTTTTTTACTTTTTGGGAGCATCAGCATGGTTATTTTAATTTTTCAATTTTTGTTTCAATTATCTAATTCGTTGGAAAGTTTCAACGTTCAGATATTGAAAATAACTGGAAAGGTCGAGAAAAACGTAGCTTTGCAAAAAAATTGTATGAACGAACAAAAACACGTGAATAGTTATTTTTTATCGTTTAAAAATTTTTTTATACCTTTGTCACACATATGTCATTGATGAGAAATGCCGAATAATGAGGAAGCACGAAAGTACGTAAAAGTTTCTAGTTTCGCTCGCCGTATTTTTTATTTTTATTTTTTTTTATTATTTCTATTCTTTTTTTTTTATGTGACAAAAGTGAAAGGAGAATGAGGAAACCGTCGATGGTCGCGATTGACGTTCGCGTGAATTGCAACTGGCGTGACGCGAACATATGCCGTTCGAAGTTTTCCGAATCGTTTATAACCCTCGATTCACGCTCGTTTTTCTCGGTATCATTTCCGCGTTCGTCGGTGCTGTGGGTAGTGGAATCACGAGTCCCCGGCTCAACGGCAGCGAGGCTGATAGTTCCCCATCTGGTTTATCCGGATCTACGGAGTTCGCGTGGGTTATAACCTCAAACCAATGGAAATAGGACCTTTGGAATATTGCGCAACTCGAACGAGGCCGGGCAATATATATATATATATATATATATATATATATATATATATATATGTTTTTTCTATGTTTCAGGGTTCCTTTGAAAGTCTAGGAACATTTATGTCACGATCAAGATAAAATTTGGCACACGGATGTAGATCGATGACCCAAATACAGAAATGAAAAATAAGGGTGCAAAGTAGAACCACATGGCTTCATCATCATTTTACAAATTTGCCAAAGACTCCTCTATAGAGGAATTATGTGTCGATCAATTTTGGCTTCCTCATAGAGGAAGCTTTGGCAAATGTGTAAAATGATGATGAAGCCATGTGCAAGGTTCTGCTTTGCATCCTTTTTTTTTACATTTGTGACGTTGAGAGCACCATGTGAGGGTAGTGTAAGTCTGAATCAATGTATATGGGGCAATTCATGTCAAATTTGAAAAATTATAATTGTCATAAAACCTGAACGTCTGGATGGATTATGCTCAAATTCGATACCAAACATCTTTCGATAGTAATGCAACTTTGTACCAAATTTTAGCCCGGAATCTCGAAAATTGTGGAAGCTAGAGCACTTACGTTGATTTTTGAAAAATTTCAAAACGAGATAAGATATGAATGGCTCGATGGATTTTGCCTAAATTCAGTACGAATCATGTTTTAATGATAGTGCAACTTCGTGGAAAATTTTAGTTCGATATTTAGAAAATTGCGGCAGCTAGAGAGCGCAAGCCGATTTTTTACACCTTTCAAAATTTCTTAAAACAAAAGCACTGCATGGATTTTTTTCATATTCAGTAAAGAACATCTTCTTATAGGCGTTCAATATTCAACTGAATCTGAGCTCGATATCTCTAAAATTGTGGAAGCCAGAGACCGAAAATAAGTATGTGAATTTTTTCTTAAACACGTAAAAACCAAAGAACTACGTGGATTTTACTAAAAAAATCCATGTTGGATTTCGCCCCTTCTAATTTCTAAACTATCAATTAAAAAAATCTGAAAAAAATCCAGAACGTAGCTCTTAATTGGTAAAAATTCAATCAAAATTATATCCAACACTCTAACATTAACACGTTTGCGAAAAATACAAAAATAAAAAGTTTGCGTTAACGCTTGCGTTATTAGCAGACCTTACTTTTATCCATCGTTTTCGTGTGTGTTTTTTTTTGTTTGTATTTTTTTATCATCGAATTATCACGTCCCCGACAGCTGTTATATAGACACAGCCCGATAAGACGGTATACCGAGAATTTCGTTGATTAACAATGCTCGCCGAGGTTCTTTGACGGTTCCGCAACGTCGAACGTGCGTTTTGCATCAAATTAATCAGTTCCAGGATTCGCTCGGCTTATATAGTCTCGGAAGTGAATAAACGATACGCCGCCATTACGTCGAACGCGGTTCCACGTTTTAATATGCAAATCGGCTGGTCATCGAATATTGCTATCGCTCTCCTTCCGGTCAATCATAATGATTATCGTTAATTCGTGGAAATAATTAAACAATAGTTACACACACACACACACACACACACACACACACACACACACACACACACGTATATATATATATATATACATATATATATGAATTAAATCGTGGATATGGCATGGCACAAATTCATATGTCATATACACGACGGTACATTTATATTGTGATTTGACTGTGTATAATAGGGTGGTCCTCAATAGGGGTGTTGCCGAATTTTGACAAGTGCACCCCCCGGACAGGGTCGAAATAAATAAATGAAAATATGTGCGAAACCCCAGCACTGTAGTCTAATGAGAAGACATGACTGTAAGCTCGTTTTGTTTCCCATTTTAATAACATGGGATTTTCAGACTAATTCGGTAATTATTTTTTCGAGTTGTCCCTAAGCACGCAAAAAATTCTTTATTCACATAAATCTATCGTCAACGGTGTATAGAGTATATATATATATATATATATATATATATATATATATATATATCATATATTTAAATTATAATTTCAAACGTAACGCGAACGAAGTTGCGCGCCTCCAATAACAATAATAGAACAATAGTAATAAATAAATAAAATCCCCGGACTAACAGTTTACATAAATATTGTGTACAAAAAACAACGAAATAACGTGGAAAACGTTTGTAGAAACCCAAATACGTATTTCGCGCTGCGAATGAGGTTAGCCGCGGGGATTTCCGCCTGGCAGTTCGGAGCGCCATCTGCAGCGAGGACGCGGACGATTCGCGAACGTCACGGTCGCGGCGTCGTTCCAGCCCCGTTGTTGCCTTCGACTTGTCACACTGCCTTGCCTCTCTCACGTACTTGTCTCAACAACGACTTTCGCGGATACGACCATAAAAAATACTTTATTTATTTGTTTTTTTTTTTCACGGTTTTTACAAAGACAAAGTTTTTACAAAGTGTGTGTAAGTGTTTCGATCGAGCATCGTACGAAGTTTGATGGAGTTGACGTGATAAATAAAATTTTCGATCGAGATTAGGCGTTTCTCTCTTTCTTTCTCGTCCTTACCTCCCTCTTTCTCACTCTGTCGCTTTCGTTCTTGTCTTTTCCCTCTCTCTCTCTCTTTTTCTGCTATCCTTCTATCTCACTCTTTCTTTCTCTTACTCATCCCGTTTATTTCTCTCACTCTTTTCCTCTCTTGCTCTTTCCGTTCCTTCCTATCTCTCTCTCTCTCTCACTCGCTCTTTTCTTTCTCTCTCTCTCTCGCTTCCTATCTATATATCCATCTGTTCCACACAAATACACACAACTCAGATCCAACGATAAACAACATTGCTTATTATGCCAACCGTTGTGTTGTGGTGAATGTTCGATGCACCAACATTCAATCCTCGACCCAATCGAGTGGCAATGGATAAAATTTGTGACAATTTTCGCGAGTGTCTGCGATGCCCGTAGTCGGTGACCTCCGGAAAAACTCCGTGGAGACGTGCAAAAGGTAAAGCATATGAAAGAAAAGAAAAACAAACAAACCAAAAATTTATCAAGAGCGTTGCTTACGGATGTACGACACATACAATCCCAGCCAAAAGTACGCTAATCTGAGAAATCTCGATTACTACTGCTTTGTGGATGCTAGAGAAATTTATCATCAAAAATGCAGGACAAAGTTGAAATCACGAAACTAAAGAATCATATTTGTTAAATTCCCAGAAATCTAATTATTTTTCAACAGTTGATAATTTATTTTTTTGTTTTTTCGATAAATATATATATATTTTTTTTTCTTCGCGGAATTTGGGAATTTTTCCTATTTGGCCAATGATAACATGTGTTATATATATGTAGATGCACGTGTTGTGTAATCGAAAAAAAAAAAAAACTTTTGTGCGATAAAGAATTCGCGCGAGGCGTTTTACGATGATGAAAAATGTTCGATGGCAAAACGTCGCACGAGTTTGCGTCGTGTGACATTGGGATGACGATGACGATGATATGATTATTATTACGCACGATATGTAAACACGATAAGTCCAAGCTGTACCAGCAGTCAATCAGCTGATATACTATATGTTCGACATGCGCGGCCCGACCCTCGGACGCGTTGATCGAATTATTATTATTATTATTATTATTATTATTATTATTATTATTATTATTATCCCGATGACTTTAAATCTATTTTCGGCTATTCATTACTGTAAACTGAGTTGCTCTAGACCCGAAGCTTGCACTAGAGTTTGCATTAAACTGGGTCGCTCCAGACCCGAAGAGAAATCCATCTGCCTACCACAAGGCCCAGGAGCGCACTGGGGCAACATGACTCAGGGCAAAGGGTCCTTGCCTTCTAAAGATTTTTTGGAGTGGTAATAGGTATTTTTCCCGTATTTGGTTTCCAAGAGATACGACGAAAGAAATATCGCTTGGGTCTCCAGCGACCCAGTTTAAAGTGATCGGGTTATTATTGTTATTAATATTATTATTATTATCTTATGAGATATCGAAGAAGACTCTCGGGGATCATCGATCAAATCATAATTTCGTCGTTATCAGTTATTTTTTACAATTTCTTTTTCCTATTTTTTCTGGTCGTGATTTTTTTTTTCCCGCTACAATCAGATTGGCATGTGGAAACCACGAACGTGGATGAAGATTGTCCGAAGCGCGGAGGAAAAGGCCTTGCGACGGTTTCGAACGAATGAGATTGCGTGTCGTGGTCGAAGGGACCTTGGCTTCTAGGCGTTTGTAAGTGGAACGAGTCGCAATCGATAGCCGGTCGCCATTTTTCCACGAAATTCAACCCGAGAGAGAGATATTGAACCCCGGCAACGTGCACACGACGTTGTATGTACATACATGACTGTTATCCGTGGGTTTAGGCACGATTTCCCGGTAATGGACAGTCAATGACCGAACATCACGAGTATCCCTCTTTTTCCAAAGATCGTTTTCTTTTTTTTTTGGATTTATTTTTTCAAGAGATTATGTGTTTCGGGGAAAATGGAGGGATTTTCATGATTTTTTTTCAGCCATGTTAACATAATTTCAATGGAATACACTATAGAGTATTAATTGCAACGTTTATTGAGGTACTTGTATGCATTTTTTCATGAAAATATTCTCAATTTTGGGGGGCAACTGTTGACATTGTGCCAAAACACGACATTTTCGATTTTTTAACTTTTAATCCGGAAACCTCGGTCATTTTCGTCCAATATTTATTCTTTATGTAAAAATGTATTTTTCACAATTTTATAATTAAGACTTCAAATTCAATACTTGAAGAACCTTCGTTTTCAGATTTTTTAAAGCACTTAAACAGTTTAAAGCAACGTCATGATACACGTTTCTAGGCTAAAGGTGCAAAAAAACACGTTTCCAGAGTAAGGGTTAAATAATATCGTCTATTTTTATGAAAAATTCGATTTTTGAGATTTCAAAAATCAGTATTCAATCAAAATCAACAAGGGTCAACTGGTTTCCGGTAGCCCGCAATTTTAACTGAATCAATAACACATACACATATATTTTCATTCGGAGTTTGGCACAAACGCGGAACGCGTGGCTGAACAACCAAATGTTTAAATTGTCAAAAAACTATGAACGATGCATCACAATTATCATAGTCACAAGTTTGTTGCCACTATTGTGCACAGTTTGGCGTTAATTTTGCGCAAATTGGTGATTCCGTTCGTCAGAAATGACAAAAAGCGTTTACGAAGTGAACGATGCGGATCGTTGAGTTTCGAGGTTAAGTACGGCTCTTCGACGATTGGCGCTGCGTTCGGAGTGGGCGGCCGGATGGACGGAGGGATGAGAGCGAACGATGTCGGAGAGCCGGAGAGACACCCACATCGGAGACCCATCAGTGAGCCATTATTCCACGGCACAGTGAATAGTCAAAGGTCAACGAACGGCCCATCGCTCCGGGCGCCGAGTTTGCCGCGACACTATAAATATTTTATCGCCGTTTCTCGGAGAAGGTTGACGCGACGCGTTGATGCAATCCACATGAAGGACTAGATTTTTTTCGTTGAACACGGTGCAATATTTACGAGTAGGTTTTACCTATACGTTGGGAATCGATTGAAATCCGCTAACAAAATCGTTGGTGAAATAAAGCGTTTGAGAAAATAACAAAGATTATCGTTATTACTTTGTTTCTTTTTTTCATAGGGGAGTACTTTTCTTCACCATAGAGTCTTCTGGGCAGGCTGCTCAGTTCTGACCTGGGGTAACTTGTTACCCCACAACTTTTGATTTCAATCTCCCTTTTTCATTCTAATTGATCGAGACAACTTTTCAGACGCAACATTTTTTTTCCTGAGACAATAAGGAACAAATTGGTGCAAATTTGCGTTCGACTAGAAGAATTTCGTCCAGGGAAAAAAACGCATCGTTGAAAAATTGTCAAAAGAATTGAATGAGACACAATTTTTGAACTTTTGGTTGTAAGGATTTGGTACCGTCCGTCGACTGATCCTTACGACCAAAATTCATCAAAGGGGCCGAAGCAACCGAACACAAGTGTAGCCACGTTTAAAGTGGCTACACTGTAATGGACGAAGAACTTAACAAGATTTTAAACACATTAACAAGATGGACAACTGGGGTGGGTAATGGCAAAAGGCCAAGACCGTCAAACGGAGAATAGAAGATTAATTAAGAATTCACCTATTTCTATATATATAATCAAAATTCACCTATTTCTCCGGCAATCAACACAGATGTACCCCCTTAAAAATAATTTAAAATAGGCGATGAGTAAGCGAAATAAAAAATATATCAAGAGGAGATCTCAAAAGTTTTTGATTTGAAGCTTAAAGGAAAAATAAAAAATTGTGAGAGGAGTGGAAAAATGCGATGTAGATCTAAATGGGGACAACATGTAGAGAGGAGGGACTTGTGTAAACACCTCGAAGCGATATGCCTCAAAATCATACTTTTTTTTTTTTTTTTTTTTTTTTTTTTTGTCGAAGATGAAATTATTTCTAACGTTTGCCATCTTCGATACTCCTACGCCCGGAGCGTTCGTTATTTCACGCCTTCGCTCGGGTTGTCCCTCACACACACGACCGAAAAAAAAACTTGAAAAAAAAAAAAAGAAACGTGTTACGAGGCCAGAGTCGGATGATTTATGACTCTTCTCGGAATTGTGTCCTCGTTTGTACTTTATGCGTATACGTGAGCTTTTCAATTCCGCAAGTCGTCGCCACGGAATTATTAACGAGATACGAAGCTTCGAGACGATGTTCGTCAAATAATTGCGTGAACGTGAAGATAGTGGGCGCGGGGCGAGGGAGGGAAAAAGAGGGAGGGGGGGGCAGCTTATTTGTTGTCGAGTGCAACGCCAACGGGTAATTCGTTTCAATATTAAATAAAAATCTTCCGGAAAATAGAAAAAATAAAAATAAAAGAAAAAACAAACGAACAAAAAAATAGAGATTTACAAAAGTGATACAGTAAAATTTCTCAATATTCAAAATTGTTCACGGTCCAAAATGTTGACACCGCTCGTGGAATATCTGGCGATTGAATGCAGTGATTCTCAAATCGAAGTTGATTCAAGATTTATCTTAAAAACCCGCGAAATTCAAAATTCTCAGTTAAGCAATATTCAATTCTATTAAAAAATTTAAGCAACATTTTTTTTTTCAATTTTTAGAAGATTCCAGCTTCTGCTTTATGCCACCTATACCTATATACACGTTTTCTGAATTATGATCATTCGAGACCATTGCCATTCAGTTGAGCAATACTCAGTTGTCTTCAACATTTTTAGAAACATTTTTTATTTTTATTTTTAGAAGATTGCAGCTTCTGCAATCATGGACATGGATTTTCGGGATTATTTAGGATCGGGACATTTAAAATCGGAATTTCAGTTCGCACCCGTCAATCGATCAAACCTCATGATTGTCCAATCACGCCCATTTGTACCCCCCGATTTTGGATTGCCAAAAAGTTTCACTGTAGATCGAACACCTTGAAAAAAAAAAACAAAAAACAAATTCAACGTAATAACAACGTTCGAATATTATAATACATTGTGTATTCGAAGAAGATGCACAAGAACGATCCGTGATAATGGGCGAGGAAGGTTGAGGATGAGAATGGGCAAGTGGAGCATCGTTGCGATCGTATTTCGAAGGTAAATTGGATCCCGAGCGCATCTTCCACTTTCATCTGACGGTTCTTGCAACGTAGAGAGGAATAATAAAAAATGAAGAAAAAAAAAAATAATAATAATAATAATGATAAAAAAACATTTTTTAATAAAAAAAACTTTGCGCACGTGGACGGTTCCGAGAAATAGCTTAAGTCCCCCGGGGGGGGGGGGAGGGGGAGGAGAGGGAGAGGACCCTCGTCGCCCGTCGTTGCACGCTATAATATGCACATCGTGATGCGTCGAACGCGAGCACGCACACGCGTTGAATCCCGATCAGATAATGTGCTCACGATCAGCTGTGGGGCCACCCGGTATAAGATTATAGAGCCGTTTCGAACAAATTCCAATTGTTAGAACGACAAATAATGAATAATAAATAATAAATAATGAATAATAAATAATAAATAATAAATAATAAATAATAAATAATAAATAATAAATAATAAATAATAAATAATAAATAATAAATAATAAATAATAAATAATAAATAATAAATAATAAATAATAAATAATAAATAATAAATAATAAATAATAAATAATAAATAATAAATAATAAATAATAAATAATAAATAATAAATAATAAATAATAAACCCTATCGGTGTATATCTATTTTCTCAAAGCGGTTGGGGTCGATTCGACACCACGTGATGCATCATTAATCTATAATGATGCGAAAAAAATAGCGACACGCTGATGGGGTTAAACAGATTACAAAAAAAAAAACCAAATGCAATTTCGCATGTCCCATCTGTTGCAACGTGCGCGATAGAAGTGCGTGCGAGACGATGATGCACACCCCCGGGGCTTGTTCCGTACGTCCGTCCGTCCGTCCGTCCGCGTGCGTCTGTCGGTTTGATGCGGGATGGCCGGAGGGCCCGGAGGCAGCCCCCCCCTCCTCCCCCGCGCCCCGTCGCTCGTTCGTTTGACGTTCGAAAAAATTTCGTACTCCACGTCCGACACGAAGCCCACATGCCCCTGGGTCAGAAGCAGCACGTTTCGAGTGAATAAAAATTATGATAAAGCTTACAGCCCGACAGAGAACAACGGTGAGAAAGAGCGAGAGACAAAGACGAAAGATAACCTAAAAGAAAACGGAAATAAAAAAAATGACTGCGACGAGACCGGCCAGTTGGTTGTTGTATTTCTTGTGAGATAAAGTGAGCACGATAATAATGAGAAAATGAAAGAAAAGAGATATTGGGAAGAAGAAAAAAAAAAGATTGAGAGAATGGAATAAGGGACGGGTGGCTGGTGCCACGCCTATGGGGACGCGCCACCGCGATCTCTTGCAAAGCGAAACGTTGGAAGCGCGCGCGCTTCCAGGAAGCCACTCTCCGTATCTCTGTCTCACTTTCGTTCAACCACCTTTCTCTTTCCATCTCGCTCTATCTTTCTATCTCACTCTATCTATCTATCTATCTCTCTCTTTTTCTCTCTTACTCTCTTACGCTCTTACTCTCTTACTCTCGTACTCTGTTACTCTTACTCTCTTGCTCTCTTGCTCTCTTGCTCTTTTGCTCTCTTGCTCCCTTACTCTCTTACTCTTTTACTGTCTTACTGTCTTAGTCTCTGACTCTCTTACTGTCTTACTCACTTACTCTCTTACTCTCTTACTCTCTTACTCTCTTACTCTCTTACCCTCTTACTCCCTTACTCCCTTACTCTTTTAATCTTTTACTCTCTTACTCCCTTACTCTCTTACTCTTTTACTCTCTAACTCCATTACTGTCTTACTCTTTTACTCTCTAACTCCATTACTGTCTTACTCTCTTACTCTCGTACTCTTTTATTCTCTTACTCTCTTGCTCTCTTACTCTTTTACTCCCTTACTCTTTTACTCTCTTGCTCCCTTACTTGTTTACTCTCTAACTCTCGTACTCTCTCTCTCTTTCTCTCTTACTCTCTTACTCTTTCCCTCTCGCTATCTTTCTCACTCTATCTATATATCTATCTATCTATCTCTCTCTCTCGTTTTCTCTCTTACTCTCTTACTCACTCTCTCACTCTCATCAGAGTGAGAGACACTTTCTTACTCTCTCACGATATCTATCCATCCATCGCTTTCTCGCGTAAATGGTTTATCGTATACACATGGAGACCCTATGCGTATGTGTTTTGTACTTTCCACGTAAGTGAGTATGCAGTTGGAGGCCAGGACGGCGAGGGTTGAACCGTTGTCGAGAGGAAGAGAGAGTGAGAGAGAGGGAGAGGGTGAGAGAGAGAGGGTGAGAGAGAGAGAGAAAAAGACAGGAGATGAACAGGAAAGCGTGTATGCGCGCTCAAAGTCGGTATAGTCGTTTTGGTGTCTCTACTGCTCGAGCTGCATTCACGAATACGCTTCGGGGTGAGGCCGATGAATTACCAGTAACAAAAAACCCCTCTGGCTTTCGACACCATCTGTATCCCGTTAATCATAACACTGATGAAGGTGAAAATATTTGAAAATTATACGAACAGTTGTTCTTGATCTTTTTTATTTTTTTAAAATTGATATTATTTTTTTAATAAAGATATTGTATTTGCGGGCACCAGCTGGTGTGAGTATATATATATATATATATATTTACATGAATTTTTAACATGCACAGCACGTCAAACTTCTTAGATGCCTATCCGAGTCGAAATTTTTAACTTAATTCAAAATGAATTTTAGGGTGAAGGAGGTTGAAAGTAGGACGAAGTTATGAGCAATTTTCGTATGCATTTCAACTTCATTTTATTTTTTAAAAATCTGCAGTCATTTTCCATTATTCAAGTATTGAAGGTGAAACGAAGGTGAAACACCGAATGAAAGCAATGTTCCTTACTCGAAAATTGAAACGAAGATGAAATAACGAAAGAAAAAAAATCACCCTCCCTCGAATGGTGGAACGATGATGAAAAAAAAAACAACATCAACAACACAACTTCAACCTCACTCGGGCTTCTCATTTCAGATATTCAGACGTATAAGGTGAAATAAGTTGAAATGCGAGGTTAAAATTTCGACTCTGGGTGTAGTTTCGACTCTTCCGAAGTTCCCCCCCCCCCTGCCGTCTCGGATTCTCCGCTTCGGCTGAGTGCAGTTTCGAGTCTCGATCACCAGGCAGTCGGGAACGCGTATTCCGAGAATCACGATGCGGCTGGCTGGCTCACCCTCTCGAGTCTCGCACCCCTCGGATAATTGCGTTCGAGAAAGGGATAGAAAAGGAGCGAACGTCTCGCGTGGCTCTCCTCTGCTTTCAACGTATCTCTCTCGCTCTCTCTTTTGCTCCCTCTCTCTCGCTCTCTCTCGTTTCTCCTTTCTTTGTCGATTCTTTTATTTTCAATCTTCGCTTTCTTCTCTGCTTTCTTTGGCTCTCTCTCTCTCTCTCTCTCTCTCTCTCTCTCTCTCTCTCTCTCTCTCTCTCTCTCTCTCTCTCTCTCTCTCTCTCTCTTTGTTATTCTCGTGGTCTGGCTCCTGGCGCGTCTCCCGAGGCTTCGGATAAACTTTTGGGCTCTTTATTCGTCTCGCCACGAAGAGCAACCACGCGCCCGCCATTTTCAAATCCAACCCAACGAGATTTCAGTCCCTCGCCCCGTCATTGTAGTTCGATGCAACCCCAGCGATCGGTGGCCCCGACTTTCGAGCATTCGCACGCGTAAACTATCAATGTTAGATATATGCCGTCGCGGACTTTTTTGTCGGGAATTTAATTCTCCACAAGATTGTTCATGTAGACTTTTATTCTATATAACGTTTTTCCGCCAGCGTTTGGACAGGAAGATAAAAATGTATTGAATCAATGAATATATTTTTATCTTCCTGTCTAAACGCTGGCTGAAGAACGCTATATAGACAAAAAGTTCACATGAACAATGTTGTAGAGAATTAAATTTCCTACAAAAAAGTCCGCCACGGCATACTTCTAAGATTGATAGTTTACACGTGGGAAAGCGCGAAAGTCGGGCAATGTAGTCTCGCGGGCGGTGGACGAGGTACGACGCCAACTATATCTATATATACGTATTCCGAATCTTGACCGTTCCGAGCATTGTCGTTCCAAACATTGGACGTTCCGAATTTTGGCCTTTCCGAACATTGCTCGTTTCGAATTTCGAGCCCAACCCCAATTCTTTCCGGGAACCAAAGATTTTTTACATCAATCATACATCGATAATAAATCAATCATAAATCAATTCCGAACGTGGCTGACAAGAGATTTCACTCCGTTCAAAACATTTCGTTGTAACATTTTAAATTTATTTTTACCTTTTTTATTTTCAATAACGACGAACATTTCGTTCGAGGAGAAAAGCTTCGGGGAATAAAATAAATATCGTCTGACATTCGACCTATTGGAATTTGTGCATGCTGAAGTGGTGTGAGGAAGGGGTAATCTATGCGTTTCAACGGAAGCGTGAATTTTTTTTCTTCTCCCTTTGCACGAACTTCCTCACATTCATCGAATTGGGTCATCTTCGCAAACGTGACCTTCGATCGTTTCGCGAAACAGCACAAATGCAATAACGTCAGTCCGTACATCCGCGAGCGTATACACGTGCGTTTATCGTGGCAGTAGCAAACGTCCGTGCGGAATCGTATACGCGGTGTACACACAGACGGCCGGGCTATTGTATCGTCGACGATACGAACCTTCAGACAAACCTACACGACAATCGTCGTAGCGTTTCACGTGGAATCCCATGCTCGTGCAACGAGAACTTCAATTAAGTCGGTCGTCGTTATTGGCTTCGTGGAAATCGAATGGATGAAAAGCATTTTTGCACTTCCGGTTGCGCCATACCATTGTCGTGCGAAAAATTTGTCGCTTGCTTCGCATTGTCGTTGACGTCATTTTATTCGATCGTAAATTTTTTATTTATTTTATTTATTTTATTTATTTTATTTATTTTATTTATTTTATTTATTTTATTTATTTTATTTATTTTATTTATTTTATTTATTTTATTTATTTTATTTATTTTATTCATTTTATTTATTTTATTACTATTTCTGTTTCATTCGAAATGATAATTGATAAATGAATAAAATATAAATAATAACAAAATAAATGCAATAAATAAACTTCATTGAAAAAAAATAAAATTAATTAATGAAATTAAATAGAAAAATTAAAAAAATTAAATAACTAAAATAGATTAAATGAGTTAAATAAATTCAATAAATTGGATAAAGAGTCTTTGACAAAACCGACGTGTCACAAGTTTTTTCGTTATTTGTTTTTTTTTCTTTTTTTTTTTTTTTAATTGTCGCAATTTCATTTTTTTTTCCAAGAATCAAAACACAATTAAAAATAACAGAGATTGCTTTTTCAGACTTCAATCGGCGAATGCACGTACGAAATAGTACAAACATTGGATCGTCTCGTTGTATCCGGTACAAAGTCATAACATTGCAGTAACGTGTCGAAATTGGCACGTGCAGAGTCTCTTCGACACAACGCGGTGAATAACGTGACGTTTCTTTTCTCCTCCCTCCCCCACCATTTTTTCAAACAATCCTTTAGACAATGAAGATTGCAATAATTTCGTGAATGGCAGCGAGTTCATGCGTCATAAATTGAGATTGTGACAGCACCAACCACGACGAACATTTGCGCTTGAAATGCATTGCCGTGCGATTGCTCACAATTATTTTCACAGCGACGTGTTGCAACAATGAATCTTGCCAAATAGCTTCTTCATTCGATGTACTCGGTTTTGCTAGCTGTCATCAAACGACTTGGCGAAATTTCGTCCCAACTATGTATGAGCCATTCCATGAAACGTCGGACAATTTTGGGTTTCACTATCTGAGATCTTTATGATATTTACGCGGATTAAAGTGCATGTTGAGAAAGAAATTTCCAAAATTTTTCAGATTTTTGAAACCAAAATTCTGATTTTCTATCAAAAGATTTTTTATCAAAACTTCCTTTTGAAATTTTTCAAAAATCAACGTAAGTGCTATAGCTCCCACAGTTTTTGACATTCCGGGCTGAGATTCGGTACAAAGTTGTACCATTGTCGAATGATGTTTGGTATTGAATTTTTACAAAATCTATTTAGACGTTCGGATTTCATACGATTTTCAATTTTTTTTACATTTTACATGGAATCCCCTGTATATTTATTCCGGGTTCGATATATTTAGGATCAGATCTCATAAGAAAACAAGGATGCAAAGTAGAACCTTGCACATTGCTTCCTCACAATTTTGTACCGTTTTTAAATGATTACATTATTTTTTTTAGTTCTAAATTAAATATGTTAAAAAATTCAAAATTTTCTATTTTAAATTATCAAGATGTGAAGTAGCATCTCGCTCATGGCTTTCTCATCATTTTACACATTTGCTACTTGAAAATTCAATTAGAATGTTGTATTATTATATTAAAATTGATTGAATAAATTTACACTATTTGTATCGCCAGAAAAAAATCTTAAAAACATGCTTTTTTTTCACCGAATTAACCTTTTCTCGAAATAGGTTGAAAGAAAGGTGAAAATTTCGACTCGGCGTCTCATGGCAGAGTCCTCGTGGCATCTGTCAAAAGATGATACAGCCGGCGGCCTGACACCGGCGCTGCTGGAGTTTTTCGTACGAAATAAGACGGAAAAATTTTCACCACCGGCCATGACCCCAAACTCAGCACCTGGATCCGCTGATTTACCGTCTCTCTTCATCTCGTTCACGTGACTGAAGCGAGCGGCTGGTCTTCGGCATTCCATTGTCCTGCGGGGACTTCCTTCGGCAAAAGAACCCGCTCCCGTGCCCGTCGCTCGAACGAACGTCCGATGTTACAGACAATCTTCTCGTGTTACTTGATGTTGTGTGTGTGTGTGTGTGTCGTACATCGAACAGACGTACCTCCAGACGTCCGACTTGTGCGGTTCTGGCTACTATGAGGTCGTTTTGCCCCGAAGTGATCGGGGCCAGTTGAATCGTTACCGATTTTTAACGATTTTAAGGCGCAAGCAAGGTTCATTCGATACAAAAAATAAACACATTTTCGATGATTTTTTTTTTGACGACACATCAGCTAATATATCATTATTTCTATAATTACTGCACAATGAAGTGACATTCGAAGAATATTCTATGAATTTTTTATTATTTTTTATGAAGAATTGAGCCATTGACAGCGAATCTCTGCGGACGTCTAAAAAATAAATTTTTCATTGCAGTATCCCTCATAACTCGTCACTGGATCATCTGGAATCGAAAAACCAAAATAATTTTATTAGTTGATAAGTTTCTGAAGGTAACAACGGCGAGTTTTTTTCAAAATTGATTTTTTTAACTTTTTACAGCACTCAGAAGTCGAAATACTGATTTTTCATGAAAATTTTTTCCAGTATTTTAACTTCTAAGTGGTGGAAAAAATTGAAAAATTGATATTTACTGAAAAAACTCGAATTTGTTAGCTGCAGAAACTTATTAACTAATGAAATCATTTTGTTTGCTTGATTTCAGATGATCCAGTGATGAATTACGAAGGGCACCCCAATGAAACTTTTTTCTTTGAGACGTCTGCGGATATTCGCTGGCAATGGTTCATTTCTTCATGAAAATTAATGAAAATTTCATAGAATATTCTTCAATTGTTACTTCATTATGTAGTTATCATAGAAATAGATATATTAAAACTGTGTCGTCAAAAAAAATTATCGAAAATAAGTTCTTTTTTTAAATCGAATTAACCTTACTCCCCCCTTAAGGCAGCATTCTACTTTGGGCGCTCGAAAGAAGGCTATTTTCATGAATTTTTCATGAGATTACGAATAAAGATATTAATGTAGGTTGTATCAGGCTCAAATAAATACCTACACTCTTGAAATACATTTAAAAAAATTATTACACATTTAATTGTTACACTTTTAACACAAAAAAAAACACCATTTGAATGCAACGCCTCGATTATTGGTTGGTGTTGAAATTTCAAAAAGTGGGTCATTCAAAACCGAAAAATGTTTGAATGTTTAGGTTCAACATATATCACCGGCAACCGACTGAACTAAATTTTTTTACGTAATTCCAGAAAAAAACAAAATGGCGGCGATAAAAAAAAGTAAGAAAAAAAATTGTATGTTTCTTCACTATCCTCTCCGCTTTTTGCGAAAAAAAAAAAAAACGCAAAAATCAAAATTTTGACACAATTTTAACATAACAAAACTTATGGGGTCCTTCGTGCCTAATTTTGAGATTCCAGGTCAACGAAAATTGCTCCCCCACAGTGTTTCGTTCACTTTTTCCTTTCATTCAGAGGTTATGGAACCCTTGAAAAAAAAATGTTTAAAAACGAAAAGTTTCAACGAGGAAAAACGAGGAAGAACGAAAAAAAAAAAAAAAAACAGTTAACCCGCTTGGAAAGAATGTTTGCGAGTGAGAGATAAAGTTGTCAGTGGTATACGTGGGCGAGAGTTACCGCATTCCTATGATCGCGTTTGTGTCGGTTTGAAAAGTGTATTAATAGTTATGGAGTCGGGACGCTGCTAGGCATCTCTCTCCCTCTCGCTCTCGCTCTTTCTTTCTCTCTCTCTCTCTCTCTCTCTCTCAATATCAGCAGTGGCAGTCGGGGGAAGGCCATGAATTCTTACGAGTACCGATCACGGGTCGATCTGTATTTAGTTTCAACCGAGAAATATACGCCACTTCGATGAGCCGCCGCACAGACTTCTGCTTATCCGTCTCACTCGCACGCGAGTTCTTTTTTCTTTTTATCCTTCCTATTTATATAACGGGTTTGACGATTTTTCTCGGAATTTATTTCGACGCACACGTCGTTGAATAATTTCAAACGTTTTTCGCACAATATCACGGAATGGGCTATTGGCTGTACGGATCCTCGGAAAAAATGAAAAAACAAAGATTACCCATACATGTGTTTTATTTTTTCCGTGGAAGTAGATTTCATACCCGTTAAAGGGGGGGGGGGGATTAGGTGTAAGGTTAATGTAAGATTAATTTGGTGAAAAAGAAGCATGTTTTTGAGATTTTTTTATGGCGATACAAATATTGTAAATATATTCAATAAATTTCCATATAATAATACACCATTTGGACAATATTTTCCTAAATTTTCATTGCAAAATATTGAAAATTAAGCGGGTGACGGTGAATCTCCGGAGGCACCTCGAAAAAAAGTTGCTTTGCGGTGTTAGTCATAACTCGCAAAAGAATCATCTGTAACAAAAAAAAATCGAACTGCATTTGTTAAAGAAGATGTTTCTCGAGGTAATCACGAGGAGTTTTTTTTTTTTTGATTTGTGATTTTTTCGTAGCACTTGGAAGCAAAAAAAAATCGAATTTGGCTATAAAGATCAGCTAATTTCTTGCTCTGAAATTAATAATCATTTTTTGAAAAAAAAGCTCTCGGTAATCCCTGGAAAAAAAATGAACATCATTTTCATTTTTATTTCTTAGATTATGTTTGCCGGATAGCTGCCCAACATTTTTTGGTGTTTTTGTGGTATAGTTTTTTATATTATACATTTTTTTCGATTTTTTTCGATCTTAAAATTTTTCGAATTTAAAAATCGTAATAAAATATGAATTTTTTTTTTTTTTTTCATGGTCTAGAATCATTCGGAAGGTGGGTAGCGATACTTTTTTTTAGGCCAAATAAGAACCACCCAGATATATATGTATATTTTATTGGGGCACGATGTGAGGCGTTTGGTTGAGCGATTTTTGTCCAACGAATTGTCATTTCCAACGCTCGTTTGGACGAATTCGTGGAAATCGTGGGTAACACACCCGCATGGTTCGTCGTTAAACTAATAACCGTGTAGTAGTTCGTGTGAATGAGTGTCGAAGCTGAATTAATAACGACCCTTGTCAAACACATGAACCCTCGGAAGCCCATCGATTATAACGGTGACTTTCTAATTATCTCTTACTCGGAAAACCTCATTTGCGACGATCGTACAATGGTGGTCGATAACTCGCAACATTTTCATTCATGCGAATAATTACCAAACCCACTTGACAATCGTACTTCGATACATTTCAAATTCTTGAAATCGAAATATTCAAAATTATTTAACGAACATTTAAGGTTGTATGACACATACAATCCCAGTTTTATCCCAAAGAAAATCCTTCTTCAAACATTTTTTTTTCATGTACAACGAACAAAAAGATTTTATCATTTGAAATTTTCATGTTTTTCAAAATGTGCCAATTTTGATTCGCCATTACTAAAAAAATAACTGGATAAAAAAATGTAAAAAAATCATGGATAGCCTTTTTATTCGTTAAGGTCTTTCGAATGGCATACGTTATTTTTTATTTCAAATTCGTACCACCCGGTATAACTTGTACATATATTTGAGTGGAGGCACCCATATATATTTGTATATTTTTTTTTACGAAAACGGTCGGGAAAAGAAATCTGAATAAAATATATATATTGTAAAAAATTATACCACAAAAGCACGAAAAAATGTCGGCAGCTAACCGGCAAACATAACCTAAAAAAATTAACAAAAATCATTTTGATTTTTTTTTTAGGTTATGTTTGCCGGATAGCTGCCAACATTTTTCGGTATTTCTGCGTTATAGTTTTTTATAACCTACATTTTTTTCTAATTTGTTTTTTCGCCCTCTTTTTCGCATCAAACTCGAAATTATGACATGAATGATTTGAAAAACTTTCAAATGAAAGTTCAGAGGGTGAATTTAAAAATCGTACAATAACATGAAAATTCCTCTTTCATGGTCTACAATGATTTAGAATATGGGCATCGATACTTTTGTCTTCAGGCCAAACAATAACCACCCTAATATATATATATCCACACACACACACACACACACATATAATACATAATTATATCAACAGAGTTCGCCACGTGTTTTCGTTCACTTCGCGCGAATTGCATTGGCATTCTTACAAAACATCCAACCTCGGAGTTACACACAACCGACGAGATCGCGTGCACGTCGACTTTTCTTCGGACGCATAACCATTTCGGCCTAAAACAAGGCTACCGTGTGCGTCCCTTCCCCTCCCTCGTTCCTTCCGTGCGTGGATTCTCGCAATCCCCCCAATGCCATGTTTCATCTTTCATCGTTCATCCTCCTTCCTCCATACCTTCGCGACTCGATTCCCCGACACCGGATTATTCACAATTTCTCGGTTTTCAAAGGTCCGAACCATCCGCGGCACGGAAAGCAGCCGTCCCCCTCCCCTCCCCCCGCTCCTCATCCTGCTGCCCCTTCCTCGCCCCCACACCTGCGCGCTCAACTGCTCGTCGAACTCATCCCCCCCCCCCCAACGATTCCGCGGATTTCTCCCACTCCGACGCGCGTCGCTGCCGCTGCCGTTTCCCACTACCGCCGCATTAGGTTCCCCCACTCCCGGGCCGCGTCCGTCCGCGGCTCGGCGGTGCGTTGCCCCCTCCACCCCGCCCCCACCGCCGCCGCCGTCGACGCTGCGACGAGTCTGAGCCTGTCTCCGGCTCTCGTTCTCGCGCACGTTCGTGCGGTCTGTCGCTTCGCTCTCGTAATTATAGATTCATTCACTCGAGGCACGCCGTGGCCGTCGGTCCAACAGCTCGACGAACTCCGACCCGCGACACTTCTGTCAAACTGACAAACTCCGAAACTCCGCGTGAACGACACACGAACAAATTTCATTCGCCGCGCCTACAAAATTGTTTCACAAGTGCATTGAAAAAATAAAACAACGTCCTACGGTTTACAATAAAATTATTGCGCTGTTAAAAAAAAAAAAACAAACAAGAACAAAATCTCGGGCGAGTCTTTTGTTTTCTGTTTTTTTTTCTCTCTCTTCGAGATTTTCGAGGTTGATATACTGTTGGAAAAGTTCGCGTATGTAGTTGACGCTAACGAGAATCTAATCTGCGTCATACTTCCACGAGAAATCGTCGAGGCGAGAAAGAAGAAACAAAAAAAAAACAAGAAACAAGAAAACAAAAAAAAACGGTTCTCGGAATCTTCGGAGCGTTCGAAGAACCGTCTCTCGTTCGTCTGGACGAGTTGCAACGACGATAATACGTGGAAAAAACGAGTATTTGTGAATTAAAGAAAAAAAACAAAAATGAAATAAAAGAAGAAGAAACGAAAAAAAATTGTGTCAACGTTGAGGATTAATATAAATACGTACATTTTTTTTTTTTCACTTGAGTGGTGTGGCAATTCGTGGTGATTACGATTCTCAATTGGATCACGAGATATTGAGGTGAGAAACGCATTTGTTATTATCTAAAGTGAATATCTTTCTTTTTTCTTTCTTCCTATCTAAAACAAACATTTTTTTGTCGTTACGCCAGATCGATCGACGATCATTGAGAACACAAAAAAAAACGAAATATATTAAACACTGTGAATGATGCGCTTTGGCTCGTAGCTGTTGTATATTCATATATATGCATATACAGGGTGTCCCATTTGAAAAAATACCGTCTGAGGCACAACGAATTTTACGATTCGTTACGATCGATTTTTTCCATGAAAAATCTATGGGAAATCCTTAACATAGGGTATTATTGAATTTGTCTTGAAAAAAAGAGAACAAATTCAGGTAGTTCAAAAGAATTATTCCCATAAAAAAAACTGGCGTTATGCTTGGAGCATGAAAACATGAACTGTTAGAGCATAGATTTCATCAGCACTGAGTTTCCCCCTTCGAACCCTACAACTTTCATCTGACCCATTTTGTTGTCACTCCTTTCCCTGAAGAGTTATTCGACTGTAGTTTTTCAAATGGGACACCCTGTATATACATGCATCCACAATATATTGTCTATGCATATACATATTGGCTCGAACAATAATTGCGAGAAAAAAAACATTGGTGACATAGTGAGATACTCCCAAATAAAAAAAAATCATATATATAATCAATGCCATATACAGTTTATACCCAGACTATATATAATTTTTGGTCGTTGGGCTGTCTCGCAACGATGACAGAACATTCATCATGAAAATTACGTAAACTTTGCGGTTTGAAATGAATTTTCCGATGAAAAATTTTTCGACGGGACGCAACAATGAAATCTTGGCCGTTGTGAAAGCGATTCTGGAAAGAGCATTCGGAGAGCGTGAGAGCGAGAGAGAGAGAGAGAGCGAGAAAGATGCAACGGGTGGCACACGTCGCACGTACACACACGACGATGATCCCGAGAAGTCAGAACTTTCTCTCTCCTGGAAAAATCAAACGGGTGAACGGCATGTGTGTTTCGTTTGTGCATGTGTGTGTGTGTGAGCGAGAGAGAGAGAGAGAGATTCCGTGGATTCTCCTACTCGCTTATAACCCCGGCGTTTGTGTGTCCAATCCCTGCGCGTCGCTCTCTGTCTCTCTCGCACTCGCACGGTTAAATCGCCCGAGCCGGTCGCTTCGTCCATCGTGAAAGAAGAGAGAGAGAGAGAGAGAGAGAGAGAGATGCCCATCCCTCCGCATTCCTGTGGGTCCGGCGCGAGAGAGTGACAGAGAGAAAGGACGCGAAGGAAAGAAAGAGAAGGCAACGAGAAAAATGGTGAACGAGTGAGCGAGATGGAAAATGAAGGAGGATCGTCGATCGGACTGCGAGAAAAGGTGGCTTGTGAGCGAGCGCAATGCCGCTGCTGCGTTCACAATTCCCCTCTTCCCCTCCTCGCCCGGAGAAGCAAAGAGAGTTGGGGATATAGAAAATCGGATTGAGAAACGGAACGAAGAAGAGAGAGAGAGAGAGCGAGAGAGAGATAGAGAGAGAGAGACAGCGACAACTATGGGACGGTTCTTACTTTTTTTTTCTTTCTTTCTTGGTTTTCGTATTATTCTCGGTCTTGGTTGTTCCTCGTATTTCGTGTTCTTCGTTATTTTCTCTCTCTCTCTCTCTCTCTCTCTCTCTTTCTCTCTTTTCGCAACGTTTCTTCGGATAATTGTTGCCGGGAAGGCGAATGCAGGTAGGCAGACGCGAACACCCGGCCCTTTTTGAGTGAGAGAGAGAGAGAGAAACAGAAAAAGAGAGAGAACCGGGATTCTTGCACCCGTGACCAAAGTTATGGAGGTGCGGGTACGATCCAAAGAGAGAGAGAGACAGAGAGGTAGAAGGAGACGAAGAACACACACCCAAACAACAGTATGTACTGTGTTTGCCGGAACACCTCGTGCTTAAAGTGAAATACGACCCCTTTATTCTGCCGCTCGGGCTGTCGGTGCTGATGATGCTGCTGCTGCTGCTGTTGCTGTTGCTGATTCGGTACTGAAGAGCAGCTTGGCTCGAGATTTTGTAACCATTGATGCACGAGCAAGAGCTATACAATCGTAAGATGTAGGGATAACCAATTTGTGCACGTTACGAAAGATTTTTCACTGCTATCTTGTGTTGCACATTAAATAACGAAGTTTTGACATTTTAGATTTTTTTAATGTCAAAACTCCGAAACGAAATACGGAGTTGTGTGTGTGTGTGTTGTTTCATTTTGATTTGCAGCGTTTGATGGATTATTTGCAATGAAAATAATTAAGATTTGATAATGTAATCACGGTTTTTATTGTTGTTTCGGTGAAGAGAATATGGAATATTGAGAATATAGAATAGAGAATATAGAATATTGTTGGTTCGATGAAATATCGGTTTGTTTCATCAGATTCGTTCGAGCCAAACATTTGTCTGATCGGTTTTTACAAGAAGATGGGATTGTGTTATTTTCACGATGGCTATTTGATGATTATGCGTTTTTTTTTTGTGATTCGTTTTTTAAAAATGCTCTGGAATTTAGGACTATGGTTTTATCGTGCATCGAGATGGCCTTCAGGGTGGACGTTATGAATGTACATATACATATATAATATATATATATATATCTTCTTCCGAGATCGAGAGTTCACGGTCCGGACGAACGAACGAACTAACGATAAATTCTTCTTCGAGGCCGATATCGAAGCCGAGTGTGTCGGTCCACGCGCTTTGGTTTACGATCCCACCGGATTCTCGTAAAGTTTGCGGTTACCTGCGGTCAAACGAGGTTGGGCGAGGTTAGTTATGGTAATGCGCGGAGATATGGGCGAGTGGAGAAGCTTTCCACGGTCCATCCGAGAATTATTATCGCACCGACGTAGCTATACCTATATGTACAATGTGTATTGGTGCTCCCGGAGGATAATATGGTTTGAAATATATTTATTGATAATCTCCCAAAATTTGAGGTTGCTATCTCAATTCTTAACTCTGCCGCCAGCCTACCAAAGTTTGTCATTTAAATAACGCAGTTTTTTTTTTTTTTATATTTCAGAATTTTCTTTGCTCCAATGAAAATTAGATCCCCAACCACTTGAAATCTTTAAAGCCTTATACATATACGCGATTTCGAAGATACTTTTCTAAACGCGGTAAAAAAAAATGATGCAAACATTGAAAACATAATTTTGTTACTGGTCATCTAAGCTCTAAATTCTGTAACTTCAAAAATGTTTAAAATTTTTCCCTTCCGCAAGTCTCAAAATGTTCCCAGCCGTTCAGGCCAATGGAATCGAAAATAAATTAAAAAAATACATTTTCAAAATTTTTTTACGGATATAAGTTCTTAAAAAAGACGAATGGAAAACTTAAAAATCGACATAACTCGAAAACCAATGTCTCGATCGAAAAATGTTTCAAACAAATATTGTCGGGAATGAAAAAACACACAAAAAGTTATACCAACCCCAACCGCGTATTTTTGCAAACGAGATTGCAGGAATGGTTCAAACACTCGGGGATTGACAAACGTGATAACGTTGTGCATTCGAAACCCACAACTTTCAATCCGATCCACTTGGTCGTCGTCGCTCGTTAAAATCACAGGAGTTAGGTAGCATCGTCCCGTTTCAAACGGGAACACCCTGTGTGTAACTGAATGAAACAGCGAAGTGCAGAATCTGTGTACACAAATGTGTACATAGGGTTATGTATCTAAAGCCGTTCGTAGAATTGGCGTCTCTTGTAATTTTGCGCTCGCCTCTCCGCGTTCGCTCTATATCGAATATATACGGCTTTCCATTTCCGAGAAACCGGTGATTGGGCCAGCAGCCCCCGCTCGGCTTATCGAACTACACGATTATTGTCTCTGGTTTAATCTCGGAGTATCGACTCGGTACGTCGAATGCGGATTAACGATGGACCTCGACCCCGAAATCGATAAACGAAAATAAGTGGGCGTGTGTTTTCTCACAATTACGTTCATGACGAACGAATTTTGTGAATGATTCATTATCACAGTATCACGGATGATGCATTTGGAAACGTTCATTGAGGAGGAAGAGTTGTTCTTTTGTTCGATCAAGAGAAAAATATGTATATAAGCGATTCCACGTGACTTCAGCCGCTTAAAAAAAAAATTTTCACAAATAATTTTAAAAAATTGAGCTATTTTATTGCAATATATTCACAGACTAAAAATAAATTTTCCACGAATAATTTTAAAAAATTGAGTTATTTTATTGCAATATATTCACCGAGTGCCGACTTTTTTGAAAATTTTTCTGACGGTTTTATCGTTAATTAACGTTTTTTTTTATTTTTTATTCAAATGGCTGTATCTTTGGCAGGATTCGACGTATTTACATTTGTAAAAAACGAAAATGTGCGTCTTTTTATGGTCTTCCAGAAAAAAATTACTCAAGATTTTATCGAGCATGTTGAACGTCCGTTTCAGGGCAAAATATGCAAAAATATTTTTTTTCTCAAATAAATGCACTTTTTATTTCAGTTTTCAAAATTTTCTCAAATTCTCAATACGAAAAATGAATTCTTGGTATTATTTTATATCGTGGGATCGGTAATGCGCAATTTTACCGATTTTATTAATTGTGGGATAATTTTTTTCAAATTTCTTATCCCGACCGTTTTCGTAAAAAAAATAAATAAATGATTTTAAAAACTTTCAAATGAATTCAGGCAATGCTTTGGGTAAATAAAAAAAAATCCTAAATGTCAATGACTACTACATAACGCCTACGGAACCCTATCATGGGCGTACCCAACACGCTCTTGACTACTTTTTTCTTCGTACTCGGAAAAGCAGTCTTTTTTTTTCTTCTTCTTTCTTTCTTTCTCTCTATTTCAATGTCGATAGAATTTTTCGTAACGAGTCGATTATGTTGGTGAACAACAATGGGTTTGTGTATTGTCTTGTTGGGTGTGTCGAAAGGTGAAATAATGATGGTGCAAAAGCTTTTTTGAGATTTCTGGGAGTGGTTCGACGTTCGGTCGCTATTTATAGCGTGAAGTGCCATTGTCCGAAACGCACGTGAGTTTTACAAACTTTTGTAGTGTTTTTTCTTCTTTTTTTTTCTTCTTTTTTACGAGTTCTTGGGTATTATGGACTGAGATGGGCTTGTTTTTCTTTCGATCAGCTTATTATCATTATCTTTAATTGTTTTTATATTTTTATATTTTTTAGTTTACTTTTAGTCTTATTATTGCGTTTATTCTTACTGTTTTTATATTTTTAGTTTATTCTTAGTCTTATTATTATTATGATTACTATTATTGTTTTATATCTTTAATTCTTATTTTGTTATTATTTATAACTCTTGAATTATTGTTATCTTGTTATAATTTTCATTGATTGCCTAAAGTTACGACGATGGCGTAATAAATAAATAAAATCAAAACCTCTCTCTCTCTCTCTCTCTCTCTCTCTTCCTCTCTCTCTTTCTCTCGCACTCATCGTGATTTTTCGTGAGACTCTGCGAGACGTAGCGAGAGTTTGTTGGTCCATGTCTGTGTGTGTTTGTGTCTGTGTGTGTCAAGTCTAAAGGTTTTCTGGGTGCAGATGAATATTTATTGGGGCCACTATAGCCGGGTCGCCCACTGCTTGCCAGACCCGCAGGGGCGGAGTGGGGGGGGGCGTCCCCCTTCACGACTCCTTTCCGAGTAATCGAGTTCCGGGTAACTTCCGTAGGCGCGCTCTCGAAGCGGCCTCGACTGCTGCTGCTGCTGCTGCGGCGACGGCTGTCACTGGCAGAGCAAGCTCACGATGCGCGCCCTCTGTTGTCGTACGCCGTAAGCTGCGCTGGTGTTTACCGTTATTCAGTTCTCGAACGAGCCTGTGTAGCCTCTTCTCGCACAATCATCCCGCTTGACACTTGAACCCAATATTCCACGTGCTTTGTCGTTAGTCGAATCACGTTGGACCGGCCAGTCAGTCACGGAACAGTTTTATGTATACATATAGATATCGAATCAAATCAAATTACATTTGCACAACTTTTCAAAAGCTTTTCATAATACTATTTTGTATTTTATATTTCATTTTTTTATATATTTTTATATTTTATGCACGATAAAATTAATATGCGACTTGTCGATCGCATTTTAAATGCGATACGAGCATCGCGTTCGTGTCACATTAAAAACGACTTTATAACGTATAATTTTCCAGGTGAGACATCGGCGTAGTCGAAGTTCCGCGTAAAAAAAAGAAACAAAAAAACAAACAAAACAGAAAAAAACAAAAGAATCCAACAAGCAAATTGATGAATGCAAATCGCCGACAAAAAATTATTATGGGACTAATAAAAATTGTCGGTAAATAAATGTCTCGGATTTTAAATCATAGAGCTGCTCTCCGTGGCCTTGGCCGACCAAAAAAAGATTTCCACGATTTGTTTTTTTCGAACGTCTTTCAAACTTTTTTTACCGCGAATCACTTTGCATTCTAAATCAATTTTCGAATTTCATTGGAATTTTTTTTTTTTTTTCGAGCTTATCTAATCGATCGTGCCGGTTTTCGCGTCCTCGATGATTTGTCATACGTTTATTCGTTGTGCGCGACGACGGCCACGAAATTGTTGTTCGTTTTTTTTTTTTTTTGTTTTTTTTTCCTCCGTCAAAGCACGTGAACATAACATATGTACATAAAAATCGGGACGATTGTGTTGGTCGGGCGGCATGTGCACCTCGGCTATTTTATTTATGCGAAACAGTTGGGACGCGGAACAAAAACATCGACGCGAGTGAAGATGTTGGACAGGCGCCCGATTGTTTCGGCAAATTACGTCGCTGACGGTTGAACGGTATTATACATATATTTATGTATATGCAAAATCGTTCTTGGTAAAATGGCAATTTCGTTGAAACAGTCGTGACGAATGAGTACACGTGGAAAATGGAGATTCTTGTAAACATGATTTTTTTTTGTTTAAATGTGAAAAAACAAAAACGAAGAAAAAATATGAAAAATCGAATTTAATTGATTGATTGAATAATAATAATAATAATAATGACAGTTTTTCCTACGTATGCTCCTTTGAAATGTTCATATAACCCCCTCTCCCCTTCACATGTTGCCCTCTCGCCCTTTAACCCGATCACTTCAAACATATTTTTAGCAGCATATTTCGCGACACCTCAAACTGGGTCGCTGGAGATCAAAGGCCTATTTGAACACGTAATTCTCAATTGAAAAATCTGCTAAAATCCTCAATATACTCTTGAACACTTCTACTTTGAGGACACACCAGGAAGATTGCGAAAAAATTTGTTTAAATAGTTTATTTTTATTGTTAAACACACCCACCTCCCGAAAATGCAGATATTCACCGAAAAATTCATAACTTTTGAACAAATTAAGATATTCAAAAATTTTCAATTGCATAATGAATTCGAAAAAACGTATTTTCACGGGAAAAATCACGGGCTTCGTAGAAGTAAAAGAAGTGCTGAAAAATTTGTGGTGCCAAGTTGCGATTTTTTCGAAAGTGGAAATTTGGAGGTTAAATAATCAACTCAATATTCTTCGGGTCAGAATAACAGCGCTCCCATTCACTATACATTGGAACAAAAATTCGTCAACATACCTCAATGTATCTACTTTCAAATGAAACCAACTTGAATGCAATCGGACCAACAGTTTTTGAGATAATAATTTCCAAAATTATCATGTGCAATCTATCTCGGTCGTTCTCTCGCTCGCTCCGCAGCGAAGCCCCCATGGCGCCATCTCCCTCGCACTTTTGACCGAGATTGCACGAGAGCCGAAAAAGATATTACAACATCTCGTCCATAACCCACAATTTCGTTCAATTGCTATCGACACGTGAAAATCTGCATTACCGACAGATCCATCATCCGTGTCGATATGGTGTGAAACCTTACACGAGACTGTCGCTACAGTGTAGAGCCACAGCGAGAGAGAGACAGAAAGAAAGAGAGGAAGAAAGAGCCAAACGTACGATTACGTATTACACTTTGGCAGATCGCACGAGAGCGTGTTGGCTATGAGCCGCCGAGGAAAACGGCGCAGGCGCGGGGCGACGGAGGAGGTCGGCAAGTAGCGGCGCGGGGGGAGGGGAGGGGCAATGACAACGCAGCAGGCGATAGAGAGACAGAGAAGCTCCATGACGGACTTCTAAATGGGGGCTTGGCCTTCTGGCATTGCGACACTCCAGCACAAGAGTGAGAGAGCGAGAGAGAGAGAAACGGAGAAAGAGCGCTCGACGTAGTTTTCGCGGAAGCCCTCCTTCGCGCTACTCCGCGAATACTACGAATCCAAACGACTATACGGAACGGACAGCGCGACGCGACACACGTGCCTTTGCGATCTACGCGCCGCACTCGCCAACACGCGTGGGTCGTCGGTGAGCGACGCGGGGTAGGGGGGGGGGGGAGCGCCCATGTCGCGCTTGCGCCTACGATCGCGTGCGTCTCGCTCTGCGCATAGTCCTTGCGCCGTTCGCTCGGTTGTGTCGAGAGACAGAGAGAGAGCGAGAGAAGAGTGGCTCACCGATATGCCGCAGCTGTTGAGAGACACCGCGCGCCAGTGTGGCTCGCACACTCGGCGGCTTCGCGTCGATTCTAACCTCTCTCGCTCTAGTTTCATTTCAATCCGTCATGCACTGAAAAATTAAGGCAGTACCCTCCATAAGAGAGTTCCTCGTCAGATTTTCATGAAACTTGGCATACTTATAGGTATTGATGAGAAAAAGGTTCAGTTAAATTTTTATGGCTTTCCGGAGCGCGACAGAAAAGATATCAACACTTTTATTTTCACGTTTAACATGGAGCCTTATGGAGAATCATGCTCAATTTGATATAATAGAAAAAGTCCTCGTCAGATTTTAATGGAAACACTTGAACTGTGAGTTGAATATTCGGAGAACATTTTAGGCACTTGACAGTAGAGATCAGGAGACTGTGATGATAATAATAAGCAAATAAACATCGGGAAAATACAGTTTATATGAGGAGTTGGTCGTGATCCAGTAGACATGGCAACGTTGCGCGTTTGTTTCCCATCTCTCTCTCTCGCTCTCTGATCGACATCATAACACGCGACGTTGCCACATCAAAGTACTGCGTACCTCAATCAGGAGATGGTATATCTTAGGCTTGCTTTGACTCTTACAGTTCGTGGGATACTACCTTAACAGGCAATGATTTGCTACAAATTTTTAATATCATTAAAAACATCCGTCTGAACATATCTGCAAAGTTAAAAAAAAAAATTCTCACCACCAGATTCGGAGATATAAATTGTTTACTGAAAAATTCCAATACCCGGGCTAGTTTTTCGATAAATTGCAATAGTTGGAGTGAAAATATTTTTGGTGCTGCTTGACACAAGAATCTTAACTCATGTCCGAACATATGAAAAACTTGAAAGAAAGAAAAAATGGAAGGGAATTGTGATGAGCGACTGATAAGATTCAGGGTACTTGACCCTTGTCGTGTGTATTACACGCATGTGACTTTCTAAACACATGCTGGACTGCTTTGCCGGATAGACTCGGCAATGAGTGACGGATATGTGGGTGGACAGCGGCGTAGGCTGGAAGGTGGGTGGGTGGGGGGGGGGTGGAGTGTCAGAAGATTGACTTCCCGGAATCTCATTGTTGCACGAGGCTTTTGCGATTAACTGCGTGTAATTCATCGGTCGTGGATCTGAAAAGGCGAGCGGTCGGCGAATTGCAATGTGCCACACAAACAACAGTTTTTTTATTTATTTATTATTGTTATTATTCATTTTTTTGTGAAATCGTCGAGGCGGTGAAAGGACAAGTTTGTGATTCTCGGTAGCAATAGTTGAGAACGTCCGGCAAACGAGCATCACCTGGTGCATTGTCGCTGCTGCACTTTACTCCATGAAACATTATTACTGAACTGTAACCATGTTTTATTAAGGATGTATGACACATGTGTCAAAGTATCAAGAAAATTCTGAAATTTTTACAGTCAGTAGCTTTTGTAATTTCGAAACAACATGGAAAATTGCAAAACGATCGTCCGTCCCGTTTGGAAGTTATAGCTGTATGAAATTTAACATGTGTTCTTATGGGAAATGAGGCCATTGAGGCTATTATTCACGATAAACGCATAGAACTAGCTTCAGGAAAATTTTGAAAAAATTTCAGTGTGTAGAATAAAGATTGATGAATGTCCACAAAAAAATTCAGATCGATCGTCCGTCTGGTTGTCGAGAAATGCACGCAAAAGTATGGAAAATTAGGCCACTTTGAAGTTTTTCGGATACAAGATGAAACATGATACAAGATGTGATAACATCTATTTGACGATATTTGGTGATTATGAATTTCTCTAGCATTCACAAAGCAGTTATGATCGAGATTTATCAGATTGGCGTACTTTTGGCTGGGATTGTATCTGTTGAAATGGACTCGAAATTTTTGTTTTTGCTTGTCCCATCGAGTGACATGTCTTTCGATGGGTCTTTTCAAATGCAATTTAAAATGTTCCGAGACCTTTCCCATTTTACCCTCTCAGTCATGAGATGTTCGCTTTCAAAGTCGTCGTCTGAGTGGCCTCCCGTTTTCCTCTAATTTCTAGATTAAAAAAATTGGAAATGAAAATTCTAAAATGTAGCTTTTAATTGGTACATTTAATGAAAAATTATAACTCACACTGTAGCAAAAAAAAAAAAAAAAAAATAGTTTCGGATTAAGAATTACCGAACGATATGTAGGTTTTGGCCCCGTTTGGTCTTTCGATTACGCGGAACCCGGAGGTGAATTGAATTAATTCGCGCGCAACAACGTATATTTACACACAGCACGATTTCCCAGTAGTCATCGTTGTAACAAGAACAGGCTCCGACGGAGGAAGTCGTTCGGTTTCCTCGAATCGGAGATAAATCTTCGGCTTGTTTGATTGCAAAATGGTCAAATGGGGCAACTATAATTATGTCCCGGATTTCGCACGGAACAAAAAAAAAACGAAAAAAACAGTCAAGTTAATTCCCGTAACGTAAGAATTAATCTGACAACGTAAACATTTTTTATTACAGCCAAAATGTAATTTTGATTATGCTAGAAAAAAAAATTTTTTGAAAAAACATTCGAAAAATAAAAAATATAGTTAAACGTTCGATCTGGTAAAAGATTAAGATGAGATAAAATTTGGCACACAGACGTAGATCGGTGACCTGGAAACAGAAATAATATTTTTCGAAAAATAAAAAAAATTCTAAAATTGAAATTTTGAAATTTTGTCTTTTTCCAAATGTCAATGACTACTACAGAATGCCTACGGAACCTTATCATGTGCGCGCCCAACACGCCACTTGACTACTTTTTTTCTTTATTTTAAAAAATTAGAAAAAACAATCCTTTTACCTATTCCTTAAGGTACCCTCGTTAACAGAGTTCCTCGTCAGATTTTCATGAAACTTGGCACACTTATAGGTATTGATACGAAAAAGGTTCGGTTACGTTTTCATGGCTTTTCGGAGCGTGAGAAAAAAGATATCAACACTTTTATTTTCACACGTTTAACATGGAGCCTTATGGAGAATCACGCTCAATTTGATATAATACAAAAAGTCCTCGTCAGATTTTAATGAAAACACTTGAGCTGCAAGTTGAATATTCGGAGAACATTTTGGGCACTTGAAAGTAGAGATCAGGAGACTGTGATGATAATAATAAGCAAATAAACATCGAGAAAATACAGTTTATATGAGGAGTTGGTCGTGATCCAGTAGACATGGCAACGTTGCGCGTTTGTTTCGCATCTTCTCTCTCTCTCTCTCTCTGATCGACATCTTAACACGCAACGTTGCCATATCAAAGTACCTTAAACACAACTTCTTCCACTTTGTACAAATGATTAATTTTCGTATTTTCTTCTTGTTTTGTATAATTACAGTCGGATTCCACGGAGTTCGATAATGCTGACGACAATCACCTCAGCCTCACGATGCTGACACTGATGTGTCCGAACTGTCGTCACCGTTTTCCGGCTCCGGGCTGTTGCAATCCCGGATCCCAATCGACCTCGACGAATCCCAATTTCACGGAGAACAACATCGCGACGACGATGCAATCCGAAACGGCGGATTGCACGACGACGAAAAACGGTGCCTTTTACGGTGGAGGTGGTTATCTTCTGGTGCCCCGTGATTACACCAACAAAAATTTAAACGGTTGCATAATAAACGCACCGACGATAATTCACGGTTCGACGATAATTCAGCAACCCATCGACAATCATCATCATCATCATCATCATCATCATCATCGAATCGCAACCATCGACAAAATTCACGATTCGCAAAATTTCGTCGCGAAAAACGATGAAATCCACAAACATTCGCACAATCATCGACAAACGAAATTGTCGAATTTTCAAAATATTTTTAACAATGCTGAATCGATGAATTTGGATTTCATGAAATCCGCAATGTCGAATAATTCGGATCGTCGTTCGAATTGCATGGATTGTCAGATAAACACGACTTGCGATTTGACCGGTGGCACTGTGACGATAACCACTCCCGGAATACAATCCGGCGGTTGTTTGATACAAACCCCTAACACGGAATTGCAAGTCGAATCACCGCGCATCGAGATAAGACCAAAATTGTCCGGTGGCGGTGGTTGTTACGTGCAAAAACGTTTGTCCATCGACGACGATGACAATTCACGAATTATTTATCGCGACGACGCTGTCAATGACATTGTCATTGACAAACAAAGTTTTTTGAACGACAAAAATTTGTCGAACGAAATTTTGTTGCTACCACCGAGCGGTTGTCAAGAATTGCCCGGTACGAGACATTGTTCAAGGTCATCCACGACGAACGACAAATTTGCAAAACCAGAAAATCTGGATTTTCACGATGAAAATTTTTACGACGACGATGATTTTGATTTTCATCGATCACACGACAATCATCATCGACAATCCCAACGTCAACAATTGTTCGGCAATGTGAAGAATGAAAAAATGTGGAAAAAACGTAATTCCGATTGTTGTTGCGGTAAAAAATCGACGAACTTGGAAAATTCTTGCGAAACGATGAAAAATCGTTCGTCGATTACGGAAAATTCGACCGACGACGCGGAAACGACGATAAGATTGAAAAAAAATAATTTCACGACGACTTCCGATGATTCGAACGCCATGGAAATTCGTGTCAACGCGACTGTGAAATTGTCACCAAATGTCGAACATTGCACGGTCAATATAACAGCGACGACTGGTAAAAAAATGGACAACGATGACAAGAACGATGATAAAATGGGAAAAAATTTTGGAAAATCTAGAAACACATTTAACGGCGGTGGTTTGATAAAAATTGATGCTAATGTGGGAAATTTCGTTGATTCGGAGGAAGCTGCAGTGACGGAGAGGAGAGGAGACGATGCACCGACTACTCCAATTTCGTGGTTGATTCCTTGCCCGTGGCAATTCGACAATTATTCACCGGACAAGGAAATCACGAGATTGGCGGATATTAAAAGATCTTTGCACACCAGCGGTTGGTATCACGAAGGAATAAGTTGGCAACAGAGCGAATTGCTCCTTAAAAATTCATCGATAGGCAGTTGGTTGATGCGCGACAGTTCGGACAGTCGTTTTATATTCGCCGTTTCCGTGCAAACAAATCGTGGCCCGACTTCCGTCAGAGTGCATTATTTTTTGGGAAAATTTCGTTTGGACGCCGAACCGAGATTGAGTCACAATATGCCGTGTTTCGATTGTCCGATTAAGATGCTCGAACATTACGTCGATTATTCGAACAAAATTGTGGAGAATAGAAAAGAAGTTTGGGTTGATTATAGCGGACAAATTTACAGTCAGATATATCTTACAAAACCGCTTGTCAAGGAAGTCAGAAGTTTGTCCCATCTCGCGCGTATTGTTGTTAATAAGAACAAAATTTTTACGAAACATTTGCCGGGGCTTATGAAAAATTATTTGGCTGAATATCCGTACAGTTTGTAAATTTTTTGATTTTTTTCTTGTGGTGGATTTTTTGGTGATGAGAAATTTTGGAGAGGGAATTGTTT
The DNA here is from genome assembly GCA_963662125.1 of Diplazon laetatorius. Taxonomy (NCBI): domain Eukaryota; kingdom Metazoa; phylum Arthropoda; class Insecta; order Hymenoptera; family Ichneumonidae; genus Diplazon; species Diplazon laetatorius. The sequence continues at coordinate 8,299,085 of OY759160.1, read as the reverse complement.
TTTTTTTTTTGGTCGTGAGGGGAAGATTATGGTTCGATGATGAGATTGCTGGAACGCAAATTACGTTTTTTTGATTCATTGAGATGAAAATTTAAAAAAAATAAATAAATAAATAAAGATGGAGACAGAAATCGGAAATTTTCGAATTATCGATTTAACAACTGAAATTTGGAATGATTCATTCGTTGTGATGATTATGATAATGATGATTATGGCAATTGTGAAAGAAACGTTTTGTGAGAAATTATTTTCGAGTGAATTAGTTTTTTTTTTCTTCAAATTGTGAATTATCGATATCTACATGTGTCGGGTTTGTTAGTTCGGTTCGTACGGCCAATTTCGCGACCTCAAGTCACGTGCTCGAGATGTGAAAATAACAATTTTCACGTTCAATAGTATGAAGATAACGACCACGATAAATTTTATAAGATTAGAATATTTTTTTTTATTGAAAACTTTTTTTTTTTCAATGACCAAAGATAAAGGGATGAGAAATGAGCAATGTACACGTAAATCCCAATTTTGTATTATAAATTATTGTGTTTTATCTCGTTCATTTGCACACAACATTATTATTATTATTATTTATAATATTATTATCGTTTTATTATTGTCATTTGGTGAATGATAAATTTAGTCAAAAGAGGAATGATATTTGAACGATTTGTCGGACGATGAATGGAGGAACGCAAGCGTCGACCCGAATCGAGAGATAACGATGTGAGTTTGAATGGAATTTCGTCGATAATGAGAAAGGGGTGGGGGTTCGGTATTTCGATGGGGAGAGGGGGACCTCGCTATTTTATCAAAAGTCGAGTCTCGAATGTGAGTACTTCGCCGTTCGATAAGATTGATTAAAAAAAAAAAAAGAAATGTAAAAAAATGTTTTTAAAAAAAGTGAATTGAAGTAAATTGTCTTGTCGACGAATTTTCACGCTTGCGATCGTTTTCTTCAAACTCTCGACTGCGTTTCGAAATTGAAAGAAACTAAAAATAAATAAATAAATGAAAAAAATAAATAAATAAACGCGTTTCAGAAATCTCATCTTTTTATCGTGAACTATTTAACTAAATTCCATTGTCGTAGATTATTATCGTACTTAAATGAATTATCTTGAGGCTGACCGGAGGTTTACAAGGCTTCACGAACTGGCCCTCGAAAAATGAATTTTCACACGAAACGATTTTTAACGTGAATTAATCATCAAATGGTAACACTGGGTCACTCTTTTCTGGGGCTTTCAATAGAGCTGTAAAAAATTCCACAAAATTCATAAAATCTTGTCAACTATCCTAGTACAAGGATCAATCACTATATTGCTGATTTGATCACTCGTTCGAACAATATAATCGAATGAATGAATAAAAAAATAAAGAACGTGGCATTTGGGCAACGCACGAGTGACCCAGTGTGACCATTTGAGGGTAAACATCGACGCATATCCCGACACTGGCAATAATTAATTACGAACGATTGTTGAACTTGTGACAAATCATTGAGATAAGAATTGGGAAACATAAGAAGAAGAGAAAAATAAGATAAAAAAGAAGAAAAAAGAAACACGTGTGAATCAATGTCCAGAATAGTTTATGTCGATTCGAAGACACCATAAATTATTAATTACCCAAAAGCCTATTAATCCCAATTGTTTCGAAGTAATTTTGATAAGAATCGAGCGAATTGGAAACATTTTATACAGCCCTGGTCAGTTTTACACGACTTGTCGAGTTTGGTGTTATTTTTCATCGTGCGTAAAAAAAACAACAAAATGAGAGATTTGAAAAGAAAAAAAAATTAATAAACGAGTAAATTATTATTATTACTATTATTAATATTATTACGATTATTATTATTATTATTACAAAGAGGAGAAAAAAGAAAAGTAAGTGAATAAAAAATAATGGACGACGGTATCTCTATATTAGAGAGACGAATTGATTAGTGTATTAATTGTAATTAATTGAGGGAGGGATTTTAGGATGACCGTCCGTCGTCCCTCGACAAGAGACTTATTAAGCCGTAACTGCCATTCGAATAATAATGACGATATTCCTTGACGATTATTCGCGATAGTTAAGACACAACAAAATCCATCGCGTCGATCGAATTTGTATTTTTTCTAAACTATTTTTTTTTTTTTATTAATTATTATTATTATGATTATTATTTTAATAATACTGTTTCGACGACGCAACGGTGTAACTGGACTTTAACTAATTATTAATCTACGTAATTGTAAGTTTAAAATTGTATGTATTTTATATAATAGTTGTAATATGTAATTGTATAGAAAATCGCAAGTTAAATTATTAAAGAACTATTTATTGTCAGAAAAGAAAAAAACCAAATTGTCACAATCTTGTGTGGGAGAGGGTTTTCCCCTGAAACAATCCTATTAGCGATCGTGCGATAATCATCAGTGTCAAAGTATCAAGAAAATTCTGAAATTCTCACAGTCAGTAGCTTTTATAATTTCGAAACAACATGGAAAATTTCGAAACGTTCGTCCGTCCCGTTTGGAAGTTATAGCTGTATGAAATTTAACATGTGTTCTTATGGGAAATGAGGCCATTGATGCTATTATTGACGATAAACGCATAGAACTGGCATCAGAAATTTTTTGAAAAAATTCAGTGTGTAGAATAAAGATTGACGAATGTCCACAAAAAAAATTCAGATCGATCGTCCGTCTGGTTCTCGAGTAATGCACGCGAAAGTATAGAAAATTAGTCCACTTTAAAGTTTTTCGGATACAAGATGAAACATGATACAAGATGTGATAACATCTATTTGACGATATTCGATGATTATGAATTTCTCTAGCATTCACGAAGCAGTTATAATCGAGATTTATCAGATTGGCGTACTTTCGGCTGGGATTGTATCTGTTGTACATCCTTAAGGGGTTTTGAATCCGCTGCGAATTTACAGAAAAACAATAATATACCGATCGAAGCGATAACAAAAAAATGTAACATGTAAGGTAAACCGAATGAAAGGTAAGTGCATACTTAGTTATGAAAAAACTAAATTACAATTTTTTTTGCAATTGTTCCGAACTGTCCGATGTTGTGAGAAACTAACCTAAAAATGCTCTAATCACGAAAAGTCAACTGCATGAAGCACATTAAAAATATATAAATAATTCATTTAAATGTGCAATGAATCTCTCATTGTTTCATTCAAATCTATAGCTGTCCTAAGTCCTAAAATTGCTAAGAATTTAGAAAAGAACGGAGTATTGCTGAATTGGAGATTTTCAAATGCCCGAATTTTTAAGGTACATCTTAAATTCATAGGATTTCAGAATAACAATGATGATCCGCGAGACTGACCGACAACTCTAAACAACTCTACACAACTCTAAACATTGCTCTAAAAAAATGCCTCACAGAGGGATCTTCGTGAAACATTCAAAATTTCTAGGACGCAAATTGCGGCTTTTAACCGTGGGCATAGTGCCTCAAACGCTCCTTTATGAGGCCCTAACCTCGGAAGTATAATTCACGAGTATGAGATAAATGAAACGTGCGATGAAGAAAGATCTTTCGGGAGACATCAATGAAATTATGATTCATAACGTTTTCGCGATACGTGAAAGAGGCAATAAAACACGGGTGAGAGGAAGTTCGTTAGGCCGGAGCTAATTGCGTGTTGCGCGGGTCGTGCGAGTAATGATTCGAGGAAATAAGTTGATGATCGTTTAGTTGGAATATAGCAGCCGTGGATAATTGTTTGCCACCTGGAACGGTCGTGAGTCGGTTGCAATAGCTCAAATTAACTGTGATAGCGACCGGGATGAACTTATAAATATATACATATATGTATATATCAGGGTGGTCCTTAATGGGGGTGTTGGCGAATTTCGACAAGTGCACCCCCCGGATAGGTTCGAAATAAATAAATAAAAATATGTGCAAAACCCCAGCACTGTGGTCCAATGAGAAGACGTGGCTGTGAGCTCGGTTTGTTTCCCATTTTAATAAAATGGGATTTTCAGACTAATTCGGTAATTATTTTTTCGAGTTATCCCTAAGCCCGCAAAAAATTATCTATTCACACAAATCTATCGTTAATGGGTATAACTACTCGTACATTTTTTTACAAGACATTGACACAAATAAATTTCAATTTGTGTTGCAATCGTTTATCGGTTGTTATCATCGTTCAACGGTTCGCCGTTATCGATAATATACAGGTGAGGTCTTGTAAAAAAATGTACGAGTAGTTATACGCATTGACGATAGATTTATGTGAATAAATAATTTTTTGCGTGCTCAGGGGCAACTCGAAAAAATAATTACCGACTTAGTCTGAAAATCCCATGTTATTTAAATGGGAAACAAAACGAGCTTACAGCCACGTCTTCTCATTGGACTACAGTGCTGGGGTTTCGCACATATTTTTATTTATTTATTTCGAACCTATCTGGGGGGTGCACTTGTCGAAATTCGTCAACACCCCCATTAAGGACCACCGTAATATATGTTTATCGCCTATAGGCACAAGTCGGGACACGAGAGAGGATACTCGCAATGGCTATTATGCATTTTTCAACATTTTTCCTCCATCAAGGCAACCGTATTCATAGGAGTCGCGTGTGCGGTTTGCCACCGGCTATTTCGCGACCTACTAATGTCACGTGCGTGTTTGTCGCTTTTCAATTCCGCGTATGTGGCTCGTGAAAAATAAAAATGCTTTATCTCGTACTAAACGAATTACAATCGATCGGTTCGTACAAAAATACAGTACAAATGATAATAATAATAATATGTTGTATCAAATGGTATTTACAAATTTTCTTAACGTTGCTTTTTACAATTTTGTTATTGATATATTTTTTTTTTAATTTTAAAATTAATAATATTTAACTATAATGTTGTATTTGGTCCGATGGAACCCAGGTACTTGCTGAATGCGGCGTAGAGCTGGCTCGCTCTCTGCACCTCTTCCGATCTGAAAAATTTATCATTATGATTATTCATTGGTCATCGAAAAAAAAAAGAATTGATAAAACATAATAACAATAATCATTCATGTCCAATTCAATGCTTTTCATTCGATAACAAAAAATGGACAAGTTTCGATATTTTTTTCGTAAAAATTGCCAATTTCGCGTTTTTTTTACCTTCAACATTTTTTTTGTCGGAGTAAATGTCGAATTTGAACGAAATGACCTATGACACCTCTTGATGGAAGTGTCAAAGAATATATGATAATATTTCCAAGTAAAAAAAATCAATTGGTCGCTCGCGGCAAACGTTTTTGTGCCGCAGGGTCTGAGAGACCCCTGTACAGTCGGCTATGTTCTACATCGACAATCGTCCTACGTAGCTGAGGGTTTAATGAGAACTTACATTTCGATACTTTGTTTTTACGAAACTCTATATTTTTGCTCGTTAGCTTGAATAGAAACTTTGTTTCATAGAATTTTCTTTTTTTTTCCCCCGCAAAAACTTATGATTTCTTTTTTTTTATTCGAAGAATTTTTCCACGAGTTTGTTCAATCAATGCAAAAGTTCATTTGTGAATATAATATTCTTCAAGTTTATCATAAATATTTTTATGTTTATCATAAATGTTTTTTTATGTTCATCATAAATATTGTTTCAAGTTTATCATGCAATATTTTTTTTTACGTTTATCATAAATTTTGCCAGCTAAGAATTAATTTAAAAAAATTTGTGCCAAAAAAATCGTAACTAGCTTATTATTATTATTATTTTTTTTTGTAAAACGTGTGAACTCACTTCAATTCGTTAAAGTCGCGTTCTTTGTTCGCTATAATTTCCTTCATCATCTTGCGTTCCTTGTCTCTCTCGCGCATGGCTTCAGCATGATTGTTCCTAATCTCATTGATCTGATTGTTCAAAGACGTTATTTGTCCATTGAGAATCTGCAATTGTCCATTAAGCTCGTGAACCCTCGTGCGTTCTTCACCAAGTTCCTGTTTCAATCTTCCAGTCTTTTCTCTCTCCTGCGACAATTCGTCCTTCACGAGATCGTAACGTCTTTGGGGTTCGATCAATTCACCCTGAAGATTCGCAATTTGACGTTGCAACATGGCAATCGTACGTTCCGAATCCGACAATTTTTCTTCCATCAATTTTTTATCATCCTTCAGTCTTTCGTGAGATTCGTCGATTCTGGCGAGACGACAATTAACCCTCTCGATCTCGCACAATCTTGTTTTAACCGTCGCAAAATTTTCCAAAGTTTCGCGATTTTCCAGACGTGATTTTTGCAATTGCGTCTGACATTCCTCGAGAGCCTCTGTGGTCTCCTTCAACGTGTTCTTCAACACGTTCGTCTCGGATTTTTGACGATTTTCCCGTTCCTTGGTCTCGCGTTTCAACCGATGCAACTCGATTCTACTTTTCGCCATATTTTCCTCGTACGTTTGCGTTTGTGCGATAAATTTTTCTCTCATGGAAATCACGTCGACGTTGCTTTTTCGTAATTCACGTTCGTAACGTTGCAAACGTGATTCCAAATCTTTTTCTCTCATCGACGATTCGCGCAAACATGTTTCTAATTTTTTTTTATCACGCTGCCAATCGGCGTCCTTTTTCGCGTGAATTTCCTTCAAGTCTTCGATTTCACGATTTTTCATGGAAATAATGTTTTGTCGTTCGTTGTTCGATTGTTCGATGTCGTTTTGCAATTTGTTTGTGAGTTGGTTTGCAGTTTCGAGTTCTTCGGTGCGGAGGGTCAATTGTTTCGTCAACGAATCAATTACCGATGTACGATCTTCGAGCATGTTTTTCAATTCGGCAATTTTTTTCGTCACGTCGTTGATGCGATCGTCATTGTCGTTCGTGTCGGCATCGCCTCCGCTGATTCCAATTAATTTAGTCGTTAAAATGGAATTTTCCAGTTCCGAATCGTTTTCCGGCAATTCACACGTCGTTGTCACGTTCGTTCGTATTTCGTTGATTTTTTCCAACAAATCATCATCCGTCGTTATTTTGTCGCGTGAAATTTTCAAATTATCCGTGAAATTAATTATCTTCGCTATTTCCACGGTTTGGGAAATATTTTTTTTCGACACAACATTTTTGCATCTATTTTTGTTCATCGAATCGTCGATCGTGCGAATAATTTCTTCGGGTATGCAATTTCCACGTAGATTCAATTTAACGAGATTGTGATTTTCTTCGATGGATTTTAACAATTTTTCACCGCCTTTCAGTCCCAATGTGTTCCAAGCCAAATCGACGATTTTCAGGGATTTGTTTGTCGTGAAAACTTTTGCCAGTGATTCCGCGGAATTCGGTGATATTTGATTGTAACGCATGTCCAATTGTTCGATGTTATGATTGAGCGATAAACCGTGGCAAAATTTTTCGAAAGCTTCGGGATCGGTTCCCAAACTGTTCCACTCGATGGATAAAGTTTTAAGAGTATTGTTACGAAGAAATAAATTTCCCAATTGGGTTACTGTGGAACCGTTTATGTTGTTGCCTTTGAGATTGAGGGTCGTTATGCTCGTGCCGTCGCACAGAGCGTCGATTATGCTGCTGAGGCCTTTGGAGAGGAGCATACAGTCGCTCAGGTCGACCGTACGAATTGTCGAGCTTGAGGACAACATTCGAGCCAATACACCGCATATCGGTACAACGATGGACATGCATGGCAATCTTAACTCGCCGGACAAACTGAGAGCGAAGCAAAAAAAAAATAAATATATGTATACGTACAAAATTAATCGGAAAGACGAAAATAAATTTGATGAACATTTTTAATACGCGTTTTTGATTATTCGAATAAAATATTTTCCAATGATTCTAGGTCGATCATTTGTTGAACTGTCGACTTTTTTGAGTATTAGACATTTTTCAAATACTATTAGACATTTTCCAGACTATTAAACATTTTTCGAATACTGTCAGATATTTTTCAAATACTATTAGACATTTTTCAAATCCTATCAGACATTTTTTATACATTATTAGACATTTTTCAAATACTATCAGACATTTTTCAAATACCATTAGACATTTTTCAAATACTATTAGACATTTTTCATATACTATTAGAATTTTTTAAATACTATTAGACATTTTTCAAATACTATTAGATATTTTTCCAATACTATCAGACATTTTTCAAATACTATCGGTCATTTATCACATTTTCTTCCAAATATTAGTTATAATTATAGTTTCAGAACAATTCTTTCAAAATTTTGAATAAAATGTTAATTTCGAAATACATTTGTCACGATAAAAAAATTCAATTGATTCGCAAATCAAAATGATGCTGATTTCGCTGTGAAATATCACGTTCGTAAAGTTTGAATGGAGATTGACCATTGGTTCGTTTTATTTTAGCCAATCGCAACGTCCGATGCTCGAGCGCGTGTCATTACTACACCAGCTGACTTCAAGAGTCCCGAAACGATCGTTCGAAAAAAAAAAACCAAACAAACGTAACTTACGAGACCATCTGCTGTACGCGTGGGTTTGACTGAACAACTTCACGCAACTCACCTGCCACTTTTGATCGCCTCGAGAATCTCCTTTGGTGGATCAATCCCACGATTATTGCAAAGCTGAACGAACAGATCGTAATCCCCGAGCATCTTCATGTACAATTAATGATTGATCGGAAAAAACCGTTCTACAACCGCGAAAAAACGAATAATTTCATTCGAAAACTACGAAAGCTTTTGATTTTGGCGTACGCGTCTCATATCGATTCCAATATCTGACGCTCCACAAACGCCACCTCGCGGCATTCGACCGAACCAACGACGGAAGCAAAGCAAGTTGATTGTCACTGAGCCGCACGAATTTTGTCCAAATTTCCAGTTTCGTGTTTATCGAAAAATTCTACGCCGATATATATTTGTTTCCTGTTTGCACGTGAAAGAAAGATTTTCCAAAATGATAATCACGATTGCACATTTGTTTATCATGAATAAAAAACGAATGAACGACGAAATTGGGGAAAGGATAAAAATTTGAGGTTGATTGTCGCTGACAAAATGGCGCCCGACAAATGGCGTGAGTGTCTCTTCCGCTGGGTCGGCAAAACGAGACGACCGCATCGATCAGTATCCGGTTTGCCGTTTCGTCGTGATTTTTGGGTGTTCGGGGCGTGATACAAACGTTTCGTGACATCGACAATGGCGAACGAAACCGCGGAGGAAACTCCGCAAAAGGAGGAACCGGTGCATTTCATACAACCGGCGATACAGAACAATCCGGACGGTTGGGGTCCGTTCGAGTTGCCGGATCAGTTCAAGGATATACCGTATCAGCCATTCTCGAAGGGCGACAGACTCGGCAAGGTAACGCGTCGCATATGTCCCCGATCACGTTTAACCCCGATAATTTGTCATCGATTGTGGGTTATAATTTGTGTGCTTTTTGAAACTTTGACAGATATCTGACTGGACCGGAGCAGCATTCCAGGACAAAAAATTCGCCAGTAAGTATCCTGACGTCTGTTGTCTCGTCGATCATTCGACTGTGTTACTCTAACCTCACTTAATGTTTGTCAACCTGGCGGAGAGTCATTCGAGGAGGTATATCAGTTTTCAGCCGAAGTCGATTTAGGTCGAGGGCGACTGGGGTGCGGACTGGAATTCTGATCTTAAAGAATGCCGAAAAGCCATGTTCGAACCGTCGATATTTTGGCTGTGCACAGCACCGACAGTCCATCGACCGAACTGGCAATGTCTCGAACGGTCGTCGTTCCGAAAAACAAGAAATTCAAAATGCATCGTATCGAAGGTACAATTTCCTGAAAGGCTACGCTCCGACCTGCCAATGTTCCGAATGTCAATGTTCCAAACGATCGTAATTCAGAATTCACTATACCTGTATACGCGTTTTCCAAATTATGATCGTTCGGGACGTTGCCATTCGGAACATTGGCGAGTCGGAGCATGGCTTTTTGGGCAATTGTACTTTTGATACAATGCATTTTGAATTTTTTATTTTCGGAACTATGACCGTTAGAGACATACCTCATCGGTCTATGGACTTTTGGTACCGTGCACAGTCATAGCATCGACAGTCTGAACATGGATTTTCGGGATTATTTGAGATCGGGCAATTTGAAATCAAGATTCCAGTTCCGCACCCAGCGACTTTATGTGATGTTCCGCAAGGAAACGGACCCAGGGCATTAGCCTTTGGGTTCGTGGGGTTGGCGAGTACCGTAATGACTATTCGAATTTCAAATGGAACATCATTTTCTATCTGATGAACTCGCATTGTCATTACGGCGCTCTAAATTTTTGCCTCAAACGCCTAGGGTCCCATTCCTCGGGGGAACGCCACGTGTATATTTTTATTTTCGTATAGAAAGTGTCAAACTAAAGTGACACATTAAAGTTCTATAAATGGTATGAAAAGATACCATCGGCTGCTTATCACGCCAGAGATAGGTTATATTCCGCTCACGATTGATTGACGAATCAGTGTCTAATCGACAAAAAAGAACATCAGAAAGTCTAAGTCAAAAGTCGAAAGTCCTACGCTTTTTCATCCATGCCGCCGCACGCTCTAACCTCAAATCCCGTTGTTCGATCCTTCGTTCCCCGTCCACTGGTTCTAATTTCCATCGCTCTCATTTTTTTCTCTTCTCTTCAATTCCAGACAAGTACACGTCGCAATTTGGTTCTGGAACCCAATACGCCTACTACCACGACGAGGATGAATCGACGTTCCACCTCGTGGACACGACGCGCGTCCAAAAGCCGCCGTACCAACGCGGTCGCTTCGGCAAGAACCAGCGAGGCATGCGAGGACGAGGCGGTCAACGAGGCGGTTTCAACCAGATGCAACAATTGGGCAAGTTGAAGTTGCGCGAGCGCGAGCGCAAGGGCCAGACCAAGCGTTGGGGTCGTCAGCAGGGTCTGCGAAATCACAAGAATCAACCGCCCATAAAGATTCGCGACGCTTCGGTAACTGTGCGTCCCGATTGGGTGACCATCGAGGAAATGGATTTCCCCAGATTGGCCAAACTCTCTCTGCCCGGTATCAAGGACGGCGAGGACATACAATGCTGCGGTTCGCTCGAATATTACGACAAAACTTACGATCGCGTTAACGTGAAGAACGAAAAACCGTTGCAAAGAATCGATCGTATATTTCACACGGTCACCACCACCGACGATCCGGTTATTCGTAAACTCTCGAAAACCGAGGGCAACGTTTACGCAACTGACGCCATACTCGCGACGATTATGTGCTCGACCCGCAGCAATTATTCGTGGGACATCGTTATCGAAAAAATCGGTGACAAATTGTTCTTCGACAAACGCGACAACACGGAATTCGATCTTCTGACCGTGAACGAAACAAGCGTCGAGCCGCCCCAGGACGATGGCAATTCGTTGAATTCACCGCGAAATTTGGCTCTCGAAGCCACATTCATAAATCACAATTTTTCGCAACAAGTTTTGAAATCAACCGAACCTCGTTACAAATTTGAAGAGGGCAATCCTTTCATGTCCGAGGAAGAAGAAAGCGACGTTGCCAGCGTGGCTTATCGTTATCGCAAATGGGATTTGAACAACGGCGTTGTTTTGGTGTGTCGATGCGAACACGACGCTGTGATGCAAGGCCCGAACAACGAGACGCAATTTTTGACCATCAAAGCTTTGAACGAGTGGGACTCGAAACTCGCCAATGGCGTTGAATGGCGTCAAAAACTCGATACCCAACGCGGTGCAGTTTTGGCCAACGAATTGCGCAACAACGCTTGCAAACTCGCCAAATGGACCGTTCAGGCTTTGCTCGCGGGTTCCGATCAATTGAAATTCGGTTATGTTTCACGCGCACTCGTTCGTGATTCCAGCAAACACGTTATTCTCGGTACTCAACAGTACAAACCCAACGAATTTGCAACTCAGATCAATCTGAATATGGACAACGCTTGGGGAATATTGCGTTGCATCATCGATATTTGTTTGAAACAAAAGGACGGGAAATTTTTGATAATGAAGGATCCGAACAAGCCGATGATACGGCTTTACGATATTCCCGACAATACTTTCGAGAGCGAGGGCGAGGAGGACGAGGACGAGGAGGAACCCGTTAACGACGCTTTTCAAAATTGAAAGAACGACGAAGAGTCGGGAAAATTCGGTATTTTGTGAATCGGCTATTCGTCGATCGTTTATTTTTTCTTTTTTTTCTCTTTGGAAAGAAATAAATGAAAAATGATAATGATTTATCTGGAAAAGTTACGTCGTTTAGTCGTGACTCGTCGGCCATTTTTTTATTGCGACATTTTAACAATGGATTGTAATACAATCGAACGTCCGTTTAACATCATTGCTCGTACGGTAATAAAGGGTTGCACTAACAAATATATATATACATTTATTTATATATATATACATATGGAGAGGGATGTTCCAAATCATCGTATTGAAACCCTTCTATCCCCCGATGTGGTCGAAGATTTATTTATTTTAGGATCTTTTGGACCCTACGACATCGCTAATTTTTGTTTAGATTTTTTTGACACCCCTTTTCCCTCGACTCCTCCCTTTTTGTTTTCGTTTTTATTTTTTTTTTAGGTAACTGCTATTTCGACGGTTTTTAATTGGATGATTTTTTTTTCCCAGATACTTTACTGGAATTTGAGGAAATTTTTTCATAAAATTGGAGCGAGCCAATAATATTAGGAAAACCCTCGATGATTTTTCATACTTCTTGAGCTCGAATTGCAAGTAAGGTTTCAAAGATCATGCGTAAGAAGTTTCAAGCTTCTGAACAAATTTTCCTAACTTTGGCCATGATTTGAAGTCGAGAGAGAAACTTTCGGAAAAATACTTTTTTTTTTTTTTTTCAATCTTTTTTACACGTTATCTCAGTGCTCAGTGATTGAAATATCATTTGAAAAACATCAATGGATTCAAATATTCATGACCTTCTTAACGGTGCTTCAAAAAAGTCTTCAACTTCATTTGTCGCGAAGTTATCGACGTTCAAAGACGGAAGTTATTTCTGCGAGCACCCCTCGCTGTCCTGATAATATCCGATGGTGGTGTATGTTTTCAATATTGAAAAAATTTGATTTTTTCCGAAGTTTCACTATATAACAATGGTTCCCTATCTTAAAAAAAGAAAAATGAAATATATACTGCAAGAAAATCGATATTTCGATTATTTTTTACGGGAAAAAAAATTAAAGGCTGAATCGGGTGATTTGGGACATCCCTCTGCATACATATGTATGTAAGGAACATTTATTCATCCAAGTACATGATTAATTTTTTCGATAGCAGCGTCCACCATCGAATCCGTAATGTCTCTGTGAATGACCATTCTGACTATTCGATCGGTCAGTGCCAAAGCTTGAACCACGACTTTTGGATCTTTCGAATTCTCGATTTGGCACAATTTTTTCACGAAGGTTTTCGCCGTCATTCTGTCTACATCGAACGTCATAAAAATCATATTGGTCGCAACGGTGCAATCGTGAAAGACTGATTTGTCATTGCGATTCATGTCGTTGATGGCTTTTGACATTTTCGCCGCTCTTTCGTGATCGTGTATCAACAATGGAACGGTTTCGTCGAGTGCGACGATACCGGCAGCAGCTAGTACACCGACTTGACGCATTCCGCCGCCAAGAACTTTTCGAACCCTTCGAGCTTTATCGATGAAACTTCGGGTTCCGCATAAAACGGAACCCACAGGTGCTCCCAAACCTTTGCTCAGACAAAATGTCACGGAATCGAAATGTTTGACGATCATTTCGGCCGTTGTGTTCGACGCTGTCACGGCGTTCCACAATCTAGCTCCGTCCATGTGCAATTTTAGATTGTTCATTCTCGCAAATTCCGCCATTTTGTCGATCCAGGAGCCATCGACGACGCGTCCGTTTGTCGGATTCTCGACAATCACGAGTTTCGAGGTGGGTTCGTGGAGTCTGTCGTGACGAATTTTCGATTTTAGAACATTCAGATCCAGCGAACCATCGGACGCAGTCGGTATTGGACAGAGCGTCACACCCGCCAATTGGGCCGCGCCGCCTTGCTCGTGCAATATCGTGTGTGATTGGTCGCCGCAATAGGCCTCGCAACCACGCTCGTTGCAATGAACCATTACTGTGGATTGGAAATTCGAAAAAAAAAAAAAAAACATTAAATTTGTGTGTGGCGTGGCGCCCCCTCGCGGAATGGCTTGTGATTGAATGCAGTGATTCTCAAATCGTAGTATGTACATCAAGGATGTATGACACATGTGTCAAAGTTCCGAGAAAATTCTGACATTTTTACAGTCAGTTTCATAATTTCGAAACAACATGGAAAATTTCAAAACAATCGTCTGTCTCGTTCGAAAGTTATAGCTGTACGAAATTTAACGTGTGTTCTTATGGGAAATGAGACCATTGAGGCTATTATTGACGATAAACGCATAGAACTAGCATAAAAAATATTTTGAAAAAATTTCAGTGTGTAGAATAAAGATTGATGAATGTCCACAAAAAAATTCAGACCGATCGTCCGTCTGGTTCCCGGGAAATGGACGCAAAAGTATAGAAAATTAGCTCACTTTAAAGTTTTTCGATTACAAGATGAAACATGATACAAGATGTGATAACATCTATCTGACGATATTTGACGATTATGAATTTATCTAGCATTTACAAAGCAGTTATTATCGAGATTTCTCAGATTGGAATACTGTTAGCTGGGATTGTATGTGTAATCCATCCTTGAATATGTATCTTAAAAAAACGCGCGAATTTCAAAACCCTCAATTCAGCAATACTCAGTTCTTCAAATAATCAAATAACATCGAACGGTATTTCGCTATTGGTCGATCGATCAACCCTCGCAATAGTCCAATCACGCCCATTTATACCCACCGATTTTGGTTTATCGAGAGGTTTTACTGTAATTCAATGAGATATTAAAATAACTCACTAGCAATTAGATTTCCCATGGTACCGGATGGCAAGAACAGACCGGCTTCTTTGCCCAACATTTGAGCAGCCTTTGCTTCCAATTCTAAAAATTTCACGTATTATCATTATTGTTTTTGTGATTATCGATTCAATCGATCGCGTGTGAATTTCAACGATTATAATAATTACGATTGACCGTCGGATCTTCGCCGTACACATCATCACCGACGACTGCTTCGCCCATGGCTAGCCTCATGGCCTTGGACGGTTTCGTCACGGTATCGCTTCGCAAATCCACCAAAATTGCCTTCTCGTGAAAATCACAATAATTTATTATTATTTTGAATTCACAATTTTTGAACACGTATTGAAATTATTTTTGACAAAGGAGATCGTAACTCACATTGTTTTTCTTCACGTAGACGTTTATGTCCTCATCGAGTTGGGCACCGTACGTCGACATTTTGTTCGATTGTCGGTTATGCACTAAAATTGGAAATACAGTTGTTAGAATAATTTAATTGACCTATATTTATCGAAAAACTAAAAGAAGAAAATAAATCTTAATAGAAATTATGAAAAAATGAATAAACAATCAACAATTGCATACATTTGTATGTTTTAAAAATATGTTTTTTTTTGTTGCGTAAAGTCCATTTTCTTGAAGAGGTCCACGTATGAACTTGAAATGCCCGGAAGTAAGATGATAAAGTTTATCAAAGGTCGACGAATGCGATCGACCTTCGAACAACAAACAAAGGTTAAATGTATGTTATTGACATACTAAGTATGCAAATAACATACATGCGAAAAAAGGAAACATTTTGATATTAAATTTTAATATTGAAATTTCGTTTTCTAATTGATTATAAGAAAATTTACGGAAAATCCGACTCGAAAACCGCGGAAATTGTCTTAGCTTTGCAATAGGAGAAACAGCTTTTTAAGTTTCAAAATCGATTCGGATGGATTTTCGATCGTCGAAATGAAAAACTGATATTTTCATCGAAAAGGTGAGACAATTTAACGTGACAAACAGATTCTTGATATATTTTTTTAACAGCGTAAGCATGTGGAAAAAAGAAAACGAAATAAATGAAAAATACCTTAATTGACAGCTGCCAAAATAATTAAAAAAAAAAATCTGAAAAAAATTGGGTATCTGTTTCTCAACATGCACTTTAACCTCCGGAAATTCATAAAAATCCCAGATAGCAAAGCCCAGAATTGTGCGATATTTGATAGAATGACTCATATATAGGTATATAAAATTTCGATTCATACAAAAAAAATGTAGATTTGTATTTCGAAGCTTCCCAAAGTGATCGATTCATCGTGATACGCCGCGTCAATGAGGCGACAAATTTAAAACCGTATAAGGACGTTATAATGAATCATTAAACACGAGGGCAGACAATAGTTTCCCACCTTGACCGTTCGAAAAATAAAAAAAAAAAAAACGAAAAGAATACAGAAACGCGAAACGTTCTTAACACATCCAAATACGGTTGCAAACACATGTACCGGTCTAACTTCGATCGTTAAAAAAGTTCGACCTTAATTCGATCGTCGTTATATTGGGCCCACAAACCAAAAACACCATATTCGGCCGTAAACGAGCATAGAAAGTTGCGCGTGTTGAGCGACCTTCTGACAAAAACGAAAAAAAAAAAAAAAACACGAAACCATTTTTGCACAATTTCTCAATCGAACGATATGCAATCCGTTATGGACAAACGACGATCATTCTAAATCACAGATTGGACATTGGATCAATGAAATTGTAATTGAATTACTAGTTTCATTACGAAACTATTAGATGCAGTTTAGGATCATTCATCTGTTGAATCATTCGAATCCTCATCTTAAAACGTTTTTTAAAAATTAAAATTCAAAAAAACAATACAGTTTAAAAAAATCAAAAGAAAATTCATGGATTATGCTTAAGCCTTTCACTTTATAATCAAATTGCAAAATACGATATTCATAAATGAACTTTAGCAATAATTAAACGAAAAAAAAAAGGAAAAATTGAAAATTTTATTTTTATATCCAATTTTCGTTCTTTAATTAATGATAAGAAAACTTAGGGAGTACCAAATTTGAAAAATACATAAGTCTTATGAAATTGTCCCAGCTTTCCATCCTTAGCATCCTAAGATCATTAAAAAAAAATTCCAAAATTTGGGAAATGGTCGAGAAACTGCTTTTTACGTTTCAATATAGATTGTAATGGATTTTCGAGAGTCGAAATGGAAAACTGATATTTTCATCGAAAAGCTGAGACAATTTCACGCGAAAAGTAGATTTTTATTATATTTTTCACGAAATGTACGAAATTTCGCTGTACGAAATTTGCTAAGGTGCGTTGAGAGACGAACAAATTTTCCAATACCAAACAATATTTTCGCATGAAAAATCGTTCGCACGTACCTGTTGAACGAATGAAACTTGTTTGCGATAGCTACGACGTGTGGACTGCAACTGCAAGATTGCAACGATATCTAATATAATCATGCGAAGAAGACCCGTTGGTGTGTGCCACAACGGGATGTCACACACGTCGCAAGATTCTAAACGGCGGCGATGAAATTTATCCGTGCGGACAATTGAGCAAAGAATTACGTCAGTTATTCGGCTTCCGGAAAGCAAAAGTCCTCTGCACGAGAGACGCTGGTTTCAGTTCCATCCAGTTGGATGTTCGACGACGATGAAAAGCAATGACTATAAGTATTAACGTGAGCTAACGAACTCAGCGAGCGAGAAAGAGTTGTTCACATTCATCATAAAGTGAACGTGTCACGTCTGTCTCTCTCGCTCCGCCGCGAACGCCTATAACGCTGTCTCTCTCGCACTCAGGGCGAACATCCAAAGGTTTCGCATCACCTGAAAAAGAAAAGAAAAAAAACCGTTTACCAAGAAACCAACCGCCGAAGTTTTCAACGAAGTGCCACACGTCGTCCGTCTCTCTCAGACGGCCACAAGCGCGACAAAGACAGCTGTATCCTTCCCAAACCCATTGTTCTGCGTCACGACGAAATTTTCGAACGAAAAACGAGAACGGTCGACTTTTCGAAGTTCATAGGGAGTCAAACGTTCTCGAGTCTCTGCGCGAACACGTATCCCGAACGAGAACAATGGTTTATAGTTTTTCGTTACCGACCGAGCGTTAGCGCATCACCTTATAATAATTTCAAAAAATCAACGACTCGGGTGGTAATGCAGTGAGAGCGTTGTCCGTTCGTCTCATGCGGCGGTTACGAAGAACGAAGAAACCGGTCGGCAAGGACGATTTGTCGGCCGTGAGAGGGCGCGTCGTGAACGACGAGCCGGTGCGCGAGTACGTCGACGCCTCGTTGGTCGGCGGCCGGTCTTCGGAGGGAGGGGAAGGATCCGGACCTATGGAGGGGACCGCCGACTGGAAGGAGGACCATCGTGTGTGTGTGTGTGAGAGAGAGAGAGAGAAAGAGTGAACGCCAAGCCATGGGGTAGAGGAGTCGGCCAGCCGGGAGCCAGCTTTCAGAAGTTAGTGTGGCAGCGCGGTGTGTCGACTGTCGTGCGAGGAGCAAGAAAGATAGTCCACGTAGAATACGTAAAAAAAAAACAATTCTCTTCTTTTTTTTATTGTTTTTTATTTCTTATCTTGAAATTTCCGTCACACGTGCGGGTGTTGAATGTTGAAAAGTTTATTCGACGATAAGTCGGTTATATTTTTTCCTTCGTTGTTGGTTGGGTTGGTCGGTTGTAAATCGATCAAGCAAATATTTCGTGGACAAAACAGCGGTGTCGAGAGTGAGAGAGATAGAGATAGAGAGAGAGACGGTGATAAATCGCGAGAGAGAGAGAGTGAGTGAGTGAGAGGGAGATACATAGACGGGAGTAAAGTACGTTCGTGGGAAGCCGTGCAGAAGACGTTGTGTCTGCGGCTACGGGGCGTAGAGAGCGAGAGGAAGAGTGAGAGAGAGAGAGAGAGAAAGATACAGGTAGGAGTGTGTGCGAAAGAGAGAGCAACGGTAGAGCAAACGAAGAAAGACGATAAAAGAGTGAGACGGGAACACACAAGCCGAGGCAACAATCCAAGGGCCAGCTTCACAATCACGAGTGGAAAGAGAAAGACGGAGAGAAAACGGTTAACATCATCCATATATATATACACATGCACACGAGCATACATAAGTAGAAACACAATTTTTTCAACACACATATATATATATATATATTCGCAAAGGAGAAAAGTGAAACGAGTAGTCGGCGCGCGGCGCACTTCGGACGCATTGTGGTGGCGCGGGCCAAAGAAAGATGGCGGACGGTGATTCGAGGGTAGACCGGTCGGATCCGGAATTGCGTTACCTATCCGTTGATCGTAACAATTTCAACGATCCGGCGACCCAGGCCGAATGGACGCAAAAAAAATTGGTATGGGTGCCACACGAGAATCAGGGTTTCGTTGCCGCTGGAATAAAGGGCGAAAGGGGGGACGAGGTGGAGGTGGAAATCGCGGAAACCGGAAAACGCGTACTCGTGGCCAAGGACGATATACAAAAGATGAATCCACCGAAATTCGACAAGGTCGAGGATATGGCCGAACTCACCTGTCTGAACGAGGCTTCGGTACTACATAACCTCAAAGATCGTTACTACTCCGGACTTATTTACGTGAGTGTTGATGCCATTGAATTTGTATTTGGTTTGTGTTTTCTTTTTTTTTCTTCTTCTTTTATTTTCATTGTTGTCCGGCTCGATGTTTCTTGGTATTTGTTATTGAGTCGGTAGCCGCTTCCCCTACTTCGATAAACGTGTATCCCCCCTCCCTCCCCCCACTTCATCCGTCGCCATCAACTATTCGGTCCAATGACGTGCGCAATTGATATTCGTCGAGATAATAATTTACGGGATGTGCTGTTCGTTTGTGGAAGCCGACGATAAATAATGTTTTGTTTTTGTTTTGTTTTGTTTTTTTTTCCCCTCGATATATTTTAGGAATTGTTTCGGAGTTTTGCAGTCGCGCGAAATATTTTTGAGGTTACGAAGAGTGGAAGAGAGAAAGATGTCTTTTCGCCACTGTTGGATCATTCGTATTTGTTTTTTGTTTGGTCTCACGCGTGTGAGAAAAAGAAAAAAAAACTAAACGTGGAGAATATAAAAAAAACAACTCACTGTCGACCTTGCTCACGACGATGACATTTAAACCCGACTCCATCGTCTTGGCGAGCCCGGTGTATTTGAGTTGTTTTTTTTTTCATCGAATGTTTCGAATCGAATGGGCGCCACGACGGCGAGAACGACGAACTCTTTGCGTGGATTAAGAGAAAATGAGAAAGAAAGAAAGAGAGAGAAAGAAAGAAAGAAAGAAAGAAAGAAAGAAAGAAGTAAAGAAACAGAAACAGGTACGCGTGGTTCACGACAATGGCGCAATGTTTCAAAATTTTGTAAATTTCATTACGCTTTTGGATGAATAAATTATTTTTTAATTTCAATTTTTATTACAATCCATAGACTTTTAAATATAATTATAATATTTTTCAATCTATTAATTGTCGAAATTAATTGATGCCGAAAATACCCTTTAAATAATTTGTCGATTTCGCAAAAATATATATCTATATATATTCGGTATTTTCGGCATCAATTCATTTCGACAATTAATAAATTTAAAAAAAAATTGTATTTACATTTTTTAATATATTGATTGTAATGAAAATAAAAATATTGAATATATTTTTATTTTTATTACATTTTTATGCATTAAAAATGTATATTTAAAAAATGCGTATTCATATTTCCGAGTGAAAGAGTTTTGATCACGGAGTAGCGTTGAAGAGCGAGAGAGAGAGAGAGAGAGAGAGAGAGAGAGAGAGAGAGACTACGACAGCGTCCTACGAAAGTTTGTCGGCGGTTGCTCCGTGCCACGCCCGCCCGCGTGCGAATAGTTGCAAACGTTGGAATGTGTGTGTATGTGTGTGTGTGTGAGGGGCTATGATGTTTTCATTTTTATTTCTTCGACGCGACAGTTTTCGGGAGCAGATGGATGAACGTTGATCTGTGGTGGAAAAGAAAAAACGCGTATCGAATTGTTTGCGTGGCACGAGTGTATAGAGATGATCTACACGAAACTCAAACGATATCACGTGGAAGCAACGACGGCCGGCTGTCATCATAGACGAACGCGCTTGCGCGTGCGTCGCCGGCTTTTACTCACACACACGCACACACTCTCGTATATTGTCTTTCTACATGTAATTACATTAATCAGCGTGCCCAGTTGTTGGTTTTTATTATAAATTATTTTTCAATAATCCAATTTCAACTCCATTTTTAAAAATTTATTTACAATTTTTTTTTTATTGAAAAATTATATTCTGAAAGTGTTTTTTCAGCATAACTACAATTCAGAGAAAGCAAATTGCAAGTTTCAACTTGCAGCTTTTTTAATTGCGAGGGGCTTGTGATTGAAAGACTTGAATTCCTGTCTAATCCGAACCATTCAACCGATCTCCGCCAAATTTGATATACCTCACGGCCGAATGACGTTCTATACTTTTGTAAAGTTGGAGCTCGATTGGTCTGAGTTACCGAGAGTTACAGCGACAAATTTGATTTTTGGAAAAATTCAAAATATCATAAAATCAAAACTTATCGATGAATTTGGCCCAAATGCAATACCAACCAACCTCGGTCACACATCTCTTCGTCAAGAACCATTTAGACGAGTGTCTCAAAATTTGCGATCGCTAGAGTGATAACGCCCTTTTTTTTGGGAATTTGAAAACGACATAAAATCCGAATCGCAGCTTGAATCATCGCGAAAATTACAGACAAAGAAGGGATTGTGGAGCTGCACATGTCTACAAAATTTGGGGGCTGTAGCTAAAACCGTTCTCGAGTTATACACGTTTCAATTTTGGAAGGCCATTACACACATACACACGTACATACATCCGAACATTTTCTCCAAATGTGTTTTCTCGACGTTTTGGCACATTCTAAACATGGTGACATAAAGATCTCGAATAAAAAATTTCCCACCGTCACAAAGCTTCCTTTATGAGGAAGCAAAAAAAAAAAAAAAAAAAAAAAAAAAAAAAAAAAAAAAAAAAAAAAAATGTTGAATTATTCGCGAACAACGCGCGATGTTCGTATCGATTCGACGGACGCGAAACTTATCAGCGCGACGTGGCGATAACACGTTCTCGCCATTCGACGTTAAGAACCTCGCGACTGAGTCAGCACACACGAGGCTCGCTTCGGTGCAATTTCCAACCCCGAGCTCGAAGCAACCGAAGTCGATGGCTCTTGCAGTGACTAACCCACTCGCAACCTTGGCGCGGGCGTGATGCAGAAAGAGACGATGAGAACGGGGAAGAAGAGCGGAAAAAAATATATATAGTGATAATAATCATGAGGAGGAAAAAAAAAGAAATCAGAAGAACGAGAAAGTATAAACGATGAAACCGCGCTTGTTTTCAACCTCGCGTACCTTTGCCATTAGTACGACAACCTCATTACCATCGTATCGATATGACAATTTATCGTCAATTTTCATTTTCTTAACCAAGTGCCATGTGTTGGTCTTATTTTTTATTTTTTTTTATTTTTGAAAGGAAGAAACATTGTTCTGTGCTTGTAATGATGAAACGTGAGCAAAGGGACTGATAAAGAGCTCCACAGATGTGAGAAAAAAATTAACACACACATTTTTTTTTTACTCGTTGAGGTCACAGCTCCAAAAAATAATATATCGGTCACATGGGATCCAGCGACACCCCACTCACAAAAATTAAACCCATCTGCGTTGTTTTTTTATTTATCGACTTTAATCTTGCGCCAAAGTTCAATTTAACATTGTTTCTAAATAATCTAACAGTTGTTGTCTTCTATTTGAGATTTTTAAGCAGTCAAAACACGATGGGGGAAATAATTCACGAAATCTGACTTTTTATGCAGAAGAAAATTCGTGAAGATTTTAATTTTTGCTATATGTTAAAAAATCTTGAGCCGTTTTAGTCTCGAGATATTATATTTTTGAGAAAGAATAGAGCTTTTCATGGACTTTGAAAAAAGTATAATTATTTTGAAGTTCGAACTCTTCGACTTTTGGTCGATGATAGAAAAATGGAATCGGTACGTTCAAACATTGTGCCTATATATGCTTAATCCGATATATAGTTCATATATATTTTTTTTACTTGGGAAAGGACAAAGATTGAATTCCGTTTCTTCGCGGATCAGCGAAGATTGCATGTGTCGCGTCTTTTTGATCGAAATATTGTCTGTGATTTGTCGAAGTTTTAATTAATCTGTTCTCTCTCTCTATCTCTCCACCTTTCGTAACCCCGCGGGAGACACGAACTCGCCCTCGGTTCGGCACATAACGAACTAAAAGGTGATAAGTGCATCTTTTTTTTCATTTTCTCTCGATAAGATATCAAAATTGCATGCAGCTGTTTCGGAACGCGCGTGGTGACGGATTGAATGAGAAGGAATAATAGTTTCTTTCTTCCCTCTCTCGGTCTCTCTCTCTCTCTCTCTCTCTCTCTCTTATTTTTTTTTTCAATTTTGGCTTTGAATCTCATTTCTTTCTTTCTTGCTCCTCTTCTATCGTCCCTTGTGTTTCAGAACACCATCCTTACGCCCTGAAACACTGATTAAATGTTCATTCTTTCGCCATCTCTTTCTAACTATTTATCATCGGTCTTTTTTTATTTCATTTTTATTTGTAGTCGTGTTTCTGGTTTATCATTGTTTTTTCTATCCCATTATGAATTCCATGTCAATAAATTCTCACTCCGCTTCTCTTTCTACGCATTATTAATTTTATTTTCATTTTATTTCGTTATGGTTTTCTTGAATTGATATATTTTTTTTAAGTTTTTTTTTCTTTTCTTTTTCTTCTTTTATTCGATGATTTGTGTGTTGACGAATCTTCTGGATCCCTCTCTCTCTCTCTCTCTCTCTCTCTCTCTCTCTCTCTCTCTCTCTCTCTCTCTCTCTCTCTCTCTCTCTCTCTTAAATTTATTCGCTTTGAGTTACCGAATATACATTGGAAATTGCATACGTGAGGTTGGCAGACGTGGCAAATCCACATTTCACTTTAGCCCACGATATGGCCACGGTCCATTAGTTGTACAAACACTCGGGTGGTTCCTTCAGAAACTCATATAACAACCGATGTATGGTCGAAAATTTCACGGCTGAGATATCTTCGTTTTCGTTTGCCGCAGTAATAACTCTCTCGCTCTCTTTCTCTCTCTTTCTCTTTCGTGGACCGTCGTACGATTAAAAATTCAAGTTTTCAGACTCGAAAATGTATTCTGGCTCGTATAAAATACGAAATACACCGGGTGGTCCACATCAACTTGCACATCTGTGTTCCCATCTATTTATCTTTACCACAATAATCGATTTCAACTAGGAAAACTATTTTGTTAAATTTTTTATAATTAATCCTTACTCCAGTTTGGAAGTTATAGCCGTATGAAATTTAACATGTGTTCTTATGGGAAATGAAGCCGTTGACGCTATTATTGACGATAAACGCATAGAACTGGTTCAGGAAAATTAAAAAAAAAATTTCAGTGTGTAGAATAAAGAATTGATGAATGTCCACAAAAAAATTCAGATCGATCGTCCGTCTGATTCTCGAAAAATGCACGCAAAAGTATAGAAAATAAGCCCACTTTAAAGTTTTTCGGATACAAGATGAAACATGATACAAGATGTGATAACATCTATTTGACGATATTTGATGATTATGAATTTCTCTAGCATTCGCAAAGCAGTTATAATCGAGATTTCTCAGATTGGCGTACTTTTGACTGGGATTGTATGTGTGATACATCCTTAATGAGAAAGCAATTACATAAATGACAATTCTGATTCGCGAAACAGATCCTGGACTGTCTCCTCAAAAAATGTTGATTGCACAAAATGGCAAAGAACCGGAGTTATCGAGGACTCGATACTCCACACCGGTATTACCCCCTTAAAGTCTCGTTAACCGATCGTAATTTAATATATAAGTCTGTATATGCATGCGCAACAACGACGACGACGACGAACAACGACGATTGAAATCGCGATTTAAACGAGTGGGGGAAAACCCGGAGATCCTTTTTTTTTTTTTATTCTTCTCCCCGGTTGGTTAACCCGTTCCGCTGGACGTTAATTTCTCCCCGGGTCCTCGTGACCGAACGCTTCGAGGCACAGATTTCACGAGATATAATATGCAGGAGAGTTTACGGCGACGAACAGCGACCGTCTCTGTACGGGATACCGACTCTGCGATTCCTCGGTGACGACGAACGGGCCCGGGGGCAAGTGGTGAGGGGGGGGGGGGGCACTCTCGCCATTGCTCTCGAGACGCCAATGCAAGCATATCGGATCTTCTTGTTCTACATCGAGAGCTATCCCAAGTTAAAAAAAATTATGTATAAACCATATAGTTTATGTATAGTCTACGTATAGTCTGTATAGTCTATGTATAATATGTATATAATCTATTTATAGACTGTATAATTCGTGTATAGTCTATGTATAAACCGTAGAATTTATGTATAGTCTATATATAGACCGTATAGTTTATGTATAGTCCGCGTAAAGTCTGTAGAATCTATGTATAGTCTGTGTATAATCTATATGGAGTCCATATAATTCATGTATAGTCTGCGTATAGTCTGTAGAATCTATGTATAGTCTACGTATAGTCTATGTACAAGCTATATATAGATTATACATGGACTATACATCAACAATACATATTATACATGGACTATACATAAATTATATGGTCTATATACGGATTATATACAGACTATACATAGACTATACAGACTATACGTAGACTACACATGAACTATATGGCCTGGATATGGACTATATATGCCCATTCCCCTATATAATTTATATAAAGACGATATATAATTTTTTTACTTGGGTAACAATACATTTTTGAGTATTCATTCTTTCTTCTTCTTTCTTCCTCTCTTCCTTTTTTTTTTCTTTCGGGCACAAATGTCGATCGGTACGTGACTCTCTCTCTGTCGAGGCGATCGTGCCTTGAGTGACTCACGTGTGACTGATTCGGTCGATGGTGTCGAGTAAAAGACCAGCCGCAAAAATTTTCGACGTACACTATAGCCTCGACCACTATAGTCTTGGGTCAGGACTCCTGACCAAGTGAAAAAAAGGGCAGGGGGCTGAGGTGGGTCTACGTGATTTTTTTTTTTTTTTTTTTTGGTCATGATTCATCGTTCTATGGGAAACAATTTTGTAAACTTGAGCCGCGTGAGTCATGAGATGGTGTATTTTGAAATATGAAGTCGAAGGAAGAATGAATTGAGATTTTTTTTATTATATCAAATATAAAAATCACGAAGCTTGTCTACCTTCTTTTTTTGTCTACCTTCCAAACTTTTTTTATTATTATTCAATCGTGCGGATTAATGACGAAAATTTTTTTTTCATTGTTTGAAACGTTAGATATTTTTTTATGTATAAAAAACTATTTGAATTGAGATTATTTCAAGTTGGGTGGTCAATAATTATATCGACGGCTATTTTTTGTGAAAGAGCTATTTTTTTGTGTGCGAGAGAAAAATTGTTGTTATTTGAATTTCATGTAAAATGGAAATTGCATAATTTCCCGTGGATCTAAATATTTAACACGAATTAGTTTCATTCAATTCTTCACGTGAAACATTTTTCGACGCGTGTGAATTTTTTTTTCTTTTTCTTTTTCAAGTATTCGCATATTTCAGAATATTGCAAGCTGGTCGACGTTGTAAATGCGAAATCGAGAGCCGAGGTTTTGCAGAATGCGAGGCACGCCGATTTTATAGCCTTGCGAAATGTAACGAGGACAGGAGAGTGAGGGAGAGAGGGGAGAAACAAAATGTAGCGTTAAACGTATATTCGCGGTTTCTCTTTCTCACTGCTACGATTTTCGATAGTTGTCTCTCTCTCTTTTTCTTTCTCTTTCTCTCTCTCCCTCTCGTGCATTTCAGCATGTCAGCGAAATGCCACGGCGATGATGTTTCACAAGTCGGCGTGCGAGGCGAGCAAGGTCGTTGATATCGAAAATGATGATCGAAAAAAAGAAAGAAAAAAAAATTGAAAAAAAAAAAAAAATGCATCGATATTGGAATTTTTTTCCTTAAACAATATTCAAAATCGATGAATCAAAATATCTTCAATGTTCAACGCCAATTCACGATTGTCTCTTGTTAATTAAATCAATTTTATTTTATTTTATTTTATTTTATTTTATTTTATTTATTGACGTTAGGAAAAAAATTCATTATAATTCTCATTTTGATTGGATGGTTCTTGAAGACTTGCGAAGGACATTGATGAAAGGAAAAAAAATTATATAGGCAATTATCGTGTAAATTGAATTTAAATTTGTTTCAACAAAAAATTTTTTTTTATTTTTTTACTCTTTTTCTTTATATTATTTCATTTCATTTGTTTTTTTTTTAGATCGTCTCGAAGTTGTTACAGTTTATATCAGAAACGGAATTAATGAAAATAAATTGCAGAACGTTGTTGAGATGCGAAAAGGCTATTGGCCTTTTCGCTTTGTGGACCATTAATGGCGTATGCACGCGATATCACGTGGGTCGTTGAATTTTTCGGCGTGGGAGGGCAGCAGAGAGACACGATGAGTTCATGCACCTGTTCAAACAACCTGCGGAATTTCTGGATTTCGA
This sequence comes from Diplazon laetatorius, assembly GCA_963662125.1. Classification (NCBI taxonomy): domain Eukaryota; kingdom Metazoa; phylum Arthropoda; class Insecta; order Hymenoptera; family Ichneumonidae; genus Diplazon; species Diplazon laetatorius. Next base: position 8,271,497 of record OY759160.1, on the reverse strand, counting down.
GTTGGTTGTAACGAGAGTGATCCGAATAGTTCGTCGTATATTTTTTAAAATCGAATCGCGTGACTGTGGAGCGTCCATATATATATTTATGAGATTGGCCGTTAAAAAATAGATTTTCGATTTTTTTAGGAAATCGAAAGTTGATCTCGTAGAACTAAAGTTCTTTAAATTCCAGGCCTCTATAATGTTTCATTACATATTATTTTTATCGACTTTTTTTCCTTCAAGTTGAACAATCTGAAATTGATCTCAAAGACAACAAGTTTTCCAAATATCAGCTCTTCATCTAAATATTCAGGCTTGTCCGTGATTTTTTTTCGCTTTTTTATTAACTTTTTGAAATTTTTTAAAAATAACTTTTTTTTTAAGTTGAACAATCTGAATTTGAACTAAAAAAGATGATGCTCCATATAACAGATCTCTATCTTAATATTAAAACGCTTCTGTGAATTTTTTGGTTCATTCAATGATTTAATTTAAAAAAAAATTCTTCTAAATGAAACGATTTTTTTTAAATTAAAGAAATTAATTTTTCAATGAATTTTTTTTCTAAAAGTGAAATCAATGTAATAAACCAAAGAGATCAATGTCCAAAACTTGTGGAATATGATCTTTCCCACTGGCAGGAAGAATGAACGAATATTCCGTCTCGAACAAAGACAAAAGCCAAATCGGTATTCACGTGTGTACATTCTTCGACCGCGGAACGTTCGTTGAAGAATCGTCTCCGGACGCCGAAGCGAGAAGTCACTCGAGCGATCACGTATAAATATATGTATATATATGTGTGTGTGCACAATAGCACGTTGCTAGCTCCTGACGAACGTTACAGATAAGCACCGCGATCAGAAAGAAGGGGTTGCCGCTTCGAAAAAAAAAAAAAATCTAGGAATGCTCCCGGAAATACTGTTTCACGATTCTCGACGAACAAAGCGAGAAAGTGAGTAATATCCGCGAGGAAGAAGCGGAGGGGGGTGAGGAGCGATATCGTTCGAAAGATCTGCTGACGTGAGACGAAGAAAAAAAATAATCGTCGTTTGCAATTTTGGAAACAAGCAAATTCCTGATGCGTGCGCGTTGGCTCGGTGCGAATATCTCTGGAAGCGAAAAAAAAAAGAAAACGAAAACGAAATAATCACGACGTTATGAGTATTGAGAATTGTCGAAACAACTCACCCTACAAATGACTGCATCAAATTTTCCAGGTTGATACAGCAACGGCAAAACGTTTTGATCGGAGTAACGGAAAAGTTTATTCGTCACAGTCGATCTGTTTTGAAAGCAAATGGTATTTGTTACGACAACGATTCGTGATCTCTGCTACCGTAAAAAAAAAATAATTCACATTACTGGAACAAACGAAATTTGCTGAAGCAACGTTTGACGATTCGCCAGCGCAACAAGGAACCGTGGCTACGTCAGCGAATCACATTTGTCACGGCAAACGTTTCCTTCGAATTTTTTCGTTTTTTCTTTTCTTTTTCTTCAAATGCCGGGGGCGAGATTCGAACACGAGACCCTCCGATTACGAGTCTCGCGCCTTGTTGGATCGGAGCTATGGGTTTGTCGGAAGGTTCGTTACAAGAGAAGTCCGTGTAACTCCACCACCGATTGGTTTCAGTTGCGAACGAGTTGGGTCCATACCGACTGAACATTCGGATTACCGAGGACAAATCATCGCACGACGTAAATTCGCACGTTTCTGTAACAGATATTTCATTGCTGGCGGGGGTGACTATTCGTTAGTTACCCCTACCATTCGCGGTGCTACCCTCTAGTACACCAACCGCCGTGCAAACGAACTTTTGTCGCAATAAGCTTTTTTTTCGGCCGATAGCCAACGATGAAAATTCGAGGTTCAAGGATAAGGATTTTTGGCTGCGTCGTTTATGCAGTCGCGCGGAATATCACGCACAACACGGACGAAAAAATGGTGAGATTCACGGCGAAGATACGCAGCGTCGCTTTCGCGAAGCGCCAAAATTTTATGTCGCGCGCATGCGCAGGCGCAGAGGCGCCTACGTTCAAACGCTACGGGCTTGAAATAGGATCAACGGTTGTTATAAATAGAACTCGGAGGCGCTGCATCGCTCAAGTTCGCGGTTAAATATATAATACGGTTTTTCGGCCTTATTGTTTGTTATTTAGGGGTGGGTACGGTCGGCCACGTGTGGCGCTCGCGGCGCCGCGGCGAGGAGAAGAGGCGGAAGGGGGTTCTTGCCTCGTGACGAGCTAATCGGTGTGCTCGACGATCTTCGTGAATTTTTAAAATTTTTCAAATGTCAGAAATCCAGATGTTTCTTTCATTTTCGATTTATATTCGTACAGGTTGAGTCACACGAGAATCGAATTACAGTCTTATTGACCTCATTTTAAATCTCTTAAAAAAATAACAATTACTCAAATTAGAAAAAAAAAAAATTACGGTTACCATTCTGGAGTCCGCAAAATTTGAGATATTCGTTTGAATAGTTATTCACACATAGAGTAATGCCCACAGATTCTTCATAATGCATTTTAACCGAATCCATCGAAAAGTCCAGATTTTATTATATTTTCAATTTTTTTAAAAACATTTTTTTTTTTTTTTTGAGTTTGAACATTTTTCATTTCACGATTGAGCCATTTTATATTCGCTGCAAAGCTGAGAACAGCCGATATCCGGACGTACTGAGCGGATGAAAAAAAATTTTGGTTGCTCCGTACTTTTCAACCCAGTTCAGATTTTTTTTTTGTTCTCAACGACCCATAAATATTCAGCAAGCTCGCAAACTCCGAACGCACAATGAACTTTTATCATTACTCGACTTGTCGACGAAAACCGATAAGAAAAAAAAAACAATAAATAGAACAAAATAAATTAAAAGTAGGTCCTAACAAATTATAAAGTCTACTGTAATTCAAAATTGTTCATTTTTTCTTTTTGCATCGGAACCATAATAAATAAAAAGGACAGAAAAAAATGTCCCAACAAATTATCAAGTCTGCCTGTCATTTAAAATTGTTCAATTCTATTTTATTTTTTTTGCATCACGGAACGATAATGAAAAAAAGGCAAAAATATGTCCCAACAAATTATAAAGTCCACTGTCGTTTCAGATAGTTCAATTCTATTTTGTTTTCCTGGCATCACGAAGGGATAATAAAAAAAGGTAAAAAAAATAAAAACAGAGAGAGAAATGAGAAACTGTAGCACTATCAATTTTTCGTGGTTGATTGACCGCGTTTGGAAAAAAATTCGATGTGAACAAATGGGATTCGCGAAATGCGGGGATGATGACGCTTGATTGCTTGTCAAGAGCAGACCAATTTCGCCACTGGCGAATGTTTCGGTACAGTCGTTTGGTCCTCTCTGTGATCGTCGGGCTTTACGAAGTCGCAAATCGATTCGGTACACAATCGGTTATTACAGTCACGGCCCTCGGATCGTCGTAACAACGAGCCAGAGGGACGGCGGGGGGTGGGGGACATCAGCCATTGCACCCGCGTCCGACTAATTAGTGGACGAGCGTTCGTCGAGCGTTTTGCTCACATGACTGGATAACCGAAGCGGCTAATGGAATTAGTAGAAACTTAATGACGCTCATACGCTGTGCGGCGGTCTCTCGACGCGGTTCCCCATCGTCATCTACCGGGTGTTCCGTTTAACCCTCTCTCGGTATTTAAAACCCACCCCGAAAAGTCCTGGCGATGTTTTTTATTTTTATTTCAATTTTTTTTTATGTAAAAGGGAACAGAAAAATCTGAAAAATTCTGGATTACTAATTTCAAATTAATTTTCACTTTTTAATAAAAAAGAATTAATTTTTAAATGATTTTTTTTCTTTTGATGAAGCAAATAGATGTTTTAATGAATTTGGATTTTTTTAAATTAGGATTTTTGTTCTATGATCCAATGGATTTTTTTTCCATCGATTTATTGAATTTATGAATTTATTTTGCTATATAACTATATTTGAATTGAACAAAATCGACGGAAGAAATGTAGTTCAACTGAAAAAAAATCAGCGTCTGAGGTAAATATTGACATAAATGAAAAAAAAAAGTTTTATTCAGTTTTATTTAAGGGTCCTGAAATTCGATAATTTTTACTGACTCAACGCATAAAGATATTGACGATTTCTTTTTTTTTTTTTCAATGTTCAGTTCATTTATTGAAGAAGGTTCAATATATAATTTTAAAGTAAAAATATCACAAAATGGCGGAGTTGTAGTGATTTTTCCGGCGGGATTTTTTTGTTGCGGTAGTCACGATATTTCCTTAAAATAAAGGTCTGAAATCAAAACGGGTGATTGCATATATCGCTCTAGAAAAGTTAATCTTGATAGTAAGGAAAGGATTTTTTTTCAGCGGCGAATGGCACTTATTCGAACGTTGTATGATATATTTGCCCCATTTTTCGTTAGTTTTTTATAAATAAAACGAGAACGAAACTTTTTTTTTCAAAAAAGCTTTCCTTACCATCAAGAGAATGCTTTTTCACAGAAGCCCTCCGAATTTGAACAAAATGTTGTTCATTTATCAACAAAAGTAGAAAATAAGATAGCTCATTGACTATAACTCAGATAATTTTTGGAATTCATTCATGAGGATTTTCAGGAAATACTTTCGAATAGTTTTTCTTTTCGAAAATAAAATAATAATAAGAATAATCGCTTTTTCGCTAGGCATATCCCCTTAAGCTTCACGAAAATATTGTATTTTCAAGAAAAATGCGAAAGTTCGATTAAAATCACAACTTTTTTGTTTTTCCTTACATTTACTCGACAAAAGTATTCGATAAAAAAAATCGCTGTACAAAAAAAATAATGTCGAGGCTCTCAAACGTCCTCTCGTAATCGCAACAAGCCGGTTGTGGGGTCCGTTGGAATATATAGTTAATGTGCGCGCGACTCGAGCCACAGTCGTCGTCCAGATCGGAAGCAGCAAAAGCTTTGCCTATGCTTCTCTTCTGCCCTCCATTATAAAACCACGAACCGGCGAGCGACCTGGTGCAATGACGTCATGCCAATGGCACAGCCACATACTCGCACGTGATAAAACACACACACACACACACATAGACACGTACTACCATATTCGTAGCACACGTGGATGAGCATCGGAGAGCGTATGCCCACGGGTTTCTTTCTACTTTCGCTTGCCAACGAAGTTACGAATCGTCGTTAAGGTGATCCAAAACGTTTGGCGGCTGCGTTCACCGTCGCTCACAGTCGCCAGTGCCCATGGCGCTTGTCTCTCTTGCACCACGGACCGACCAACGCATACCAATGCACCGTAAAAAATGCACTTCAGATGCATTTTTTCGTTCTTTCTTTTTTCAATTTAATTTTACTCCCTTATTTCTTTTTCTTTTTGTCAACTTCCCGATTTTACAGGGAAGGTATTCGAAATTATTGTAATGAATTATCGAAAATCGAAAATCGTTTTTTTTTTTTTTTTTAATTTTTTGAAACTTCCTGATTTTTTAGGAAAGTTATTGGAAATTATTGTAATGATTTATCGAAAATCGAAAATCTTTTATTTTATTTTTCACATTTTTTAAAACTTTCCGATTTTATAAGGAATTTATTGGAAATCATTGTAATGAATGATCGAAAATCGAAAATCGTTATTCTTATTTTTTTAATTTTTTAAAAGTTCCCGCTTTTATAGGGAAGTTATTAAAAATTATTTAGTGATAAATTATCGAAAACTTTTTTTTTGTCAGATCTTCACGTTTCGAGGTCATTGGGGTCATTTTTTAGCGTATTGTGTGCAAAATGACATTTTTTTTAACGACAGAAGAAGAAGAAAGAAACAAGTTGAGCCGGAATGACCGACGTGGCTTTTAAAGATCGGTTTTTTCAATTTTAGGATTGATATTTCAAATCCAAAAATTTTTCTGACAAAATTATCCGAAAATACGAAGAAACCGAAAAAAAACATGTTTATATATCGGCCTGGAATGATCCATAACCAATCATCAAAGTCAAACCATACGATTTTTTTTTTCATCCACAGAGGTGTCACGGACTCATTGAGATACTTCTTGGATTTTTAAGATGATTTTAAGAGACCCAAATAGGCATATTACTGGAGAGTCGGAATGTCCTGTGTATTTTAAAGAGGAAAATTGAAGCCTGCTGGTAATGGCCATTTTCAAAGATTGCGGAATGCCAATTTAGGGAACTTTTTTAAAAATTATTTGGAGCCAATCTGGGGGGAGGGGGGGGGTTAATGGTCAAAATTCGTCCGAGCCCTTTATAAGGACCAGTTTAATAGCTATAGGCACTACTAACCATGGGGACAACTAACCATGGGCACTACTAGTTCTTTTTCCAATTTTTTTTGGACTGTATCAGTGACACACGGTCTTGTGGAGTACACGGACGACGGAGAAGGCCGTTTACCACGAAGTCGAGGGCCAGCCATGTGTGTCAACCGGGCAAGCCTTGTCCGGGGACACTCTCGCCGGCTGATGTCATACGCCGCGCTGTCATCCACACACGAGAGAGCATCGAGAAAAAAAAAACAAAACACAAAAAAAAAACGTCTCTCTTTAATACCGGAGGTAGTCGTCGTCTTTTTCCTCTCCTTCCCCATTATTCTTTTCTCTTATTGAAATAGTACATTATGACACTAGTACGAAAATTTATTTTTCTGACAAGTGTGAGTTTGCGGAACGAGACGAAGGCGTGTGTTGCAATCACACGAGTCCAGAAAACGTTTTTTGGTACGAATTTTTATGTGACGAGGTGTGTAAAAGCGAACGAAGTGCGCGTAAAAGTCGCATTTTACGCACAGCGTGTCATAAATAAATTTTCAAGAGTTCTGTAGTACCTTCTGAGTTGAAAAAAAAAAAAAAAAACACCACCGAACCCTTTGGCACAATCCCCCTCGTTTCGTCATGCCGGTCCATCATCGAAATATTAATGAACGTGATTTCCATTGTGTTAGTCGACGTTGAAGAACAATTTTCATCACGATGTTAGTTCGTCAGGAAATTAAAAAGAAGATTTTACCATCAGCTCCACTTCGTCATTATTGTGTCGAATTATGCTTGCTTTGGTTGGCGTTGGTTGGGTCGTCGTTCAGTTGGCAATCCGTATTTGGCATTTTGGTTTCACGACGACCGAGTGTTCGAAACATTACGCGTCGTGATGAAGATATATCACGGTCGAAGGTGCGGTTTATGTTGATTTATATTGATAATCGACCAATATATCTTCGGCGAAACGAAAATACGTTTGGCGTTCGTGGGTTATATATATTTGAGTTTGCAGTTTTTTTTCTTTTTTTTTTTTTTTCACTTTGGTAAATATTGGTAAAAGGGGAAACGGAGCTCGGGCTGTCTCGGGAATGCAGCCGATGAATCATCGCAACGTGTGTCTCGAAAAGCTGCGGGAATTTTTTTTTTACACTGTAATTTTTGATTTATATAATCATCGTTGTCTATGGTATTTTTTTTCATTGAAAACATTTTTTGAAAATATTTTCCGTGAAACAATATAGAAAATAAAGATTGTACTACGTATATAGATATATGTATATATTCGTGACACAATATGTATCATATATAACAACAATAACAACAATAATGACAGTAACAACAGAAAAATTGACGTTTTTCTATATTTTTAAATTATTTTTTTTTAACGTAAATATATTTTTAACAAGCGATAAACAAATTAAATTGACAATGTGATTTTTAAAGTTGGACCTGCAACGTGATACATAGTTTGTGTAAACAGCGATGGGATTATTATTTTTTTTTGGGTCCTGAATCCTTTGTCGTAGTGTTTCGAGTCTTTTCGGGGTCTCGGCCAATCGGGTTGTCGTACCTGGTTGGGCGGGGGAGGGAGAGGAGGGGGGAGGGAGGCGCAGGTGCTCGAAGCCACTGCTGCGGGTTCACCTCGAACCGAGTTTAAAAATTTTCTCGCCCACAAGCTGTCGGCTTGGCTCGATTTCCATTCGGTTTATCATTCACGATTGTCGCACTCCCACATACGCATATATCTTCGATGACATCTGCCCGAATGTTTTATCTCCAACCGTTTACCATTATTACCCATTTCAACATTTCGTGTAATCTTTTTTATTAATTTATCATGGAAAATAAATGAGAAAGAATTGAAAAAGAAATAAGTACTGGGATATTGGAGTTTTGTAACAACTCTTGGATTCACCTGTACACCCACACCTGCGCGCGCACGTCGCACATTCGTTGAACGTTCCTCCAACGCACGTTCTTATACACACGGGTCTTGAAACTTGGACGATTTGGCGCGGTACGGATGAATAAAAGTTGTGTTGTTTCTCGTAGCCGCCACCAAGTGGAGCGCGCCACCGGAGCTAAGGTGACGCGAGAAGAGAGACGGAAGCAGATTGACAATGTTACGAACGGTCGCGGCCCAGAATGGGATTGCTTCGAATCGACAAAATACCGAATGAGATTGTAGCGAACGTACAATATGCCGAACAGCCTACCAGTCGGCGCGGTTTTTAACATTTCCCGACTTTCGAGCTTTCCCACGCGTAAATTATCAAAGTTAGATATACGCCGTCGTTGACTTTTTTATAGGAAATTCAATTCTCTACAACATTGTTTATGTGACCTTTTGGTCTACATAGCGTTATTTATCCAGCGTTTGGATGGGAAGGTCAAAATAAGAAGGAAATCAATACATATTTACATTTTTACCTTCCCGTCCAAACGCTGGTTAAACAACGCTATATAGACCAAAAGTTCAAATAAACAATGTTGTAGAGAATTGAATTTCCGATAAGAAAGTCAACGACGGCATATATCTAACTTTGATAATTTACGCGTGGGGAAGCTCGAAAGTCAGGAAATGTTGAAAACCGCGCCAACTGTTTCGGTGGCGCCCTACTCGTGGCGGCTTCGAGAAGCAACGAAAATTTTATTTAGCCGATCTTCGACTCATCACCGGAAATTTCAAGGAGTTTCAAGTCCTGTATACAAGCCCGTGCCTATACAAAGACGCCATGCAGCAGCAGCATCGTATAACCAGAAAAGCTAAATAAAATGTGAATACAAATATTCGTGGAAGTAAACGCTAAAAAAAGAAGACGTTAAAAAAAAAGAAAGGAAAAAAAACAACGTTGTAACAAAAAGAAGGGAATACAGTTTCGCAAAGTAACAAGATTTCCGGCGAGGTCCCGGAATTAACCGGATGACGTAAACACCCACGCATGCTCGAGCAAACATTACAATATCTGTATCCATGCGAATGGCATACACGTGTTTATGTTTGCTCATAATGTTATTGACTAACCCTCCGCGTCTGTACACTGTTTTTTTTTGGGGGGGAAACCGTCTGTATATATACCGACACCCCACAGAATTTAAATAATGTAAAACAAGTTTTGAAACTTGGCATTGATTTCCTCCGAATCGTAGGTAGTAAACGAAGATTCCTCTATGAGAAAGCATTTTCTTCTTTCAATTCTTCGACGCTGAATCGTAGTTAGTGAACGAAGAATTACTCCACGAAGAAGCATTTTTTTGTTGTTGTTCAAATTCTTCAGCTTCCTCACAGAGGAATCTTCGTGAACTGCTCACGATTCGGACGAAGCAAATTGCGAGTTTCAACTTGCAGCTTGTTTTTGGATATTCGAATAGTCATCAGTGGGTGTACGAAATTTCAATTTGATCACAAATTCAAACGTGTCAGTGGGATTTCCAACGAATTTAACGACGAACAATCCCAACCGTTGATTCATGCGAATCCATGAGGATCGAGCATGGCCAGTCAAATCGCGATTTCGATTTTCAATCGTCGGAACTATCGTCGAAACCTCTTTCACCACGTATAACCATCAAGTTTTCATCATCTCAACGCTCGATAATTCGAATTCCGATGGGACACCGGGATATCGAGTGTGAAGTTGCCATCCACATTTTCGAAAATCTCGATTCCGAGTCAAAACAAGTGGAACTATCGTTGAAACCCATCGGAAACTACGGAACTATGCGGGACGCGAGTAGTTCCGACGGTTTTCAGTGTCATGCCAAACATCGGTATGCCAACTTCACAGATGTGCGAGTGAAATATTTTTCAATCGTCGGAGGCTCCAAATAAAAAAATAAAAGTTCAAAAAGTTGAAAAGCACATAAAATTGCTTATAAATACATTCTACATTCAAACACCCATTCACCCTTTGAACAGTGGATGTTGAAATAAGTTGTAAAAGGTGAACGAAAAAGAAAAAAAAAAAAATTGGCGGGTCTGGTGAATCGCGATGGGACTTTCGATCTTTCGGCCACGTCGTTCATATGGACGTATAGCCTCGGAACGGGCGACAAGAGTCCGCGAGAGTGACGGAGACGACGAGGGTTGAGCTGGCACGAGTCAAAGACGGGTCCTTATAAGGACGAGCGTCCTTAACCCGCTTTGGAAGCAACGCTGGACGACGACAACGACATTGTCGGCGTCTTATGTACACCAAGCTTACAGCCTGTAATACGTTACATACACTCACACACACACATATATAATATATATGTGTATATATGTATGTATATATAACACGTACGCAACTATATGCACTGCGGGAAAGGCGAATATAAGTTGATTCCATCGTTGGAAGCGCCACGAGGACTCACGAGGAATTATACCATTTATGGCCGGCCCATATAAACCATTGGCGACCCCCTCGGTGACGATGACCAAACGCAAATAAAACGATAAATAAACGAATGAGAATTAAACTTAAATAAAAAATAATAATAATAATGATAATGATAATAATAATAAAAAGGCATTTAAACGAAAACGCGTGTGTCGAAATAACGCATCGAAGGTTGGATTTCCTTCGGAATGCGTTTGCTCCGATGGCTCGTTGGGTTTTTTGGGCTTTCCTGGGCAGGTCACGCTGTGAGTCATGAATTGTCGATATGTTTTTTTTTTTTTTTTTTTTAAATTCTTTTTTAGGGTTCCGTACCTCAAATGGAAAAAACGGAACCCTTTTGCGACGTAGAAATTTCGAAATTTTACAAGTCTCATTGACGCGAATATTTTTGCACTGATTAACATTTAGAAATATTAATCATCTAAAGATCATAAGTATATCGCGGATTTGATCATTCGTTTAAGCAATATAATCAAATAAACAAACAAATAGGTGAAAAACGTGCCACTTGGGGAAAGCACGAGTGACCCAGTGTTACCATTTAAGAGTTAATTTCACGTGTCGATCATGTTCAATGCTCAAATCGTACATTATGTGGATTGCGGTGCATGAAATTCCTCGGGGCTACACGTTTGTCATTCGACCGACCATCTATAACTATTTGATCGGCTTATCTCATTCCCCCCCCTCCCCTCTCCCCACCCCTTCAATCGATTCTCACGAACTTGCTCGTGAGCTCAATCCCATATCGCATTCTAATCGATGAAATAATCGGCCTCAACAATCGGACACGACGTGCGATTGTCTTCATGACTGTAACTCCAATTACGCTCCCCCATCAACCCCCACTCATATCTCCACGAATCTTGATGCACAACCCAACCATAATTTTTTTTGTTGCATTCAAGGAGACCTATTAAAAGACACCCCACTCGATGGGGGAGATAAAAAAAAATGTTGAGTACACTTTTCAGTCAGTAGGAGGAGGGAGGCGGGTGTAAAAATTATTTTTCAAAAATCTAATAATTTCTGTTTTTGGGTCATCAATCCGTGTCCGTATATAAAATTTCATGTCAATGGTTATGTGAATAAGAGAACGCAAGGGTTGTAAAATACAGCCAGACGAACTAGTTAACTATGAAGTTAACTATTCGTTCTTATTTATTTCATTTTTGATTTCGAATAATTACGTTGCTAGGATTAGTTAACTATGAAGACTATATATGATAGTTAATGTCTTCATTGTTAACTAGACTACAGACTAGTTAACTATGAAGACGTTAACTATCAAATAGTTAAGTTAATGTCTTCATAGTTAACTAGTCTGTCCTTTAACCATGCAAACTATCAACTTAACTATTTCATAGGCTATAAACACAATTTAGTTAACTAGTCCGTCCGTTAACTATGAAGACTATATTAACTCAACTATTTCATATCCCGAAAACTTAATTATTCGTCACGAATCAAAGGTGTCGACTATTCGAAAACACAGATAAAATAAATGAGAATAAAAAAAATAATCGTGACGACTTGTTGTGACTATGAGTTGATTGATCGTACCGGTCTATAATTAATGCAAACAAATTTCGATCGTTAGATTCAACGCGTTTCTCGACCCAATAAATTATATCGGTAATTCGCCGAATTCTCTATTACAAAAAGTTTGTCACGTTTTGAAAAATGTATTCATCGTTTCTTTTTTTTTTTGCTAGTCGAAATTTTTCACTTAATATTTTAACTTATTTCACCTTATAAGTCCGAATTGGAACCTTCTGGGCACGAGTGGCACTCGCACTTGACCTTTTTTTTTCACCCTCGTTTAAACCTGAATGCGGTGTCGAAATTTTTGTTCATCTTCGTTTCACCTTTCGAACGAGGGTGAATAATTTTTTTTTTTTTTTTTTCGTTATCTCACCTTCTTGTTTAACCTTTCAAACATGAAAAAATGGGAAACAAGTAACTGCAAATTTTGAGGGTGCAGTGAAATTGAAAACGCTGACCAGAATTGCTCATAACTTCATCCTACTTTCAATGTCCTTCGACCCAAATGTGATGTCGAAATAAGTCGATATGTACAAGGTGAAAATTTCGTTTTGGGGCGAAGTATGTATCGTCGTTGAGAGAACGAAGCCACGAGAGTTGAAAGAGAGATGCATACGTAAGCTAGGCAGGAATGCCGATTCGGGTTCGACGACACACGAGACTTTGGGGAGGGGGGACCGGTTTTTTTTCGGGGGACCTTCGGACCAGTCGTTGTTGCCGGTTGGAAAGGAATCGAGCGAAAACACAAAATGAAAAGAAAGAAAAGTTCAGCTCAGCTCGGTGCCATTTTGGTGGCTTACCGATTTGCGCATGCGCGTGGTTCATGTTTCCAAATATTTCTTCTTCTTTTTTTGGGGGAGTTTTTTTTATTATTAACGCTAATGAAGGAAATGTTGCAACTCGTTCGACGATCGATGATGAACGGTATACTCTTTTGATGTGACATCATTGTTGGATCGGTATCGTTAGTCGAACGATTGGTTATCTGAGGTGATAAGAAGATTACGTAGCGATACGATAGTATCGACAGAATTATGAATGCGGTCGGTGGGATTTTTTTCCTTCCGTTTGTTCGTTGTTTTTATTGATTACTCATAGAGAGGAAGCTTTTGAATTTGACGGTGATTCAAGTTTTTTGAAAATTTTTTATTTCGAGCCTCCGACGATTGAAAAATATTTCACTCGCACATCTGTGAAGTTGGCATACCGATGTTTAGCATCCTACTGAAAACCGTCGGAACTACTCGCGTCCCGCATAGTTCCGTAGTTCCCGATGGGTTTCAACGATAGTTCCATTTGTTTTGACTCGGAATCGAGATTTTCGAAAATGTGAATGGCAACTTCACACTCGATATCCCGATGTCCCATCGGAATTCGAATTATCGAGCGTTGAGACGATGAAAACTCGATGGTTCTACATGGTGAAAGAGGTTTCGACGATAGTTCCGACGATTGGAAATCGAAATCGCGATTTGACTGGCCATGCTCGATCCTCATGGATTCGCATGAATCAACGGTTGGGATTGTTCGTCGTTAAATTCGTTGGAAATCCCACTGACACGTTTGAATTTGTGATCAAATTGAAATTTCGTACACCCACTGATGAATATTTGAATATCCAAAAACAAGCTGCAAGTTGAAACTCGCAATTTGCTTCGTCCGAATCGTGAGCAGTTCACGAAGATTCCTCTATGAGGAAGCCGAAGAATTTGAACAACAACAAAAAATGCTCCTTCGTGGAGGAATTCTTCGTTCACTAACTACAATTCAGCGTGAAAGAATTGAAAGAAGAAAATGCTTTCTCATAGAGGAATCTTCGTTAACTACCTACGATTCGGAGGAAATCAATGCCAAGTTTCAACTTGAAGCGTGATTTTTTTTATTATTATGATTTTTTTCATTATCGCGAGACGGGAGCCCGCACGCACCGTGCGGAGTTGCGGAGAGAGTGACGAATATCCCGTGGAACGTCTCACCTGAAGGGAGTCGGGGGGGAAAGTACGTGCGGACAATCCGATGAATCACTATTTCACGGAAGCCAGCGAGAACGAGCGCGGAAGAGTTGCCCCCGGTTCGAGAGAACGCGTAAGCTCGTCGTCGTCGTCGTCATCGTCGTCGTGTAGTTCGCGTTGTTACAGTGTGACTTTGTTGTACATGGCTGTGTACACACAGCTATGTCGACCTCATCACAAGCACGCGCTCTCACACGGAAGCGCCGAAGAGGTGCGCGGGGAGAATTTTTTTACGTAAAACGTTTTTTTTTATTTAAAAAAAAAACAGTTTTTTTTTAAATAACAAAAGAATTTTTTTTCCAATATATTTTTTTTTAAATAAAGAAAAGTTTTTTTTTTATTAAAAAAAAAATTATTATCGAAGAAATTCGAACGATCTTGGGTCGTTCGAATTTCGAACGACCCAAGGAGAAATTATCGAATCGTGACTAACGTTTGTTAATCATCGTTTTTCATCGGTGAATTTTTTTTATTTTCAAATTTTTCTTTTTCTGGCATGTACAAAATTTTATAAAATTCAAAATGTAAATTTTTATTTTTAACAATGCTAAATAAAATATTTATTGAAAATAAAGCGACTATTATCACTGAAATTGCTATGAATTTCTTAATTTTTGAAGATATTTTATTTTCTTCGAATTAATTTGACATATTTTGGGTTGTCTGGGGTTATGTTAGGGTGACTTTTCGGTGATCTAGAATATTGAAATTTGGGACAAAGGAAGGTCTCATGGCACTAGTGAAGAAAAAAAATTCGAAAATCACACATTTAAAAAATTCTATGAACAATTATCATTAATTTGACTTATTTATCGACTTAATCAAATCCTATAAGATACTTCCGGTTGACCTACAATCTCAAAATTTTGCATGAAAGAAGGTCTCATGGCACAAGTGAAGAAAAGAATTCGAACATAATACATTTTTTATTCTGTGACATTTTTATTTTACTCCAAAGTTCAAATTTTCGACCATTTTTTTCGACACGTTTGACCCAAAAAAAAAATTATTTATTAACATGCTACCCATCGAACTTCCGGTATATCCTTTCGACAATATCACCGAGAGTCACCTCCCAAAATTTCATGGAAATCGTTCGAGAACTTTTTGAGCTACCACACGAGCAGTTTTTGAAAATATAGTTTCGAGATAATCGCGTTAACGCCGCCATTTTGTTGGTCGTCCCAGAAAAAAAAATGTTTTCCAACTCGGATGTTATGAAAAACTTGTGTCAAAATTTGGAAATGATTCGATTATTCTATCCTCTCTAAAAAAAAATTCAAAAAAAAAAAAAAACCTATTTTTCACGCTCCTAAAGGGATTTCTGGCCTTAATTAGCCGATGACTCTGACGGTGTTTGAGTCTCTCGTTCAGCGTGTTCTCGGTTCGATCTTCATTGCGCATGTGGAATCGCATGTAAGAAACTCAGGAATGCGCGCAAATTAATTTACAACCGCGAGGCCTCTTTTATTTCTCGGGATTAATTGACCGCGAACTACGATAAATCCATTCATGGATATTTCAGACGTTGAACGGTCTATCTTGTGTGTGTCTGTGTGTGCACGTAATTGTGCAAATATAAACATACGCGCACACACACACACACACACACACACACACACAAAATCAACGTTGTGGATCTCATGCAACGAATCTCTGCCGGCAAATACGCGACGAACGACACAAAGCGCATGCCTGGAAGAAAAAAAATCCAAGAATAAGAAGGAGAATAAAAAAAATATGAATAAAGAGCAACAGTCTCCGGCACGCGCGGATATTCGTAATGCGGAGTCGCGATTGTCGAGAGCTCGACGAGTGAGAGCTTTTGGAGAAAAAAAAAAAAGATGACCGGTCGATTCTGTCTGCGATGGGGAGACAAAACTCTGCGAGTTTCATCGCGCACTTGTAAAAATATAAAAAAAATATTAAAAAATGAATAAAAAGATGATACTGGCGCCGCACAATTTTTACTCTTTTTTTCGACTTTTACTTTTGCTTTTTTTTCTTTTTTTTTTTTTCAACCCCCTCACCCTGCAGTAGTCCCGTCATTTTTCGTTTGACGACGCGTCAAATGCACTCTAGACTCGTCTGGTCGTCCATCGGAGAACAATGGGAAAGAATGAAATTTATTTTGTCCCTTTTTTTCACATTCAAAAAAAAAAAAAATTTTTTTTTTTTTATTTACATTTTTTTAAGCCTCGTGACGACCATCGAGATTCGCGAACGAGGATCTCGCCGATGAGTCGGAGCATGATTTATTAATTTGATTATTCATTTATTTGGTTATTTTTTATTTCTATTAAAAAATATATTTAACAATGAGAATAATAATAATAATGATAAATAAAACAATTATGAACAAGCGTGAGCGAAAATTTTTGCTCATCGCGTATACCGAAAAATGTTCCGTCAGCCGAATGTGCGAATTCACGGTGTCCCGGATTTTGTGCGTGTCTACCTGTTCGCTTCGGGCCGGATTCGCTCCGTGCTTGGAATTCTAATCAACACGATTCTTCCTCTAGTTCGCTCGTGACAGAACCTCCGGCGCGAATAGAGAAAACAAAAGGATACATACATATTTAATTGAAAAAAAAAAATTCAAGAAAATAAAAAAAAATAATAAAAAACGCCTAATTTCCATTTTCGTTGCACTTTCGGGGAAACGTATGCAGTCGCTCGAGGCAGTTTGAAGGTGTCTCCCGTCTGCGTCGTGGACCATCACACACTTATGCAAATCCCTGAACACACTCGGAGCTCATAAGAGCGACCCAAACGTAGAAAAAATATATATATGTATATATATATATTAGTTATAAATGTTAGTAGTAGTAGTAGTAGTTGTTTATTGACAATACATGGCTAACATTTATTTATTTGTTGTTGTTGTTATTATTATTATTATTATTATTATTATTATTATTATTATTATTATTATTTCTTTTTGTTTTTCCTCTTATCTTCTTCTCGTTCACGTTCTTCGACATAATATCGCCCTGTATTTTCAATGGGCCATCGACCTGAGTCCTTCAGCCCTATAAATGTTATTTTTCCAAAAACAAAAAAAAAAAAATGAAGAAATATAAGAAAAATATGTGTCGATCAATTTTGGCTTTCTCATAGAGGAACCTTTGCCAAATCTGTAAAATGATAAGAATTCCACTAAAACAAAGCTTCCTCTATGAGTAAACAAAAATGCCAAAATTCAAATATTTTGATGAAATCATCCCAAACGCAATATCCACCAACCTTGGGTACCAAATCCATTCGCGATTAACTATTTCATAAACAAAGCGTCTATTTGCCAATAACAAACAACGGTTCCTCCATGAGGAACCAAATAATGGAGGAAAAAAATGAAGAGACAAAAAAAAATGAATCAGGAACAAAAACCGTCACAGGTTCATGACAGAGGATCGCGTCTCGTCGGTCTAGACGCGAGTGTGCGTGTTATGTGTTCTCGTCGACGAGACGAGGATTGGAAAAAGAGGACGAACGACGACGCATCATCGTCGAGTCCTCCACGCCATCCTCACGCCCATCATCCGTCTCCCCGATCCTTCGCAAGCGCTCGTATCCCCAGCGTGACGTCATTCCGATATGACATTCCGACGTATACGCGTCTATATACATATATATATATTAGGGTGGTCCTTATTCGACCTAAAAAAAAATTTAATTCTTCATCTTCCATATGGTTTAATTTTTTTTAATCCTAAAAAACTTTCCTATTAAATCAGGCAACCGAAGCAATGAGAGATATATTGGAAAAAAATACGGAAATTAGTTTTTCATTTTTTTTTTCGTAGCAAATGGAGGGTGGAGAACGTGTATTTTTTTTAAAGACCACCTTAATGTATATAAGTATCGCTACCGACCTTCCAAATGATTCTAGACCATGAAAAAGGTATTTTCATATTTTTTTCCAATTTTCAAATTTACCCTCTGCATTGCCTGAATTCATTTGAAATTTTTGCAAATAATTTTTTTTTTTTTTTTACGAAAACGGTCGGGAAAAGAAATCTGAAAGAAATATATATTGTAAAAAATTATACTACAAAAGCACCAATAAAATTTGGCAGCTAACCGGCAAACATAACCTAGAAAAAAATTTAAATAATTTTTCAAAAATTATTTAGATCATGTTCGTCGGTTAGCTGCCAAATTTTTTCATTGTTTGTCGTATAATTTTTTACAATATATATTTTTTTCTGATTCATTTTCCCAACCGTGTTCGTAAAAAAAAAAAAAAATGATTTTTAAAACTTTCAAATGAATTCAGGCAATGCAGAGGGTGAATTTAAAAATCGGATGAAAATATGAAAATTCCTTTCTCATGGTCCAGAATCATTTGAATGGTGGGTAGCGATACTTTTGTTTTTAGACCAAATAAGGACCACCCTAATACATATTATATAATATATATGTATACATATATATGAGTAATCGATAATGGAATTTAAACCGTACAATCCAGGACCCCGTATTGGACAATACGTCTCGTAAAATTCTACGTCGCCGCTACGGAGACCCCAGCAAACTAGGCTCCCCCCCCCTCCCACTCTTTAACTCTCTGACTTCTTCATTGTTGCCGGTTGAAAACCGAGAGTGCGAGTGTTGCCGGTGCACGGATACGAAGGATGTGCACGCGAGCGATTATTATGCGCGTGTGGGCAGAGTCTCTCGACAATCGCTCGCGTTATTTCACGCAACGAAACGATTACTCATGCTTCCATATGAAAGCATATGACTTTCACGTCTTTCGTGAATATTTCACGCTAATTAATTTGTTTGAATTTTACTATGACGATGAGTTAATCGTCATCGATGATTTATGAATGAGCAAATTTTATTTATTTTATTTATTTTATTTATTTTATTTATTTTATTTATTTTATTTATTTTATTTATTTTATTTATTTTATTTATTTTATTTATTTTATTTATTTTATTTATTTTATTTATTTTATTTATTTTATTTATTTTATTTATTTTATTTATTTTATTTATTTTATTTATTTTATTTATTTTATTTATTTTATTTATTTTATTTATTTTATTTATTTTATTTATTTTATTTATTTTATTTATTTTATTTATTTTATTTATTTTATTTATTTTATTTATTTTATTTATTTTATTTATTCTATTTATTTTATTTATTTTATTTATTTTATTTTCCAAATGATCAGTTAATTTAATCGAGTTTTATTTGCACATCTTTTTAAAAGTTTTCTACAAAACTTATTTATTCAATTAATAATTTATTCATTCAATTATTATTATTCTTTTTCAATAATTTCCATTAATTGAATTAATTTCGTTTGACTATTTTATTAGAAGTCGATTGGAGATTCCTTGAAATTTATTTCCATAATTTGTCATGTCCATAAAAAATGTATTTTCAACCTCCACCTCCTCCTGAATCAAATTGATGTGCAAGGGTCGTTGAAAATGGAAATCAATGTGATGAGTCTTCGACTCATTGATCCCGTCTGTCCATGATTTTTGTTTGTTTGTTTATTTTTTTTTTATTTTTCTTGTTTGGTCATACACACGACAAAAGGGTTAATTAAAATGTTGTATGACTTTCTAATTTGCAGACTTACTCGGGTCTATTCTGCGTGGTGGTTAATCCGTACAAGAGGCTGCCGATATACACGGAAAAGATAATGGAGAGGTATAAGGGCATCAAGAGGCACGAGGTACCGCCGCACGTCTTCGCCATAACTGACACCGCCTACCGCTCGATGCTCCAAGGTAATTCGATCGCGATTATAAAGCCTCTATAAAGCCTCTCTCTCTATATATATATATATATATATCTCTGTCTATCTCTTCTTCTTCTTCTTCTCTCTTGAAGTCTCGTTCGGTCCTCGATGAGGAGTCAACTATCGCAGTTGTTGACTCCTCCGAAGATTCCTATATCCCCGAGGCTTTCGAAACTCACGTTGATTAGCTCTTCTAACGTGTTATCGTTTCACTTTTTTAGTTTGTTGCTTTGGTCGCATTTATTTAAAGGGATACATTTTTGTAGATTGCCCGGAAAATTAGTGAATT
This sequence comes from Diplazon laetatorius, assembly GCA_963662125.1. Lineage (NCBI taxonomy): Eukaryota > Metazoa > Arthropoda > Insecta > Hymenoptera > Ichneumonidae > Diplazon > Diplazon laetatorius. Next base: position 8,251,247 of record OY759160.1, on the reverse strand, counting down.
TTGGGAATTATTATGTCAGAAACTATTGGTCCGGTTGAATTCAAGTAGGTTTTATTCGAAAGTATATATATGGAGGTATGTTGAAGAATTTTTCATTGAATGTATGGTGAATGGGAGCGTTGTTATTCTGGCTGGCGTAAAATAACTTTGTCGTCGGCACGCGTTTGCGGTTCCCACTTTTTCTGGCAGTCGGTTGGTCTGAAACCAAAAATTTCAAGAAGATTCTTAAAGTGTAATGTCTTGAGCTGTTCGGCACGTAGGATTTTTTTTCTTACAAAATGGCGCTCGATTGAAGTTGAAATTCACTTTTAAACCTCAATTTACGACCTTTGTTGATTGATAAAAAAATAAATATATTAGTTTAAAAAAAAAATCCTACGTGCCGAACTTCATTACCTTTCCGTGCATATTGTGTCCAAATTTTAAAGGAATCGGTCGATGCGTTATCTTAAAAAAAGTGGCAACCGATTTTGAAAAAGTTATTTCACCCCGGCCAGAATAACAGCGCTCGCATTCACTGTACATTCAAACAAAAATTCGTCAACATACATCAATGTATATACTTTCGAATAAAACCTACTTGAATTCAATCGGACCAATAGTTTTTGAGATAATAATTCCCAAAATTCCGGCAATCTAGACAGATGGTACCCACTTAATGTTTTTTTTAAAAAGATTTTCTTTAGCGTATTGAAAATTATGTTTTGGCTATTGTACGAATTTGGGCATATATGCACCCGAAAAGCAACTAGAAAAAGGGACAATTTAGAGGGAAAAAGATTAACGTGATGAATAATGCAATTTTTTTTATAGCATCAATTCTATATCAAATTTCTCCGAAATTTTTTAAATAAAAAAAATTGAAAATGGTTGAAATATAATGTCAAAAATGTCAACTCGGTTTATCATCGAAAAAGTTGACATCGAAATTTCGCGATGGGTTCATAAACGTTTTGAAGAATCAGCAAATTTATTGCGGAGCAGCGATCGACGAACGGCGGCCGGTTGAGATTCGTGCTGGCATTCGTTCGTCGTTTCGCAATGAAACAAATGAAACATGGTGTACACGAGCGACAAACGCGTGGGATTCACGCCAGGAGGCACAGTTCGAACGTGACGTTTCGGTTTTGCACGATTTTTTGCTCCTATTTTATTTTTCAAGACCGTTAGATACACTTGGCCGGAAACGTTTTGTACATTCGATTCGTGATCATGATTTTATTCGCAGATAAGGTCGAAAGCCTCTCGTGGGTTCGTTGCTTGAATTTTTTTTATCGTGGCCGATTTACGACACTGACACTGACCTCTACCACTGCCAATGACATTCTTGGGTGGGGCTCGAAAATCAGAATGAGCAATGTTCAGAAGGGCCAAAATTCCGAACGCACCAATGCTTCGAATGACAATGTTCGACAATGTTCATTTCCTGACTTTCGAGCTTTCCCACGCGTAAATTATGAAACATAGATTCATGCCGTCAGGGACTTTTTTATTGGAAATTCAATTATCTACAACATTGTTTATGTGAACTTTTGGTCCATATCGCGTTGTTTATCCAGCGTTTCTATGGAAAGGTAAAAATAAGAAGAAAATCAATACATTTTTACATTATTACCTTCCCGTTCAAACGCTGGTTAAACAACGATATATAGACCAAAAGTTTACATAAACAATGTTGTAGAGAATTGAATTTCCTATAATAAAGTCAGCGACGGCATATATCTAACTTTGATAATTTACGCGTGGGAAAGCTCGAAAGTCAGGAAATGTTGAAAACCGGGCCGAAGATGAGAAAACGAAATAAATGAAATATACGTTAATCGACAGCTTCCAAAATAATAGAAAAAAAAAATCTGAAAAAATTGGAGAATTTGTTTTTCAACGTGCATCTTCAGCTGTGTAAATATCATAAAGATCCCAGATTGTGAAGCCCAAAATTGTCCGATACTCGATGGAATGGCTCGTATATTTTTATGGTTTGGAAATCCGGATTAAGTTTACAGCCTGTGAGAAAAATTAATCCGAGAAAACGTTTGCGATAAAACTCAATGGCATATGGAGATTCTCTCAAGTGGGTGTCATGTATCGTTGGTGTGTCGTCATGCTCTTCCATATCCTGAAGAGCATGACGTTAAACGTTGCATCGCCCGTGTCACGTACATCTATAAACATTATTGATCACACAAACTCTCCATTGAAACGTTTTTTTTCTTCTCATGATCAAAAAAATCATTCGTTCCAAAAGAATTATATGTTTCACGTAAATCCAAACTCTAGATACATCTATAAACATTATTGATCACACAAATTCGTCATTGAAACATTTTTTGTGATTGAAAAATTATTTTTGTAAAATAATCATATTTTTCACGTACATCTAGAATCTAGAAACATCTATAAACATTATTGATCACACAAATTCGTCATTGAACCATTTTTCGTAATTAAAAAATCATTTTTTAAAATCAATTATATAGTTCAGGTACACCTAGAATCTAGAAGCATCTATAAACGTTATTTATCACACAAAATTCTTTATTGAAACATTTTTTATAATTGAAAAAATCATTTTTCTCAAGAATAATTATATGTTTCACGTGAATATGTTTCATCTAGAATCTAGAAACATTATTGATCACACGAAATTCTTTATTCAAACGATTTTTTTTAATAATTGAAAAAAATTCAATTTTAAAAAAAATAATCATGTTTTTTCAGATCGCGAGGATCAATCGATATTGTGTACCGGAGAATCCGGTGCTGGTAAAACGGAAAACACGAAGAAAGTGATACAGTATTTGGCTTACGTAGCTGCGTCAAAGCCAAAATCTAACGCGGTGAGTCTTTATCTATCATTATTATTTTTTCCTCTTTCTCTTCCTCTCTATCTCTCACCACGTGTTAAATGTTTTCAAGTTCACCGTACGAACAAACTTTCGGCGTACTTATGTATCTATATATCGCTATCCCGGCTTTAAAATCTAAAAAATAAAAAATAAAAAATGAAAAAAAAATAAAAAAATAAAATAAAACATCGTCTCTCGTTAACTTGACAGCTGACGCTTCGAATTACTCGTTCGTCGAGCGTAATTTGAGAACGTGTTTGCAATAACTACCTACTTTAAACGCTCGTCGCGTTCAACTTTGTATCGCTGATATTTTTTTCTTCGCCGAGGCGATAAAACCCGGACGGAAAAAATTCAAAATATATATCCATATAGTAATAATTGAAACAAGTTGAACTTTGCAATTGGCTTCCTCGAAATTGTAGGCAGTAAACGAAGATTGAAAATGAAATTTCAAACAGAGAGGGTAAAAAAAAAAAAGAAACTATGTCAACGTTAGCAATTTCGAAAATTCCGGGGTTCGTTCGTCAAACCACTTCCGTCGTTGGGTTCGTAAAACGACCGGAAATATGTAAACCACGACTCACGATATAATATGACGAGAACTTGACGAATTTTTCGAAATTCTTCATGACGAAGAACGCGAGTCGTTCGATGACGCATAAAAAAAATATTATTCATAATAAATAATTTAAAAAAAACCAAAAAATTAAACAGATTGTTCTCGATCGTATCACGCACATATGGATCGAGTCTCCAAATTAATTTGTAAAATACGACCGAAGAGATCGTTGGGTTCGACAGTCGTGACGAGATTGCGAAATTAAAAAAAAAAAAAAAAAAAAAAAAAAAAAAAACGCGTGTGGGGAAAACGTGTGAAGGGCCTTATTCGGCACCATACGTTCGCCAATCTCTTTTATCTCTTTATAACGTAACGCGTGAGTCAAGATCATTAAAAAGGTTCGTGATGCTCGTTTGGTAATCGGCTATTTTTTTTTCTGGAGACAAACGTTTTTGCGTTTTATTAATCATCATTATTATGACACTGATATAATTCGATCGATTATTCGCATGAATCTGCTCTGCAATTATGTATCTTTGAAAATAGACGCGAGACAATAGAAATATCATCGCGACGATGGACTTTGCGACTTTGATAACGATATTTAATTATTCGCTGCGAATCTTTTTTTTTTCTTCTTCTGATTTATCGCCAAAGAAAATTCCACGAGCGTGTGTCATACACGTTTCATCGGATTCTTCGTCGTTGTAGTTTTATGATTGTGAAATAGCGAGAAGACCAATTTTTTAAAAATTCATTTCGTTAAATTAATTTATTCATTCTTCATTAATTTATTTTGAATGAAAATTATTTGTTAAAAAATGTATTAATTTTATTTGAACCAAATTATTTATTTCAAATCAATTCGTTTATTTGCAAATTTATTCATTCTGTTTGAACCAAATTATTTATTTTATTTTTTCGCTTTTGACATTAATAATCTCACGATGACGATTGTGATTTCATGTTTTTTTTTTTCTTTCTTTCCGGTGCTGATTATTGACGGACATCGTTCAGACCCCAAGTCCGGCACTGATAATAGTAAGTCAAATGCAGTTCTTCAACAGATCGGCATATATATATATATATATATTTATCTATATATAAACATTTATATAAATTCTTCTTTTATTTATTCATTTTCATTTTCTTAATTTAAATAATAATTGTTATGTACTTTGTCTGTTGTCGCCTAACAAATTGTCTTTTTTTGTTTATCGTTTCTGAGAAATGAATTAATTTATAACACAATTCCGTTGAACTAATATAAATTTAAAAAAAAATGAAATAAAATAACTAACATACCCTCAAATTGTTTTTCCACCGCTTACCGATCCAGCCATCCTGGATCAACTCGGAAAAATTTTCGGTAATGAACGAAATAATGTTTTTTCTATTTATGTGTGTTAACGATAACAATCGTTCATAGAACGAATTCCATTCGGATGTTTGACTGTAGGTGCACGTTTGATTGGTCGTTTGATTGTAGAAGAAAAAAAAAGTTGTTAATCAACTTTTTTTGTAAAACAACTTTTTTTTTAGTATTGAAAATTTGAAATTTTGTTTGAAATATTGATGTAATGTTTTTTTTTTTTTTTATTATTGCAGGGCGAACTTGAACAACAGCTTCTCCAAGCTAATCCCATATTGGAAGCGTTTGGTAACGCGAAGACCGTCAAGAACGACAATTCATCGAGATTCGTAAGATTAATAATTTTCACTTGTTGATTTTTTTTATTTTATTTTATTTTTTTTGATGATTCCGTTATTTATTTATTTTACGTCTCGTGTTATTTCAGGGAAAGTTCATCAGGATCAATTTCGATGCATCGGGTTACATCGCTGGTGCGAATATCGAGACGTACCTTCTCGAAAAATCAAGAGCCATTCGTCAGGCCAAGGACGAGAGAACCTTCCACATATTCTATCAATTGCTCGCTGGCGCATCGGCGGAACAAAAGAGTAATATAAAACATTTTCAACGATTTTTTTATCGCTGTTCCGATGAAAAAAATAATTAAATAGAATTAAAATCAAATAATAATAATAATAATAATAACAAATCAGTGTCTTCTGTTAGAATAATATTGCGATTAAACACTGAGTGATGACGATGATGATGGATTTAAGATAAAAAATATTCATCGAAAGTATAATCCTTCAAATTTATAATTTAACTCAAATTTTTCACAGAGCTTTATTTCGAAATAAAAAAAAAACTTCATTTTTAATTATTAGTTATCAAATGTTTATTGGTTTGAAAAACTTTGTTACCATGCTAATAAATTTGCGTTCCAAGAATTGAATTGTTTAGGAAAAAAAAAGATTTTAAATAATATAAAAGATAAATGCCTTCGATTTCGAGATAAAAATATTTATTCAAAGAATAATTTGCTGAACTATGAACTTTTTTCTTAAATTCACAGATTGCTCACTTCACCAAAAAAAGTTTTATTTCCAATAAATTACCTCGAATTCTAAATTATTGATAATTGTCCAACGAAAATAAATTATAAGCAGTCTATTTGAGAAAAAAAATAGGTTACTAAATATTCATCAACTCGTTACCAGTCACAAAAATTTCGTTATCGTCTCAATAACACTTTTCTTCTAACACTATCATTATTTAATCATTTTTTTTTTCGAATTTTCTTTGTCGAAATCTGAATTATAAATAATTATCAAACGAAAATAAATTATGAGCAGTTCAGTTAAGAAAAATAAAATAGTATCTAAATATTTATCAACTTGTTACCGGTCACAAAAATTTCATTATCGCGTCAACAAAACTTTTCCATCCAACACCAACATTTTAATATTATTTTTATTTATAATTTATATATTAATATAATTTTTTGTCTCTGCAAATTTTGCATTTTCCAGAGGAATTCATTCTCGAAGATCCGAAAAATTATCCGTTCCTGTCAAACGGCGCGTTACCAGTCCCTGGTGTGGACGACGCCGCGGAATTCGCATCGACCGTAAAATCCATGAACATAATGGGAATGACGCACGAGGATTTCGCCTCGATATTCCGCATAGTCTCCGCAGTAATGTTGTTCGGTTCGATGCAATTTCGTCAAGAACGTAATTCCGATCAAGCCACATTGCCCGACAACACAGTAGCCCAAAAGATATCCCACCTCTTGGGCCTGAGCGTCACAGAAATGACAAAAGCATTTTTAAAACCACGAATAAAAGTCGGACGTGATTTCGTGACAAAAGCTCAAACGAAGGAACAAGTTGAATTCGCGGTCGAAGCGATATCAAAAGCTTGTTACGAACGCATGTTCCGTTGGTTGGTAAATCGTATAAATCGTTCCCTCGATCGTACGAAGCGTCAAGGCGCGAGTTTCATCGGAATTCTCGATATGGCGGGTTTCGAAATTTTCGAATTAAATTCCTTCGAACAATTGTGCATAAATTACACGAACGAGAAGCTTCAACAATTGTTCAATCACACGATGTTTATCCTCGAACAAGAGGAATATCAACGCGAGGGCATAGAATGGAAATTCATAGATTTCGGTTTGGATCTTCAACCGACGATCGATCTAATCGACAAACCAATGGGAATAATGGCCCTGTTGGACGAGGAATGTTGGTTTCCCAAAGCAAATGACAAAACTTTCGTGGAAAAACTCGTCGGAGCTCACAGCGTACATCCGAAATTCATGAAAACGGATTTTCGCGGTGTAGCGGATTTCGCGATAATTCATTACGCCGGTAAAGTCGATTATTCCGCCGCAAAATGGCTCATGAAGAACATGGATCCTCTGAACGAAAATATCGTGAGTCTTCTTCAAGCATCGCAAGATCCTTTCGTCTGTCACATTTGGAAAGACGCTGAGATAGTGGGAATGGCTCAACAGGCCCTAACAGACACTCAATTCGGCGCCAGAACCCGCAAAGGAATGTTCCGCACCGTCTCACAACTCTACAAGGAACAACTGGCCAAACTAATGGTCACCCTACGCAACACAAATCCAAATTTCGTGCGTTGCATAATTCCGAATCACGAAAAACGCGCGGGAAAAATCGACGCTCCATTGGTTCTCGATCAATTGCGTTGCAACGGTGTTCTCGAAGGAATTCGCATATGTCGTCAAGGTTTTCCCAATCGCATTCCCTTCCAAGAATTTCGTCAGCGTTACGAGCTTCTAACTCCAAACGTCATTCCCAAAGGTTTCATGGATGGCAAAAAAGCTTGTGAAAAAATGATTCAAGCTCTTGAACTCGATCCGAATCTCTATCGAGTCGGTCAATCGAAAATATTTTTCCGCGCAGGTGTTCTCGCGCATCTCGAAGAGGAACGAGACTACAAAATAACCGATTTGATCGTCAATTTTCAAGCTTTCTGTCGCGGTTTTCTCGCACGTAGAAATTATCAAAAACGTTTGCAACAATTGAACGCAATACGAATAATACAACGCAATTGCGCGGCTTATTTGAAACTGCGCAATTGGCAATGGTGGCGTTTGTACACGAAGGTCAAACCTTTGTTGGAGGTGACTAAGCAGGAGGAAAAATTGACGCAGAAGGAGGACGAGTTGAAACAGGTGCGCGACAAGTTGGAGATGCAGTTGCATTCGGCTCAGGAATACGAGCGTAAGTATCAATTGGCGATTGAGGAGAAAACGATGCTGGCCGAGCAGCTTCAAGCGGAGGTGGAATTGTGCGCGGAGGCCGAAGAGATGCGAGCCCGTTTGGCCGCGAGAAAACAAGAGTTGGAAGAAATTTTGCACGATCTCGAAGCGAGAATCGAGGAGGAGGAAGAGAGAAGCACGGCTCTCACTCAAGAGAAGAAAAAATTGCAACTAAACATAAGCGATCTCGAGGAACAATTGGAGGAGGAAGAAGCGTCGAGACAAAAATTGCAATTGGAAAAAGTTCAATGCGACGGTAAGATAAAAAAACTCGAGGAAGATCTCGCACTATCGGACGATACGAATCAAAAATTGCACAAAGAAAAAAAAATGTTGGAAGAACGTGCGAACGATTTGTCACAAACATTGGCCGAGGAGGAAGAAAAAGCTAAACATTTGTCAAAATTGAAATCAAAACACGAAGCAACGATTGCGGATTTGGAAGAACGTTTGTTGAAGGATCATCAACAGCGTCAGGAAGTCGACAGATCGAAGAGAAAGGTGGAAACCGAAGTGTCCGATCTCAAAGAACAGATACAAGAACGTAAAACTCAGGTCGAAGAATTGCAATTGCAATTGGGCAAACGCGACGAGGAATTGAATCAGGTGATGTTGAAGATAGACGAGGAAGCGGCTGCCAAAGCGCAGGCGCAGAAAGCTCTGCGCGAACTCGAGTCGCAATTGGCCGAGCTTCAGGAAGATTTGGAAGCGGAAAAAATTGCACGAAGCAAAGCGGAAAAATTGAAACGCGATTTGAACGAAGAACTCGAAGCTCTGAAGAACGAATTGCTAGATTCTTTGGACACGACAGCGGCGCAGCAAGAATTGCGAAGCAAGCGCGAACAAGAATTGGCGACTTTGAAGAAGAATCTGGAGGACGAGACGTCGGTTCACGAAGCGACTTTGGCAGACATGCGTCACAAACACGTGCAAGAATTGACAGTAATAAACGAACAAATGGACGTGTTGAAAAAAACCAAAGCGGCTTTGGAAAAATCTAAATCAACTTTGGAAGCCGAAAGCGCTGATCTGGCGACGGAATTGCGTTCGGTCGTGGCAAGCAGACAGGAATCCGATCGTCGTAGAAAACAGGCCGAGGGACAATTGGCCGAATTAACCGGAAAATTGAACGACGTCGAACGTTCGAAACAAGAAATTGCCGAGAGAACGACAAAATTGCAACAAGAAGTCGAATCGATATCTCAACAATTGGAAACCGCTGAATTACGAGCTTCCGCAGCGATAAAAGCTTCAACGACCTTCGAATCGCAATTCAACGAGATGCAACAACAATTGGACGAAGAAACCAAACAGAAACTCGCGTTGAGTTCGAAATTACGAGCTTTGGAGAGCGAGAAAGACGCTCTACACGATCAATTGGAAGAGGAGGAGGAAGCAAAACGCGCGCTCGAGAAACAATCGCAGAGTCTGATCGTGCAATTGGCCGAGGCGAAGAAACGCGGCGACGACGAGGCCGAAGCCGCGGCCGCGCTCGAAGAAGCGCGAAAACGCGTGATGAAAGACATGGAAGCACTATTGCGACAGGTCGAAGAACTCAAAGCTGCCAATGACAAATTGGACAAATCCAAGAAAAAGATTCAAGCCGAATTGGAGGACAGCACCATCGAACTCGAGGTACAACGTTCGAAAGTCGTGGAATTGGAAAAGAAACAAAAAAATTTCGACAAAATTTTGTCCGAGGAAAAAGCAGTTTCGGAAAAATACGCGGAATTGCGGGACACCGCGGAACGCGAGGCGCGCGAAAAAGAAACGAAAGTATTGTCGTTGACGCGTCAATTGGACGAATTGAACGACAAGGTCGAGGAATTGGAACGCGGACGTCGAGGTTTGCAAGCCGAATTGGACGAACTCGTCAATAATCAAGGTACGGCCGACAAAAATGTTCACGAATTGGAAAAAGCTAAACGCGTTCTGGAACAACAATTGGAGGAACAAAGATCGCAGGTTGAAGAATTGGAGGACGAATTGCAATGCACCGAAGACGCTAAATTACGTTTGGAGGTCAATATGGGAGCAATGAAGACGCAATTCGATCGTGAATTGCAAGCCAAGGAGGAACAGGCCGAGGAAAAACGTCGTGGCTTGGTGAAACAGTTGCGTGACCTTGAGGCCGAACTCGAGGACGAGAGAAAACAACGTGCGGCCGCCATTGCTGCACGCAAAAAAATGGAAGCCGATTACAAAGACATGGAACAACAATTGGAGATGCACAACAAAGTGAAGGAGGACGCTTTGAAACAGTTGAAAAAATTGCAATTGCAGATAAAGGATTGCACGAGAGAGACGGAAGAGGCGAGAACTGCGAGGGACGAACTTGCTGCCGGGGCCAAGGAATCCGAAAGAAAGGTCAAAAGTTTGGAAGCCGATTTGTTGCAACTTGCTGAGGATTTGGCGACCAGCGAACGTGCCAAGAGAGTCGCGGAAAATGAGAGAGACGAGTTGCAAGAAGAGGTGAACAACAATGCGAACAAGGGAACTTTGATGTTGGACGAGAAACGCCGATTGGAAGCGAGAATCGCGACTCTTGAGGAAGAACTCGAGGAGGAACAGTCGAACGGTGAAATTTTGACGGATCGAGCGCGCAAGAGTCAAATAAATGTGGAACAATTGACCACGGATTTGGCGACCGAACGCACATCGACGCAAAAATTGGAATCACAGAGATTGTTGCTCGAACGACAGAACAAAGAATTGAAAGCCAAACTCGCGGAATTGGAGACGAATCAACGGGCCAAGACCAAAGCTACGATACAGGCTTTGGAATCGAAGATATCGAATTTGGACGAACAATTGGAAACCGAGGCGAAGGAACGTTTGGCACAACAGAAGATCAATCGCAAATTGGACAAGAAATTGAAGGAATTGGGGCTGCAGTTGGAGGACGAGAGAAGAAATGCTGAACAGTACAAGGAACAGGTGGAGAAGGCTAATATCAGGGTGAAGACGCTGAAGAGACAGTTGGATGAGACTGAGGAAGAGTTGAGCACGCACAAGGTTTTGAAACGCAAAGCCAAGAGGGAGATGGACGAGATGATGGAATCACACGAAAATTTGACACGCGAGGTTGCCAATCTCAAGACCAAATTGAGGTTAGTCGATTTTGGGATGATTTTTGCAATTTTGTTTTGAATTTTTTTTTCGATGTGAGAACGAGTTAATAAGTTTTTTCCGTGGATCGTTGTAAAAATCTAAATTGGAGTCTACATAATTTTTTTTTATAGTAAATTCGTTATATGATGTTATTTTAACGTGCTTTGACGATAGACGACCTTGTTATAGATGTTGTTTTTGTAGGATTATTTTCCTCTCTTGGTTTGAGAGCGAGAACCCTACCTTACCGATGATTTCGGTTTCTTATTATTATTTTTTTATTAAATTTAATTGTTCAGTTAATTCGTGAGAATTAACGAAGCAACCTTTTTCTATATCAATGATGTTCTTGATACAATGAAAATTAAATCGTGAAAAAAATTCCGCCACGACCCGGGAACGAACCGGGAACCCCAGAATTCCAGCCTGGTGCGTTACCCATTTCGCCACCGTGGCCACGACGAAACCCTGTTCAAGATTTTGGTTTTACGTCAGATGAGAACTTTTGTTGGTTAGTTGCTTTGGCCGAATTATTTTATAGTAAATTCGTTATATGATGTTATTTTAACGTGCTTTGACGATAGACGACCTTGTTATAGATGTTGTTTTTGTAGGATTATTTTCCTCTCTTGGTTTGAGAGCGAGAACCCTACCTTACCGATGATTTCGGTTTCTTATTATTATTTTTTTATTAAATTTAATTGTTCAGTTAATTCGTGAGAATTAACGAAGCAACCTTTTTCTATATCAATGATGTTCTTGATACAATGAAAATTAAATCGTGAAAAAATTTTTTTCACGATTTAATTTTCATTGTATCAAGAACATCATTGATATAGAAAAAGGTTGCTTCGTTAATTCTCACGAATTAACTGAACAATTAAATTTAATAAAAAAATAATAATAAGAAACCGAAATCATCGGTAAGGTAGGGTTCTCGCTCTCAAACCAAGAGAGGAAAATAATCCTACAAAAACAACATCTATAACAAGGTCGTCTATCGTCAAAGCACGTTAAAATAACATCATATAACGAATTTACTATAAAATAATTCGGCCAAAGCAACTAACCAACAATAATTTTTTTTTCACTGTAACCAGTTATTTCAGTCATTTTTTATTTTTGAGATCGAGTTATTAATTTTTTTTGTGGGTCGTTTTCAAAATCTTAATTGCCGTCTACGTAATTTTTTTTTTTGAAGATATTTTTTTTACTTTAACGAATTTTTCTGTTATATTATTTTATTGGCTCCAATTTTTATTTAAAAATTGTGAGATATAAAAGAAAAAACGTGTTGTTTAAGGGGGCTGAGTCACTTAAAAAATTGTGATTTGTTCCTTCTCGTGACCTGATCGATCCAAATTGAAAATCGATTTTACCTATATGAAATACTTATAAACAGCTATCATTTGAAATTTTTCCATAGCCATATGAAGCATCTGAATGCTGTGAGATTTATCACAACATTTTTCACTTGTCATTCGAAATTCGATTTTCATTCGAAAGTCGATTTTTAATTTGAACCGATCGTCACGAAAAAAATTAAAAATTCCAATTTTTAAGGTGACTCAGCCCCTTAAATGGCAAAGTATAGAAAGTTGGCATTAAAGGTTAAAAATTGCGAAAGGAATCTCAAATCTTGAGGATATTTTTTTTTCATAGAGTCATTTCGAACCATCTAATCATCTGGGAACTCCCAAATAAACGAAAAAGAACAACCATTTCGTAAAAAACTTTCAGAAAGTTGTGCAAATAAAACTCGTTTGAAATTAAATGAGGACCACCCTGATGTGAATTTTGCGTAACTGATTATTGAATTTTAGAAGAAATTTCGAGCTTGTGACGATCGGTAAAGAAAATATTATCGTACATCATTATCCTATTTTATCATTTTATCTATGTATTTTGAGAAAAATAATATAAAATAAAAAATGTTTCCAGGCGTGGCGGAGCTCCGATAAGTTTGAGTTCGACGAGATTGACGAAACGTGGATCAACGCAAACTGGTGGTTCGGGCGACGATTTAACGACTCAAGACGACAGCATGGACGGCGACGAGAGTTTAAACTGAAACGTGGATCGTCCGTGACCATGTTGCATTACCCCAACGATAAATTTATTTAACGCATAATAAAAGATCGTCCAATGAACGCGATAATGGAAAAAAAAAAATAAAAACAATAAAAATAATTGATTTTTAACCCACACGATCGACGAACACGGAAGAAATAATGAATAATAAATAATAATAACGGAAGATGAAAAAGAAAGATAAAAAACGCTAAACAATAATAATAAATAAATAAATAACAATCGCGATATCAGCGAGTCGCGATGAACAATGTAATAACGCATAACTTATCAAGCCTCAGGAGGATCAAATCCACTGGTCATTCGAACGGTGAAAAAAAAAACATAAAAAAACAAAAAAAAAAATTATTGTCGTTGCGCTCGAAATAGTCGACAAACTGTCGAACGGCGAGCGTTATCGTGGAACGATATAATGAGGAACAAGCTGAAGTTGAGAAAGACGAAGAAGAAGAAAAAAAAGTAACAAACAAAATCACGATAATTTCTTATTTTTTCTTTCGTTGTTTTCAATTTTTTAAAAAAATGTTTCTCAATTTTTCACGTAGAAATATATATATATATAAACCATATATATATATATATATAGATAAACCACTTCCCCATAAGATGCCATCGAGAGAAAGTGTTGAAAGAATGTGTACATAACTTTACAGCTTACTAACTTACCGCCGAGCGGTTCCAATGCGAACAGCGATGAAGAATGCGAAAATAAAAAAAGAAAGAAATTTAAAAAAAAATGAAAGATAAGCACGATGAAATTTGTAAATGCGATTCGGGGGAAAATTATGAAAGAGTCGAGAAAAGAAAAAAAAAGACACGAGCATGAGAGAAAAAACGAAAAAAAAAAAAAACAACAACAACAATAAAAATGAAATAACGGAGCATGGCAGATCGCTGCATAATTAAGATTACACTAGAATAACACACTTAGATAGAGCTAAGACATTAACGTTTATTATATTATAATTATTTTAATAATTAACTAATTATATACGAAGGGCAGAGGGAGAGAGAGAGAGAAAGAACGAGAGAGCGAGTGAGTGAGTGAGAAGAGGCGAAAAAATAAGGAGCAAACTTCAACAATTATTATCGAGTTACTTTTTTCATTTTAAAAGGTTCATTATTATTATTATTTTTTTTTTTTCATTTCTTCTTTAAGTTTCAACTTTTAGTTTCTCCCAGTATTTTTTACCGTACATTATAAGCATCTTTATTTTGTCAAGTACTATTTGGTTTATTGAGAAGAAAAAAAAACGAAAATGGAACGAAAATGATGGAAAAAAAACTTCTTGTTTTTTTTTTTTTCATGTCATGTACCCGCACGTGCATTTATATACATAATTTTTGGCGTTATATATATATGAATATATATATATACACATAATATATATATTTAACTAAACATAAAAACTAAGCTTTCCGTTTCTACAATTTATATATTGCATTTCAGACAGCAACAAAAAAGAAAAACATAATAAAAAACATGACTTCAATATTATTTACTTTATTTTCATTTTCATTTTTTTAAATTGTACTTAAAGTATTGCGATCTTTATTTTTATTATTGTAATAATTTTTTATTATTACTATTTTGATTTTTTTTTTTTTCGTTCTTTTGCTTTGTCGATTTGGTTTGTGGGCGGGGGAGAGGGGGGGGGGGCAACCCTTTGAGATGAAACGAATCGAGAGACGCTTCCCGGAGCTATGTGGTATTTGAAATTTGAAAAAAAAAAAGCAACAAAAAAAAAAACAAACCTAAAAAAGAAGGTCGATCGAAGATTTTGTAGAACAAAGAGGTGAAAATTTTGTACGTGGATTTTGTAATCATTTTTAACGAATAATCCATCTTTGTGTAACGCGTGGCATTTACATGTGTATAACGAAACGCGAGAGCTAGTATATTTTTCAACGATGAATTATGATTCACGAAAGCATGGAATCTATATACACGAACACACACAAACATGTATAGATCGATATATACATATATGCTAATAGGCCTTAACGATAAATCATGAGAATTGAAAGAGGAAATTGAAAAAAATAAGAAAAAATAATAAACATTTAAAGAAAAAATAAAAGAAAACACAAACGAAAGACAGAAAAAAGATGATGAAAAAGAAACGTTCACAAATCGATTGAAATATCACGAGCTTGAGTTATGCGATCGGCGGGAGGGGCGAGGGGGGAGTTGATGGATCTGGATGACGCATAGATAAAAAAAAAACAAATCAACGAATTTGCAATTTTTATAAACGAATGAATAAATGAAAAATCGTTGATTTGCAAAATTCTGTCGATAAAATCTGTTGGTCCAGCCGATTCTCAGTAAAATTGTGAATTGTGTATATAAGACAGAAGGGAGGGAAGAGGAGGGGGGGGGGGGGTCAAGATTTTGAGAAAATTGATTCCCACAGTGCTTCGCAGATTTTTCGACGAGTTGTCGAACGACGAAGACTCGGAAAAATAACAATGGGGAAAAAAAAAACAATTAAAAATCCGATCTTCGTCGACGACAAGTGAGAAATGAATCAACAGTGTCTTCGAAAAAAAAAAAGAAAAAAAAACAATGCAGCGTACGAAGATTTGAAAAAATGAAAAATAAAAAAATAATAAATAAAAAAAAACGAATGATAATCGTCGATTGACCTATATAGTTGAGGATGAATAAAAAAAAAGTTGGCTAGCGAATTTTGATATGTTTTACATGGATTTAATACAATGATCGATTGTGTATACAAGAGAATCTACAATAAACAATTAAATCGTAAATTGTTGTTGTTGTTGTCTTCTTTTGTTGTTTTATTGACAAATTGATGTGGATTATTTAATTTGATTGATTCGTCGTGGATTCGGACGTTTTTTCTTTCATCTCGCGAATTTGACGGATCAACGTAATATTGGCCAGATCGAGGGGAGTTTTTCGTTCCTTGTTCGTGAGTTCGATGTTCGCTCCGTTGGTGACGAGAAGTTTGGCCTCTTCGCGACGATCTTCCTCGCACGCCAGATGTAACGCCGAATTTCCGTACATGTCAGCTTGATCTGAATGACGACAATGAAGAAGAAAATGAAACTTCAGAATTGAAAATTCGTTGAGTCGTATGGTCCGAAAGCTACTGCAAGTGAAAAAGTTTGTGATAAATCTTACAGCGTTCAGATGCTTTATAATGGCTACGAAAAAAATCGAAATGACAGCTGAGTATATGTATTTTGTGATGGTCAAATCGATTTCGAATTTGGATTGATCGTGTCACGAAAAAAAAAATTCCAATTTTTTAGGTGACTCAGCCCCCTTAAGGATGTATAACACATGTGTCAAAGTATCAAGAAAATTCTGAAATTTTTACAGTCAGTAGCTTTTATAATTTCAAAACAACATGCAAAATTTCAAAACGATCGTCCGTCCCGTTTAGAAGTTATAGCTGTATGAAATTTAACATGTGTTCTTATGGGAAATGAGGCCAGTGAGGCTATCGTTGCCGATAAACGCATAGAACTAGCATCAAGAAAATTTTGAAAAAATGTCAGTGTGTAGAATAAAGATTGATGAATGTCCACAAAAAAAATTCAGATCGATCGTCCGTCTGGTTCTCGAGAAATGCACGCAAAAGTACAGAAAATTAGCCCACTTTAAAGTTTTTCGGATACAAGATGAAACATGATACAAGATGTCGATGGTAATCGAGATTTCTCAGACTGACGTACTTTTGGCTGGGATTGTATGTGTTGTACACCCTTAAAGACGGTTCGAGGATAAATAAAAAAAAATAAATAAAAAAAAATATGACGATAACACAAGTAAAAAAAATTTCATCGATTTAAAAAACTCGATACAAGTGACAACTGATTCTTACAAAATTTTTTGTAAATAATGTACCATGAAATGTTTATCGATTTCATTTATCATAACTGAAATGTCAACATCAGAAAAATTTGCTCGACATGATTATTTCTTCATCGAACACATAAGATTGGCGTTACAGGAATGAGATTCATATTCTAAAAAATTAATAAGAATCGGATGTCCGATTAGTTTTGGCTTTTTTTTCGTTGCGTTGACGTTATTGTTGAATTGTGATTAAACAGTGATTTCGAATTACCGATGGACAGCCGCTTTCCATTATCGAGAAGCATCTTAACTATGGTCGAGTTTCCCTTCGAGGCGGCTCTGTGAAGCGGAGTGGCCCCACGTTTGTCCGTTATATTCAGATCCGCGCCTTTTTCTATCAACAACGAGCATATGGACGCCCAATTTTTGCTAGCCGCGTATTGCAGAGCCGAATGACCCTCGTCCGTTTTTTCGTTCACGTTTGCGCCCTCGTTCAACAAAGTTTTCACGACTTTTTCACGTCCGGCCGATGCCGCGAGGATCAGCGGTGTCATGTTTGTCTGTAACGTTTAAACGTTGTTTATTTTTTGCGTGCTCATAGATGAAGCTTTGTTCTAGTGAAATTTTTTCTTTTTCGAGATGTTCATGAAAACGTGTTCAGAATGTCCCAAAACATCTGAAAATTACATTTAGAAAAAATGTCGGCTCGAGATATCAAGCTGAAATTTGTCACACATGTAAATTTTTCAAAAATCACCGTAAAAGCTCTAGCTTCCACAATTTTTGAGATTCCGGGGTAAAATTGGTACAAAGTGAACGAATAAAAATTTCAGTTGAGAAAGCTTCAGTCGAAACTCGTTTTGATATTCTAACGTTGATTCGTGGGTGTATAAAATTTCATATTTTTTCTCTAACGTTTGACCTCGAATGATTCATCGATCCATATTCAGAATTTCATTTTATCTACAATTCGCGATTGAGTCTAATTGTCGTATCTGTTTCAAACAGTTTTCTTTTTTCACTCAGCAGAAAGATTCAAAGAGCCGAAACGAACGATCGCAATTCGCGTTTGAAACCGGCGCGGACATGCGTAGTGTTTCAGAGTTCGGAGCTATATTTCGAAGCTATATATATTTCTCAAACAGTTTCTTTCCTTTCAGCAGAAAGTTTCAAAGAGCTAAAACGAACGATCGAAATTTGCGTTTGAAATTGGCGCGCGCATGCGTTCAGAGTTCGGAGCCAGCGCGCACGCTCTTCGCGCATGTTGCCCAGCAATGGCGGAGTCCGAGCGTAGTACGCTGCGTCACTGTCGCCGATGTGCTGAAAATCGAAAATGTGAAAGAGTTATCCATAGAGTTTGATGAAAAATTGGAAGGAAATTACATCGTCCGGTGGATCAACTGGAACACCGAGAGACAGAAGATAACGAACGAGATCGTCGTGACCACCCAGAGCCGCCCAATGAAGCAACAAACGTCCGTTCTACAAAAAAAAAAAAAACAAACAAACAAAAAGCATGACAAACGTGTTTATAACCTAAGTGACGTCGAAGGGTCCAATGAAAAAAAAAATTGCATACGTACGGAATCGGTCTCGGTTTTCAACTTTTCATTCTCGTTTATCAGAATTTTCACGGCCGCCATTTTTCCCCGATACGCCAAATCGTAGACAGTCGGTTCAGGTTGCGGTGCCATTATTTTTATTTATTTTTTATTTTTTATCACGCGATGATTTGACGAACGTTTTGACAGCCGATGCCGGGCGAACGTAACGACACGCGCGCCCGTGGCGCCGAAGAACGATGCACGCGGAACTGAACTGCGCATGCGCATTCGAGACAGGGTCGATCGACAGTGCGCTTTATTTTCAAATGTTTCCCGCGTTTGAGCTTCGCGAAATGATTCGCACGGTTTTTTTTAAGGGGGATGTATATTCCGAAGTATACTCGATTAGACAAGGTCCTTATAAAGTGCTCGGACGGATTTTGACCCGTTACCCCCGTCCCTAGTAATATCCCTATTCGGGTCGCTTGAAATAATCTTAAAAATCCAAGAAGTATCCCAATGAGTCCGTGAGACCTTTGTGGATGACAAAAAAATCTTATGGTTTGACTTTGAAATGGTTATGGGTCATTTCACGCGGATATATAAACATGTTTTTTCGGTTCCTTCTTATTTCCGGATAATTTTGTGAGAACATTTTTTAGGTTTGAAATATCAATCCTACAATTGAAAAAAACTGTTCTTAAAGCCATATTGGTCATTCCGACTCAATTTTTTTTTCTAATTTGTTTTTTTAAAACGAAAGAAGAAGAAAAAAACAAATTGAGTCGGAGTGAACAATATAGCTTTCAAGATCAGTTTTTTAAATTTTAGGATTGAAATTTCAAATCTAATAATTTTTCTGACAAAATTATCCGGAAATAAGAAGAAACCGAGAAAAATGTTTATACTCCGGCGTGGAATGATCCATAACCATTTCAAAGTCAAACCATAAGATTTTATCTCGTAAATTATCAATTCTGAGACTATTTTTTGTTCTTTATACAGAAAATCATTGGATAATGCAGGAAACAAAAATCTCGGATGAATGATCGACTCCATCGTCGATCGAGTGATCAATTTTGATTTATTTCGCTCGAAAAAATTCTCATATATTCTTTGAAACTCCCTTCGAGATGTGCCAAACCTCATTTCGTTCAAATTCAATATTTACTCAAGAAAAATCGAGTCAAAGTTGAAAGAAAAAAATTCGAAGCTTCTACATTTTTCATTGCTTTGATCCAAAAATTTAACCGGATACTCTCGAAATACTCTACTTGCAAAAAAAAAAAAAATACTCCATATAGATTATTAGATTGATTTGAATTGGGGGTCATTCGAACCCCAGTCGCGCCTGGCCGATTGTCAACACACGATTGCCCGACGAATTTCCTCGAAATCCCTTTGGCTCGGATTAAATTTTATCCGACCGTCGTGCAATTCGCTCGGGGCTATGGCTCTGCGAAATTCCACGTTAACCCGGAAGCTTTATCACGTTTCCGTTATGTTTGCCGGAAGACTGTGCGCCCCGATCGATGAGAGAACGTCGAGAATTTTTTTTTTTCCTTCTTTCTCTTTCTTTTTTTTTTTTCTCGTTTGCGTTAAAAGTCTTCGGTCGTGAAAAATAACAATGATAATTCCATTTGGTGGGTCCCGAGTCAACAAACGTGTGGGGGGGGGGGGGGGGGGGCATCATCGGCAAATGGTACGCGATCGAAGGAACGTGGCTCGGGGGGAGGGGGGAGAAGGAAGGGAAGAAGGGGAAAAGCCCGCGAGTCAGCGGGGTACGAAAAACTTTTCACCCAACTCCGCGTATTGTTCTCATCCCTCTACCAATCGAAAGCCATTCGGTAGATGCAATTTTTTTGTGCCCCCTTTTTTTTTTTTTTTTAATTTCCTCCGATAAACAAATATCGTCGGTCCGTGCGATGCTTGGGCGACGATTTTTCTACGAAATTTTTTTCACCGCATCGTGCGTCGCGACCCCCGCGGCGATTTAATAGCTATTCTTAGAAAAAAAAAAAAAAGCTTTTCTTTCACTCGACAATAGTTTGAGAACTTTTTTTTCGCGACCCTTATCGTCTCGTTTCACGATTCTTCGCGGTGGAAACTAACTTTTCGCCGTTTTCGCTTACGTACTTGTGGTTTTATTTTTGATTTTTTTATTTTTTTTTTTGCCCCGGAAATTGAACTTTAGGTTTCGCGATCGTAAAAATTCGAAAGTTTGAAGATGGCACTTGGGTTGTTACGGGAAATTGAAAGAAAGTTGGTTTCCGTCGAGGAGAGAACATCATTGAACGTGTTCTTTCTCATTATTTTTTTTTAATGAGCACGAAAATTTGTACATTATATATATATATATATATAACATATTTTTCAATGTCTTGTGTTTTGTTTTGTTTTTTTAATTTATCGTAGAATACTTACACGAAGATGTTCATACGGTCTAGGACAAATAAAATAAATCATTCACTGATTTTTCATCAAACGAACGCAAAACTTGTTTGAAAACATAGCCCCAAAACGCTGTTTTTTCGAACAGGCTTCGAGACTTACCCAACTCCGACGAACATTTGTCGTTTTTCGAATGAAAACTCATCGGAGAGACACCTTCGAAATGATAATTCATAGAATATCCGAATGGTTCGAAAAAGATGTTGTCAATTCGAAAATTCGGATATTCGGACACAGCGCGAAAATAATAAAAAAAAGTGCCAACAGTTTTGTTCCATAATAGCCCCGATCGACGGCCACATGTTTGTTTTTTTTTTTGTTCGTACAAAAAGTGTATCACACCCGCAAAAAAAATGTATGTATACGAAGATTTGTTCAATCGGTCACGGGTTGCCAGTCTTGATTCTGCGAAAAAACAAATTCGTCCGTCCGACCACCCTTAAGGGGGGAGTAAGGTTAATTCGATAAAAAAAAAGAAGCATATTTTCGATAATTTTTTTTGACGACACAGCTGACATATATTCATTTCTATAATTACTGCATAATGAAGTGAGGTTTGAAGAATATTCTATGAAATTTTCATTAATTTTTATGGAGAAATGAACCATTGACAGCGAATCTCCACGGACGTCTCGAAAAAAAAAAGTTTCATTGTGATGGCCCTCACAACTCATCACTGGATCACCTGAAATAAAAAAACCAAAATGATTTTATTAGTCGATAAGTTTCTGCAGGTAACAATGTCGAATTTTTTTCTAAAATTGATTTTTTTCTATTTTTTACAGCACTTAGAAGTCAAAATACTGATTTTTCATCATAATTTTTTTCAGTATTTTGACTTCTAAGTGCTGTAAAAAATTGAAAAATCAATCTAAAAAAAAATATTCGACATTTTTACCTGCAGAAACTTATCAACTGATAAAATCATTTTAGTTTTTTGATTTCACATAATCCAGTGATGAGTTATGAAGGGCACCGCAATGAAACTTTTTTTTTCGAGACGTCCGCGGAGATTCGCTGTGAATGGCTCATTTCTTTATAAAAATTAATAAAAATTTTACAGAATATTCTTCAAATGTTACTTTATTATGCAGTAATTATGGAAATAAATATATATCAACGGTGTCGTCAAAATAAAATCATCGGAAATATATTGTTTTTTTTTCGCATCAAATTAAACTTACTCCCCCGTTAAAAACGCTCATTTCACGCTTAAGAAATGCTCCGGACTGAAAAGGTCACTTTGCGCCCGCTTCGGAGGCACGAAATGACGCGTTTTCAAGAAAGGTCGAACGGAAAATTCATATTTCGCGATTGTTCTCGACGAATTAGGTGACTAATCATATCTTTGGTGCCAAAATAAAAGCAGCCCGTCACGCGATTCCACTTTTCACGGTTTTTTTTTCACGCAACTGCATTATATTTTTTTCTTTCGTTTTACTTATCAAACACTTGGTTCACCGTATCGCCTTTGTAATCGTACTTTGATACCCATCGAAAAAAAAAACCAAAAATTAATTAACAGAGTTTGGCTGTAAAGATATGATATAATCATATTCACACTATCACACCGAACTCGAGATACATTTATGCGTTCGTTGTGCGCGTTTGTTTATTATAAAAAAAAAAACTAAAAAAAAAAAAAACAAACAAAAAGTAACGTCGCCCCGAAATTTATACATAAAATGTACCGTGCATGTACGAATGGCCCCACAAAGCTTGGCTAGACAATCAAGTCGTTCTCCACGACCCCGAATCCACTTAAAATTTATTTAGAAAAAAAAACAAAAAAAAAAAAATCTAAAAGCCTTAAAATCTGCGTTTTGTTTTTTTCTTTTTACACATCTTCTTCTCCCTCCTCCTTTCTCCCCCCCCTCTACTTTTTACATAATTTACATAGATACAGGAACATCATCGCTTCGACTTCACATCGATCACAACGATTGACTTTCTATGCAAAAGTCGTTTTTTTTTTTTTTTCATTTTTTAAATCACGGACGTGTGCTTAAAAAATATTTATGCATGTATATATATATATATATCTTATACATATATATATATGTATATCACTTTTTTCAATGTTGGCTTTTCTTGTGGAAATCCGGTGACCCGGATTTCCACAAGATTCGAAGCCGTTAGACAATTTCGTTTCCTTCGTCTTCGTCGGCTTGATCCGGCTGGAGGCTGCGATTCAGACAATCTCGAACACCCTGGAGAATTATGCCAATCCGCCTGTCGAGCGCAGTCAGATGGGGTTCCCACAGCACAGGCGCTATCGGATCCACGGCCATGCTTTGACGCATTGCCTCGCTCAGTCGTGTTTGACCGTTGTGGAATCTGCGTTTGACGAAAAAAAAAAAATTTTAATTATCCTCAACGTCACAACGATCAGTTCGACAATGGTAATTAAAATTTTTTAACGTTGAACAAAGTTATGAAAAATTCATTTTATGCTGTAGAATTTTTGGAAAAATATTATAGGTATTGTCATTTCCACTGAATTGATCATATTAAAAACGCGAGCATTGTTGCAAAAGTTGAATTGTTTGAATCGTGATTCAAACAACATTTTTATTTCATTATGAATTTTGAATTTTACATTTTTATTTTGTATAGTAAATTTTGAATTTTTTTTTGAATTTTGAAATTTTTATTGAGTTTTATTTTGATTTTTTAATTTTTATTGAAGTTTATTTTTAATTTTTCAATTTTTATTGAATTTTAAAACACATTAAATCATATAATTCATGATTCATGATTTGAATTTTACATTTTTATTTTCTACAGTGAATTTTGAATTTTATTTTTAATTTTGAAATTTTTATTGAATTTTATTTTTAATTTTAAAACATATTAAATCATATAAATCATGATTCAAAAAATTTAACACGTCGAGGAGTAAATTTGTAGATGATAGGCTAGATAAGAGATAGAAATGATCGAATTTTTCTAAAATGCATTGCGAATAATTTTTGTCATTGTATAAATTAAGATGCAGAAGGATGTATATGTACTAACTTTAAGAGTACGGCTAGGGTGGTGTGTCTAATCATGCAGCATTGCAGAAGAGGCGCGAGGATGGAGGTCTCGTCGTGATAAGGCCTGCCGAATCCACGTCCGTGATCGAGATGAAGGGTGAACGTGTCGTTGCCAAAGATTTTGATGGTCTCGTAGTGATGACGATCCATGTTGCCGGTGAGAAAATCCAAAACCGCCATGTCGATGAGATCGAGAAGCCGTCGCCCTTCGTCGTACGGTTGTATGTCTTTCACCAGATTACAATAATCCGAATCTACGAGGGTTCGCAACATTGCAAACAAAATAAATTCACTTGTAAGAAAAAATGCCAATATTAACGACGCGAGCATTGTTGCACAGGTTAAGTTCTGTGAATCATGATTCAAGAAATTTTGAATTTTTTAAATTTAAATTTAATTTTAAAAGACGTGTTGAATTATTTGAATCATGATTCCATTAATTAAAATTTTTATTTTAAGTTTTTAAATTTTTCATTTATTTCTAAAAGATATGTTAAATAATTTGTATCATGATTCAAAGAATGAGACATTTTATTTCGAATTTCTTAAATTTTCATTGAATTTTAAAACACATGTTAAATTATTTGAATCATGATTCATCAAATGATTAGAATTTTTATTTTTAATTTTTCAAATTTTTATTGATTTTCAAAAGACATGTTAAATTATTTGTATTATGATTCGAAGGATTAACAATGTTATATCGAATTTTTTACATTTCAATCGAATTTTGAAACACATGATAAATTATTTAAATCATGATTCAAAGAATGAAACATTTTATTTTGAATTTTCTAAATTTTCATTGAATTTTGAAACACATGTTAAGTTATTTGAATCATGATTGCGAGAATAAATTTTTTTTTTTTTTTCATTTTCCCAATTTCAATTGAATTTCAAAACACATGTTAAATTATTTGAATTGGAACACATATTAAAATCATGATTCAAATAATTTATAATTATTATTTCACAATCATTATTTTTTATAGAGCGTTTCCAACGTTTCAAACAAAATAAATTCATTCATGGAAAAAAAGTGGATTACAAACAAAATGAATTCACTCATGAAAAAAAGATGTCAGATTGACGCATATATATATCAGTGGAAAAATATCTCACCGTTCTCCCATTGAGCCTTTTTGCGTTTGTGATAGCTTCTGCGCCAAGGATGTCGCCACACCTTGCGTCCCACGAATTCTTTGTCGGGTAGAAAAGCCGCGAAGCTACCCTCTAGGGTGTCCGGATTTCCGCATATCGCGTGACCCGTGTCGCAATAATAACTGCAACGCCCGTGAAAACACAGATTCCCCACCGGGCTCACGAAAAACGTTTTCAGAAGCTCACCGTCGGCTATCTGATAAATTTCCGTGGTCATGTTGAGGGTTCTGCCGACAACGGGCATCGCTCGACGAAATCCGAGCAATCGATCCAGATGAAAGGACGCTATCTCGGCGGTGTGTCGCTCAAAGTCCGTGAAATAAAAATGATTCGGTAACGTTTGTTGCTGTCGCGAAAATCTGAAAAAAAAAAAAAAAAAAAAAAAAAAATAGAAAAAAATGTATAAATATATTTTTTTTAGAATTTTTAAAATCCAACCCTTGACCGGGCACACTGGGGTCGAAAAGTGCCCCAAGGGAAATGAACCGTGATTAAAGACACGGGGATAGAATGATTTCTGTGGTTCCTCGATTCGACCGAGGATTTATGATCCATGGGCAAAAAAAACCACTCTTCAAGATTGCGAAAAATCAAAATTCAAAAAAAAAAAAAATTGAAAATAAAAAACTAAAGTTTTTCTTTTCATTTTTTGGCCCCCTGATTTGAAACTTGCACGATTATTCATGTAATCAACAAAAATTAATAGGAAAAAAAACTTGCGGTATTTTTTTTGAGCTTTGTTTTAGAAGTTGAGACGAGAAGGAAAAAAAAACTTTTCTGGGTTCCCCGGTTTGCTTGGATTTTTTGATTTCTTCTGGTTTTTCGGGTTATTTTTCTTTTCTTTTTTTTTTTGTTGTGGTTATTTGAGTTCTTTGGTTTCTTTACAGATTATTTGGGTTTTTTGGGGTCCTTGGGTTCTATTTTTTTTGGATTCTATCTGGAACCAAAAAAACCATAGAACACAAATCCACGGTCAAATGAAAGGGCCACGGAAATCATAATCTTGCCCAAGACAGTTGAAATCGACGCTGCTTACGAAAACTAGCATGTTTCAGATTTCTTACAAAAACAATCGCGCTTGATATTCGCCGCGAAAACTAGTAGATTTTCACTTTCACCGCGAAAATTAGCAAGTTCCAGTATCACTGGAATTGTTTCTCATTTCCTACCCTACGTTTTTTGAACATCCTTTTTTACTCCAAATTGCAAAGTATTTTTGCTTGTCATTTTATAATGTTTTATTTTCTATTTGAATTTATTTCACACATGGTTAATAAACTGTTTGAATTTTGGTCTGCCAGTCTTTTCATAAGATGGAAAACAGCAAATGCCAAATGTCATTTTGGAGTAAAAGAACCATGGTCAACAAAATTAGAGTAAAGAAAATCGAAAACAATTTCAGTGTATGGAAACTTTACAATTTTAGTTTTCGAATATTGAAACTTTGGTTTTCGCGGTGGAATTTGAAACGTGTTGGTTTTCGTGATAAATTTGAATGACGTCGTCTTCGTCTTGGTTCAATTTCGTTGTTCGTAAGTGCAGTGGCTTCCTCCCCACGAACACCCACGAACGCGTGCTGCACATCCGAGGGGCGATAATGACTGTCTGACACCGCGGGGATGTACATCACACTCTTTCGTCGGTATTGTGTGACACGTGGGCGTCCATTACCAACTGTTTGCTCGACGAACGGAAGCCCCGACCCAGCTCGCCGTTGGAAGGGGCCAAGCGTATGACTTTTGTTTCATTTTTAGGCGTATTTTCTGTTTAAATTATTATTTTTTTTTAAATATATATTTTCTAAGTTTATGGCAATGAAGCCAAGTGACCAATCTCGTTGATAATATTACACAATAATTCGGTTAATTAGATAATTGACGACCTCAATCGATCAATCAAATCGAGTTTGATTTGCACGACTTTTCAAAAGTTTTTTTTACAAGATAGAAAATTTGCCATCTTTTTATTCTTCTTTCTTTACGTTTTTCAACCTTTGATTCGGGGCAGCTTCTCAAAACTGTTTTATTTTCCCTATTTCCTACAATTTGTCACATTAATATTATTTTTTTATATGCAAATATTTTGATTTACAGAAGTGGGTCACGATATTGTGAATTATTTTTGTTTTATACGTTATGAAGTATCTAAATGTAATGAAATATAATAAATTTTAATGTTTTGAGTTTCGGTTTTCGCGAAAAAAATTCACGAAGGTTCTTCAAACCTTTCATTCGAAGTCCCAATTATAAATTTCGTTTCAGGAACTCAATCTCAATGATTTCAGACATTTGAATATCATGACTCAAACATACAGAAAATCCACGATTCAATATCGTCATCCGTTCGTTCGTGAAATTCTCGAAAATTTCGTGAAAACACTAAATTCGTTTGGAAAAAAAAAAATCCAAAAAAATTCCAAAAAAAAAAAATACATTTCCTAGTTCTCGGGATTTTGCAACGTCGTAACTTCGGTTAATTAATAATACGTCGCCGCGACGTAATTAGTCATCTGATTTGCATCTGATTAAAAGTTTAACGGCAGACTAGTGTCTCCACTTTGGTGTGTATAAAATATAGTAGCTTCGGTTGAATCGACATTCGAGAGAGAGAGGAAGAGAGAAAAAGAGAGAGAGAGAGAGATAGCGGAGCCTCGCCAGCTGCGAAGCTTTGCAAGCGACTGTCGGAGCGTGAATCATCCCGACCTCGGGATTAGCCGACAGAGTAATATTGCGTGTTTCGATGCAAAATTCACAAAACTTTCGGCCACTCATTTTACAATATGTTTCTGTTTTTTTTTTTATCGTTGAAACAAAAATTTTAATCGAGTAGCGAGTTTGAAAAAAAAAAATGTAAATTAATTTTATT
Source organism: Diplazon laetatorius (assembly GCA_963662125.1). Classification (NCBI taxonomy): domain Eukaryota; kingdom Metazoa; phylum Arthropoda; class Insecta; order Hymenoptera; family Ichneumonidae; genus Diplazon; species Diplazon laetatorius. The sequence goes on along the minus strand of OY759160.1, from coordinate 8,223,103 downwards.
TTCATGGCGAAGACTTTGATTCGCGGATTTCAACTCGGCCACGACGTTGTCGTCCGATAATAACAAGATGGCAATGTGCATGAGCACCGTACGAACTTTCAGGATTATTTTTTTTCCCCGATCTAGAGTAGCAAAGTCGAAAAAGTTTTTTTTTTCAAACGAGGCGAGAGGGAAAATTGGCTGGGTTATTGCGGCAAAAGTTCGTTTGCACGGCGGTTGGTGTACTAGAGGGTAGCAGCGCGGATGGTAGGGGTAACGAACGAATAGTCACCCCCGCCAGCAATGAAATATCTGTTACAGAAACGTGCGAATTTACGTCGTGCGATGATTTGTCCTCGGTAATCCGAATGTTCAGTCGGTATGGATCCAACTCGTTCGCAACTGAAACCAATCGGTGGTGGAGTTACACGGACTTCTTGTAACGAACCTTCCGACAAACCCATAGCTCAGATCCAATAAGGCGCGAGACTCGTAATCGGAGGGTCTCGTGTTCGAATCACGCTGCCGGCATTTGAAGAAAAAGAAAAGAAAAAACGAAAAAATTCGAAGGAAACGTTTGCCGTGACAAATGTGATTCGCTGACGTAGCCGTGGTTCCTTGTTGCGCTAGCGAATCGTCAAACGTTGCTTCAGCAAATTTCGTTTGTTCCAGTAATGTGAATTATTTTTTTTTTACGGTAGCAGAGATCACGAATCGTTGTCGTAACAAATACCATTTGCTTTCAAAACAGATCGACTGTGACGAATAAACTTTTCTGTTACTCCGATCAAAACGTTTTGCCGTTACTTTATCAACCTGGAAAATTTGATGCAGTAATTTATAGGGTGAATCATCGTAACGAGGAAATTTCGCGCCCAGGTGCGGTCGAAAAGTTTTATGTTTCATTTTTTTTAATATCCTCGAGACTTGCTCGGGACGATCCTCCGGTTCCGGCTTTTATTTAATTTTCCAACAATTTTCTCGAGGGATTTGTCGAAAAGAAAAAACTCTTCTCTCGTGTAGTCATTGACAGTTTCGTGTATTTTTTTTTTTCGGTGGCTTACGAAGTTCTGATCAGGGAATAGAAAAAAAAAAGCTCTAAGCCAACGAGAAGTTGGGAAAGACAAATTTCTATATTTAATAAGAAATATCACGTGGAACGTGGAAAAATCGTGGAATTTCGTTGGAAGCTCGGACCACTCGCGGTGAAACTACTTTGCGCCTTACGGGAAAACTTATTTCTCCGGAAACTTTAATTTTTTCCAAAGTTCAAGTTTGTCGTGAAAGTTTGTGTTTGGCAAATCTCTCGGCTTGGGAGGCGGGCGAAGGTTTTTATCGTTGATAAACACTTGTTTCACTTGCTTTTATTTTCTTGTCTTTCTTATCAGACGTTATTTCATCTTGCTAACGGAGATTCGGTGGGAATGAATAATTTGTCAAATTGTATCTGTAATGATGTACGAAAATGGAAAAATTAAAATTATTGTAATTTTTCATGGTTAAGAAGGTCAACAAAATTGCTAGGGAATATAATATTTCGTTGCAATGTTAAAAAGTTTTACCAAATCCTACGAAATTAATTTTTTTTTCGATTGATGCTGAAAATTGATGCTGTAAAATTTTAACGACATCAGTATTGTACATTAATCTCGGTAATCGCGATTACAGAAAAATTCAACATTCACGTAGAGAAAATATTATTTGAACATCCTCAAATTAACATTATTATCTCACATTGTTCCACATTTCTCACAATTCTCTTCAGAGAATCTAAATTTCAATGATTGCACAAGCTTTCAACAATCTATTACTGTTTCAAAGTAAATTTTGATGCCATATGGAGAAGAGATATCAGACAATTTCAATTCAATATAAAATTAAATCTTAAAAATTCTACAGAAGAAATAAGTCGATGAAAATTATTTTAAAGTATCTACATTTTTATCTAATACGGAGAAAAGATATTAGATAATTCAATTTAAAACTAGAATCAAATTTTAAAAAATTGAAAATAAGAAATGGACAATAACATTTTTTTCAAATTAAATTTTCATTCAATATGGAAAAGAAATATCGGATAATTAAATTCAACATGGATTTAGATCTCAAAAATAAAGAAATAAAAAACCCTCGCCCTTCCCTCTAAAAAAAAAACTATTTCCCAAATTTTTATTGCCACCGGAAAAAGCAAAATAGTTCAACTATTTTTTCCTATTAAAATTAAATCGAAAAAAAAATGTTCACCGAGAGAATAAAATTATGACGTAGATTCGAGTGGTTGGGCGACAGATATTCTACGTGAATTTGACGATCCCTGATTCGATATAGCAGATTCCCCCGGTACGTCTGTCATCTCTCCCCCCGCCTCTCACCCCTCGTACCGTGGGACGAGCGCGTGATGAGATTACGAGTGCACAATTACATAAGTGGAGCGTCCCGAGTGCCTCGTGCCGTGTGAGAGAGCAACCAATGGTTACCGGGTTGCTCATCCTCCCGGCAAAACTGACGAGACTCTCGCTACTACAATCACCGCTGAATTTTCCGTGGCACAGACTGTACCCAATCGTCGATCGTCTTGAACCGTGGAGAATCCGCGTTGAAACTCACACGGAGATAAATTTTTACTCTGCGACCAATCATTCTGAATTGCTGAAAGAAAATATTTTTTTCCTTCTGTTTAAGGGGTTATATGTAGTTAAATATTTATTAGGGGTTGTCTATACTAGAAATTAGTAGTGCCCATGGTTAGTTATGCCCATGGTTAGTAGTGTCTATGGCTATTTATGTTCATTTTGTGTGTAACTTTTTACGCGCCGCACAAGTAATATTATCAGCATTAATTGTCGACAACAAGGAGATTATCCGTGTTCGGGGAAATTTGATAGTTGTCTACTTATCAACATTGTTGCTATTTGAAATCGCGTTTTTTTTTATATTCTACTCTGTAAAATATATATTTCTTATTAAATTTAGTTTCTCCTGTCAAGGAATCTTTGGCAAATGTGTAAAATGATGAGAAAGCCATGAGCAAGCTTCTACTTTACAACTTAATCATTTTAAAACGGTACAATCTTACATGCCTCATTCACGGCAACGAAAAAAAAACAACAACAACAACATCCGGAACAACAACAACAAGATATACAACAAATATATAATTGCCACTTAGTTGGTCACTTGCAAATTGCTACCCTCCAGTATAAATTCCGTTTTTAAATTATGATTAAAAAAAAAAACGAAAAAAACGAAACAAACTACTCGATCGAATTGGACCAAAATCTTTGTATTTTATTTTTTGGTTCAAAGGACATTGTGACTGGAAAATTGCTACGAAAATATGCGACCACGAAAAAAAAAATTGCAAACATTTTTTTGCACAGTTGGATGAGAAAATGTCGCAGCGGCCGAGCGACGAAGTTTCTCGGATGGCTCATTTATCACCACTTTTGAGATAGCAAAATTAAGCATTAAATTTCAATATAATCGAATGCCATATTTTTAAAATAAAATCTACACTATTCCCGTTCGATATCCATTTTGTATCATTCCGATATCATCATTTTTCATAAAGTTACGATTTTTTAAGTAAAAAAAAAGACTTTTTTCAGACTTTTCGCAGCACTTTGACAGTTTGATAAAAACGTCAGGACGAAAACGAGACCCACCTTTACAAACTGAAGGTGCCAAAAAAAAAAAATGTTTATAGACTGAGGGTTAAATCTATTTGAAAATCGGTGATATATCCATACGCTTCTATAACATATATTTCTTTGCTGGCAGAATGTTCTATCAATTTTGTTGCACGTATTATTCGCGCTTGACATATTGTAGCAGCACAACAAACGCTGGCAAACGAACTTTGGCTGCAATAACGCAGGAACTATTTTTCTCCGTGCATTGCTGGGATAGAAAGAGAAAGAGAGATAAAAGTAAGACAGAAAAGTGAGACGTGAAGAGTTTCGAATCGACCACGGCGCTGCAGCTTCTCGAACTCAATGCCATTGAGTGAACCCGAAGAGTTCGATCCATAACCCACAGATGATATCCTCGTGATATCCATTGTCACACATTTTCTCGAGCATCCAAAGACCCGTTCGTGCTCTCGGTACCACAGAATGCTGATGCATCATTCGAGCAACATCCCAACCCACACTCTCGAATCACACAGAGACAATGAACACACGTCGCCATTGCAAATACTCACCTCATAGGCTTGAACAGTGCTTGCATTCGATTTGGATAGTCAATCACGAGCTTCAGTTGTGTACCACCTTCCTTCTGAACTGTAAATTTGAAAAAAAATAATCACTCAAAAAAACATGTTTGACGTTTTATTAATTATTGAAGCGTATCGTTGAATTTATTATGTAACTAGATGTTTATAGTGGGCCCATCTTAGACCAGTGTCAATATTTTTTTTCGAACTGCTTTGTCATTAATTTAATTGATTGGTTTTATTAGAACTCGAAAAATTCGATTTTTTTTCGTGATTATGTGATAAATCTGATAGCGTTCAGATGCTTCATATGGCTATGAAAAAAATTTGAAATAATAGCTTATTATATGTAGGTATTTTATAAGGTTAAAATCGATTTTTAATTTAGATTTAACATGTCACAAAATAAAAAAAAACATAATTTTCAATTTTTTTAGGCGGCTCAGCCCCCTTAATTAGATTATAATGCTTCGTTTGATCCCATTCGATAGTCACAGTTTGACGTTATGAACTTTTGATCCGACGTGACTGCATCCGACAACAAAGCTTCGGTTTCACCGCTGTGAACTACATGCCTGCGGTGCAGAGTCTGTTCTATGTTCTTCGAGAACGTGACAGCTACCAATCAGGCGAGAGCTGTTGTGAAGACCTTACGGTCGATGAGTCCGTTTTCATCCGCGATATTAAGGGAGTACATCTGTGTTGATTGCCGGGAAAATAGGTGAATTTTGGGAATGATTATCTCAGAAACTATTGGTCCGATTGAATTCAAGTTGGTTTTATTTAAGATCAAAATTCACCTATTTTTCTGACAATCTACACTGGTGTACCCCCTTAATCGAGACGCAACGAAACCACGATTCCACTGTACACATCTCCATATTGACAATGACCGGATAAATCCGAAAAAAAATTGTTAGTCCGACGTTTCGTTTGAAGCTCGTCCGTGCGGACCAAAAAAAATCAAAAAGAATAATAAACCATCGTCCCAGATTTACTCGTCAGTGTCACAGGAAACAATAGTTCGGGTCGAACATTTATTCGGTCAATTCGATCAATCGGTCCAATGAAACGTATGATTGACCAATCTCATAGAAAAAATCCATTCGTGAAATTTGTTATAAAACTAATTGGTTTCGATGGCTAATTATGTAGCTTCGTTCGAAATTACAATTTTATGCATTTCAATTACATTTTTCCAATAAACTCTGGTCGAAATTATACCGCATGGTTTTATGCAAAAGTTACAAAAAAGGGATGAAAAAATATATATAAAGCAAGATAAAAATAAAAATAGTAATTTCGCTTTTAAGTAGAAATGGCGCATCGGATAATGGAGAAAAAATATATATATATATTTCACGGATGTGATACACATGTCCGAATCTTTTGAAACACATATTTCAATCATATCCCAAACGTATGTACTTTGTAGGAAAAAACAAATTTGTTATATGATGCTCGTACGGATATCGACATATATTTCGGTTTCCGGTGACTTGTTCCAAAGGACGGTGGAAGGGGGGGGGGAATCCCATTCAACGATTTCTTTCATGTTGACAGCCAATAATTTTTTTTTCATAATGCAGATATAAAAAGGATGTAAAGTAGAACACTGCAAATGGCTTGCTCATAATTTTACACATTCGTCAAAGATTCATCTATGAGGAATTATGTGTCGATCAACTTTGGCTTCCTCATAGAGGAATCTTTGGCAAATGTGTAAAATGATGAGGAACCCATGTGCAGGGTTCTCCTTTGCATCCCTTTTTTTACTTTTGTGACGTTGAGAGCACCATGTGAGTGTGATGTAAGTCTAAATCAATATACAGGGTGTTCCGATAACTATTAGGACCTCAGATATCTTCGAAACTACTAGGTTCACAGAACTATTTGCTGGATCAAAGTTGCACAGCACGAAGGGGGCCATCCAATGATACCAAAGTGCCTACTCCCACCCCCACCCCCAGCCCAGGGGGTGGGGCAACTTTAAAATCTTAAATGGGAACCCCTATTTTTTATTGCAGATTCGGATTCCCCATAAAAAAATACGTAACTTTTATTTGAAATTTTTTTTTCGATTCGTGATAGATGGCGCTGTAATCGCGGGTGTTCCGATAACTATTAGGACCTCAGATATCTTCGAAACTACTAGGTTCACAGAACTATTTGCTGAATCAAAGTTGCACAGCACGAAGGGGGCCATCCAATGATACCAAAGTGCTTACTCCCACCCCCACCCCCAGCCCAGGGGGTGGGGCAACTTTAAAATCTTAAATGGGAACCCCTATTTTTTATTGCTTATTCGGATTCCCCATAAAAAAATACGTAACTTTTATTTGAAATTTTTTTTTAGATTCGTGATAGATGGCGCTGTAATCGCAAAAAATACCCGAAAGTACAGAAAGGCGATAATACTTACAGTTTAGGTGGTAAATCAAATCTTGATTAATCAAAGTAAATCAAAATCAGTAAATCAAAATTTGATTTATCACCGAAACTGTAAGTATTATCGCCTTTCTGTACTTTCGGGGATTTTTTGCGATTACAGCGCCATCTATCACGAATCGAAAAAAAAATTTCAAATAAAAGTTACGTATTTTTTTATGGGGAATCAGAATCTGCAATAAAAAATAGGGGTTCCCATTTAAGATTTTAAAGTTGCCCCACCCCCTGGGCTGGGGGTGGGGGTGGGAGTAGGCACTTTGGTATCATTGGATGGCCCCCTTCGTGCTGTGCAATTTTGATTCAGCGAATAGTTCTGTGAACCTAGTAGTTTCGAAGATATCTGAGGTCCTAATAGTTATCGGAACACCCGCGATTACAGCGCCATCTATCACGAATCGAAAAAAAAATTTCAAATAAAAGTTACGTATTTTTTTATGGGGAATCCGAATCTGCAATAAAAAATAGGGGTTCCCATTTAAGATTTTAAAGTTGCCCCACCCCCTGGGCTGGGGGTGGGCGTGGGAGTAGGCACTTTGGTATCATTGGATGGCCCCCTTCGTGCTATGCAACTTTGATTCAGCAAATAGTTCTGTGAACCTAGTAGTTTCGAAGATATCTGAGGTCCTAATAGTTATCGGAACACCCTGTATATGGGGTAATTCATGTCAAATTTGAAAAATTATAATTCCCATAAAATCTGAACGTCCCGATGGATTTTTCTCAAATTCGATACCAAAATTCTTTCAATAGTAGTGTAAGTTTGTAGCAAATTTCAACTAGATATCTCGAAAATTGTGGAAGCTAGAACAGTTACGTTGATTTTTGAAAAATTTCAAAAGGATATAAAATACGAATGGCTCGATGGATTTTGCCCAAATTCAATACGAAACATCTTTTGATGATAGTGCAAATTCGGGCCAAATTTTAGTTCGATATCTAGAAAATTGCGCCACCTAAAGAGCGCGCACTGATTTTTTGGACCTTTCAAAATTTCTTAAAACAAAAGCACTGCATGGATTTTTTTCAAATTCAGTAACGAGCAGCTCCCTGTAGTCGTTTAACATTATACTGAATTTGAGCTCGATATCTCTAAAATTCCAGGAGCTAGAGACCGAAAAATAAATTTTTGAACTTTCTAAAATCGTGTAAAAACAAACAAAAAACACACATCCGGATATTTTTCTGAATGTGATTGTTAGATGTTTTGGGACATCATGAACACGTTTTCAAGACCATCTCGAAAAAACAAATTTTTCACGAAAACAAAGGCTCCTCTATGAGGAAGCAAAATCGCAATAAATGAATAAATGAATCAATAAATAGATGTATAAATAGAATAAATAAATAATTAACAAATGTACAGAGAACAAATGAGACTTCCGAGTCGTCGAATTCGAGAGTAATCAGATTGAATGAAAATTATCGACGAAGTTGCCCCAAAATTCAAGATAATTAAAATCGATAAACTCTGAATTATTCACGCGAGCAAGAAGGCAATATTAAAAAAAAACAATTGATCGAATTCAACGATCCGAAAATAGACTGAGATATCGAAATTCGATTATCAAAATGTGATAATCGATCGATGGGGATAACTCACCGACGTGAATAATAGGCTGGGTCGACATCTCGCGTAACAATCGATCCACGTATTTCGAATTTTCCGGATAAAGCTCCAATCTCGATATTTCCAGATGAAACTTTTCGAGAAGGGTGCTGTTTTTTCTGAAAACAGAACGAATAACGAGTGATTGATGAGCCACCGTGATGTATCGAATGCTTTCCGTCGAGATTCGCGGAGCTGTATATTTTAATGTGAAACACATGGAAAATGTTAGGAACTGGAAATCTTCTGGACAGTAGGATGGTTCTTAGAAAAAAAAAGTATCGCTACCCACCTTTCAAATCATTCTAGACCATAAAAAAAGGAATTTTCATATTTTTTTCCGATTTTTAAATTTACCCTCGGCATCGCCTGAATTCATTTAAAAGTTTTCAAAATCATTCATTGCTTTTTTTACAAAAAAAGTCGGAAAAAGAAATCTGAAAAAAAATATATATTGTAAAAAATTATACCACAAAAAGACCAAAAAAATTTGGCAAACATAACCTGAAAAATTAAAATAAAAATGATTTTCATTTTTTGTTCAAGGTTATGTTTGCCGCATAGCTGCCAACTTTTTTTGGTGTTTCTGTGGTATAGTTTTTTATCATATACATTTTTTTCGATTTTTTTTCGCCACTGTTTTTGTATTAAACTAGGAAATATGACATAAATGATTTTGAAACTTTCAAATGTATTCGGGCAATGCAGAGAGAGAATTTAAAAATCGAAAAAAATATATAAATTTCGTTTTCATGGCTTAGAATCATTTGAAAGGTGGGTAGCGATGCTTTTTGTAAGGCCAAATAAATACCACCACAGTATATGTTATATATATAGATATAAATCAGTGGGAGATGTATTACGATTATATCACGATCCGCTGTTTCAATACGGTCTATTCAATGGGTGAGGGGTGGGGATGGGGGTAATTCGTGCTCCACCTCGAACAACCTTTTTAAAATGCATGGAATACCTTTCCACGCGCTCGACTACCTTGCGGTTCCACCTTTTCCGCCACCTGGTTTGGGGACGTATTTTCCTACACATACAATTCGAAATATAAAGCTGCATATATATATATATATATATATATATATATATATATATTGCACATAGATTCTCGCCCATGTATATAATACACTGCGGGAAAAATGGCAGATTGGGGAAAGACGGTCCGGTCGAATGGAATTCGAGTGAGAAGAGAAAACGATCATTTGTCGCAACGAATGTGATGGCAATTATGAATGTATATTGTATATGATCCATTTCATCAAAATTCGGGCATTTTTAGGCTTTCATTTTCTTTTTTTTTCAAATATTTTTTTCACATGCTTACGCTGTTGAAAAAATATATTTAAAAATCTGTTTGTCACGTGAAATTGTCTCAGCTTCACTATAAAAATATCAGTTTTCCATTTCGACTCTCGAAAATCCATTAGAATAGAATTTGAAACATAAAACCCTTTTTTTCGGCCGTTTTCCAAATTTTCGAAATTTTTTCATTACTCTTACAGGAAAGCTGAACAAATTTCACAGGACATATGTATTTTTCGAGTTGGATTCTCCGTAAGGTTTTTCTATAATCAATCAAACAACAAAAATTCAATACAAAAATGTAATTGTCAAATTTCCGTTTTTTTATTTCCTACCCTATTATATTCCTATATTTACTCTAACAAAAACAAAAAAATGGAAAATCAGTATCCAATGTGAAATTTTCTCAGCTTCTCAAAAAGAACATCAGTTTTTCTTTCCCATCCTCGAAATTCGTATCGAAAAAATGGATGTGGCACAGCGTTTGCATTAATTTTTTATCGGATCCCAAGTAAAGAAAATTATAAATAAACTATATATGTGATTGGGCATATATAGTTTATATATAGACTATATATAATCTATATATAATCTGTATATGAACTATATATAAACTAAATATGCCCAATCCTATATATAGCTCATATACATAGATTATATATAATTTTTTTATTTTTGATGTTCCATTTTGCCCCGACCCCGCGGAATTTCGTGTTTTCGACCAACTTTTGTGGATACACAGGTCGAGGTACATGTTTCGATGAACGAACCGAAAGATAAACGAAGAAAGTTCACGAAAAAGAAGCTTGGGGGACATTGGTGCCAGTGGTGGAAGGGGTAGAAGGTTTGCGGGAGAGAGGGGCGAGGGATGAGGACCCCCCCCCCCCCCCTCGGATGCAGGGTATCAAGAGGATTCATGAAAAATGCGACGCGTGGGCTGTCCTGGCTGGAAAAAGCTTGATGCAAAGAGGGGCTGACTCTTCGGTAACTGTCTTTCGGTCTCGTGCACTCTCGCGAACCACGCCAACGGGAGAGAAGTACATGCGGGAGGGGTGGAAGGGGGGGGGGGTATAGTCTCCGTGATATCCATATAACCGGAGGTCCTCGCGGCTGGTACCGGGTTGCATACCAAACGTTCCACGATGCGGCACTAAATCTTTGAGAATTATCCATCCATTCGCTGGAATCCACGTGACTGGGGGGCGAGGGGGGAGGGGGGGGGTGATGCACCAAAGGAAGGTGTGTGTGTGTGTGTGTATGCGTAATTCGCAGATATCCATCGATGACAAAGACATTTTTCACGTACCATTGTTTTTTTTTCCCATCGTGTTGAATTATAAAAAAATTTGAAATTTTTTTTTTTGAAAAAAAAAAAGGTAAAAAATGTTGTTTAAAGTAAAAATAGGGTGAGGTCGGGTGAGTTGTCACACTTTTTGCGGTAGTATGATTTGGGAGACTATATGATGCATGGAAAGAAGACGATGGAGCGAGAGCGTTGCAAGGGAATGTTTTGGAATAATATGCAACGTGTGAAAATTATGAGGAAGCTTCTGTTGAGGAAGATTCGCCGAAGTGAACGGACGTGTTGTTTTATTAATGGACTGAATGTTTGATAAATGTGTACGGAGTCAATTATTAATCGAATTCCGACAAGAAACATGTCAAAGTCATTTATTTATTCATTCATTTATTTATTTATTTATTTATTTATTTATTTATTTATTTATTTATTTATTTATTTATTTATTTATTTATTTATTTATTCATTTATTTATTTATTTTTTCAAATGGCTACATTAAGGATATGAAAATTGAATTTGATCTAAACAAGTGACCACGGGTCTTCACAAAAGTCTTTGGTAATCGATTGATGAGCATTGCGTTTGATGAAAAATATTGTTTGCAAGCTTGTGATTTCGGTTTAGTGAAAAAAAAGGTTGTAAAATCGAGGTCGTTCAAACTGTCCGTGAGAGATAGTACATTATTATGAATTCGAATCAAATCAATTGTTTTAAATTTTCATTGACCAAAAAAAAAAAAAAATAGTTGCAATACCAATTCCACTATAAAATTGTTGCCATCTTCGTTTTTTGACTTTCAGAAATCACAAAGAAAAATATATATGTATCAAAGTTTTTTAATATCATGTCGAAATACAAGTTTCTTCATTTGGGGGTAGTTTTGAAATTCTCCAAGGGTCGTGGGGGATCCGAAAATTCTAAAAAAAAAAAAAACACATCTAAACAAAAACATGTTTTGGAGTGAAATGGAAGCCGAAAAAAAAATGCGTTAAATGAATCGGCGGGTGGTCAAGGTTTCTTTGACTGTCTGAATTGATGTGGAATTCCTCATGTATAAAATTATTTCGATGTTTTTGAAGCAAAAATGGACATTCTACGTCCGTCGACTATGCAAGTCGACTGTAGCGTCAGATTCGACGGCGCAGAACGGTCCTGTGTATCGGATTGATAATACACGTCAAGCGTGTATATATATATATACACCTATATACAATCAGGTAACGCACCTTCGGAATTTCCAATCCATATAGCGTTTGAAATTGCAACTATCGAGAACGCATGTGACAAATCGACCGTCGTGATTGCCTCGTTGCTCCGTCAACGGTAACGCGGGTCGTCGATCGTCAGCCCGGCCCAGATATACATATATATAGTACATAACGATACGGATAAGAGTGACACCATATATATATATATATACCCGTGCCAAAAAAGCCAATACCCGCAAAACAATTTCCGCACTCTTGACCATGCACTTAAAATCAACAGTTTTTTTTTATTTATTTGATTTTACTGTAAGACTGATTCTTTAATAAGTCAAGCCCTAGTCTGTAACGAGTATGCGGAGTTTGCATTGTTTGTGTAATTTTACTACATTATATTATGTTATTTACGTTGTTTATGTTATTTATATTGACCTTGTTCGTAATCAAATTTGTGAATAGATCGTTATTATTTAGTTTTTAAGTTTTTTTTTTTATTTCCGACCATCTTCGACTATCCGTGTGTGACAAATTCTTTCGAATTTTTTCGAATTCGAAAATGATAAGAGGACTGGGCAGCGAAAAAATTCGAATTGTTTCAGTTTTTTTTCATATTCTGTAACTACAATGTCTTCCGAATGTTTTGGTGCGAAGCGGACTGGAAAATTCGCGCAATTCATCTCAGGAGAGAAAAAAAAATACTCCGTACACGGCTGGCCCGCCGCATACAGTCGAGCAGGTAGTCCATAGCAGCGCCAAAACTTCAAACACGTTTTTCTCGAAACAGCATTTTGTACTAGTTTTACCACGATAACTCAAGAACGATTGAAGATATCACCTTGATTATTTTTTTCTAAAATAGAGCTACCAACGTTCTCTACAAAGTGAACCGATCTCTGTGTAAAAAAATTAATTCATTGTTATTGTTATTACAACAAGTGTCATCGGTTTTTCGATGTTTTTCGAATTTTCACCGCCATTTTCGTAATTTTCATGGTTTTTCAAAAATGTTAGGTTCAGTATGTGGAGAAACATCTTTCGAAGCGAATGGCTTTTCAAAATTCGCCTAAACTAGAATCGGCCACTCGGAATCGTGGTAAAACGGGAGCCAGTGCGTGAGACGTGTGGCCATCTTCGTCAGTCCGTATCTCCTTTAAATATTTATATTTTCCAAGTTGCAGCCTGTGAATTTCATAGCCGAAATATCAATAAAAAACATTGCTAAAAAGAAAATGTATGTACGTTGTTTCGTTTCTGCACAAATGCCATTTGAATTTTATCGCATTTTTGGCCTATTTTCGGGTGCCTAGTCCCCTCAAAGGTTAATATTTTACAACAAGGAAAATGTCACAATAAAAAAAAATGAAGCTCGATGAAGTCTGGAATAATTTTAATTGTACATTCCGGAACAAAATCATCGAAAGGTTGGGGAAAGATTCCAAGGTCGAATGAACGTCGAAAAACGGTAGCCGGTGGGTGCTCTCATCGCGACGGTGTGTATTCCTCATCCGGGCGATGAATTTTTTAAGACAGTTGAACCCCTCGAAGATACACGGGTGAGCCGGTGTGGGAGAATATCAGAGAACCGTGTTGGAACGAAGATGCACTGCCACACAAACCGTGGGAGGGTTTCTACGTTGGGGGCGAGAACGAGACGCTTCATCTCATTCGTTATTCATGGGATCAGCGAGGAATAGAACCGGCAATAAGGCAAGAGAGATGAAGAGAGAGAAAGAGAGAGAGAGAGAGTGCCTCGCTCGGTTCGTTCGTAGACGCGAAAAGCGAGACTGAGAAGAGATTTTTGCCTATAACGTAAAACACACACACACACAGTCACCCATCATCATCACAAATTTCACGTTCGATTAAATCCACCTTCCATTCACGTCTAATTTATTTTTTTTTGTCCCACAATTATCATACAAATAATTTTCATCAAGTTTGCATCTGATTCATCTAGAGTTAAACTCATTTTCTCGTTCTCTATTTTTGTTGTTGTTAAATTTGTGTGTGTGTGTGTGTGTGTGTTGGTCGTTGTGTGATTCGAAGGGAAATTTATTTTATTTATTTTATTTATTTTATTTATTTTATTTATTTTATTTATTTTATTTATTTTATTTATTTTATTTATTTTATTTATTTTATTTATTTTATTTATTTTATTTATTTTATTTATTTTATTTATTTTATTTATTTTATTTATTTTATTTATTTTATTTATTTTATTTATTTTATTTATTTTATTTATTTTATTCATTTTATTTTTTTTATTTTCGAATAATTACCAAATTTGTCGATTTTTTTAAATTTATTCGAAAAGCTAAATTTGTTTCTCGAAAATCTATTTTCTTTAATCTTCGAAATTGTTCGGAATTAGAGAAAGAAATGTGTGATAATAATGATAATAAAAAAGCTCAGTGGATTTTACATGGGCGAGATAAATTTTTATTTATTTCCGTTCCAGTGTCGCGTGAACGAACGAAATAAAGAAAAAAGAAAAAAAAGTCTTGGCCGGGTTGATTCACTCGTGATGATTCTATGCAGTGAAATAAATGAATAGGAACCTTAAAAAAAAAAAAAAAAACCGCATGGAAATGTGAATATGGCCCGAGGGTCTGGTAGCCTTGATTTCGAGATTCTCCGATGCTCGTGAGAGTTTGAGTAACTACGTGTCAGCAGCATGCATATCTCGCTTCGTTTCCGAAGAGGCTGAAGCTGAGTTCGGGACTCTCGCGGCAAACACACCGAACGGAACAACCATCGGGGCTATAACCTACACACGTTATACAGTAAAACCTCTCGATAGTCGCAAAATCCGGGAGTCATAAATGGGCGTGATTGGACTATCGCGAAGTTGATCGATTGACCAATAGCGAAAGGGTTCATGGTATTTGTGGTTAGTTTCTGTCGGACATGAAACCAGTGACTCTCAGATCAAAGCGATTGATAGGTTCTGGAATCTGCTGTGAATTTACAGACAAATAATAACATACCGCTCGAAGCAATAACGAAAAATGTTATATGTAAGGTAAACCGACCGAAATATAAGTGCAGAGTTATGAAAAGGAAATTATAATTTTTCAGAATTGTTCCGAACTGTCCGATGTTGTGAGAATCTAACCTACAAATTGTCCATTCGAGAAAAGTCAACCGCACGAAGCACATTGGAAATCTATAAATGATTCTTTTGTATATACAGGGTGTCCCAGTTCTTTCCGGCTAAACTTTGCTAGCGTATTCTACATGCTGAAGTATGAAAAAAATGTGGTATGAACATATGGTCTTAAATGATTTATCAAGGAGTTATAACTGATGATACAAAATGATAATGAACTGGCATTTCGTCGACACAGTGTACGAACGTGTCATCAGTGTTACAGAAACTCGCATAATCTCATCGAAGCTCTGTGTTTACTATCAAAACTCAATTTCAAACTCAAAGTCAATTTTTGTCAGATGCCAATCCTGTATTGGCAATAACGGACGTCATTTTTAAATGATGTTACATTAACAAGGTCTACCGTTCTTTGGCTTGGTTTTGTTCTATTTATAGTTTTGTTAGCAAATACAGAGCTTCAATGAGATTATTATCCAAGTTTGTGTCCAAAATGGGACACCCTGTATAACAAACCTCCAATTATTTTATCGAAATCTATAGCTGTCCGAAGTGAAATTGCTAAGAATTCGAAAAAGAACTGAATATTGCCGAATTGGGATTTCGAAATTCGCGCGTTTTTTAGACACATCTTGAATCACTTCGATTTGAGAATCACTGCATGTAATCACGAGTTATTCCGCGAGGGGCCGCCACATGTTGGACTGTCGCGAGTTCGACCATCGAGAGGTTTTACTGTATGGGTTATAGCGTGTACGCAGATACCGCGAATAGGAATACTATAGCGCACGGTATAGCAACGTTGTGACAAACCGGGGAGGCTTGATTAAACGCGAAACGTCGACAATATTTGTTCGTGAGAATTTCGAGAATGTATCGCGCGATGTGTGTTACGAATGTTTTCGTGGCCATTGTTAATTCATCTTTGAGTTTGCGTTTCGTGTTATTATTATTATTATCATTATTATTTTTATTATCACAGATTTGAAACTCTCACACGAATTTCTGGAGTCTCATTTCCAATCGTTACACAATTAATTCGATAAATTGATTAATATTTTTTTCTCGCCGGATGGTGGCAGTTTGACTCTCGCCAGTCTGCCTTATCCCAGTTTGACTGGTCCCAATTTGACTCATCGTCATTCATCCACTATTTCATTCACCCGAGGGATGGTCTGAGATGGACGAGCAACGGGGCAGACTGGTACGAGTCAAACTGGGATGAGGTAGACTGGCCAGAGTCAAACTGCCACGATCCTGCCACAAAAAAACTTGATTTTCGAAACTAGTAGAATAGTTTATAAAAAAAAGGCAATAAAAAAATTCAATTTTTTTATCGATTAAAAAAAATAGTTCAGTTTGCCCAGAAGCACTTTTTTCGTTTTTCCTATTTTGTTGGTCATCCTAAAATAAAGTATTTTCGTAAATAAGTAATAAAAGTATATAAGTAAATAAAGTATTATAATAAACTTATGTCAAAATTTAAAAATAATTCGATTATTTTGTCCCTTCCAAAAAAAATTGAGAAAAATACCTATTTTTCACGCTCTTAGAGGAATTTCTGGCCTTAAGGTAGTATCCTACATACTGTAAGAGTCAAAGCAAGCCTAAGATATACCATGTCCTGATTGAGGTACGTAGTACTTTGATGTGGCAACGTCGCGTGTTATGATGTCGATCAGAAAGAGAGAGAGAGAAGATAGGAAACAAACGCGCAGCATTGCCGTGTCTACTGGATTACGACCAACTCCTCATATAAACTGTATTTTCCCAATGTTTATTTGCTTATTATTATCATCACGGTCTCCTGACCTCTACTGTCAAGTGCCCAAAATGTTCTCTGAATATTCAACTTACAGTTGAAGAGTTTTCATCAAAATCTGACGAGGACTTTTTGTATTATATCAAATTGAGCGTGATTTTTCATAAGGCTCCATGTTAAACGTGGGAAAATAAAAGTGTTGATATATTTTTTTTTCGCGCTCCGGAAAGCCATAAAAACTTAACTCAACCTTTTTCTTATCAATACTTATAAGTATGCCAAGTTTTATGAAAATCTGACGAGGAACTTTCTTA
The DNA here is from genome assembly GCA_963662125.1 of Diplazon laetatorius. Lineage (NCBI taxonomy): Eukaryota > Metazoa > Arthropoda > Insecta > Hymenoptera > Ichneumonidae > Diplazon > Diplazon laetatorius. Next base: position 8,205,846 of record OY759160.1, on the reverse strand, counting down.
ACGAGGTTACTACCGATTAAAATGGAGAAAATTCCGATTTCCCACTGTAAACGACGCGTCGTGAGCCCCGCGACAATGTTTACACGCATGCGCACGTGCAATGACGTTTGCGTGTGTGTGTGTGTGTGTCGTACAGCGAACGGGGTGGCGGAGATTGGAATTAATTTTCAAATGCAATCGGGCGAGTGAGACAGTGTCATCGGGTCCCGGTTAACGCGACTCGAAACCTTATTCGTTCGCCGTGAGTGCGAGAGAGATAGCGCCATGGGCGATCGCGGCGGCGCGACGGAGATAGCGTGACGAGAGATTTTGCATCACCTCAAAACTGCGTCGTAACGCCGGATTCCTCGAGCGGGGGGGGGGGGGGTAATTAGTATAATCCACGCGGCAGCTGGCTTAGGGGGGGAAGATAGAGGAGGGCGAGAGGGAGGGAGGGGAGGGAGGCATTAAGCGTGGCGGGAAAAGCCGGCTGGTGGAATGAAAGAGAAAGGAAGATAAGACAAAATAAACCTTTTCCAACGCTATCTATTTTTTCTCGAACGACGATAGCGCCGTTTTGTCACGGTTATGCGTAACAGTTCGTCTCACATTTTTTCATACTTTTGCATATAGAATACGGTGACAAAGTTTGGCCGGAAAAAAAATGGGACACAGTGTATATTCAAAAGAATTATTTATACATTTCCAATGTGCTTCGTGCAGTTGACTTTTCTCGAATGGACAATTTGTAGGTTAGGTTCTCACAACGTCGGACAGTTCGGAACAATTCTGAAAAATTATAATTTCCTTTTCATAACTCTGCACATATATTTCGGTCGGTTTACCTTACATATAACATTTTTCGTTATTGCTTCGAGCGGTATGTCATTATTTTTCTGTAAATTCACAGCAGATTCCAGAACCCATCAAACGCTTTGATCTGAGAGTCACTGGTTTCACGCCCGGCAGACACTAACCATAAATACATCGAACCGTCGAATTGAATTGAAATTTCTGTTTACGGTCGTGCGGAAATATGTAAAAAAAAAAAAAAAACCGATGGCAAATACGATTTTCACGATTGTACATCAAACAGACGTTTAACGTGAGAGTCTAACCCGACTATTTTCTTCAGTTCGAAGAATTAATAGCACGGAATGATCGGTGTACCGTAACACCCGACAGACAGATACTCCGATGCAAACAAAAAAAAAAGTTGTCGGACGATTGAAGAACCATTTGTTAATTCGATTATTGACGCAGTCCGTGGCAATGGCACTTATCGTACAAATGGCAATCATTATACACTCCATATATATATATATGTATATCTATATATACATTTCCACCTTCTCGCATACTTTCCAACGTTTATGGAAATTAGTAGCACGCGAAACTCGTTGTAGCGTGGAGGACTGTGCGCGTGACCACGCGACTCGTTCGAGTGGTTCACGATATTGTCCGACAATTACGCCGCGCACGCGCACGCGCGCACCGATGTTACAACCACGTGCAAACGTATAGCCCAATAATACGAGACGCCTAATAATACGATATTGATAACACGGGTTAACCCTTTCGGTGTATCGCTGCTTTTGGCACCACTTAACGAGGGACTAGGCACCCGAAAATAGGCCAAAAATGCGATAAAATTCAAATGGAATTTGTGAAGAAACGAAACAACGTACATGAATTTTCTTTTTAGCAATGTTTTTTATTGACATTTCGGCTATGAAATTTACAGGTTGCAGCTTGAAAAATATAAATATTCAAGGGAGATACGGACTGACGAAGATGGCCACGCGTCTCACGCACTGGCTCCCTCTTTACCACGATTCCGAGTGGCCGATTCTAGTTTAGGCGAATTTTGAAACGCCATTATCTTCGGGAGATGTTTCTCCACGTATTGAATCTGATATTTTTGAAAAACCATGAAAATTACAAAAATGGCGGGGAAAATTCGAAAAACATCGAAAAACCGATGACACTTGTTCTAATAACAATAATAATAAATTAATTTTTTCACACAGAGATCGGTTCACTTTGTAGAGAACGTTGATAGCTTTATTCTAGAAAAAAATAATCAAGGTGATATCTTCGATCGTTCTTGAGTTATCGTGGTAAAACTAGTACAAAATGCTGTTTCGAGAAAAACGTGTTTAAAATTGTGGCGCCGCTACGGATTACCTGCTCGGCTGTACGCGGCTCGCCAGCCGTGTACGGAGTATTTTTTTTTCTCTCCTGAGATCAATTTCGCGAATTTTTCAGTCTGCTTCGCACGAAAATATTCAAAAGACATTGTAGTAGTAACATAATCTCAAGAAAACTACCTTAATATAAATCTAAAAAATGTTCGATAAAAACAAATCGTCGCAACGTATGTGTACCTATGCGAACTATGATATTCCAACCCCAAGAATCGCATAATTACACCGCGGCGCGGCGCCACTTGGCGCACAAAGCGAATATAGTCCGATGTGAGATGTACATTGCGATTCTCGTTGAACAGTGGATGGACACCGTATCGTTCAGTATCGTTGTTCCGGTATCGAATTTCCGTCGTCGAGTGTGGACACCCAATGGCGAACAATATCGTTGGCCGCCGCCGCGTCGAGATTGCAGGTTAGGTTAGGAACGCGCGACATCGTTCGACGACAACCGGAGAGAAGCTTGTTCAACGCACACGACCGGACCGATCACAATGTCGCGTGATAAATATACGCGCGTGTGTAAAACGTACACACACACACACACACGCACACACATACACACACGCACGTTCTATCAAACGAACAGAGTTAACGAGAGATGCGCCCACACGTGTTGGCGTCGCGACGCCGTTGTCGTTCATTCGACGTCATTCGAGCGCACACATACGTTCGGAATATTTATTTTTCGCGCTACCTCATCTGTATCACAACGGGCTTTATAATACACGAAAATAGGTTTCTCACGCGCACGCGCGCACGCGCGCAGCTTGGATTATTAAGCAATCTTGGATCGTGCGGATTTCGCGGATCTACGTAAACCGCATTTTGAGGAACGCTAGCTGGTTAACTTCCGCCGGCTTAACTCGTTCCTGTTTAAGTCATCCCAGTCTACCCTCGCCTCGCTGTGGTGATGCATACAGGGTGTCCCAGTTTTTTTTCGACAAACTTTGCCAGCGTATTCTATACGAAAAAGTATGAAAGTAATGTTGTATGAACATATATGCTCTTGAGGTAGTATCCTATTTACTGTAAGAGTCAAAGCAAGCCTAAGATGTACCATCTCCTGATTGAGGTACGTAGTACTTTGATGTGGCAACGTCGCGTGTTATAATGTCGATTAGTGAGAGAGAGAGAGAAGATGGGAAACAAACGCGCAACGTTGCCATGTCTACTGGATCACGATCAACTCCTGATATAAACTGTATTTTCCCAATGTTTATTTGCTTATTATTATTATCACAGTCTCCTGATCTCTACTGTCAAGTGCCCAAAATGTTCTCCGAATATTCAACTTGCAGTTTAAGTGTTTTCATTAAAATCTGACGAGGACTTTTTGTATTATATCAAATTGAGCGTGATTTTCCATAAGGCTCCATGTTAAACGTGTGGAAATAAAAGTGTTGATATATTTTTTCTCGCGCTCCGGAAAGCCATAAAAATTTAACTGAACCTTTTTCTTATCAATACCTATAAGTATGCCAAGTTTCATGAAAATCTGACGAGGAACTCTCTTATCGAGGGTAACTTAACGACAAAGAGGGTTCAAATTGAGTTTGCATCTGAAAAACATATAGCAAATGTTTATTATAGAAATTCGAAAGAAAAAATAATGCATTATGCTTGAACCTAACGGTTGAAACTTTTGCCCGGGTCAGATCCCCCCCCCTCTCCCTCACCCTCCCGATGTTCCCTCGTTTCGGAAATTGGTTCAAAACCACGGAAAAGCCAGATAGTGGTGAGTCAGAGTGGCCCATATACGTATTGAGCATGACTGAGATTTCAGCATTTCGAACGAATCATATTCCCTTGATATTCGGCATGACTGATAATAGAATTGAAAGTAACGTTATCGCTAGCAAGGCACTCTCGGGTAACCCCCCCCCCCCTGCCCTCTCCGCACCTTCCTTTCGTCGAGGAGCGTTCGCGCATTGATTCTGATAAAAGCCAAACAGTCGGCACAGCAGAAATGGGTGCCCCCGGGCCAGGTGACGGCCTAAACGAATTCAAACTGATATTTATTATTCATGAAAACCCGGCCAAACGTGTCGAATACGCTGGAGCATATCCGAAGAGTCTTGCGCTGGCTATCAAAATGTACGGAGCGCCCAAAAAAAAACATGATCGTGTGAATGTGATTGATCGAAATCGCGGATACCAGCATCTTCATTAAAAAAAAAAGCTGTGATTCGGCATCGGATCCAAATTCGATCGTCTCCGTATAAAAATGGATTCAGGATCGGGTTTGAATTTGTTTTGTTTCGAAATTACCTTACACAGTTCAGCTCGAAGAGAATCAACACTGCGGCAGTTCCGAGATTGTTTTTTTTTTCAGAAAGAAAAAAAAATATTTAAAAAATTATGAATTATAAAAAAATTATATTAAAAATTATATATTTAGCAATCGTCGCTAGTGGAAAACGTTAAAAATAATTTTTATGTTGATTTTCTCAATTAAAAAAAAAAAAAGTTTCCCCCAATTTTGCAAGTAAGTTTATTAATGAACATTATGAATTACAAGAGAAAGAGAGAGAAAGAAGAGAGAGCCAAATTATTTCCTTCCTCTGACGTCACAAGACTTAATTTCATATAACATTTCATAAAACATGATTTGTGTTAAAAAAAAATAATAATAAAAAGCGTGACGGAACGAAATAAAATATAATGAAAAAAAATATTATCACTATTGTGCTTCGATAACTCGACAATTTTAGATTTTACACATTGTTCAATTTTTCTATTATGTACGATGTTTCAATTTAATTTTTTTCCGCTCCATAAGCACGAGAAAACGTGACTTTTAGTTTTTTCCGAGCTCGCCAGCTTGATGTTCGTTTTTTTGGTCTCGTGGCGCTTGAGTTAAATTCGAACTCATCTTCCAAGGACTCGAATAATTTTGTTCCTATCTATATATATTTATGTTTCGCCGTGAAAATGTCACCCACGTGAATTGACCCGTGCCAGTGGCATTGAATAGTTAAAAGTGTGTTTCTAAAAAAAAACTGAAAACTGAATTCCTAAGGTTCAAGGCCGGTCGAACACGTGCGAAATGATTTTACAAATAAATTCGAAACTGACGACGAAAGAACACAAAAAATGATGATGATGATTATGATGATAATAATAATAATAATAATAATAATAATAATAATAATAATAATAATAATAATAATAATAATAATAATAATAATAATAATAATAATAATAATAATAATAATAATAATAATAATAATAATAAAGTGTAGGCTTCACGCTTTATCGCGAGCGTTGAATGAAACTCGAATCCATCGTTTCCAAAGCCCACCGAGGGTCTTTGAAAAAAATTCGGATGACGAGAGAACGCTGAAGAGTCAACAAGAGCTCTCGCGGCCGCCCACTAGTCCGTATACCAAAAAAAAAAAAAAGGAGCTCATAGCCGTCGTTCCGGCCCAATCTCAAATATTTGACCAAAGAGTGACCCGTTGCATATCAAAGTTCGCGCAAATGAGGAATTAGATGGCTATCTTGAAAATTTGGAAATTGGAGCTTTGACGACGGACGACCGTAATGTTTTTTTTTGTTTTTTTTTATAACGTTTCCTCCGTTTGGTTTGGGGCCTCTTCGGAAGATTTTATTTTTTCTGTTTTCTTTGGATTTTATTCCACTATTTAAGGGGGCCGAGTAATCTAAAAAATTGGAATTTCATTTTTTTCCGTGACATGATAAATCCGAATTTAAAATCGAATTTGGATTGTATATCGATATGTTCAAATTTATTCTCCGGTGAACGGAGAAAACGTGTTGTCAAGTTACATTTTGTGGCCATTTTTTTTTTTTTTTTTTTTTTTTCATATCTTAAAAATTCTCTGAACACCAAAAAGTGTATGCAAATATATTTCACGCAACATTTTGGTTTGCTCGGTCTCATGATAATTTTGCGTCCGTCAAAAAGTTGAAGAAAAAAAAATTCCATCACGATCATGTACATACATACATACATGTGTGCGGTTATGATAGCAGCTGGTGTTGCGTAACTCTTTGAACGACGTTTCTCGTTTTCATCAGACTTGGGTTTACGACTAGCGTCCGTAGGTGTGTGTGTGTGTGTGTGTCTGATCAAAGGCGTGAGCACAGTTTTCCATACAGTACGACCTCGATTGTCGAATCAGCGGAGGATCCGACTCGGTATCGAACATCCATCATGTACGCCGGCCCCAATAACAGCGCTCCCAATCACTATACATTCGAACAAAAATTCGTCAACTTACCTCAATGTATATGCTTTCGAACAAAACCAACTTGAATTTAATCGGTCAAATAGTTTTTGAGATAATAATTCCCAAAATTCACGTATTTTTCCGACAATCTACACAGATGTACCCCCTTAATAAACTCGCCTATTTTCAACTGCTGGCCAAAAATGGACATCACGAAAGTTGTGGGGAATTCAATTCTCCACAACTTTTGTCTCGGCAAAATTTTTTCAGAATCGTCAAGATCAGCGGTATAACCTCTGCAAACCGTCAAAGTCGTCAATCGTGAAACACATCGGGCAGCAAAAAATATTGCTCGGTCCGCTCACAGCAGGTTAGGAGAGCCTCTAACGGACATTATTAGAAACTTCATGCTGCCTATGAGTTTTATTTCGATTTCGCCATCCGAAATCGTGGCTCCCTCCTTGCTTAGGCTCCATACCTACCCACGTCAAGCAAGTAGTTGATCACTAAAATCGTGCGATACGTATTCTTGGAGCACTTGAAGAGCACCTAATTCCTGCACACAGTTTTCTTGGCAATACATTGTATTCTTGACGAATGACTCTGCTAGAGCACCAAAATTATGAATCGAGCACCTAATAAGCACCTAAAGTCGAGCACCTAATACGCACCTAAAAAGCACCTAAAGTCGAGCACCAAAATTATGAATCGAGCAACTAATAAGCACCTAAAAAGCACCTAATTTAGGTGCGTCGAAAATTCAAATCGGAGACTTTTCGATGCTAGCTTGACGGGGATCTCCATGATTTCGATAACCGAGGTCGAAGTGTAATTCCAAAACAGAACCAATTGCGGTGTGCAAACGCTGCGTCCTTTCATCTCCGGGAAACGAGCCACTGCGTGTGTGTGTGTGCATGTGTGTGTGTTGCATATGACCCACACAAACCCGTCGGTTTCGTGTCATAATCAAAAGTCAATGTCACATGGAGGCACTGCATGTTGAATTCGGAGCTGTCGATTCCACCAGCCAATACCGAAGTGGACGACAGGAGTTCGTGGGTGGGGGGAGGGCAGGGTTGGACTTCAATGTGCTTAGCGTTGATGCATTCGGTAGATTACCCGCAGCAACCTTCGTAGAGGTGTATAGTGGTACCGTGGGATCGACTGACGGCCGGTCAATCGTTATTCAAACAAACGGCACGCGCATCTATAACCCACATGTGAAAGGCGAGGCGGCGGAGGGGGGGAGGGATGATAGAGGGGGTGGGTTGAAGCTTCAAACACAAATTTGCATTCGCCTGGTCTGTGTGTCATGTGACTATGGGTTGCGATCGTGAAACTGCGGTCAACGGTCAAGCACGATTGTAGTAGCGAATACTGGGTTCTACACACACACACACACACACACACACACACACACACTCTCTAGGCGTTATCTGAATCCGCTGCCAGCATATAGTGTACACTTATATGTGTGTGTGTGTATTAGAGTGGTCCTTATTTTGATTTTTTTTAATTTTTGCCCTGCCGGAGGATAATATTGTTGGACATGAATTTAAAAAGATATTGGCGAAATTTGAGATCACTATCTGAATTCTTAATCCTGCCGCAGGAGTTTCGAAGTTTGCCATTTGAATAACACTGTGCTTTATATACATATGTGCTTCAATCTATATTAGACTGGCCTTTAGAAAATAGATTTTCGATTTTTCTTCGGAAATCGAAAGTTGACCTCGTAGAACTAGCCCTTTAAATCTGAGCCCCTTATCTTATATATAATGTTTATTCTCAATAATGTTTATTCTTATTTTCATCGACTTTACTTTTTTTTCGAGTTGAACAATCTGAAGTTGATCTCAAAGAGAACAGGTTCTCCAAATTTCAGCTGTCTATCTTAATATTAAAGCGTGTCTGTGAAATTTTTTTTCACTTTTTTATTAACTCGAAAAATTTTTTTTTTCAAATTAATTTTTTTTTAAGTTGAACAATCTGAAGTTGACATAAAAAAAGGTGATGCTCCAAATTGCAGATCTCTAGCTTGATATTAAGGTGTGCCTGAACATTTTTTAGTTCATTGAATTACTTAATTAATTTTTTATACTTTCAAATAATACGATTTCTCGGTAGTGGACTTTTTTTCAACATCAATTCGAATTTTTATGCAAATTCTTATTCGCGTAAAAGTTCTAATATGAAATATGACAAAACATTATGTTGATGACTGATGTGCTGCACCAAAAAATTGGCAAAGGCAAAATTGAATTTCCGGAAGCGAAATCTCTGAATATATAGTCCGACCGGGATCGGGAAATTTTGACATATCTCTTCTGCTGGTATCTAATCCAAGTGTCGGAGCCATAAAAATCGAAAAACTTTGGTAATTTTTTTTCAACACACCCTAATACATATATATATATATATATGATATCTATATATATACGGCTGAAACAGACATAACACGCTTGTTTTCGTTGTCCCGCGGCTCTGTTCGTTCGTTGTGCAAAGTTACCCGTGAGTTGGAACGCCCGTAAACCCCGAAAATTCGTGTCAGTTTATTCATTCACAGTTCACCGAGCGGATAAAGTATTACCCGTTGGTCACACACATACACACACAAGTCCGAGCGAATCAGGGGGTTGCTCGTCCCCGAAAGGGACATGATAAATGAACGTACGACACGTATCGTTACGAACAAGTCGGTAAATAAAATTTTGGAATGTAAAAAAAAAGAAAAAAAGAAAAAAATCGAAAAGGGTCGCCGTCTGAATAAAGCTGTCCATATGGATCACCCGCATGCTGGTTTTGTGTCTCATGGATTTTATGAAAATATTTTGAAAGCGTTTCGCTATTAGGCGTCGGTGAGAAAAAATTTCGAGGCAAGGATTACTTTTTTTTTCTTTTTATACTGAATTTGATTAAAATTTGTTATCTGAGCTTGAAGCGCACCCGCAGTTAAACTGCATTTTTTTTCAATGAACCCGGAGTTTGATTAAAAATACTAAAGTTGTCATGTTTCTTTTTTTTGTTTTTTTTTTTTCGTTTTAATATTTTTCTGTTTGGTCGCGATTATGTTGTAACTCTATCTAAAATGTGTAAAATGATGAGAAAGCCATGAGCAAGGTTCTACTTAACATATCTTAACAATTTAAAAACGGTACAAAATTACATGCCTCATTTATGGCAACGAAAAAATAAATAAAAAATAAAAAATAAAAAATAAAAAATAGAAAATAAAAAATTAGAAAAAACAAACGTATTTATATTATTGCCACTTCGTGGCCACTTGCAAATTGCTACCTCTTAGTAAAAATTCCGTTCTTGAATTATGATCTTTGTTAAAGAACTAAAAATACTACTCGACCAAATTGGACGAAAATCTAATCAACTCTGAGTTTTAGAGAGACACGTCGAATGCATTATCGATCATTCTGATCGCGTCATTAGTTTTGGAGAAAGCGTTAACGAAATATTGATCTTGTTTAAAATAGGCTAAAATGACCTCAATGACCTCGAAACGTGAAGATCTGACAAAAAAAAAAACGATTTTCGATTTTCGGGGTCATTACAATAATTTCCCTATAATCGGAAAGTTGAAAAAGAGGAGTCTGATGTGTCACATATGATTATCATGAGGTATGAAAATTACTCCAATAACATATTCAGTGACTTTTGATGATCATGGAACGTCCTTTTCACTGGCTTTACGAGTCGTTTAGTTGCCTCGTAAAGATAGTCGTGCCAACGGCAAACGGTCGTAACGAGGCCGTTTGAATCTCCGATCCGGATTATTGAATTACAAGAGAGCAAGGACTCGCTGATAATAACCGTGCGAGAATATATATACAAAAAAAAGAAAATAAAAATAATGATGAAAGAAAATTAAAAACAAGGCGATTGATTCACCACCGCAATAACCTTTCGTATCCGGTTTCCACGTTAACCGTAATTACGGAAAACTATGCGAGATGCGTATCTCAATGGAACAAATCAATATCACTCATCTGAAACACAAACTTTTTGTAAAATTTTCGAGCACTCAGAAATCCGGCTTCGATGGTGAAAATTTGATTAGACGCTCTGCTACCGTGCTCGTCCGGCTCGGGACCATGAAAAATTCATGGATATAAATACACTCGGGGCATTCTGTGTCAAACGAAACATATTTTATAATTTTTTTTTTTCGTGATTTTATTTTTGTTTGGCTTTCATTCGATTTTAAAAACATCGGTGATTTTATAATCTTCGGAATTTTCGGATCCACCTACAACCCTTTTAAGGGGACGTTCCCAGGGTGGGGGCTCTAAAATTCGTTTTTTTTTCTGACTCAACGATGACTATCATCCACGACCATGTGAAGAAAAAATAAATCGCGATTATGTACGAAAATAATTCAAAAAGTGCCGGCGTGATTTTTATTTCCCATTGATCCAACTATTGTTACATAAAAAACAAACTAAATCGCCGGGGGAGCGTCATAAAATAATTGTTTGCATGTTTGCAATAAAAAGAAGTGAAAACAAAAAAAATTACACAGGATTTGAACCTGTGGCGACGGTGATTTGAAAAAATTAACAATAATTAAACTAGGGTCCACCATGAAAGAAGCCGGGACAAGTGTCTTATGATTTTCAATGTACTATTGACTCATGATAGTTTCATTGAAAAGTCAATGTCGCAGTTGAAGCCTTCCCCTTGTCAGCCAATCTTTAAAATTCCTTAATGCCATTTTCAGGAAATACTTTCAAATACTTTTTTCCGAAAATGCAAAAAAAAAATAATAATAATAATCGATTTTTCGGTAGATATGTCCCTTGAAGAAATTAAAAACTACCCCCGAATAATGAAAAGCTCACTTGGAAAAAAATGAAAATTTAGTTTCCTTCTTTTTCAGTCATCAAGATTTTCAGTCATGTCCATTTGGAGGCTTGTTTTTAATGTCTCTAAGGGTTGTAGAGAGATTCAAAAATTTCGAAGAAAAACACGAGTGTTTTTGAGGTCAAATGAAAGCCAACAAAAAATTATCAATCGAATCGACGGGGGTCAGGGTTTCGACCGTCTGCTTTGACACGGAAGGACCCATGTTGTGTGTATATTTGCCGTGATCTCCGCTTGGTGACGATGGTGAAAAATGTTTTCACGACAGGTTCGACTTGGCGTTTCAGAAGAGCCATACGATAGGGAAAAGAGACTGGCATTAGCCAGTGCTCAACGCCCACAGACCCCGACGAAGTTGAAACCCCACTGCCTGGTCAACTCGACGAACGGGTTGGTCGAGTGAAATGAAAAAAAAAAAAAATGTAAAAAAAGAAAAAAAAATATGCACGTGTCGCAATAACTCGCTTCGTTGCATGCATCTGCACACATCGAGAAGAGTACTCCGAACTTTTCTCAGCCACCCAATAACGACGCGCGCACACACGTGCGACAAATTGTTTTTTTTTCTTTCTTTGCTATTCACATTTTTTAAGATTTTTTTTTCAAAGATGTTAACGTGAAAAACAGAAGTTTAAACTTGGAATTTGTTTCCGTGGGTAATTCATTTTGTTGTTGTATTCAGTCGAAATTCATTTGAATGTTGATGTTTGAAAAGAAATTGAAATTCTATAGGCATAGTGGTTGATGATAAATTTCAATAACTCTAATATCAATAATTCTGATATAAAAAATTCAAATATCAATAATTTTGAGGGGTTAGGCTACTCTAGGAGCCAAAAAAAGGCTTTGAGGAGATTTTTCAGAAAAACTACGTAATGAATCGGGATTACAAAAAAGTAGTTTTGGGACATCATTTTTGACGTCCTAAGAGGCCATTAAAGAAAAAGGATTTTTCGAAAATTCTAGAGTGGCCTAACTCCTTAATATCAATAATTCTGATATTCAATAGATCCTGTGACTCACATTCATTCACCCATGGAATTATTTCAAATATATTTCCATCGAATAAATGAATGCCCATTTCCGGCTGCACATGTCAGCAAAATTTCGAGGCTGTATCTATAATCGTTTTTGAATCATACAAGTTTGAATCTTGCGAGATCATTACACACACACACACACACACACACACACACACATCCAAACACTTTTTCCAAACGTGTTTCCACGACGGTTTGGCAAATTTTGAACATAACAACATCAGCCTCGACAAAAAGAAATGTTCACCATAAAAAAGCACGAAATTGAATAAGAGAAAAAAATAAATGAAAATAAGTAAAATTTTAAGTTTACAATGCAATTAGGTTCCGTAAGTTTATAGTTGTACCGGAGTTCGTATGTCGCTTCGGTCAATTTCGTAATTCGACCGTGTACGAATCATCGTGAATTATTCCCAGGCAAACATCGTAACCCAGGGAGTTGGCGAGAGCTTCCTCGACACACTCGCCGGGATGACCGTGTAATAAAATCTCGTCCTCGTACGAGAGTATACGATGCCACCCGTCAGTCCGTACACACACAAGCCGTCGCTCATTGTACGTTCATGCGGTATTCTTCAAGTTGAATATTTTCGCGAAATGGAGTACCGCTCTATTGTACAAAGATTCGTTTGTACCGGAACAATAGTGTGTGTATGTGTACTTTCCGCACGACGTGGGGTCTCAAGCGAGCCTTCGAAATCATCCACAGCCCATCCAGAATTTTCGCCATTCGTCGAACCCACGACCGCGCACGCGCACAACCGACAAAAAAATTAGTGAAAGATTTGGAGTCAGCGTTGCATAATTTTTTCATTAATTTTTTTAAAATTTATTTATCTTATATTTTTTCTTATTTAATTGATTTTATTTCAATTCTTCTTGCGTTTTTGTAAATTTCAGGGTCTCTAGAATGATCCTTGTGAGAGATAAATAAATTATAAAGTACGAACTGAATTGTAAGTACCTACCTTTGGGTTCTTACAATTTAGTTTGTGGGTTATAAATACGAAATATCTAAATTAGAAAAAATACGAAATAAATAAATAAATAAATTATGAAGTACCTAAAGCAGATACTTACGATTTGGTTTGTACTTCATAAATACGAAGTCAGTGGAATTATAAAAGAATTACGAAATAAAGAAATAAATCAATTATAAAGAGCATAGTGAATTATAAGTTACCTGTTTCAGGTACCTAAAATTTCATTTTGTACTTCATAATTCATTAATTTATTTTTTGCCGATGAAACCTGATCCATTGTGTGATAAATCATTTTTTTGAACGAGTCTCTACTTACGAATTTTTAAAATTTCATCCAAAACTCAATTTTGGAATGAAAGAATCTTTTTATTCTGAATTGGAACGAAATTTTTAACGATAGAAAAAAGTTTGTGAATATCGTGACATTCTATCGCAGAATTTCATCGAGGCCTCGATGATGTGTACACAATTTGTCGATAAGAGATAAAAAATGTTTAAGCAAGTGTAACATTTGGTATAACATTTTGGCGTCCCGAAACCGTTGTCGAGGAAGTTTGGAGAGACTATCTATCGGTACTCGTATACATACTGGTATACATGTACATTGTACATTCACTCAGGATAATAACAACTCTATGGTGCAGTTCCCATCGAGTCCCAACCACTCGATGGAGTTGCCACCATGAGAGACGCAGGTGCCGAGATATCAGTGGCCAGCAAGTTCCCACAACTACAGTCAGTGGGCACAAGAGCGTCGTCAGCGCCACTCAAAGCTCCGACGTCCGAGAAACAAAAAAACCACGGTACACGACTCAGATAGGAAGAGTCTAAGATGCGTTATGACTATCGAACGAAGTAACGAACTTCTCAGTAACGAACGAATAATGGATGTCACAAGATGAAAACGATCCGAAACATCGCAGCCTTATGTGCCACCTAGTGGACAAACTGGTAAATCACAATATCGTCTTGGACCAGGCCCCGCACAATCCCCAGACTTGAATCTAATAGAGAATGTTCCGGTCTTCAATGAAACATAAACTCCGACAAAAAAAAAGTGTGTTCACCCTGCAGCAGCCGACCCGACGGATTCGCCAGTATCTAAAAACGTTTATCCCTCTCGTGACGAAAGTCCAGTGGGGGTCGGGGTCGAAATCCAGAACGAGCAATATCCAGAAAGGTGAAAAAGTCAGGAAATCTTTTCAACTTATCCTGACTTTCGAGCTGTTGAAATGTTTTCAACATTTCCCGACTTTAGAGCTGTCCCACGCCTAAATTATCAAAGTTAGATATATGTCATCGCTGACTTTTTTTATAGGAAATTCAATTCTCTACAACATTGTTCATATGAACTTTTGGTCTATATAGCGTTTTTTAACCACCGTTTGGACGGGAAGGTAAAAATGTATTGATTCTCTTCTCATTTTTCAGTCCTCAGTCGACGGATCTCAGTTCGATTACTCGACTTTGAACCTACGGTGTTGATTTTCACGAATATTCTTTATTACGGGAGATACGCGGACGACGTTCTTGTGCCACTGATTGTGTTTGACACGAGTCGTCAACCGCACTCGTCCATTGAGAGGCAAACTGGCGTTCGCCGGCACGCGCAAGCTTCCGCCCCTTCTTGTTCATTTATATGTATATGATGCACCGAGCAATATACCTCATCGGATAGTGCCGTATCGTTCATGTTGCCCCAGCTGCGGGCCATCTTCGTAATTACGTTTGTTCCCGGCGTTTCGTAGCAACGCGAGATAGTCAGTCTGGAGAGAGAGAGAGAGAGAAAGAGAGAGAGAGATGCTCTTCTAGCTCGTGTTCACCAAACGCTGTTCGACCAGCCGTATCTGACTCCACAAAGTGACGTATACCCTGATTTCATGATACAACGTGTATCGGGAGTCGCAACGTCCATTGAGAATTGACAATTTGCATTCAAACGATATTTCGTGGGAAAAAGAAAGAAAAAAAAGTAATGAACAACAAAGTTTGCCAGATTGAAAATCGAACCCAAGTCCCTGGTGATTTCCGTGCGGACCAGGATCGAAATTTCCCGGAGCCTTTCTTCAGTCGAGGTAGTTTCCAAATGGAAATGGATTATTTTTCGTGCGAAACGTGTTGGCAGTGTGGGAACTATACACTACCGCTCAGAACGCGCAACGTTGCCATGTCTACTGGGTCACGACCAACTCCTGATATAAACTGTATTTTTCCAATGTTTATTTGCTTATTATTATCATCACAGTCTCCTGATCTTTACTTTCAAGTGCCCAAAATGTTCTCCGGATATTCAACTTACAGTTTAAGTGTTTTCATTAAAATCTGACGAGGACTTTTTGTATTATATCAAATTGAGCGTGATTTTCCGCAAGGCTTCATGTTAAACGTGTGAAAATAAAAGTGTTGATATATTTTTCCTCGCGAACCGGAAAGCCATGAAAATTTAACTGAACCTTTTTCTTATCAATACCTATAAGTATGCCAAGTTTTATGAAAATCTGACGAGGAACTCTGTTAACGACGGTACTACCTTAAAAGCCTATGAAATTCTGATTCAAATGATCTCTGTTCGATAATATCGCCACAATTGAGTCCCGAGATTGCATGTGAAAATCATTAAGAAAAAATTTCGTCGATTTCAACTCGCTGCCAAACCTAGAATTTTTTTTTTCACACATCCATAATTTATTATCGGTAATCGCTGATATGTTACTTTTATTTTAAGCCCGAAAAATACAAAAAATCTCGACGAGTCTAAAAAAACAGTCTGACAAATAAAATAAACCAGAACGCTTTTTCCCTCGTTTTAAATTCTTTCGTCGCTGACGCAGAGATAAGGAAAAAAAAATTTTTTGTTCGTTTTTCATGTACTCACCTAGGCGCGATTCGTTTGAGGCTTCCGATAGTCGGATTATCATCGTTATCTTCGACGCTCATTCTGACAACACCGTTTTCCGAATTCGCCACATCACCGTGCACGATATAATCCACAAGATCACTAAAATCATCGTGAACTTGAGTTTTCACATTTTTCGTTCTATCAACGATCGTATTGTCGTTTAAATTTTTTCCCACACTCGTCGTCGTTGTCGTCGTTATCGGTGAATTAATATCCAAACCGGATGATTCGCGACTGCCGTTTATCGGTTGTGAAATTTTACGTCGAAAATTATTGTAAACACCATCGCGATTGGGTTCGTCGCCCATTCTCACACGTCCGTGACTTGGCACCAAATGATGACCGCTGTAACCCAAATCCATTTGCAGATCCATCACCAACAACAATGTGAACAATATGGCGAAACCGCTCAAACACAGTATCAACTTTTCCTTTATTCTCATCATTTTCACGGCGATCTTCATGTTAACGTTTTTACCGTGCGATCTCATTGAATCGCAATTATTACCATTCGTTCGCAAACTTTTCGATCTCGATTTATCATTCGATCTGTGTTTTTTCGATGTGCAATCGTTTTTCAAGATTTTCGTGGAATTCGAACGTTTTGTTTTGTTTTCCAAATTTTTCAACTTAACTCGTGCGTTCGATTTTTCAACGTCTTGTCTCGTTATCAACGATTCAGTTAGTTTCGATTTTACTCGATCGATTTTTTCGCTTGTGGAAGATTTTTCGAATCCGGAAAAATTGTCGTGAAATTTTTTTTCTATGGAAAATTCGTTCACGTCGTTCGAATTTTCAACTGTCGATCCGATCGTCGATCCCAAAGTCGAAAACTCACGTTCACCGTTCACGTTGTCTGTGTTTTCGACGATTTTCAATGGGCGATCGATTTCGTACGGAAAATTTCGTTGATTCACGTGAAAACGATCTAACGTATGATTTTTCAAAAACTTATCGTCGCACTTGAAATTTTCGTCGATCGGTATCCCGTTATCACTCGTTTTTCGACACTCGTTTTCCGTTTCAACTTCAACAGACGAAAATTTATTTTCTGTCCAAACTTTTGTCGTTTGCGAATTGCAGATATTCGTATTTAATTTTTTTGCATTCAACGATTTTAAATTCCGATCTTCCGGAATCTCGAATTTCGTCGTATCGTCGATAATGTCGATTTCGCATTTTGCAAATGACGGATCGGATCTCCGACGAATGGAATTTCGAATCGTCGTTGAATTATCGATATAACCGACCGTACGTTGTTCGCAACCGTCGGTTTCAGAATGATCGATATTGCGTGGAGGATGTTCGAGTGGTGAATTGTCGAACGCGATCGGGAGCTTCTTATCAGCTGACCCAAGACTGCTATCGAACGATTCTCCGACGAGCTGTGATCTTTGACCGACCAACGAAGACGAAGACGATGAGGACGAAGACGAAGACGACGATGGGGTCGTTCTCGTTTCTTCGGGAGGCGGTGAAAATTTCAGTTTTTTCGATCTCAACGATTTTCGATCGCGATAATTTTTGTAACATCGATCGGTCGTCACGACATCACGTTTGACGATCACGCAGGAAGACGTCGACAAAAATCCCGTCGATCTTTCGTGAACGATCGGTCGTTCGTGAACGATCGGTTGAAAATGAAACGACGACGACGTGTTGACCGAATCGATCGACGAATCGCTAGTTGCGAAATAAACCCGAATGTTCGTCGACGATGAATTATTGGTTTCGTAAGCCGATCTTCGACGACGAATTTTCGGACGATTACGATCGTAACATCTTCGGCTTTCCTTCTTTATCAGTGCTCGAGCTTCCAACAAGCGAAAATTATCTTCCGATCGTATCAATTCGTCAACGTCTTCGATCGATATGCTTCGTGAACTCGCGTATTTTTCCTCGTCCGCCCAATCGCGCGTGGTCGAATTTTTCGTTGCGACATTGACGATCGAATTCGGCGATAACGATGGAATCACGATTTTCGAACGTTTCGATCGTTCCGGTGCGATCGGTTCGTCGTCGTTTTTCCGAATTTTTTCGTCAACATTTTTACGATTTGCGAATAATTTTTTTCGTATCACACGCGGACTTTTGCGTATGTTACGAACAAATTTTTCACAACCAACGCCGAGATTGTCTTTTGACGATTTTACGAAACGTTTTATGAATGAATCGCTTCTACCGATTTTTGTGGATTTTTCATGATTTTCCGATTGTTTTTTTGTGTTTTTGCGTTTTTCGTGATTGGGAGGGGGTGGGTGGGAGGGATCGTCGGTGATATCCGGGGATTCGGGGTCGGAGGGCGAGATCGTTGGGGATCGGTTCACGTCGATCGGCGGTAGGGGTGTCGATCCGTTGCGATGATCACAGTCGTTATCGCGGAATGTCCGGCGGTCGGAATATTCGTTGATCCTCTCGTCTCGACGTTGTGAAACATTCTCGGTACATCTCCCCGATTCCAGAATTTCGAAAATTCGAAACTAAACGGTGAACGATCGGATCGATTGGTCAGTCTGCGCAGTCTTTTGTTTCTTCGATTTTTCGCCGATTTATTTATAATCGTCGAGTGAAAATTTTACGTTCTGTCGAATCGCAGCCTGAAACAGAAATACGAATCATGTAACGAATTTGTTTTTTTGCAAATATTTATTCTCACGATCGTGAAAAATTAAACAAATGATAATAATAATAATTGGATCGAATTAAAAAAGAACAGAAAAATGATAGTGATAATTCTACACGAATTATTATTATTATCATTTGTGTTCTGCAATGAATTATAACTGAAAATCACATTTTTATGAAAAATCGTGTACGTGCCTGTGAAATTACGTTATTATTATTATTATTATTATTATTATTATTATTATTATTATTATTATTATTATTATCAATATTATTATTATTATTATTATTATTATTATTATTATTATTATATTTTTTTTTCAACAATTGAATTTCCAAGCTGTCTGAAACACGATCGAATATCTATAAGACATACGGAAACTGCTTAAACTGTCTTCGGAGAGAAATCCCGCTTCGTGCTACCGTTGGATTCATACGAGCGCCTCTTTCTCTCTCTGTCTCACTCTATCCTTCTCTCTTTCTCTCTCTCTCTCTCTCTCTCTCTCTCTCTCTCTCCTCTCTCTCTCTCTCTCTCTCTCTCTCTCTCTCTCTCTCTCTCTCTCTCTCTCTCTCTCTCTCTCTCTCTCTCTCTCTCTCTCTCTCTCTCTCTCTCTCTCTCTCTCTCTCTCTCTCTCTCTCTCTCTCTCTCTCTCTCTCTCTCTCTCTCTCTCTCTCTCTCTCTCTCTCTCCCTCTCTCTCTCTCAACGGAAGTTGTTGGTCGGAGAAAAGTGGAAGTGCTTTTCCGTAATAGAAGTGGAAAAGCAAGAGATATATATATATATGTATATATATATATATATAAAGCCTTTATGCTTTTATCTCGTGTAGTTTACGGTCACGGTTCATACCGAAGTGCCGGCTGTACCGAGGCCATTATGGATGGGGATAGCCCATAGAAATAACCCACCCATAGTCATATATGGATAAATAAATAAAAAATATATATATATACATATATATATATGTAGCTTTTTACGACACTGTGGACTATTTAATCGCCCGACTGTCCCAAATCCGAGGACCCCGCTCAATCGATTTACAATTTTTTTTCCGTTTTTTTTTTTTTTCATCCAAAAAACATGTGGTGCGGCTAATTTTTATTATTTTTTCATTTATCATTTCTGTTTTCGGGTCATCGATCTACGTCTGGGTACGAAATTTCATCTCAATCGTGACATAAACGAGACAATGGGACGAACTGTGCAGACAAACAGACAGACGGACCGACCGAAAACCTAAGGATTTCGTAGATTTCTTCAAAACCCGAAAAAAGATAAAATAAAACAAAATAATTCGTTCGACAAACGCGGGAATCGCGAAACGCCAGTAGAGGCGCTTTCACGCCAAACCTCTTTATCCTCTTCCATGAAAAAACCAACAATAATAATAATACAAAAAAAAAGAGAAAAAAGAAATTGAAGAAAAAAACTATAATTATAACAAATTCATTTCTCGCTCAATTTATTACGTTCATTAACACTTGGAACGTGTATCTCAAACAATCCGTATTAGCAATCCGACGTTCCCGTCGTGCGTTCACGCTCGAACCGTGCGAAAATTGCTCTGATATAATTCGAACAGAGACGGAGAGAGATTGCCAACTTAACGCCTCTCACTCACACACACACACACACACACACAAAAGTCTCGAAACGATTTATATCCGATGACGAGGTGGAGAGAAGATGAAGAAAAAAACATTAAAAAAAAATAAAAAAAATTCGTGAGACACTCCAACGTCTCCGATTGTTTGACGACCCCGGTCGTTATACCGAAGCGTGATGCTGGTACCATTTCGGCCTCCGGTATCGCCAACAAAATTTATTTTGAGACGGCCCGAGGGCCCGCTGCCAGAATTCCAAAGTCGCACGCGTCGTTTGTCCAACCGCGCGCACGCGTGGACAACGTGCGTTTCACCCCCCCCCCCCCCGCCCCGCTGCTCTCCTCCTAATCCGTTCTGACGCCTCGATTGCGCGTGAGATTTAAATGAAAATGGGCCGTGACCTTTGATATCGAATATCCACCGGGCCCTTGTTAACTCTGAACCACAAAAAAAAAAAAAAAAAAAAAGTGCTGAAATATTTTCTTTAGCGATGATGCGCGATTGATTCAATTGTTTTCTCAAATTAATCTATCTATATTAATTAATTTATTACAATACAATTGATATATCTATATATAACTGTTCCGTGACTGACTGACTGACTGACTGACTGACTGACTGACTGACTGACTGACTGACTGACTGACTGACTGACTGACTGACTGAATGACTGACTGACTGACTGAATGAATGACTGAATGACTGACTGACTGACTGACTGACTGACTGACTGACTGACTGACTGACTGACTGAATGACTGACTGACTGACTGACTGACTGACTGACTGACTGACTGACTGAATGAATGACTGGCTGACTGACTGACTGACTGACTGACTGACTGATTGACTGATTGACTGATTGACTGACTGACTGACTGACTGATTGACTTACTGACTTACTGACTTACTGACTTACTGACTTACTTACTGACTGACTGACTGACTGACTGACTGACTGACTGACTGACTGACTGACAACGCATAGCATACCACTGAAAATAAAAACATGAAATTTGGAACGTATGTTTCTTTGGGGGTGCAGAGGTCCACTGAGGAGAGATTTTTCGAAAATCAACCCCTAAGAGGGTAGAATGGGGTGTGGGCGTTTGTAACCATCATTGTTAGTGTATCTCTGGAATTACCATGGATAGGGTTGAAATTTTGCATGGATGTTCGGGTCACACAGTAGGTGCCAATTTTATTACCAATGCTGCCAGGTTATTACCAATTTTTTTTCCTTCTGGAAGAACCTCAATCCCAGAACTCACGACTGGGGTCCGAACGGACCCCGATTTCTCACGTTTCCTCAATCGTCAAATGAGTTTTTTCATCAACTCGTGTGTTCAATGTCAATGAAATTTGATTTCTCGCACACCATCCCAGGACCGGTTATACGATTGAGAAGAGCGCGGAGTACTATCGGACCCCGGTCGTGCGTTTGGAGGAAGAAGGTAGAAAAATTAATTCATGAGTTATAGGGTTAAAAAACAACTTTGAAGCAGTTAACATGTTTTTTTTTTAATTTTCTCGTGACAAAGTAATATTTTAAGCAATTATCGAACGACGTTTGCGATCGTCATCAACGTCGGCTAGCATGTTAATTTTGTTAGAATGTTGTTGATGAACCAGTTCATGACGAAACGAAGCGGATTGTGCCAAAGGAATAAACGTGAAGCGTCATGAACGAGCCAATTCAATGTCGAAGTGTGTGTGTGTGTACATCTCTATTTGCCATGTAACAAATAAAAAGCAACTCTGGATATCGTTCACTCGGATGTTCTTTGAGAAATAAGAAGAACGACACGCTTCGCGATCGATGAGACTCGACGACGACGAAGTCTCACGATTCACTCGCGGGCACGAGTGGAGAAAGTATCTGTTATTCACGCGAAAATAGGTACCGCCGTATCCACAAAGACTTCGTGACACTCGTTTACATTTTACCCACGCGCCTATCTCCATAATTTTCCTAATCGTCGGCGTCCCCGCCCCCTCCGCCATATCCCTCTTTTCTTTCCATTCTTGCTATCACCATTTGCTCAAGGATATTCGAAGAGGTAGATAAATATGTGATAACGATATCGGTGCATCGCTGTAGTGAATGTTTTTTTTTTTTTTTCGTTTTATTATTATTTTTTTTTGTCGAAAAACGTCGTTTCCTCCTCCAGCTAGGTTCTATTAGGTGTGTGTGTGTGTGTGTTTGTGTGTGTGTGTGTGTGTGTGTGTACTTAAGTATAGAAGAAAGTGTTCTGACTGACTGATACCGACTCATCAACGTCCAGCTCAAAATGTTTGACCTACGAAAGTGAAATTCGAGAGGTACATTTTGAAAGAGGTTTGAAAATTTTGCCCCCGGTGGCAGTGAGGGTTCTGTATGGCTTCGGTCAGTCCGTCCGTACGTCTGTCTGTAACGTCACCGTCCTGTCATTCTCTCATTTTTCCAATGAATGAAGAAAAAAATTTTTAAAACGCATCCCACAGATTAAGGTAGTATCCTAGATACTGTAAGAGTCAAAGCAAGCCTAAGACATACTATCTTCTGATTGAGGTAGGTAGTACTTTGATGTGGCAAAGTCGCGTGTTATGATGTCGATCAGGAAGAGAGGGAGAGAAGATGGGAAACAAACGCGCAACGTTGCCATGTCTACTGGATCACGACCAACTCCTCATATAAACTGTATTTTCCCAATGTTTATTTGCTTATTATTATCGTCACAGTCTCCTGATCTCTACCATCAAGTGCCCAAAATGTTCTCCGAATATTCAACTTTTACAGTTTAAGTGTTTTCATTAAAATCTGACGAGGACTTTTTGTATTATATCAAATTGAGCGTGATTTTCGATAAGGCTCCATGTTAAACGTGTGAAAATATAAGTGTTGATATTTTTTTCTCCCGCTTCGGAAAGCCATAAAAATTTAACTGAACCTTTTTCTTATGAATACCTATAAGTATGCCAAGTTTCATGAAAATCTGACGAGGAACTCTCTTATCAAGAGCCACACGAGTGATCTTATAGATAAGGGTGCCTCTTGTTTTTGTCCCTTGCAGGTACGAAACCCTAAAAAAAAACATTGTTTGAAGTAACCGCACTTCAAATAACTTTTTTTTCGTCGACGGAAGGGTAGGAGGTGGGCACAGAGGGAGGTTTCGGCAGATATCGTCGAGATATGGTGAAAAAAAAAAGTGGACGAAACCCCGAGGTCGATGGACCGACGCCTGCGGCTGAGGCGTTCGCTCGAGGATAGAAAATCTTCGGCCGAGATGAGATACAAGACATGGAGATACGTACGTCAGGGAGATTGTCGCCCCAGGGCGGAGGGTGGGGTGGGGGGGGGGGGGGGTCAACGCTTGTTTACTCTATCAATAGAAACGTATGTATTCTCTATTCATGGGGAGGAACCAGCAGGCGCACTCACACACCCTCGACAGTCCGATATATACAAAACAGCATACTTCTTACTTGTCGCATATACGGGGTGTCCCAGTTTTTTCGGCCAAACTTTGCCAGCGTAAACAATACTACCTTGATGAGGTAGCATTTTCATTTTTTTGATTTTCTTGTCATCTTTGGCTTCCTCATAGAGGAATTCAAAGAAATCATTGTTCACTAGCTACGATTCCTTTGAATTCCTCTATGAGAAAGCCAAAGATGGAATTTTTTTTTAATTAAAATGCTACCTTGATGATGTAGCATTTTTTTTTTTTAATTTTCTTGTCATCTTTGGCTTCCTTATAGAGAAATTTAGAGAAATCATTGTTCACTAGTTCCAATTCCTTTGAATTCTTCTATTAGAACTCAAAGGTGAAAATATATGTATATATATAATAATTGAAAATGCTACCTCTTCAAACTAGCATTTTCATTATTTTTTTTTTCATCTTTGGATTCCTCATAGAGGAATTCAAAGAAATCATCGTTTACTAGCGACGATTCCTTTGAATTCCTCTATAAGGGATCCAAAGATTGAAAAGAAAAGAAAAAATGAAAATGCTACCTCATCAAGCGACTATAATCATTTTTTTATATTAATTAATTTCTGATTATGATTTTTTAAGTAAACTAATGACTTTATCCTTGGTTGTCTTAGATTCTGTACGAAAAACATTTCGTGTAAAAAATTTTACAATTGGGACTTCAAATTAAAGGTTTGAAGAACCTTCCTGAATTTTTTAATGAATTTTTTGCAGCACTTTAAGAGTTTGAAAAAATGTCAGGACGAAAACGACACCCACCTTTACAGGGCGCTTCATCTTTACAGGGTGCTTTACCTTCACTAAAGGTGCCAAAAAAAAGTTTACAGACGAAGGGATGAAAATATTGGAATAAACAAAAACGAAGATCGAAGATTACGTGATGGCGAAGTGTTGGCCATCGTCTTTTGGGACTGCGAGGTCACGTTGAATGCGACGGCAAAGCTTCGTCGGTGCCGAGGGCTTTAATTGCATCGGTTAATTAATGCTTCCACGTAAATTAGCCTTTCTCGCGTTGCCAGAGAGACACTTAAGACGTAGGACCGGGGTGTGAGCAGTTGTGCCACTGCTTGGGCCAAGAAGAGCAACTTGGTACATAAATTCTGACTACACACGTAGTTTTAACCCTACCCCCCCCCCTCCTCTTCCCTCCGCCCAACGCGGTGTAATGTTACGTGCTGGGTGAGGCTTGATAATACATTTCGATACTCGGATGCAAATATAAATATAGATACGAATGTAAATCGATGAAAATCTAAATATAAATTGTTATACATATGAATATGAATCGATGCCTCGATTTATATTTATATTGCATGATGATGATCCATTTAAATGTGAAATAACAAAAAAAAATCTAACAATTTTCAAGCTTCGATGGAGATTTTGTTGTTTGTTAGTTTTTTTTTTTTGTTTGAAAATAATTATCGATCGACTATTTCGGAACTCGATCGAGCACCACGCGTCACAAATCGTCGTTCGACCGGATCGTCGACTCGTAAACTGAACGAACCGGAGCAAGTTGGTTTTTTTCTTCATTTTCTTTCGTTAGAAAAAAAAAATTCTTTTTCCAGTCCGACTGATTGACTGTAGAACTTTCATTGAGAATGAGACTCGACCGATCACCGTAATGAGACTTTCCCATCGAGTGACGTGAAAATGTTAGAATGATAATAATAATAATGATGTTGGAATAATTTTAGGATTTAAATTTTTTTCAAATTTTGCTGAATTATAATTATAATACGAAATGTTTGATGGATAAATTGTAGTATTTTTGCAGAGTCATTACACAAACACATACACACACACGCGAATATTTTCTGCAAATATAATATTCATATAGGTGTTTTAGGTTTTTTTTTACATGTTGACATCTCAAAATCACAATAAAAGTTTTTTGGATAATTATGCAGAATCACGGGTTTTACGAATTTTTGAAAATTTTCTTCTCCGAGGATGATTGGTCGGTCCTCTAGATGAAGAAGCAAAAACATTACAACAAAGCATCGTTCCGGCGTCCTACATACATTTCCAAAGTTTTGCATTATTGAAAAAAAAAATCTATTTTTTAAATGAAAAAAAATCAAACTATAACTCATCAAAAACCAAAAAAAAACCTGAAAAAAAAGTATACTCCCATTATGATTTTCTTACTTCCCCCATCTGATTCTTCATCCAGACGACAAAATGAACAATCTCCAAAAAGAAAAACTCGAAAAACTGTGGAAATTCGGAAAAACCATGATTCTGCATAATTATTACGGTCCAAAAATATTTTTGGACCGTCACATAACTTTCTCATCGAGAAAGCAAAAAAAAAAAATTGCATCGGTTTTGCGAAAATTAAATTCAACCCCCGCGCGTCGAAGCTGAAGAAAAGCGCGCGAGTTTTCCCAAAGGATAATTCTCGAAGCTTTGGTCGGCCGTCACAGTGACGCGACGAAAGGCATCGCGTCGTCGAAGCGAACGTGACACAAAAGGTTTTGTCGCAAAGCGAAAAAAAAAATAAATGTGAGTAGAAGCCCGGAATGATAATCCCCGACAGAGTGGGCGGTCACGAAGAAAAGTTATACAAAATCTACGGGTCGTGTGAACCCCGAGAGAGAGACTCACGACGATGGTTCTTTGATCCCATAATCTTTTTCGCAACGAAAGAAAATGTTGTCATGTAAATTTATGTTTGATCCGAAGAATTTTTTTCTGCATGAAAATTGCGAAGACTACGAAGGAAGTTGAGAAATTGAATACATGGACAGAGGCTCTTGGCTCTGTCGATGATGTTCAGTGATTTGAAAAAAAATGAAAAGATGAAGAAGAAGAAGATGATGAAAAGAGAATAAAGAGTTGGTCAAGTGACATATTTTTTTTGTTACATTACTTTTTCCAACTCCCTCTTCTGGCTTCTGTTCCGAACGAATATGGTATACAAAAATTAACAACAGACTTTGCTATTTGTAGTCGATCGCAAGAAAAAAATGAAAAAAAAAAAAAAAATGAAAAATTCTAAAATGTAATTTCTAGAAATCTATAAGACCCAAAACTTTCTTCATAGTTTTCCCGGTAAATTTCAACAGCAAGGCGTTATATTTACCTGATGTTTCTTTCCAATCGTAGGACCAGTAGTTTCGGAAATAAGGGCAGGGAGGGGGGATGCTCCATTTACGCATATTTTTCAAAATATCTTCGTAAATATGCTGTTCAAAATTATTTAAAAAATACTTTTGTATTCCACACAATAAGCCCTTTTAAATGATACCCCACAAGCTACATGAATTTACATTTCCTATTAGAAAAAAAGTACGTCTGTTTTTTTCACTTGAAAAAATTCACAAAATTGCATATGTAAATATACATAATTCCTTATTTTGTATTATTCATTATTTCCGACCTATATGATAAAGAACATTTTTTTCAGTATTTTTATTTGACAAATGCCTTTATGAAATGAATTTTTTGATTTTCCTACTCCGGTAGTTTTGAAAGCTCCATCTTGCGATAGCGTTTGCTTTCTTTTAATAATTTGTAACAATTTTGTGAATTTTTTCAGATGAAAAAAAACGGACGTTCTTTTGTTTTTTTTCAATATATCTAGAAAAATAAAGTTTGAAAAAATTTTAAAAAAAATTGGGTCCGTTTCTTCTGATGAGTACTTTCGAATAAAAAATTATGAGAACGATCTGAAAAATGATCGCCAGAACTTTATCAAAATGGCATGGAATGCCCCATATATATACATATATATTTACAAATAGTGGAGTTTATCTACAAGATAGCCAAGTCCCAAGTGGAATTTTTGTCGTCACGGGCAAACGACAGAGAGAGAGAGAGAGAGAGAAAGAGAGAAAGATAGATAGAGAGAAAGAGAGACACGTCTACGTCGGCGACCACTTTCTAGACGAGATTCAACATCTGGAAAAACACGTTGTAACGACGCCGAAACTATGTTGCCAGAGAGTTTCGTGATCGGTTTGCAACGATCGTCGTACGGCGGTTAATGGTCGTCACGCGTTTGACGAACGAAAATTATGCGTTTTCAATGTGTGTATGTGTGTGTCTGTCGCACGTGTACCGAGAATTATGCAATTTTCCGACAAACCCATGCGGACGAATGGGACATTTAACCGGCCGGGTACCTTCGATCCCCAGGAATCGGTTCAACTATATATTCAAAATGTGAAAATATAAGTGATAAGATATTATGCAATCATCGGCGTTGCGTAAGTTTCAATTCGCGTATCATTATTGTTCTTATTATTTTTTTTTAACGCACTTATGACGGAAATGGGAGATAACGTTGGAGACACGATAGGGTGATAGGTGTTATTTGTTGGAAATGTTGCGTTTATCGGTGTGGAGTTGCTTATACAGCCGAATATTCATATCCATATATGAGCCATTCCATCGAATATCGGACAATTTTGGGTCTAACTATCTCGGATCGCTTATGATATTCGCACAGCTTAAAGTGCACGTTGAAAAACAGATTCCCGATTTTTTTTCCAGATTTTATTTTATTCTATTATTTTGGCGGATGTCAATTAAGATATTTTTTATTTATCTCGTTTTACTTCAAAACAAAAATCAGGCGTGTTTTAGGGGCCAAATGAAAGCCAAAATAAAAATCAGAGGTGTTTTGGGGTCAAATGAAAGCCAAAAAAAATCAGGCATGTTTTTAGAATAAACTGAAAGCCGAAACAAAAATCAGAGATGTTTTTGGGGTTAAATGAGAGCTAGAAACAAAATTAGAGGCTTTTTGGGTTCCAATCAAAGTCGAAAAAAAAAATAATCAGGGATGTTTTTAGAGTTAAGGGGACTAAGCAGTGAGAAAATCCAAATTAAAAAAAAAAAAAAAATTGTTTGTATTCTGTTACTGCAATCTCTTCGGAATATTTTGATGCGAAGCAGACGAAAAAATTCGAAAAATTGAGCTCAGGAGAGAAAAAACACTCCTTACACGGCCTGCGCGCCGCGCCTAATAGCGAGTAGCGGCGCCAGAACTTTAAACGCGTTTATCTCGAAACAGCATTTTGCGCTAGCTTAACCACGATAGATAACTCAAGAACGGTTAGAGTTATCGGCTTGTTTTTTTTTTTCTTTTTTTTTTTTAAATAGACTATCAATGTTCTCTACCAAATGAACCGAACTCTATGCAAAAAAATTTTTTTTTTTTTATTATTTTTATTACAACAAATGTCAAAAAATGTCGTCCGTTTTTCGATTTTTTTTCGAATTTTCGCCGCCATTTCCGTAATTTTCTCGCTGTCTAGTCCCCTTAAATAAAAGCCAAAACCCAAATCAGAGGTGTTTTTAGGGTCAAATGAAAGCTAAAACAAAAATGAGGGGTGTTTTTTGTGTCAAATGAAAGCCAAACAAAAAATCAGAGGTGTTTTTGGGGTCAAATGAAAGCCAAAAAAAAAATTAGAGGCTCTTTTGGGTTCAAATAAAAGCCAAAAAAAATCAGAAGTGTTTTCAGGGTCAAATGAAAGCGAAAACGAAAATCAGAGGTTTTTTTGGGATCAAATGAAAGCCAAAACAAAAATCACGGGTGTTTTTGGGTGTCAAAAGAAAGCCAAATAAAAAAAAAAACAGAGGCAATTTTAAGGTCAAATGAAGCCAAAAAAAAATCAGGCAGGGTCAGGGTTTCCCGGTTTCGACCGTCCGAGTCGAAACGAATGTCTCATACGGACATATATACATATATATATATATATATATACACACACACATAAATGTTACAAATATGTTGGCGAATAATCAACGAAGCGCATGAAAGCGTGAGTATAAGATTGCGAATAGCAACTCGTGTCGTATGAATCTCTCGTTGATTATTAATAAAAGACCTTGTATCGTAGAGATACGCAAATGTAAACGTAGAAATCGTATCGAACTGCACGGCATCGAGCCTGTCGCGGTTTACGCGCGCACTCACACAACACAAATCGGCCCCGCGCGCGTTTCAATCGTGCGCTAGGTATATCACCCGTCGAGAGACAAGCTCGTTCGGATTCAGCCACGACCACGTGATTGCATCCGCACACTCTCGCACACGTTCCACGAGAATTAATTCATCCGACAAATATCACATAGTCGAAGAGATTATGTAAGCGGAAGAGAATTTCCCCCGATGAGTCAATAATAAAGCGAGATTCGAGTTGATCCGGCCGAACCATGATTATCACACACCGACGACGAACTACAATGATATTTCGCAATCATTTCGGAAATCTGTTGGTCACATTAACGATTTTATTGGATAGCAAATATATATATTAGACTGATCCTTATAAAGGGCTCCAACGAATTTTGACCCGTTAACCTCCCCCCCCCCCCACCCAGATTGGTTCCAAATAATTTTTAAAGAAGTTCCCTAAATTGGCAGCCCGGAATCTTTGATAACAGTCATTACCAGCAGGGTTCAATTTTGCCATTTGAAATACACAGGATTTTTCAAATCTCTAGTAATATGCCTATTTGGGTCCCTTGAAATCATCTTAAAAATCCAAGAAGTATCTCAATGAGTCCGTGGCACCTTTGTGGATGAAAGAAAATCTTAGGCTTGACTTCGAAATGGTTATGGGTCATTCCACGCCGATGTATAAACATGTTTTTCGGTTTCTTCTTATTTTCGAATGATTTTGTCAGAGAAATTTTTCAGATTTGAAATATCAATCCTAAAATTCAAAATACTGATCTTGAAAGTCATATCGGTCATTCCGATTTAATTTGTTGTTTTTCTTTCGTTTAGAAAAAAATTGTGAGAAGCTGCGTTTAGGTATTTTATGGGGGTAGAATCGATTTTTAATAATCGATTGATCGTGTCACGAACAAAAAAAAATTCAATTTTTTAGGTGACTCGGCCCCATTAAGAAGTCCCATCTGTGTAGATTGCGGGAAAAATAGGAGAATTTTGGGAATTATTATCTTAAAAACTATCCGTCCGATTGAATTCAAGTTGCTTTTTATTCGAAAGTATATACATTGAGGTGTGTTGACGAATTTTTTGTTTTAATGTATAGTGAACGGGAGCACTGTTATTCTGGCCAGCGTAACATAACTTTTTCAATGTCGGTTCTCACTTTTTTTCAGATAACGGAATGACCGATTTCTTTAAAATTTGGACACAATATACACGGATAGGTAATGAAGTTTGGCACGTAGGATTTTTTTTTTCAATTAATTTTTTTTTTATTAATCAACAAAGGTTGTGAATTGAGGTTTAAAAGTGAATTTAAACTTCAATCAAGCGCTACTTTGTGAAAAAAAATCCTACGTGCCGAACAGCTCAAGACGTTACACTCTAAGAATCATCTTGAAATTTTTGTTTCAGACCAACCGACTGTCAAAAAAAGTGGGAACCGCAAACCGTGCCGACGACAAAGTTATTTTCGCCGGCCAGAATAACAGCGCTCCCATTCACGATACATTCAAACAAAAAATTCGTCAGCATACTTCAATGTATATACTTTCGAATAAAACCAACTTGAATTCAATCGGACATATAGTTTTTGAGATAATAATTCCCAAAATTCACCTATTTTTCCGGCAATCTACACAGATGTAAAATAAATATCGCTTTCTATCTTTCTCTCTCTCTCTCTCTTGTGCTCGATGTTTTCACGGAGCGTGCCTGCGGTTTTACCGAATAATAAAAATTAGCGGGCGTCATCGTTCAAACGCGGTTTCCCTTTGTTTGCCTCGGCGTCTCGTTCTTCATCTCAACTCTAGAATCATTTTCACGAAAGTTTATTCACGACGATGTCTCTCCTGCCAAGTGTTCGAAAACCCGGAAGAACAAAACAAAAACAAACGAAAAAAAAATCTCATTTATATATTTCATTCCGTTTCTCCCGTTTCCGACGATCATTGACGATCGTTGTAATATTGTTTTGTGTTTTTTTTTTTTAATTTTTTTTTTTTCACGCGCAACGATCACGATAATTGCGACAGCCTATAGCCCGGCGAAAGCATTTTGTTAATTTTCCATGACTCAGCGAACAACTGAAATGCGTGATAACTTTTGCGGTTGTGAACATTTTTTTCTTTTTTTTTATTCATTTTTTTTCTATCAATTTTTTATTATGCGATTGCACTGATATTTTTTACGTTTGACTTACCTTCGACAGCTGGCGATCGGATCGACGATCTCCGGTATGGTCTCTCCTCCATCGTTCTCGTGCGTTTTTTTGTTCTTTCCTTTTTTAAATATGAATTTGTTTTTCACGCTTTTGTTTTTTTTTTACATTGCGTTAGAAAATTCGTTAATACGCTTGTCAACACGCTGTTAATTCCACACTCTGTTAGTTAGCAGTCGTTTTTCTTTTTTTTCCATTGCGTATACCGTGTGTGACAGCCTCGTACGAAATACCTGCGAAAAAAAAGAGAGAGAGAGACGAAATTGTTAAAATTGTTAGAAACTACGTTTAACAAAGTGTTTATATTAATATATATATATACACTATAATAAATTCACACATCGTTCGAAGTTCAATTAGTTTTTTTCACGTAAAGGAGGCAAAGAATATAAGCACCAAAAAAAAAAATGTCAAGTTCAAAGTAATTGAAAGTTTGTACCAAGTCACATCGCCAAAGTTGAAAAGTTTTTATTCAACCATCAACGCGGTAACTCGAACGAAGGGTTTAGAACGAAATTGTCGATTTTTGCAAGCAACGTCATAATTTTTTTTTTTTTTTTTTTTTTTTTTTTACAAATTTGTTGAAATCTCAACAATCGAAATTTTTGGGGGGAAAAAATCGACGACAATTATTATATCTTTTTTCTTTTTTCTTCCAAGTGCACTTCATAATTATTGGTTGGCGAACCGGGCTCGCGTTTAATTGCTCGTCGTTGAGTTCGGATTCGAAACAAAGTCAGAGTCCATAAGACCCTCGTAAAATACGTGATTGAACGCGTTATAGCTATCGTTGAACCGACGATCGTAAAATCCGCGACTCGAGTCGCTGCTTCCGGACGACGAGACTGTGTGTGTGTATGTGTGTATGAGTGTGTGTTGCACGCGTTGCAATTTTTTTACGATTGTACATTATAGTGTGCTGAAGGAAATGTTTTTAGATAATTCTGTGGTAGTTTAATACCCTTAAAAATTTAGATACTATCGAATGACATCTGTCGTCTGTATCAAAATACAAATTCAAGCCCAATCAGACTATATTTAGAATTTAGATATTTCACTTTCTCGAGTTAGCATTTGCCTTTGATCGACGTATTCTATCCAATTGCTTGCGGGAAAATTGAGGGACTCTTGGAATTTCTTTTCATTTAAAAATGACGCTTGCTAAGGACCACTCTAATGTATATATATATATATATATTTATTAGGGTGACCGGCGAAAAAAAAAACAATTTCACAGATTCTCGCGGGGCGCATCAGGGTCAAAGTATCTTGCATCCGTAGAATCGTGCTCAAATATGAGCTCGATCGGACCATATTTGGGGTGGTCCCGGATTTTCAAAGTCCCCAAACGTAAAAACTTTGAAAATCGGGAGCTAACAAAATAATGTATATAATACATTTTTCAGCACGATTCTACGGATGCAAGATACTTTGACCCTGATGCACCTCGCCCAAAACTGGAGTAATATTTTTTTCACAGGACACCCAAATGTATATGACTTTTTACACCTGATACATCAAAGGGTTCCCTGATAAAAATATCACTCCGATTTCGGCGAAGTTCATCAGGGTTAAAGTGTCTTGCATCCGTAGAATCGAGCTGAAAAATGAGCTCGATCGGACCATTATTTTGGTAGCGATCGATTTTCAAAGTTTCTACGTTCGAAAACTTTGAAAATCCGGTGCCACCCCAAATATGGTCCGATCGAGCTCATATTTTAGCACGATTCTACAGATGCAATATACTTTAACCCTGATGCACTCCGCCGAAATCGGCGAAAATTTTGTTTTTGTCCGGTCACCCTAGTATATATATGTGGACATGTGTGTGTGTATGTGCAGTGAATTCAATAACGCGTATACGACAGCCATCCACTCGATCCCGACACCGCACGGACACAAGAGCCTGTCCATTGAGCCAGAGGTCCGGTCACGAGCGTGCAGAATGGCGTCGTACAACGTTCAAAAGCACTCTGCGAGGCCTTGACCGAGCAAATCGTCAGCCGACCATCGTCAGCGACAACAGAAACGTCGACGTGTTAAAAAAAGAAAAAAATCCAACGAATTAGCATTACTTATGAGAACACTGTTGCTGCGGCTCAGCATCTATCAAACCGACACCAAAGATAAGAGACTAAGTCAAACAAACGAATCAACATCAAAAGTTTCGCTCGAGTGAAAATGTTCGACTCGAGAAATCATGAAAAAAGTAGAACCTCGCACATGGCTTCCTCATCATTTTACATATTTGCCAAAGATTCCTCTATGAGGAAGTATGCGTCGATCCTGGCTTCCTCATTTCTTCCTTGCTATATGCAAGGTTCTACTTTGAATCCTTTTTGCTCAAATTCGATACCAAACATCTTTCGATAGCAGTGCAACTTTGTACCAAATTTTAGCCCAGAATCTCGAAAATGGTGGACGCTAGAGCACTTACGTTGATTTTTGAAAATTTTCAAAACGACATAAAATATGAATGGCTCGATGGATTGCGCCCAAATTTTATACGAAACATCTTTTTATGATGGTGCAACTTCGTGACAAATTTTAGTCCAGTACCTAGAAAATTGCGCCAGCTAGAGTACGCACACCGTTTTTTTACACCTTCGAAATTTCTTAAAATGAAAGAACTGCATGGATTTTTCTGAAAATGTAATCATGCTGTGCGCCGTGAACCCTTTACACGTGTCACAAGTTTCTGCTTAATATCTCAACCCGTTTTTAAGTTTTTTCATATGTTTTGAGACATTCTAAACACGTTTTTATGAACATCTCGAAAAAAAATTTTCACGAAAACAAAGCTTTCTCCATGAGGAAGAAAAATAAAATGAAAATCTTCATTAAACATAACAAATATGTAAGACGAATTTCTGACTCTGTGATAAATGTAAGAATCATCGGAACGATTAAATTCTGAAAGAAAAAATATATCTCGGCCACAACACAATTACAGAAGTGACAAAAGAATTAATATCCCTGTCATGGAACAACGTAGCCATCTATAATAATTCAATTCTCTCGGATAAGTTTCTATACCGGAATTGAAACTTACCAAATTACAAGTTCTCGAGTTACCATCTGTAACATCAAAACAATTACTCGAGGAGACTTTCATGTACGATGATTAAGTGTTTGCGCGTAAAACCGGAAAGTGGATGCCGGGTAACCCGCATCAACGGTGGATAGTTGTTAACACCGACGGTAATTCGAGAAGTTTCACTTATGATTCCCCGGGGGAGGCCCAATGGGTGGCCCGTTAACGGTGGAAACATTTCGTGGTGTGTTCGATTGCCCCTTCAATTATTATTATTGCTGTTGTTGTTGTTGTTATTATTTATTTATTTATTTTACCGATATTTTCCATCGATTTCTACGATCAATATATGTTGTTTATATATAGATTAGATGTAGTCCATGTGGTCTATGTATATAATTAGAATATTGTCTACATATAGGGTGTTTCACGTAAAACGAAAAAGATTTTGGCTTTTTTTCGGCCTCCAGGGCCTTTTCAATTTTATCCAAAATTCTACTGTAACATAATTCAACAAATTTGATTCAATTCTTCAAAACAAAACTTATTAACTCTATTGCCTGTGAACAAAAAATAAATGCAAGCTGAAAATTTTACCGAACGTTGCTCACGTGTTGAACTATGTTCGGTAGAATTTTGGATAAAAATCAGTAGGCCCCAAGAGCCGAAAAAAAAAGTTTTTTTTCTCAGTTTTTTGGGTGTCAATTTTTTTTCTTACGTATCCGAGTATTATTCCATTTTCTTTATTAAAGAGAGCGCTTTTTCCAGTAAAAAAAGCACTGGTCAGATTTTAATTTCGCTGTATTGACACTTGAGAGACGCACAATTTAAGATTTAATTTTTTTATTTTGCGATTATAGAACTCAACAAAAACCCAGACTCAATTGGGGTCAATAATTACATGAAAATGTTTTTATATGACATAAGAAGACCATATATTGATGGACAAAGAATCCTATACACCGTTTATACGTAATCTTTTTCACTTGCTTGCAATACACGTCAACAATCAATGCAAATTAAAATTTGAAAACGTTAACAGAATAAATATAAATATATATCAATAAGCTACGTTGCGAACCATAGTCGACCTATTTAAATTAATTATTACGAAATAATTTCATTTCAATCAACTTCTTTGTTCATTTCTCCGACGATGGCCGAGTCATCAAAACAATTTCGTCGAATCCATCGAAATCTATTCTGTGGCTGAAGTCCATTAGCAACAATGGACAAAAAAAAATTGACGTCCAAGCATGATGATCCGGGCATTGTTAGATCGAGTATTGGTTTACGTAGTCGGACGTCGTCGACGTCGTCGGCACACATCAGACCTCGCGGGCTTTTGTACGACACGGCCAATGTCCGACAGCGTGAATTCCGGTTTGGTAATCCGATGCCCAACCGTATAGCGAACGATGGAATCCCGATGATGTCGAAAAACGCGGGCAACAAACAAAAACGTTAAAGAGCGTTTCGTTCTATTTTCGAAGCTCCCCCCCCCCCCACTCCCAGTGTTTTCGACCGCGAAACCGTCGAGTGCGCTTGCGCAGCACGCGTCCTCGGTGCCACTTGTCGAGGAAAAAACGACGGAAACGTCGGTCCGCGAACGTTACAACGCGAATTAGTCTTGACACTAATGACAAACGTCCGAGAGACGATATTCAACGTTTGAATCACGCGGGCTCGCGCATGCGCACCTGCGCCCGAACGTCAAACGAGCAACCCCTGTCTTTGCTCACTTTTCTTATGACTTCTTCACATCTCGTGTAGAAAAGTAATATCGATATCAACGTCCGTGCTTTGTTATTGCTTTGAAGTCGTGAAATATGCATTAATTCGTACAATGTCGCTTAGGTTATTTGGAAAGAGATCGACAATCTGCTTCCGTCTCTCTTCACGCGTCACCTTAGCTCCGGTGGCGCGCTCAACTTGTGGCAGCTGCGAGAAACAAATGAATGTTATGGTAATCAGATGACAATCAACGTGACGTCATTATATCTCGCTACGACAATTTCTCACGTATATTATTTCGGAACTATTGTCGTAATGACAATGTTGTTCGTCGGCTTCGTGTGAACTGTCTTTAATCGATAACAATCTCGATGGTATAACAAATTGTGATAATGGAGAGAACGTTGAACTGTTTCACATTAGTTTACTTCATTGCATGCGTGAATAGCGTTATGTATAATGTTGAACGACTAAAAGTAGCTGCTCGTTACTGAATTTTGAAAAAAATCCATGCAGTGCTTTTGTTCTAAGAAATTTTGAAAGGTGTAAAAAATCGGTGTGCGCTCTCTAGCTGGCGCAATTTTTTAGATATCGGATCAAAATTTGTCACGAAGTTGCACTATCATCAAAAGATGTTTCGTATTGAATTTGGGAAAAATCCATCGAGCCATTCATATTTTATGTCGTTTTGAAAATTTTCAAAAATCAACGCAAGTGCTCTAGCGTTCACAATTTTCGAGATTCCGGGCTAAAATTTAGTACAAAGTAAGACTGCTATCGAAAGATGTTTGATATCGAATTTGAGCAAAATCCATCGGGACGTTCGGATTTTATGGGAATTATAATTTTTCAAATTTGACATGAATTGCCCCATATATATTGATTCAGACTTACACCACACTTACATGGTGCTCTCAACGTCACAAAAGTAAAAAAAGGATGCAAAGTAGAACCTTACATATGGCTTCCTCATTATTTTACTCATTTGCCAAAGCTTCCTCTATAAAGAAGCCAAAATTGATCAACACATAGTTCCTCGTGGAAGAATCTTTGGCGAATGTGTAAAATGATGAGGAACCTATGTGCAAGGTTCTACTTTGCATCCTTTATTTTTTTTTAGTTCAATTTTTTTTTATCCTTTCTTTTCAGTATTTCATCACTCCGATGATTTATGGAAAAAGTTATAACGCGAGCGGGGAGAAAGGCAACGAAAACGGTTGCGCGAGATTTCTCGTGTGAATTGGAACTCTGTTTACCGGGTTCTCGCACGAGCATGGACGAGCCGCACACACGTGAACCGTTGCGAAGATCTCTTACTCGGCTTGCTGCATCTCGTTTTCTCGACCATGAAAAAATTAAGGGCAACCCACCGGTGAAACTCTCGGTATTCGTTCAACGGGTTATATGTGCATAACCAACAACACTCGAATTTGAATACGAAAAAGAACAAAAAAAAAAATATCTTAATTTCATTTCCGCTTTCGACACGTGCCTTTGTTTTCGTGAAAATTTCGAAATAGTTTGGATTTTCGTCTTTGTTCTTGGTCTTTCATTGTTTTGTATTTTTACACTTTTTTGCGGTCGCAAAGCGATATGAAATTTTTCGTCGAATGGGTATGAGAGTTTTTAAAATTTTTTAATTTAATTTTATTTTTTTCCAAGTGTCTTATTCGTGAAATGATCTGTGGTTTTTCTATCTGATCAACTAACTTATCGATTGTTATATTTTTATTTTTAACTCCCGATTGTTAAATTCATTCCTTTTCTGGTTGCAACAAGGTTTGTTTTTTTTCCCATGAATTTAAGAATTTTGCATTTATTATTAAATTTTTATCATGCATTTTTTATTTGTTTTGATTCGATGTTTTCAACGCTATTGTTAACCCTTCGAGGTCACTAGGGGTCAAAATGACCCCAACCGCAACTTCAAGCCCCAAAAAAGTGCAAAAAAAATAAACCAAAAATTGAAAACTTAAAACTTGTAAAAGATATGATTTTGTGTAATAGAAAATGGGATTTTTCACGCATGATACCTTGACGATTTTCTTCCGCCATTCTGAAAAATTCGATAAAAAAAAATTTCCGTGATACCAGCGCGTTATTTCCAGAACCTCGAAGGGTTAAAGATTAGAACAGTTCCGAACAACCGTGTCGAGAAAAAAAACCATACGATATGCAATTTATATTATCACACGTAGGTCATTAAAAAATATTGCCAATCAACCATCGCTCGCGATTGTACAAATGGAATCTTTTTATTATTATTATTATTTTATTAAATCTATATATCGTTTATTTTCTATGACAATTTCACGGCAATCAATGAATAATTTCGCGGCTGATTAAATGACCGGTAGCCACCAATGTCAGTCCCACACGCGGATTCGTGATTTTATTACATTTACATTTATGACACGCCGGGGCAATCTCTTTTTGCAACAGCAGCAGCAGCATCAACCGAGATCGATTTCGGTCTCTCGAGAGCAAACGTAACAGCCAAAGAGGGCACATCGAGGTGTTTGCACATCAACACATACGTCCCCCTCGTCACCCACACACACACACACATACAACGTGCGCACGAACCAATACCCACATTCGCGTTTTACGTACGTATTTTATTCGTTCGGAGCGAGCGAGAACGAATTAATTCCTGATTCGTAGATTAAACGAATTTAATTCAAACACATTTCGCGATGCTCGAATCGTTCGATTAAATCCGATGTGTCGCCCAATCGTGAAACTCACGGGTGAGTGCGAGAGAGAAAGAACGATTACTGGAATACGAAATTTCCGATATTATCCAAATCGGTTGATAATTATCGAACGATTGTAAAATCGATGACAATCTTGCCGAAAAGCTGCGTACTTTGAGATTAATTTCAATCGAATCCGTTCAGCCATTTTGAAGAAATCGACAATCGCGTTTTCGAGGTGATGGCCACTTTTGTTGTCCACGCCATTTTGTTTGACCTTTCGAAATTCGTAACACGGCCGACGACCACGAACGATGCGCGCGCAGCTTTTCTCCAAACAGTCTTTTTCTATATCTCTCTCTCACACACACACACAGAAACGCGTCGCTTCTGTTCTACGAATTGCTCTCACGAATTTTCTTCTTTCTCCGGTGTTCTTCGCCAAGCACCGCTTGCGGCAATTTTCTCGCACCGACGATACGTTAGAGAAACGTAATCATTGAACGACCCACGAGCGTTAAATCCTTTTATGCAACGCAATTATGTTTCGCGGCTTTGAAGAAATTCAATTTTTTAATTCATCATAAAACTTTTCGCGCGTTTCTACGCGAGACGTTAAACCGGTGCAGGTTTCAGACGAGTTTCGGCACGTCGGCGCATGCGCGCTCGATGCTCCCCCCGCCCCGCCGATCTTGCAGCGGTCAGCGTTCGTAATTACGTGCAATTTTGTTTTGGAATCCCGCGGATTTTTTTATTTTTCATTTTTATTCATCGGACGTTCACGTTCTTGGGTAACTCCGTTTTTAGCCGATAGGTTTGTGCATTTTAGTACTGCAGTTTTTTTTTTTTTTGTGACGCTTTACCGTTTTTTACGCCATGGCCGAAATTTTGGAGTATGCGTCAAGAAGATTGTTTAATGGGCATACGAGTGTTATACCGGGTGTTCCATTTCAATCTTAAACCTGATTTATCTAGAAAAATACTACTCCGATCAAGTTGTGAGTGTAATAAAACTTGAAGGGTTCGAAGGGGGACGTACAAAAAAAAATTTTTTTTGTCCAAAATTCAAAATGGCGGTGTTAAGATGGCTGACGTGTTTTTTGTCAATGGTTGTCAATTCTTTCCACCAAAAATGTTGTCATGTCAAAACTAACAACTTTTGTAGGCATTGTTTTTCATAAAGTCCATGATTTTAAGGTTAGAACACAATTTTGGACTATTTTAGCACGATCCCACTATTTTGAAGCCCAAAATTATCCGATATTCGATGGAATGGCTCATATATATATATATAAAA
The DNA here is from genome assembly GCA_963662125.1 of Diplazon laetatorius. Classification (NCBI taxonomy): domain Eukaryota; kingdom Metazoa; phylum Arthropoda; class Insecta; order Hymenoptera; family Ichneumonidae; genus Diplazon; species Diplazon laetatorius. The sequence goes on along the minus strand of OY759160.1, from coordinate 8,165,067 downwards.
ATAAAGTATTGAGTGTTATATATACTATATATAGATATAGATAGATGAAGGAGATATATTATTTTTAACATCGATATTATGTAAACCATGAAGAGTGAATCAGCGTTTTCCATTTTGCGAGCCCGCTATCGAGATACGCTATTTTGAGTCAAATGAAAGTTTTGTAACTATCAATTATATTTGGTCATTTATAATCGTTTCATCTCAACAACAGTTAGCGTCAAATTGAAATAAACAACATGGGTTTTCTCTTCGTTTTTGCACGCGCTATGCGATAAGGATGCATTTTTGAAAATCATTTTTTTTTTTTCAAATGAATTTATCGAACCGAAAAAAAAAAATCTCAGACCGCGCACAGTTCTACCGACGCTTCGTTTGCAAGTCACATATATAAATATAAATAAAAAATGATTTTTATTTTTTTCCAGGTTATATTTGCCGGTTATCTACTAAATTTTTTTGGTATTTTTGTGATATAATTTTTTTCAATACATATTCTTTTCAGATTTCTCTTCCCGACCGTTTCCGTAAAAAAAAAATGATTTCAAAAACTTTCAAATAAAATCAGGCAATGCAAAGGGTAAATTTAAAAATCGACAAACAATATGAAAATCCCTCTTTCATAGTCTATAATCATTTGGAAGGTGAATAGCGATACGTTTTTTAAGAACCACTCTAATGATATAGTTATATAGTTATATATAAATCATTGACCCCAAAAAAATTGGGTAAACCGATTTCCACGAAACATTGCAATTCACGTCGTTCTCCGGGAAACAATTTTAGAAGAATAATAAAAAATAAATACAACGAAATGTCACTGAACGTGCATCGAATAAGAATTTCATTAGAAAACCCGTCCAATTCACGAAATACATAAATTTTGACAAAGAAATAAATAAAAAGGCAACAACAACAACGAATACAGAATCGTATTTTTCATGATTATTTTTATACTTTTATTTTTTTTTAGTTCTGCAATAAACTTGTAAAAATTTATGCGAATAAAACTCGACTCGATTGATCGATGATATATATATATATATATATTTTTTTCATTTATACGTATACATAAATTATTTATAATTTATTTAACGAAATACAAACGATAAAGAGATATATTTATATAAAATGCATCCAACACGATCGACTCACTCAAAAAAAATTCTCGTCAATTCGCACGTCGACGAATCGGATTTTTCCTCCTGGTCGATATTTTTTTCTTCCAATTTTTCACCAACTTTTCCGACGATAGCACCAAAAAATTTGAACGATCGAATCCGTTGCGACGAAAAAAAAATTTGTTAATTAAAAAATGAAACAAAATAATCAACAGTCAAAAAACAAAAATTGATTTTAAGGCGATTGGTGTGTCGAAATGATGAAAAATCGTATTAACGTCGAACGTCGGAACGACACAAGCGCGTGAAACAATTAGCGGCGAAGTGATGCACGTGGTTGTGGTAACGCAGCGTCGAGCAACCGCGAAACGAACCGTCACTCGCGAGAGCTCGCAGCACACTGACCGTCCGATTGACTGCGTGGGCGACGGAATAACAACCAGAGACGCAACCCCTCCCCCTCCGCCGCCCCCGCCCTGCCGACCTTCGTACGCGCCGCACGCAATCGCGGGCGGCGCGCAGACGTCGCGAGTGCGGGACGACGCGACGACGGACCGAGCGGCAGAGAGAGAAAGACAGAGCGCGACACTCGCCCCCACCCCCCACCACGTCGCAGTCGCTGACGTACCAGCGAGCGACGACGAGTCGCTGAAGCGCCGGCCGGTGATATCTCTTATCAACGCAACAACACCAACGCATGAAATCACCGAGTTTTTTTTTTTTCTTTTCTTGTACATTTGGTTAACGAATTTACGACTACGATATATGTCTTGCATCTAAAAGTGATTATACTTTTTTATTTTTTTCAATTTTCTAACGTTAACTAGATCACGTAGCGTGTATGACAATTGTTTTTTATTTATATTTTTTTGAATTTATATTTTATTCATATTTTTTATTGAAATAGTTTTTTTTTTATTTCTTTTTTCAATATTTAACGTCAACTGGCTCGTTAAAATTACTACTATTAAAATGATTACTAGTACGTTAAAAATGGGATCGAAGTATCGCCGTTTTTCGCACCGCTCGAGCGCATCGCGGGGTCAAAACGACCCCACGATTTGAAAAAGACGTTTTTTTTCGAGTTGTGGTCTCACAATCAGTGAACTTTTTTCGAGAATGTTGGAAAGGATTGATTCTTGGTAAACTTATGGATAATCCACCACGATAAATACATATATATGCCTTGTGAAATTTTCTCAGCTTTTCGAGAATGGTATTTGTGAAAGTATTTTCGAAATTTCCGCATCGCCGGAAAAACTCATTTTTGAGTTTCAAATTCGATTTTAATGGATTTTCGAGATTCGAAATGAAAAACTGATATTATTATAGAAAAGCTGAGACAATTTCTCGTGACAAACAGATTTTTAATATATTTTTCAACAGCGTAAGCATGTTAAAAAAAATACTTGAAAAAAAAAAAGAAAACGGAATAAATGAAAAATACCTTAATTGACAGCTGCCAATATAATAAGAAAAAAAGCCGGTCAAGTGCGAGTACGACTCGCGCCCAGAGCGTTCCATACCATATTTTTTTTCTCCATGACAAACAGAAGAAAAAAAATGTGTATGGAACTGCTGTGTGGCGCTCTCAGAGTGAGCGAGGAAGAATGATCTGCTGGCTCTTTCTCGCACTGTTCTGTTTCTAGTCGACCGCAATTTGGAAATTAATTTGTAAAATTAATTTTTAGAAATCTAAAAAAACCCAGGACATTCGTTATAATTTTCCGGTAAAGTTCAAGTAAGGCGTTATATTCCCTGATTTTTTGAAAATTTTCGGATCAGCAGTTTTGGAAATAAGGGGAGGGGAACGCTCTAGTTTCGCATATTTTTCACCATACCTTCCCAAATACGCTTTTTAAAATTCTAAAAAAAATATTTTTGTATTTCGCATAGCCAGCCCCTTCAAATGATACCCCACATGATACATGAAATGAAATTTTTTTTTTCAAGTATCTCATTTGCCCCCTTCTCAATTCTGATATGAATATTTTATATTATTATATTTTATATATTTCATTTTTTTCCTTTATATTTCATTCATATTTTTATTCATATTTCATATGAAATATAAATTCAATTCATATTTTATATGAATATAGAGTTAAACAAATTATTGTTATTATTTTTTTTTTGTATTTTCTGTTTGTTCAAAAAAATGTTGAAACTTTTGAACGAGCGATAAGAGAAATGACTTACCACGTTTATACTTGGGATCACAATGAATATCCTTCGACGTGTACTTGTATTATGCGGGAGATGGAAAAGATTCACGGTTAACCGAGATTGCGAAGATGCGGATCGTCTATCATTCGCGTCGGGAGCACACGACCGAGCACGGTTTGCTATATACATACATATATAGGTAAATGGTCGATACACGTGCGTGTGTATGCACTGTCTGGTCTTTCTCGCAAACGAAAACCCGTAGAGAGAAACTGCTTGGAAATTTAACGCGAGCGCGTGGTCTGGAATAAATTATCATGTTTCAGTGTACCATAAGTAGTTGGGTAGCCATGATCTCTCTCTTTCTCTCTCGAATGGTTGTACCGCAGTGAACGCCACCGAGTTACCGGAATTCTGTAACTCTTCGCCAAATTTAACGATGTTTTATGTAAAATGCGTGCTCAAGTTTTGCACTATCACGGTGAAACATATTTTTACATCTGTTATGTCGGTTTGTCGCTTAACGTTTGGCCATTCGGAAGTCTTTTTTAGTTTTCGACATGATCCAATGCAAAAGAGAAGGATGGAAAAATGATCGATTAACGAATAACAAGAAGTTCGGAAAATTCGGAAAATCTAATATTTTATGAGATTTTTGAAATATCGAACGATTTTGAATTTTTATTTTATTTTGAAATTTGGCACAGGAATACATCTCATCGACGCGAATATTTTGCACAAGTTGACGCTTCGAAATATTCGTGTGAGACTTGAAGAGGGGGCAAATGAGGTAATCGAAAAAAAAAACCGAATTAACTGAGCAATTAAAGAGTACCTTATAGAGTACCCTCTATAAGAGAGTTCCTCGTCAGATTTTCATGAAACTTGGCATACTTATAGGTATTGATAAGAAAAAGGTTCAGTTAAATTTTTATGGCTTTCCGGAGCGCGAGAAAAAAGATATCAACACTTTTATTTTCACACGTTTAACATGGAGCCTTATGGAAGATCACGCTCAATTTGATATAATGCAAAAGTCCTCGTCAGATTTTAATGAAAACACTTAAGCTGCAAGTTGAATATTCGGAGAACATTTTGGGCACTTTATAGTAGAGATCAGGAGACTGTGGTGATAATAATAAGCAAATAAACATCGGGAAAATACAGTTTATATGAGGAGTTGGTCGTGATCCAGTAGACATGGCAACGTTGCGCGTTTTTTTCCCATTTTCTCTCTCTCTCACTAATCGACATCATAACACGCGACCTTGTCACATCAAAGTACCACCTACCTCAATCAGGAGATGGTATATCTTAGGCTTGCTTTGACTCTTCCAGTTTGTGGGATACTACGTTAATTGAATTTAAAAGATAGAAAACCGAAAAAAGAAAAAAAATAATATCGGTAACGTAGGGTTCTCGCTCTCAAACCAAGAGAGGAAAAAAAATAATCTTACGAAATTACATCTATAACTAGGTCACCCTTCGTTAGAGTACGTTAAAAACATCATATAACAAAAATACTAGAAAAAAAAATTTCATTTCATGTATCATGTTCGATTTTTCAAATAATATGTAGATTTTTTTCGAAAAATTTGATTTTTCAAGATTCTAGAAATTACAATACAAAACCCACGAAAAATTGGAGCAGCCTCCGCTGCCAAGATTTTGGGAATGATTTTAAACGATCCTATCTCTCGAACCTGTTTGTCAGTCATTATTTTTTTTTTTTTTTTTTTTTCGGTCCCGATTTTTGCCGGCGAAGCAATTTACATAGCTAAACGTGTGGCACAGCAGCGTTGCGAACATTCCGTGGCGTTGACCCTGTGTAGCACACGCGAGGAACTGCGTACAACGAACACACAAGTCCAATAAATATTGCACGCGTCGCTCTATTGCACCTTTCTATGCGTTAACACGAGCGATTTTTATCGCGAAATTGCCACTTGAAGAGAGCAGCAGCCGGTGTGGGCCCCGGTCTATCCGTGCAGCTCTCGATGAATGGACCTCTCACAATCAGTCGCTATCTGTGCTCTGCCACTTGGCCCTTTTTTTATTTTTCACGTGTTTTTTTTCACGTGCAGTATGTGAAACCGAGTGCATCGCGAGTTTTCTTTCATCTTTCATCGGTATTTGTTGTCTCGTGATAAAAATTCAATCATCCTTTATCCAGATAAATCCAAACGTGCAGCGTCTCCGCTCTTTTGTGATGAAAAAAAATTCATCTCTGCGACGCAGAGAAAAAAGACATTGAAGTATAATTTTATTCATAGTGAAGAAATGTGATTCTGCATATTAAAAAGAAAATTTACAGCGACATCTTTCCTAATATTTTATGATAAAATCGATAAAAAATTTGGATTGATCGTGTCACGAAAAAAAACTTCTATTTTTTGGGCCGCTTAAGGGGCTTGGATCTAGTTAAATATTTACTAGGCGTTACCTACTAAAAAAAATAGCCCGCATCTGTCCTAATTTTTGAAATCTCAAAGATCGAACTTTTCGTGAAAAATCGACGGTATTATTTTAAAAATCGAAAATTTCGCTTAAACCCTTCGTTCACGAACTGCATTTAATATTATTATAACGAAATGTTTCTGTTTTTTTATTTTTTTATTTCAGATTAACAGTTTCAGAAATTTCATGCTCACCGCAAGTGATCTTTTTTTAAAAAAGTGTTTTGGGACAACGTCCATTGTTACTCCAAAATTAAATTTTTTTTTATGACAAAATTCGTACAAGTACCTCGATGTATATGTTGTAATCGATACTGTATAGTGTATTCCAACATATAATGTTATGTTAACGTGGCTAATAAAAACATTATGAAAATCCCTTAATTTTCCCGCAAGCAACTAGATATATACCCGAGTCGAAATTTTTACCTTTGTTTCAACTTATTTCAACATCACATTTGGGGTGAAGAAGACTGGAAGTAGGATCGAGTTATAATCAATTTTCGTCTGCGTTTAAACTCCACCTTACCCTAAAAACATTATTCAAGTTTGAAAGGTAAAACGATTGTAAGATAACTGAAAGAAAAAATATCATCCTCACTCATTGAAACGAAGGTGAAACAAATATTCCAATCTCACTTTACCTTCCAATTCGCACTTATAACGGTGAAAGAAGTTGAAATATAAAGTGAAAATTTTAACTGAAAGTTTTAAGGGTAACCCCTTAAACCATAAACGTTTTTTTTATTTTTATATTTTTTTTATTTTTTTATCATTATGATTTGTCCTCGCGGTTATGGTCACACGTTACGTTAGCCTTATTCATGAAGCTATGTTATTGAGTGTCTATGACGATGTCGTGTCACAGCCAGGACCGCAGGAACAACGAGGTCGAGAGGATATGACGAACGTTTTAAGTTATATGATTAAGTTGCACGCGGATCATCGTGGCAATAACTGCTACGTTAGGACCATGTAAAAGAGATACACCGTTATATATATACATATACATACATGTATATATGTCTGCGTATGTCTAAACGCACGACTATGAAACACGAGCTGGACATACGATTACAGCGACACAATTTGAAAATACTAAGAAGCTCCTTTGCTCTTATCGCACTGTCGTGGTGTAATTTATCGATGTCCTCAAATCAGTTGCTCACATATGCGTCTATAAATATCGTGATAAATATTATTGTCCCACAAATCGCGTCGTTTGTGTTTTAACGAGTTCTCGTTGTTCGATATATAGTGCCCCCCCCCCCCCCCCGCGCTGAGCTAGAGTGGGGTCATTATCGGTTATTCCGAATACGACGACGTCCCTAACTAGGTCTGTTAAACTAATGTATTTACGACGATTAACAATTATCTCGTTTTCCTGACAAACCCGTTCGAACGAAGTTAAATTACGTTCCAGTAGATAATAGTAATTATTTCGCGATTAACGAGACTGGGAATTCAGGCTGTTTGATGTTTCGAAAGAAAACTATTGGGATGTGCTCAAATAGTTGAGAAAAAGAACAGCTATTGTGAAAAAAAAAAATTGCAACGTGGAACTTGCAATCGAAGAAAGTTTTTTTGAAAATTTTAAAAACACGTTAAATCCCAACGGATTCGACAATCATTGCGAGAATTATTTATGCCATAGAATCTACAAAGGACGAAATGCGTCTGAAATTTGAACGCTGTAGCTCGAACCGTTCTCGAGTTATAGACGTTTTAAATTTTGAAGGTCATTACGCCCACACAAACAAATACGTACATCTGGATCTTTTTTGAACACTTACATGATTTTGGATGTTTCAAAAAATTGTAAACATGTCTTCATTAAAATTCTAATTAACCGTGTGCGCACGTTTGCATGTTAGTTCGGTTTTTTATTTTTTTCGTGATCGAAGTTTGACTCGGTCAGTCACGAGTGTCGACAAAATGGCCGCCTCCGGGCGACGGTCGCGTCCGGCCGAGTTACCTCGATTTTTCCAAACGTCTCGTCTTGTTCGTCGGATATCGTCGAACGTATATGGAATTATCGAACGATCGCGATCTCCGGTACACGCAAAATGGTAATTCATCGGTACAACAATAACGGTCGACGAGCGGAATCCATCCATAATCCATCTTCCTAACCTCACGCTCTTCCGTGGAGACTCGTTGATGCAATATGCATTTTTTTCTTCGTCGTCGCAGACTCGTCAATCGATCAACGCCGAGGAATAACAAATCCGATGATCGGCGTCGAATCGTTGTGATCGATCGTCACCTCGACGATGACCGTTCACGACGGTTCGAAATTTCGGGGTAAGTAAATTCCACACGAACAATTTAGTTGGAGAATATAAATCCAGGATTGGAGAAAAAAAGTTGACATAACCCAAAGAATCCGAGGTTTATCATAAAACCCACAGAATTACTGTCGGCAATGGTCGAATAATGATAAATTATGTATTCAAAATGGCGGACCTATGGGTGATTTGACAAAACAAAAGAATATAACTTATTCAAAGTTTATAATAACAAATCACGACAAACGACCATTTTACCGAAGAATCAGTATAATATTGCGATTTATCGTAACGATTTATTGTGATTTAGAAAGTCAGGTTCAAGTTCGCTTAAGTAAAAACATAATAACCTCAAAATGCTATATCAAATAATAATAACAAGATCATTGGCCACGTTCGATTCTGAATCAGTGCGCACGTTACGTAACGCAATAAAATTAAATTGCTGTATTAAAGCGATTATATAGTCGATAGTTAGACTGTAACCGTAAAAATAACAATAAAAAGTAACTGAAGTTTCTCCATTAAATTCTCACAGATAGCTAATTACAGCACAACGAGTGTTGTTTCCGATACGAATCCTCTCCCCCCGCTCCCCGCCCGTTATTTCTTTTCAATGAGCCACGGCCTAACGGCACTCGGAAAAATTGCAAACACGAAGATCTCATTACAAAATTCCATGCACAAACAGCTATTGATGAATAATCTACGACAAGGATGCCAATAGATGGGGTGCGAATATACTGTACTTTTACTCTCTCTCAGCAAGGATTTTTTTTTTATCTTTAAAGAAAAGAAAATTTTATTTCGTATTTTTTTATGAAAAAATTATTACGTTTTCATCGGTTACGCAGAAATCTGTAACGCCCGAGTACGCAATGAGACAAAATCGTAATTGCGAATTCTCGACTATGAAATAGCGCAATCTAGCGGTACCACTCGAAACCCCGAACGCCATGCACCCAGAGATGAATTGGCAAACACCCAATTCATCTCTGATGCACCTGAGGGCAGAGATGAGTAGAGAGATCTCCAGTGCCGTGTTAAAATTTTGTAACCTGGGCCGCCGGACTCGTCGGCCAGGGTTAACGACGGTTCGTTAAGACGTTAGTACCGAACGGTTCCGACCAGACGTCGTGGCAATCGCCTCAATATAACGGGTGGGGCTCAACGCTCGAGTTCGTGCTAGGTTACGACGGCTCTACTTTTTTTCTACAGCGATTTAAGGCGATGGACGAACGCCGAGTGCAAGAGAGACGTGCCATCGGCGCTCGCTGCGGAGCGAGGGAGATGGAAGTTATGCAGACTCAATCTAACGATTGATTCACATAGGGATGCTCTTGCATATGTCTCTAGTAACCGGATTTTCGTTTGTAGTGGAAAAGTGGTTTTTAGATGAAAAAATTTTTTTTTTTTTACGAAAATCGATGTGCTATCAAAATTTATTCTTATGCGTTAATCTTCAAGAGTTGGTTGTGAAAAGGTTTGTAGTGAACGTCTTTTCGTTTGTGGCGAAGCCGAAAACAATTTATTCCGACTTTTAGAGGTTTTTAGACCCCCAATTTCGACGAAAATCGAATCTATCGGTTCATTCACGTGGAGATGGCTCTGCATGGTCGATCCAACGGTTGATTCACATAGGGATACCCTTGCATGTGTCCCTGGAAACCGAATTTTCGTTTGTAGAAGAAAAAAAAATGGTTTTTTTATGAAAAATAATTTTTTTTTACGAAAAAAAAAATTTTTTACCGAAAATCGATGGGTCGGGAAAATCGATTCTTATGCGTTAATCTTCAAGAGTTGGGTGTGAAAAGGTTTGTAGTGAACGTCGTTTCGGTTGTAGCGAAGCCGAAAACAATTTGTTCCGACTTTTAGAGGTTTTTAGACCCCCAATTTTGACGAAAATCGAATCTATCGGTTCATTCACGTGGAGATGGCTCTGCATGGTCGATCCAACGGTTCATTCACATAGGGATACCCTAGTATGTGTCTCTAGTAACCGAATTTTCGATTGTGTAGAAGAAAAAAATGCTTTTTTAATGACAAAAAAAAATTTAGGAGCGCTATTGCCGATCCTGGTCGAGTCAAGATGATCTCTCCGTCTCCCTCGCTCCGCACCGAGCGCTGCTAGCGCTGTCTCTCTCGCACTCTCAGTGTCATACATTACGAAACGCTTGAATATCGCTGTAGGAGAACAAAGAGCCATCATAACGCGGCAACAGATCGAGGGTCGTCGAGAGTCGCGCGTCCCACCCGTTACAAGCCTTGCCGACGTCATAGCGCGACGATTTCGTCGCATTTGCCAATCATTCCCGCTAGTCGGCGCACGCCGACGGTGGTCACGACGCTCGCCGAAGGTGAGCCACGGCGAGAGACCTCACTGGAGATCTCTCTACTTGGTCTTCCGTGGTTCTGATATTCCTACCCGGGTAGACTAAGAGTCGAGTCGGGTCAACTCTCGAGTTGGCGTATTTCTTGAACGACGCGAGTAAGTATCAAGAGTTAACATGGCGGTCTCCCGTGCATCATATACAACGAGACAGAATATGGCGGCACGTCAAGTCCGTATCAAATGAGAAATCGTCTTCTGCGCATGTCAAGTCACTCCAACCTACCTCGCCGACGTGGGCTGGAAAAGTTAACTCGAAGTCGACTCGAAAATGCCGCGAGTCGGGTCAACTCGGGGTTTTTGAACGGCGGGAGTTAACTATAGTTGACTCGAGTAGGGATTCGAAACGCAGCTCAGGGGGCGGTGGCCATTTAACTTCCGCCGAACTACACAATCCCGGTTCGGTTCCTCCCGATTTACCCTGGCTTCGAGATGGCCCGTCATCCGAAGCGATCACGTGACCAAGAAGATAGAGACCGGGAGATCGAACTCCTCACAAGTTTGGTGGTAGCGGTAAGCCCACATATAGCTGCAATGGTGGCGCTGCGGTCGAGCTGAGTCCGAGCAATGCGGTGCTATCAGAGATGACAGCACCGCATCATCTCTGTCTGGTACCAGGGTATCCTGAAAACAAAAATCATCTCCGATTTTTACGGCCCTCATTTGATTCAAAGTATCTCGCATCCGTAGAATCCTGCAGAAATATGAGCCCCATCGCGCCACTTTTAGGGGTCGCCCTAATTTTTCAAAGTTTCCATAAGATGGCGAAATAATTTTCTTTTATCGAACGAAAGTAAATCCGTGCGTTCAAAATGAGCTTTGACAAGAAGAATGAAGAAGTTATTATTTTGTTGTATTAGGGTCACTCGGTGTCACGAAAATAAAACAATAATATAAAACAAGAAAATTAATCAACGTTCTATCACAGACAAATATCATTAAATTTTTATCATTTTGTGTATGATCATTTTTTTCAACTCAAATGATAATTCACGATTTTGAACAAATGTTCTCAGAATGTCGTGAATTGGGGTGATTTTATTTGGGGTCTCATTGACCCCGGTGCCGCCAAAGGTTCAAATTATTCCGAGTTTTAGTCCGTCAACATGTTGTAACTAATTTGAAACGAATCAGGTCATAACTTACAGAGTCAACGCATTATTCATGCCTAATTGTATTTTTAATAAATTGTAAATACAACTGAATAACGTGCAAAACTTATACGAAAAAAAAACCAAACATTTTCAAATGAAGAGTATTTTATTGTTTATTATATAATTAAAATATACACTGTGTCATGGGTGAAACAAGCGAACAGTAATGAATAGTAACAAAATATTCGTATTATTTTTTTTTTCTTCATCCATTTCATACACAGTTAATAATGCATCACTCTGTATATTTATATTCTTTCGTTTTACTTTTGTAAATTCTCGTAGGGCTGTACGGTATGTACATGTACAACGTCGCATCCGGTACAATTGAAAGTTTTTTTTTTTGTTGGGTATTGCGTTCACGGTTGTGGTTGATAATCGCGGGTCGACAATTTCCCGTATACACAGTATACACGTGATATGCGACAAAGGACGGTCCAACGTGTGCGATAAATCGCCCACGATCAATGATCGATTGTCCAGATGACACGAAACAAAGTCTTCTTTTTTTCTTTTGTTCTTTTTGTTTTCATTTCATTTCGGAGCCGTGGGACTCTAGGCCCATCCATATATAAACTACATTCACGTGTACGCCATTGTATATACAATTTATATATATATTTATATCTGTATCAATACATATATATATAGATATATGTGTTCATACATATATAAATATAAATTCGTGTTGTTAAATTTTCGACGCATTTTTTCATTCGTTAATTCTGGCACTACAGTTTCATTACTGAGATGGGCTCGTATGTATGTAATGTATGTATTTATGTATGTGTTTGTGGGTGTATGTGCCATTCGTGTCTTCTCTCATTCCGAAGCCCAAGGAATCGGATTATTATTTGTAAAAAATTGGGGGGGGGCGAGGGGGGAAGATTGGTCCATCGTGGCCTCCAAACCGGCAACATTTACCAATGTTAATTAACGCTACTTCTAAGCAGTCTTTTTCGGAATACAAAAAAGTAGTCGATTGTAAACAATGAAATTGAATAAAAAAAAAAAGTAAAGAAAAGAAGAACAAAATAATGATAATGATAATTCAACTTTGTTTATTCGTATGCTGCCTTTGCCAACGAACGTTCCCCTCTTTTGCGATTCGTAGTTTTCCCTGGATATCAACTTTTTATTTTTTTTTTATTTCATTATGTTCCTTTTTAATTCGAACGATTTGTTTTTTTTTCTTTATGTTAAGAGCGTTATTGCGAAAACGCTTTTTCTTTTCGTGTATTATCGCCGTTCATGCGCCCTGTCGATAATTTTGTGTTTTTTTTTTTTCCCTCGTCGATTCAATTCAAGCCCAGACATTAGTTGTTTTTCTTTTTCTTTCAACATTGCTCGTACACACCCTGGTACGCTTATATTTTAATTATAAATATCTCTTCTTCAAATACTCGTCTCTATCATTTCCTATATATCTAATTTTTTTTTTTTTTTCGTTTTTGTTTGTTTTTTTCATTATTTTTTTTTTTTTCATTTATTTTAGTTATTTTTTTTTCTTTAACGCACGAGCGCAGTGTATATTTGTTATCATTCGGCCACAAAATTATTTCTTCAAACGCTTGTGCACACGCAATTGTGTGTCACGCGGGATACACGTACGCGGCATTCGTACTTTATTGTATAAATATATACACGCGCACGAAAATTAAAAAAAAAAGAAAAAAGAAAAGAATATATATATATACATATGTATATATATGTAAATATATATATATGTGTGTAAACGCGCTAAACACCGACACGTCTCTCATCAAGATCTTTACGAAACGCTTTCATCCTCTCTCTCACTCTCTCTCTCTATCTCGCTTTCTATTTTCGAATTGCACAGCGACGAAAACTGTGTTAACTGACGGCAATTTATTAATTTTTTTCAATAATCAACTATTTTGACTGTGGGATTTAACACAACGAAGTCATAATCAAATTTCACAATGAATAATAATAATGATAAACGATAATCCGCCCGAGCCAGATTTTGTGTTGACGAAATCGTTGGGGGGGAGCGGGGAGCAAGGGGAAGTACAAGTCACAAATGAAAAACCTCAAATAACATCGGAACCAAATAATACAGAGCGTCGTGAATTTGTTATTATCGATTATCGTAAATTCTACGAAAGCGTTTTTCAATTGAACGTTGAACGTAAAGTTTGTTGAGTTTAATTAAGTAGACGATGCTTGAAGGGGCGGGGGGCGAGGGGGGTTCAAAAGTCGGTGAGATAAGTTACTGCTTGATCAAAAATGAAAATGTAATCAGGATTCCTCGATCGATAATTCGATGTTTTCGAATTTCACGATCAATTTACACATTCCAAAATAAATCTTTCGCGAAAATTGAACTCCCACTCGATCGACGGAAACTATTTTGCGACGGAAATCCACAATCATGCAAGTTGACACGGAATTTTTTGACGTTAAAGAAGAAGTGAAAAAAAAAACACGAGCAGAAAAGAAAATCAACGATAAAAAAAATGTTTAACACTTTGATATAAGGTCTCGGGGGGGGGGGGGGGGGATTGGGGAGAGGGTGGTGTTTGCGATTAAGTTCAACTGTTTCAGCACAACCATCCAATGCGTCCTGCGTCATAGATCGATCGGGTGCACACCCCGGATTTTATCTTTTTGTTTTTTCGTTTCTTTTTTTTTCCCATCTTTTTTCCTTTCGGTCTATCGTTAAATTATTACGCGTATACGTTAGGCATTACAAATTATTTTAAATAAGGAAACATTGATAAGCGAAAGAAAAATAATAATAATAATAATAATAATATTAATAATAATAGTAATAATAATAATAAAAAATAAAGATAGAATTGAAAAAGTGAGGGAGAAGAAAAAAAGGATCCCGCAGTTGCATATTCGAACAGGTCGATCGATTAGCAAGTTTAAGAAACTTGTTTCACGTACGATTTTTGTTGTACCTCGTTTGTTTTTATTGAATTATTTTATTTTATTTTTATTTTTTCTCAATTTTTCGTATAATTTTATTTGTTTTTTGTTTTCGTTATTTCATTTCTTTTTTTTTCCCAAGTCTCAAGCGCACTCGACCTTCTTATCACTCCTGATCAATCTTATCGCTAATTATCGTCTCGACCTGTACCGGACAAGTTCCTTTTCTCTTTCCATCGTTTTTTGTTTTTTTTTGTTTTTTTTTTGTTTCTCTCTCTCTCGCTCTTTTCTTATTTATCTCTTTCGTCTCGCTGTGAAACCGACCGCGCGCGCGCAATTGTCATCTCGAGTCATACTCCAGATTCACACGTGTACACACACACACACACGGAATTCGGGATGAATCCTGTTGATCCGATTAGTACGGATGGTGTCTTTGAAAGGGACGCGGACCTTGTCCGTTGCCACGTGGTTTATTGGCTCCCATGTATACCTGAGCGTACGGCATGTAACCGTCGTTTATCGGTAGGGTCGCGTCCTCGTGATATCGCAACGAATTGTAATCGAAATTCGTCGATTCGTTGTAACCACCGTGATAATCGTTGGTCTCGGGTATGTAACCGTAACCACCTCCGAAACCATAACCGTAACCCGCACCCCAAAATCCTTGTCTGTTGGCTTCGGGATTGACCTTAACTTTTTTAACATCTACCTCGCGTCCGTTGATCGTTTGTTTGGGAGTTTTCAGCAGTTTGTAGACGACGTCGCGCGAGTCGAAGGTTATGAAGCAAAAACCTTTGCGCTGGTTTTTTGACTTGTCGAACGGAGCTTGGAGTTCGACGATGGTGCCGTATTGACCGAAGTAAGTTTTGATGTCGTCGTCGGTGATGTCCGGAGTCAGACCGCCCACGAAGATCTTTCCGTACTGCGCCTTTTTGCTCACGCGCTTCGGATCGACCTGCGAAAATGTTTGTTGAACAATATGTTTCGGATGGGGCACACAAATGGACGGATAAAATTGCGAGCAAAGCGTCGTGACGACGATTGAACGATTGGTCGCAGGCCGATCGCTCAAATTGTTGGAGTTGAAAAAAGTTTCGAGCGTTTCACAATTTGTGTAGGTGACTCGCTGAGAGACCGAAGCATTCGAAAAACATTATGACTCGTTAATTTTCCATCTTTATTATCGTTTTTCAGGTTATGAAACATTTCTCGAAGATCAAAATGGCTACGTACAATGTCCAGCAACGAGTAAAACTGATCACGTTTTTCTTAATGACGCAAAGAATCGTTTAGTCAAACTCGGAGAAAATACCGGCTAGATTTCAATATCATAGTGCGTCGCAGCGATAAGTAGACTCGAATCGCAGACGGTTTTGATTTCAGATACTCCGATATCGACTCGATCGATCTTCCGTCGAAACAAAGAAAGAACAAAACGAGTCCAACTCGTTACTGGACATCGCACCTACCCATTCTCATCTCCCAGCGATGCTCCATAACCTACAAAAATAATACAACAGAAAAACCCTAAAATTGACCGAGTCACAACTTTGTGAAACCCACCGGGTCTCCCAGCGACCCGTACAAAACGCTAAACCTCGTTCGACTCAAAATCAAACTAAATCTCCAAAAGCAAAGTTTTCATTTCTCCAAATCACAAAGACTCCGTTCAATAGAAAGAAAGAAAAAAAAGGAAAACAAATAAATAAATAACAATGAATAACAACGAGTTGGTGTGTGTGAGATAGATTCGTCGGAAATAAGACGAAAATTGTACATATAGACACACGCGCGCGAGCGCGTTTACACCCATTGTCCGGCGTAGCTGTTGTGTGTGTGTGTGTGTGAGAGGGAGAAAGAGAGCACGCATGTGTGGTGTGCGCACGCGCGCGCCCTAGCGCGCGTGTGTGAGTGTGTGTGTACAAGCGCGGTCCTAAAATCCGGCATTTCTCCGAAAGTAACGTAGCTGGCGTAGCCCGCACGTTCCTCGGAACGCATGTATGTGTGTTCGAACGGAACGGAACGTACGCGATGGCGGGCGAACTACGAAGCGATCGGGGGATGAGAGGACCGGGGGAGGAGAATGTACAACGGACGAATGTGTGTGAGTGCGAGAATCGCTATATATGTGTGTGTGTGTGTGTGAGAGAGAGATCGTAAAAGCTTGTCCGTATTGGTGTGAGAGTTGTACATGCATAGGCCACACACACACACACACAGCCAAGAGCCGACATACACGCACATATGAATATGTGTGTGTGCGTGTGCGGGCGTATATACATATATAGATATGCGTGTATTTGCAGATGCCGAAAAAACATGGAAAAAAAAAAAAAGAAGAAAGAGACAGAGAATGTGGACTGACCTTGCGTTTGTTGATGTAATGTTCGCCCGATGCCAAAAGTTTATCAATGGTTTTTGGATTGGTGAAAACCATAAACGCGAAACCCCTCGATATACCCGTGTACTGATCCATCTTGACCGATATGCTCTCAATCTCGCCGAACTTTCCAAAATGCTCGCGCAACTCTTTGTCGGTCGTATTGCGGGACAAACCCCCGACGAAGAGTTTCCGCTCGTCGTCCTTACCCGGAATTCCGGCTGTAGGCTGTCCCCGCTGTCCCGAATCGTCCTGTTGCTGTTGTTGCTGAGTTTGCTGTTGTCCGCTCATATTTTCGCTCTCGCCCTCCTGATTCTGGTAATACTCGACCGCCGCCATCGTAGTTTTCGCTCGGGTTCTCTCTCCTCGTCGATCTCTCTCTCTCTCGCTCTCTCTCACACTCTCTCTACCTCACTCTCTCGCGCGGGTTTGAGAGCTGTGGGAGCAGCGGCACACCACGCTATATCTAACCCCTCCCCCTGACTCGCGATTCCGGTGCCTCGTTGAAATTATATCGGCCCACGCTATTCGACGACGATGAAACTTTTTTTTTTTATCTCTTTCGTTTTTATTTATCACGATGTGAGAAATTTGCGTCGAAAAAACACGGTTAACGGAAAAAGAAAATGAAAAAAAAAAAAAGAAAAAAAGAAAACAACGAACACGTCGATTGGTAACGATGATCGTTGGAGCCGACACGTTTCGACGTTTTTATTTTTTTTTTTTTCGTTTAAATAACTTTTTGTGTTCGTTGTTTGGTACTGATTAAGCTCGACACCCGTTTCTCTATTGAACTTATGTGCCGTGTGATTTAACGGGCGCTCTAAGACGACGGACCTGGGGCCTTTGGGGGGTCTCGATATATATCACGGTTAACCGGTACCGGCTTGTGTCTCTCCGCGAACAACAGCTCCCGCCGAGAGTGAGAACCACGACTTGGCAACCCGAGGTTCGCGATGTTAGAGACGGATTTATTGCGACGGAGGATGGGCGAGAGGGAGATAACGATACCGGGGAGACGCGAGACAAAACGCGCGTCGCTATCGTCGTGTTTGTTAACCCGCCAATACGGAATGGAGATTCGCCGCTTCCTTCCACCACTTTTGCGAATCGCGCGCGATGCGCGATGCGCGCATGCGCAGGCCCCTCTCCCCTCTCCCGCCTACGCCGGGATACGTGTATTTCGAATGAGGCGCGACGGTTGGAAGACATTTTTGGGGA
This sequence comes from Diplazon laetatorius, assembly GCA_963662125.1. Classification (NCBI taxonomy): domain Eukaryota; kingdom Metazoa; phylum Arthropoda; class Insecta; order Hymenoptera; family Ichneumonidae; genus Diplazon; species Diplazon laetatorius. The sequence goes on along the minus strand of OY759160.1, from coordinate 8,146,991 downwards.
TTGGCCATTGGGATGCGTGGTTTTGGAATTATTGCTTGTTTTTGGAGGGGAGGGGGGTTCTTTGTGGTTTTTTTGGGTTTGTGGGGCTCGATGATTCGCAAATTTGTCATGTGATTTTGTGTGTGTTTTTTGAGATTTTTTAGATGAAACAGGGACGGCCATTGATCATGCAGAGAAACCCGACGGACCTGCCGCCCGTGGGTAAATTCGAAAGTTCTGTGCTGATGGTTTTTGGCGTCGTTGATTTGAATTGTCCAAATTCGTGGTTGGTTATTTGGGGTCGTTCGCTTCTGTGACACTTTTGTAGTCGTTGGTCTTGGCTCACCGGTGAACAATTTTGGATATATAATCAATGTATAGATATGGACTATATGGGGTGTCAATGGTGTGGCGGAAAAAATGTAATCACTCGAAAGACGGAGAAGCCGATTGTTGGCGGTGAGCGTATCTCTTTCTAACGAAAGCTGATTGGTCGAAACTATTTCCGATGGAAGGGGTACATTACTGTGCCTAAAATATGTGCATGCCCTAATGATCTTCCCAATCTTGGGTCTTCATATCGCATTCGTATGATTTTCAAATGATTTTGTTAATCTATATAAATAATTTTATAATCAATGTTCACGCTTATTATAATTTAAACTTTCATAGGTAACTGAAGTTGAAAGTAAAGTCAAAAAGTAACATTTCGATTCTAAAATCAGTATTGTGTACAGTCATGTCGAAAAAAAATACCGTTTTGTTTATATTTTTCAATGTATTTTATAAGTTAAATGAAGAAAAAGAAACTCATTCGACAATGTTATTTTTTGAAAGAAACATTTCAATGTTACCGAAATTTTTGTCAGGTACAAGGCCTCTGATATTTTTGTGGCGGTCCTGAAATGAAATGAGATATTTTTATATCGATATACATATATATACTTTGGTGCATATACACGTGTGTAGGTTCTTAGGATAAGTGCAAATGGCGCCAATTTTGCAACACTACTTTGTTAATCGTTTGAAAACAAAAACGAATCAACGTTTTCGATCAATGATAATGATTTCGTTCGATAGATCGAACTTTCGAATACCATGAGACCAGAAGTGGATTACATAACCTATGCGCAGAGTGTTTGCAGACACGAAAATTTTGACAATGACTGTCATGGATTTGTTCCGCTGTTGTATGTCAAAGAAAAAATTGTAAAATTTCTACAAGGAGCTGTGGTATTCTGCATTTTCATTCGTCGCAATCGAATATTGTTATTTTTTATCTTTTTTTTTTCAGATATTCCAACCTGTTGGCTGAGCAAAGTAGTGGGAAGCACTCCGTCGCCGAAAGTCTTGTTTTCGATTTTCTGTGTACGACGTTACTTGCCAATTTTTTTACAATATTGTACAAATAAGTCAACGGTACGACCTAAATTGACAAGATTACAATTTTTTTATCTTATCGATTAATGGAATGTCGATGGGGACATTTTTGGTTATCGCTGCCCCTTCTGAAATAATCCGTCTGCAATTTGGAGCGGTCTGTACTTTTGTCAGCCTCCGATTAGTTTTGCTTTCACGTCGGTCCGAAGCAGTTGACATCATCATTCTTACGGTTATGAAGAGACAAAAAAAAAAAAAAAGGTAAACATTGCGCCAGAGCGATGTATAGATAGTAAACCACAAATCCTCCATCAAACCACAAACCACCGTGCCGTTCCGAGCGAAGCTTGAGGTTGAGCAAAAAAATTGTAGAGTCCGCCTTATGCGAACACGGTATTTAACGATGTATGAGAAACGTGTAGTAAATTATAATGAAAATTCTCATATTATCACAGTCGGTAGCTCTTATCATTTGTAAAAAACTTACAAAATTTCAAAATCTAATGCGATCCCTAATGCCTATTCGACGTCCCTCGATTCAAATTTGTTTTCAGACTAATCACATTTTTTTCCTGATCAAGATTCATGATATAAAATATTCATAATATTTAATAATTCTCGATTGTGAACTTGGTGTGCAATAAAAATTGCACTTTCAAACACTCCAAATAAACGGTAGAACTATTAATTACTCAGTAATTCAGACTTTTTGGTGCGTGTTCAAAATTCCAGCATATTTATGTTTCTCAGCATGATATTGGGGGATCGGGCGTATTATTACGCATCCTCCGAGTCGCTCCAATGCGAATGAATAACGCAAACGAGATATCTCCATTATTTCATACGCGTCTTGCTCATAAAAATCCAAACATTATTGTTTCGGAGCACGATATGATTATACATGCTGCATAGCTGCAACACCAATTGCACGTAACGAAATCCATTTTTTTTTTTTATTTTCTCTTTTCACTCATCCCCTCTTATAGCGTGCAGTCTTGGCAATTTTCACGTATTTATTACCATGAATAACAAACTTGGAGCATTAGTTGGAACACAGGAAAAAAAAAAAAAAAAAAAAAAACTTAAGAGAAGGGAACGATTATGTGCTTGTGTATGTGGGCATAGCGCGTCTCAAATTACCGAAGAGATCTCGTGCCAATGTAACGAGACGTACGGAAATACAGCGTATTTTTCATACCGCAATTACAAGCAGTTAGCTACGCTCATTCCACGAGATCAGACGTCTCATGTATATAATATACATCGTATAGTTTTTCATGTAAATTATATTACGAGCAGAAACTCGACGATAACAAGTTATCGAACTATCACTCGGATTTTCATTTAATTTTCAACTATGAAAATTGAGGATCGCAAAGTAACTGAATATACATGTATTACTTTGTAAAGAAAAATAATTATTATTACAACCTTTACAAAATTATTATTACAACCTTTAAAAATTTACAAAAATTATACAAAAAAAAAAACATTATTATCAATGCTATTGTCAGAGGATCCCGATTCTGGTACATAAATTGCGAATATCGTCGAGTTTACAAAAAAATTATTATCACAAACGAATGATAACGGATCACGAATTAATATTTATTTTATAATGAACGATCCAGTCAGTTATTTACAGAGTTGAGATTTTATTAGAAAAAAAAATCGAATTCGCTTTTTTTTCATCGAAATTTCAAATTACTCGCTTATCATTGTTGGGACAAAATGAAAGACTAATACTCGATTTTTTTGTTTGAATAATCAAAGATAAACGATTATTAATATATTTTTAATTTTCACATATCATAAACAATCTAAAAATGACTATTTCCTGCAATCTACGAGACAAGAATTTAACACCGATGCTGAAATTTCATTCCGAACAATTCCTAATATGTACAAAACATTTTTTTATTTTCACATAGGTATACAAAAAAAAAAAAAAAAAAACGAAAAGAATGGCGGGACCAAAGTCTCCTCCACGAGTTCTGAAACGTCCGTGAACTATTTATCAATATAAAAAAAAACATTCAAATTACTCTTTAGTGCGATCGATGAGATAACAATTCAATAATAATGATAAAATTGATCTCGAACGATCTCCAATACCAAATATTATTTTCAATACAAAATAATATACAAATATAAGTTTTTTCATTTTTACATATGATGAAGTTGAAAAAAAAAAAAAAATAATGGCGGGAGTTTGTTCGAGTTTGAGCCGGCGAACGAATGTGTTGGAATATGGTTGTTCGACGAGTGTTCCGGACCGTCGATGGTACGAATCTCGAAGAACACAACGCCTGTGTATTCTGGCTAAACCCGTTCATCTCTATGGGTCCAGAGAGGGAAGCTGGCTCGGCCAGGAGGTAGAAGAGGGGGAGGGGGTGGACCGACGACGATCCGAGGTACAATGAGGAGAGGCCGAAGAGAGAGGCTCGTTCGGCGGAGGTGGAAATTCTGTTAAGGGGTCTACCCCGATTAGAATTTTCAAAAAATCGATTATTTTTTTTTAAATTCCATTTTTCGAAAGTACACATAATTAAAAGTATCGTAATAAAATTTCACAATGATCAAAGCAGTCCAAGTGTACTTTTGAGCGACGTTCACTTGGCTGCCTAACGGCGCTAATACGCACCGCTCGATTTTCGCAAATTTACGTTTTTGGACGGCTCGTTGACAAAATCTCCAAAACTATCGAACCGATACTCACTAAAATTTTACCACACGTTCTTTATGACTATAGCTATAGCGCATATTATACGATTTTCGAAATTTTCAGTTGAACTATTTTTTTTTTGCAGAAAACTATGAAAAAAACGTACTTTTGCGTGGTTTTTCGAAAAATTGCCGCCATTAGGTCATTTTTGAAAAAATAAAAAATCGTATGATATACGCTATAGCTGTTGAATAAATATACATTTTTTTTCTGTTCGGATCATCCATTCCAAAGATTTCATCAACGGCGCACACTCATCTTTTTTTGGACCTTTCCCCCCCCCATTTTTCTTTACAAAAACTGACTAAAATAAATTAAACATTTTTTTTGTTGTCTATTTTAGAACTGTATTTATTGGGTATAACATTTTATATATCAATATTTATAATTTAAAAAAATGGCATTTGTGAAGAAAAGAAACAACGTACGAAAATTTTCTTTTCAGCAATGTTTTCATTGACATGCCGGCTATAAAATCTACAGGTCGCAGCTTGAAGAATATAAATATTTAAGGGAGATACGGACTGACGAAGATGGCCTCACGTCTCACGCACTGTTCCCGTTTTACCCCGATTCCGGGTGGCCGATTCTAATTTCGGCGAATTTTGAAACGCCATTCTCTTCGGAACATGTTTCTCCACAGATGGAACCTAAAATTTTTCAAAAAAACCCACGAAAATTACGAAAATGACGGCGAAAATTTGAAAAACATCGAAAAACTGATGACATTTGTTGTAATAACAATAACAATAAATTAATTTTTTCACACAGAGATCGGTTCACTTTGTGGAGAACGTTGATAGCTTTATTTAAAAAAAAAAAAATCGAGATGATATCTTTAATCGTTCTTGAGTTATCGTGATAAAACTAGTACAAAATTATTTTTTTTAGTATAGTATTTTTAGGAGCATTTTTTTTTTTTTTATGTCCCGAGCTCAATTTTGCAAATTTTTCAGTCTGCTTTGCACCAAAATGTTCGAAAGATATTGTGGTAACGGAATACGAAAATAATTTTTCAAAAAAATCGAAAAAGAAAATTCGAATTTTTTCGCTGGCTAAATCTCCTTAAAGTGCGGCGGCCGCGTCGGGGCAGGGCAACCGGCGCCGCGAGCAACCGCGACACGGGTCTCCGTCGTCGTCGTCGTCATCGTCAACGTTCACACCGGCGTTCCCCTACCGATTGACCCTCCCCCCCCTCCCTCTCCTCCCTCTCCACCGCCCCCGATGCAATGAAAACCCTCGATAAACCGCGAGCCCTCGCACTCCGATTTCACGATCGGTTATCGCAACTCTTCGAACTCTCTCCCCCGTCTCTCTCCCTTTCTCTCTTTCTCTCTCTCTCTCTTTCGCGAATTCACCGTGTCCCCAAAGTGCATCGGTTTTCACGTTTCTTTGTTATATCCGCAATCTTATTATCACAATAATTGAAAAAAAAAAAATAAAAAAAAAAAAACAACAATAACGATAAAAACTATATTAAAAACCAATGACGATGATGCATCGATACAAATGTATTTTGTTAACGATGTGTTCGTTAAATTGAATAATATTTCTTCAATTTTTCGAAGAATTTATTATCATTATTATTATTATTATTTAATTTATTTATTTTTGACGTAAAAATTGAAATAATAATAATCATGAAATACAATTAATGTTTTTTTCCTTCGATTCGTCGAATCTCATTGTATAAGCGATAATCATCATCGTTCGATTATTTCCGTTGTATTTGTTTTTAGAAAGGCGAGACTGAATTGACGCGAGATAAGAGACGTTTGTGTTATTCGGAACTGAGAGTGATGGACACAAACCCGACATACAGCGTATCTCTCATTTCTGTGATTATCATTATGATTGATATTAAAAAAAAAATTTCTCACAATTAAAAGATTCGAAAATTGTGGAAAAAAAAAAAAAACATGTCATATGCATTATTCTTTCCATCTCGAGAACGACAGATGGACAACGCACATGCGTGAGTTATCCAATAACGCATGACGATTAAAATATTTTGAAAATATGTTAATCGTCGTGCGTAATAGTTTTTCACGATAATGACGAATAATCGATTTCACTCAGTTGATTATGTAAAAAAAAAAAACTAAAACAACACACAAAAAATGTTTGAGTGATTGAAAATAATGACAAAAAAAACTAAATAAATTTTTTTAAAAAATGTTTGTAAAAATTCAAAAAAAAAAAACGAGAACAAAGGAGATAAAAAAAAAAAGATTGAACCCGAAGATCGATGATCGATGAATATCGGAAGCGTAGTGGAATGCACGGATCACCGATCGTATAGTTTCCACTCGTGAACGCAGCTCGCGCGTGCGCACACGCGGGCCGGTACATCTTATAGCGTTATAATGCAACTATTACACGCGTATGTGGCTTAGGGTATCGTCCTATCGAAGCAGATCCGTGAGCTCTCCGACATTCCACGGGGAAAGAGATTCTCCGTGTGGTCCCCCTCCCCCCTCTCCCCTCCCCCGTGTGCGTTCACCGAGAGGGAGAGAGAAAGAGAGAGAGAGAGGGCTCTCTCGCGCGCGGCGGTTTGTCGCAAGTACACACAGTGAGCCCCGAGCTCGGGAACGGAGAAGAACGTTTAAAAAATTAATAAATAAATTTTAATTGTTTTTTTGTTTTGTTTTTTTTTTTTTACGGGAAGAACATTCAGAGCAAAATCGGCAAGGAGCCTCATTCGAGTGTGTGTGTGTGTGTGAGTGTGAAATTGACCCGAGTGAAAGAGGCTAACTTGCCAGTCTCGTGGTCCAGACACAGCTTCCCCCGGCGTGTGCCACGGAAACCAAAAAAAAAAAACACAACAACAACAAAACATTTTTTAAAAAATATAAAAAACGAAAAAAGAAAAGTTCGGGACCGGAAAGAGACGAATGTAATCGCATTGAGACAAGCCACACTCTATTTAAGGACACATTGAAATAAAAAAAAATTGAAAAAAAATAATAACTACCGATGTGGGTCATCGTTTGATAAATGAATAATTGAAAAAAAAAGTAATTAAAAAAATTATTCGTACGATTGAATTGGAGCGTATAAATGAATAAATGAATGAATAAATTTGTAAAAAAAAAAAACGATAAAAAGAGAAAGAGGAAGAGAGAGAAAGATAGAGAAAGAGAGCATAATAAGAGAGATGGAAACAGAGAGACACAATCATTGACAATAATGAATAAATAAATAAATATTTGAAAAATAAATTAAAACATTATTCATACGATTAAATTGGAGCGAATGAATGAATGAATAAATGAATAAATTTGTGAAAAGAGAAAGAGGAAGAGAGAGAGAGAGAGAGATAGAGAAAGAGTATAAGAAGAGAGATGGAAACAAAGAGACACAATAATTGCCAATAATGAATAAACAAATAAATTTAAAAGCCAATGAATAAATAGATAAATTTGTAAAAAAAAAAATAGCGAGGGAGAGACGGACAGACAGAGATCAAGAGAATTAGAAAAAGAGCGAGCATAAGAAGAGAAATTAAAAAAAAAGAGAGACGAGTATCGCGAATATTACGTTCGAACAAATTGATTTAAATTAGAACGAATAAGTGAATAAATAAATAAATTTGTCAGAAAAAAGCGAGAGAAAGACAGGGAGAACATAAGAATAAAAACAGAGAGAGAGAGAGACCATAGGAATAAAGAGCGAGAGAGAGAGAGAGAGGGAAAGAGCACAAGAAGCGAGATGAAAAAACAGAGAGACGCGCATCCACGATGTTACGTTCGAACTGACGCGTGATTGTGTTTTTTTTATTCGTTCTTGTTCTCTTTAATCTTTTTTTTAAATTCAATAATTCTTTTCATTTTTTTCGTTATCGCGAGTAGCTGTGGGACGAGCGCGTTCGCGCTCGCGCTTTTCGTGTGTACAGTCGCATCAAGTTCGCGTTGCGTCTCGCCGTATAGCCACGCTGATCTCGTCGTCCTATAGGTCGCTCCATTCGTTCCGTAACGTTCTCCGGTGTGTTCCCTCCCCCCCCCCCCCCCCCCGCCCGCCCGCGCCGGCGCTCCGACGCAGAGCTCTCCGTTGTACGGTGCGCGCGCACGCGCGTGTGTGTGTGTGTCCGTGTGTGCCCCCATTGTTTGGTTCCGATCCCACGCGAAACGTCAAGTAACGCTCGCCCGACGATAATGAATCCGCGTGAACGTTGATACCCGCGGATAAGAAGACCGGAGAAAAAAAAAAATTGAAAAAAATAAAACCAGCAAAGACCATTTTCGAGAATTTCGACGACGACGCGCGAGTGCGCGCGCACGACCGCTGTCGCGACGCGAAACGAATGTCGCGGGGATGATCGCGGTTTACCGAACGCGAGAGTGGCGACGCTCGGTATCCAACGGGTTTCATCGTCGGGAAGAGATTGATAAACGACTGTCGTAAGTAAAATATCGTTACGATTAGTGGGTAACATATGTTTATCGTGGTTCCATTTTTTTTTTTTTTTCCACAATCATCGTTCTCTATATTACGTAGGATATACATGTATGTGTGTGTGTGTGTGTGCGCGTGTGTGTGTGTATGCAAATGTATATACTTTAATTTGATTTTTTTATTTTTTACAACATCACACGATTGCAATTCGGTCAATCAAATATCGCGATACCGATCTTTGTGAGATTGTCCCATTGTTAATTTCTCGCGTTGTTATATCGTAATAAAAATAGTGATAATGATAATGAAAATTTCCTGATAACTTTTCGAAAAGAAGAAAATTAAATATATATATATATATATATAGGCTCGCGATTCTTTCGTCTTCAAAAAAATTAAAAAAAAAATGCATGCTCGCGATTTTGTCGTCTTTTTTTTGTATTTAAAAAAAAATCAGTCGCAATATCTCTTATTTTATCAAAGAAAATAATAATAATAATAATAATAATAATAATAATAATAATAATAATGCAGACTCGCGATTTCATCGTCTCATTTTTTCGTCCTTGTTGTTTATTTACCAAAAGACCATACAGACTCACGATTTCATCCTCCGTGTTTAATTTTGTCATTTATTTTTCATAATAAAAATAAATAATAATAATAATAATGATCATGATTCGCCATTTTTTTATCTCTGTCCTTTTTTTCGGTTAGTTCGCGTAATTTTTTTTTCTTTTCATTACATAAATTTTTTATTTTATTTTATTTTTTTAATATTCATTATTTTTTTTTTTTTGCATTCTTATTAAACTCGTCGTCGCGGAGCGAAACACGGGCTGCGCCAAAGCGCACGTTGTACGAGCTTCTTCGCCGTGTCGCGCTCAACGAACATGGGTGTATAAATAAAATCGTACGTATGTGTTTGTGCATGTACACGGGGTTGGTGGGGAGCGGAGGGGCGTGGAGGGGGGTGGGGCGAAAGAAGATGGTCCCCGAGAGTATCTCGCGGGCGCTCACCGTTAGCCGTATTGCCACGGGAGACCGACTGGTGCTCTCTCTACCTCGGTGAACAGGCGCAACCGGGCGGGCACATATAAGCTTTCGATTTGCTCCTTTTCCTCTTTCTCTCTCTCTCTCTCTCTTTCTCTCTCTCTATTTCTTACTCTTCCTCTTCGATGTACTCTTCGGCAGCGGCGAGGACCAGTTCGCTCTGTCCTCGTCGAACCTTCACTGATGCCGGACGACTCACCGTCTTTCGTACGTGTGTGTGTGTGAGTTTGAGATTTTTGTTTTTTTTTTTCAATGCACGTGTGTGAGTTGAAGGAGCGTGTGTACCATGCGGGAACCGAGAGACCGTGACCGTTGCCGATTTCGAACCCGGCTCTATTCGGAAAATCCAACTGAGACCAATAACAAAAGTTATGATGTACAATATTCGTTGATCTGTGCATCTCGAACGAAATAATTGTTCATCGTTTCTCGTTGAGGGGGCTGAGTAACCTAAAAAATTGTTTTTTTTGTTTTTTGTGACATCGATCCAAATTTGAAATCGATTTTCGCCTTATGAAAAACTTGTAGTCCGACCTCGAAATAAGAGACCGGGCAACAAGAGACTTTCTCCGGTTTCTCACTCGAGCGCTTCCCCCACTCCGACTCGAACTTCGAGCTCAAGAATTTCGTTCGCGGACCTCTGGTTAAGAGACCCAGCCTGGGAGGGATTGTTCGGGCTAAATAGAGCGAACGTGTAGTGTAAATTGATGTGTGCATGCGTGCGTGAGTATGTGTGTGTGTGTGTGTGTGCGTGTGTGAATGTAACACAAAATCTACAAGTTTATTGGAGTAAGTCATTTTATGATTTAGACACGGAAGTACAAAATAATGTTCAATAGTATATTAACTTCGGGGCAGTCGAAAACGTTTCTGCATGGGCGAGGTGAATGCAATTTACGAGAAAAACTCTTCCGCTTGGGGGCTTTTGGTCTCTTATTCAGAGGTCGGACTGTAATTTGGAAAATTCAGTTTTACTTTGTATCATTCGCAAGCTTTTCATTGATAATAATTTTTTATTACGTTTTACTGTTGGATTGACAAAATTCTTTTCAAAGTTCCAGGTCTCTGATTAATTTGGTACATCATTCTTTCACCGTACTACATGTCGCTAAAACTTTTACCGAACAGCGTTTGAAAATTTATGAAATTTTATCTTGCAGCAGATAATAATTACGAATGTTTCTTTTTAAGTTTTTAAAGTTTTTTAATTTTCTTCAAGTATTTAAATAACAGAAAATTGACACAAAAATATGGAAGCTGCACAGGTGAACCGGTTGCTTTTTGAAGTGAAGCAACCGGCGAAGGAAACACCAATGTGGCTATATTGCAAACCTATTTAACAGTTCTTTGGGTTCTTGAACCCCTCGGATGAGCGCTGTCGCCCCGAAGAGAAACAGACACTCGTTGGGGTGCCCGTGAGCTCCCTCGGTGATCTTAGCATCGCGAATCGTTCTTTATATAGCAATTCTCATGTTTTCCACCGACTGTGAGAACGCGGCACCAACGAATTCGTCAATGGCGCCATCCATCGGCAAAAATCCGTAAACGGCTGACCGGGGGGCCGCGGGCTTCCCGGCGGCGCGAGTTCGATTCACATTTCGATCGTTTTACTTTTTGTCAAGACTTTGTATACGAAATAACGAAATTTTCAAGCTAGTCCTCAATCGTGTGAAATTTTTTTAAGGGTTCGGTCCGAAATTCGGAACGAGCGATGTTCGGAAAGGCAAAAATTCGGAAAGCGCAATGCTTCGAACGACAATGTTACGAACGGTCGCGGCGCAGAATAAAATTGTTTCGAATCGTCAAAATCTCGAATGAGATTTTAGCGAACGTACAATGTGCCGAACGCCTGCCGGTCGGCGCGGTTTTGAACATTTCCCGACTTTCGAGCTTTCCCACGCGTAAATTATCAAAGTTAGGTATATGCCGTCGATGACTTTTTTATAGGAAATTCAATTCTCTACAATATTGTTTATGTTAATTTTTGGTCTATATAGCGTTATTCAGCCAGCGTTTGCACAGGAAGATAAAAATGTATTGAATCAACAAATATATTTTTATCTTTCTGTCCAAACACTGGCTGGACAACGCTATATAGACCAAAAGTTCACATGAACAATGTTGTGGAGAATTGAATTTCCTATAAAAAAAGTCAGTAACGGCATATATCTATCTGTGATAATATACGTGTGGGAAAGCTCGAAACTCAGGAAATGTTAAAAGTCGCTGGGGGTTTTGTGTTTTCAAAAATTATCGCTGATTCGAAAATTAGCGTAAACTATCGATGTTGGATGTATGCCGTCGCGGACTTTTTGGTGGGAAATTCAATTCTCCACAACATTGTTCATGTGAACTTTTGGTCTATATAGCGTTTTTCAGCCAGCGTTTGTACAGGAAGATGATTTATTGATTTTCTTCCATTTTTTTATTTTCCTGATTTTTCGATTTCACGCTTTCTCGCACACGTTGCGCACTTTATTCGTATTTCTTTGTGCCAAATGAAAAAAAAAATCGAAGAATCATGAAAATATGTTTTTAAGATACGAAAAACTTAATTAACAAGGATCCGGAAATGCTTCCACCACGAAGCTTCCGAAATTGTTGTGAGCACAATAATTCTTCACAATAAACATGCGGATTCACGTCGATACAGTAGAAACCCGCGTATTCGAAAAATCACGATATTCCATAATTTCGACGCGTGTCAAAATTGTATCTTTGCAAAAATTTTTTGCGATAAATGAATATTCGGCAATTCATATTTTGCGAAAAGATTGATAATGATGACGAAAAAAAATAGTTTGAAGGGGGAACAAAATTATGGGAGCTCACACTGTTGGAACCCAGAAGACGAATCCCCCCCGCGGGGTGTATGTCAAAGTCTTCCCAGTCAAAGTCTTTTCAGCCAACTTCTCGCGACTTTAACATTGCCTATATATCTATACACATTCACTTCTATAGATATATCGGTACGGTGGCGAGAAGTTGGCTGAAAAGACTTTGACATACGCCCCCCCCGCGATGCTCAGGCAGTGATAGTAATTTTAAGATCGAGGCACGTCATTTATTTGGTACCACTGACCGCAACAAAGGAGATTTTCATCTGACAATGATGGTAAACCGTTCCAACACCCAACATGAACTCCCTGAGTAATATCCCATGATTATTTTCTCATATATAAACAACAGACGACCGTTCGATCGCCAGCGAGAAACACATTCGCGACAGCGCCATCTACCGGCAGATTTACGCTGCGCCAAATTATCGGTTATCCATATTTATCGCCCCTTCGCGCCCCCTTCAGGAACGCGTCATTTCATGCATGGAAAAAAAATTATTTTTGCCTTTGGGCCTAAATCGGTCACTTTGCGCCCGCTTCGCACGCACGAAATGACGCCGTTTCGAGGTGGGGGGGGGGGGTCAGGTCGGACGAAAAAAAATATTATAGTCATCGCCTTAAATTTGGAGCAAGCAGTTAGACCCTTTCAGATTGGCTGGATTATTTATATTACGATCACACACTCACAAACGTACACACACACATACATACACACACACACACACACACACACACATTCGGTCGTAAAGTGTCTCACAGTGACACACGCACACCGGTGCATCGCGAATGTCTCTGGATTATTGCATTTGAGCATTTTCGTCACGTGGATCAGCGATTTACGGTTCTTTAGGTGCGTAAGAGACTACGGGACCTACGTATACGCGCATCGAACTCCCCTCCGCCCACGTCTCCCGCCAACTCGCGCGACGAGTCGTTTCGGTTGACGGATATTTCGATCGCGACTCCCGCCCCCCCCTCCCCGCCCCTTCACCCCGAATGCGCCCGAGATGACGAGGCGACGGACGAACCGATGACAATTACGACGTGTACGCAGACACAATCGGTGTGTGGCAACGCGAGTTCGCGGGTTTAGGTGTCCCCCGTTCTATACTGGCGAACGGCCTTGGCGGGACCTTGCTCCCCGTGCATATATCACGCGCGCGTCGCGCCCCGTTCATGAGGTATGTGGTTAGGTCGAACGCGTTTTTGTAACGTTTTATGACGAATACACGTTGTACAAGTTAAGCCGGTGAGACGCACTCGCGATTTTTTTTTCTTTTTGCTTCGTGTGACATTGCTTGTGTGATCAATGAGTGAGTGAGTGGGTGGGTGGGTGAGCGAGTTGGTGGTACATTGAGTAAATGAGTGAGTGAGTAACGTAGCGAATTAGTTAGTTGAGTTAATAAGATACCGTGTGAGTTGAGCTAGTGAGTTCGTGGGTTCGTGAGTTAGTTAGTGAGTTCGTGAGTTAGTTGGTGAGTTCGTGAGCTTAGTTGGGGAGTTACCGAGTGAATTGAGTTAATAAGTTAGTGAGTTAGTGAGTTGGTGAGTTAATGAGTTAATGAGTTAATGAGTTAATGAGTTAATGAGTTAATGAGTTAATGAGTTAATGAGTTAATGAGTTAATGAGTTAATGAGTTAATGAGTTAATGAGTTAATGAGTTAATGAGTTAATGAGTTAATTAGTTAATTAGTTAATGAGTTAATGAGTTAATGAGTTAATGAGTTAATGAGTTAATGAGTTAATGAGTTAATAAGTTAGTGAGTTAGTGAGTTAGTGAGTTAGTGAGTCAGTGAGTCAGTGAGTTAGTGAGGGAGTTGAGATACCGAGCGAGTTGAGTTGGTGAGTTACCGAGATCGTGAGTCAGTGAGTTAGTATGTTAGTGAGTTGGAGAGTAAGTTCAAGAATTTGTGAGTTAGTGAGTTAGTGAGAACTACTAGTGGGCCGAGTTAGCAGATTAGTGAGTGTGTTAAGCTAGTCGGCGAGTTGAGTTAGTAAATTAGTGAGTAATTTAAGTTAGTAAGTTATTGAGTTAGTAAATTCGTAAGTGACTTAAGTTAGTGAGTTATTGAGTGAGTTGGTGAAAAATAATTAGATATTAATAATATATTCAAAGGATTATTGATATATTTTCAAATGTGCTTATGCAGTTGACTTTTCTCCAAATATACCATTTTTGTTGATTACGTTTTTACAAAATTGGACAATTCGGAACAATTATTACAGAATATTTGGAGCTCTTTGACAAAAAAAAAACAAATTGGTACTCTCGAATTATTATTATTGCTATTATTATTATTATTATTATTATTATTATTATTATTATTATTATTTTTATTATTATTATTATTATTATTATTATTATTATCATCATCATCGTGTTTTTTTAAAAGCATAATTGTGATTGCACAGGGCGAAGGAAGGATGAAGAATGCCCCGAGTCGACGGCGAGGGGGTTGGTGGTGGCGGCCACGTCGACGACGTAACAATCGTCAACAATATAAAAAATGCGAACGATCAACGAAGATGGAGTCCATCGGGACGCCATCGTCAGCATCAGCAGCAACAGCAACAGGAGCAACAGCAGCAGCAGCAGCAACAACAACAACAACAACAACAACAATCCTCGAGTTTCGGAAGTTGGCTCGGGGCTGCAGCGAGGTCAGTTTCCAGCGGTCGAACGGGAACGGGAAGCGGATATGTCGTTTTAGGTGGAACGCGATACGGACTTCGTCTGTCACAGGTACGGATTATGATTATTTTTCCATCTCACTCTCGCTTGTTTGCTTTTCTTCATGGAGAAAGTTCTCTGTGTGTGACGATGTGAAAATGTTTTATCGAGATTTCGCAGTTTATTCAATGTTTTGGCTTATACTCACAGATGAATGTTCGTTCACTGCCTACGATTCGGAGGAAACTAATTGCAATTCTCAAATTGCAGCTTCTTTTTTTTTTTGGAGTTCTGTACCGCAAAAGGAAAAAAAAACGGAACCTTTATTGGATCACTCGCGCGTCTGTCTGTCCGTCTGTCGGAAACTATGCAACGTAGAAATTTGAAATTTGGCATGGTAATACGTCCTATACGTCCTAAACTGGCAATCCTAAAATTTTCAAAGAATCAGGGAATATAACGCGTCACTTGAACTTTACCGAAAAAATTATAACGAAAGTCCTGGGTTTCATAGATTTCTCGAAATTAATTTTACAAACTCACTTCGCAATTCCCGGTCGACCGGAAACAGAAGAGTCACGTGCGAGAAAGATCCAGCAGATCACTCTCTCTCGCTCACTCTGGGAGAGCCACAGCAGTTGCATGAAAATTTTTCTTCTTCCGTTTGTCAACATGTCAATACTCACTCGCGCTGTCAATTCGGTTGAAATAATCAACGAAAATACGTTAGTTTAATTGCGTTTTTTTTTTCAATTATTAAATTTGTTTCGTTCGGTCTTGCTCCGAAAAAAAATATGGTACAGATATGGTACAGAAATATGGTACCCTATGGGCGCGAATCGTACTCGCACTTAGCCATTTTTTTTTTTTTTGTAAATTCATCGATAGATTTTTTTTTTCATGAAGGATAGACGATGCTCGGTTGCATGGGTGATAACGAGGGTGAGAGAGTGAGAGGAAGGCATTGCCTTCCGTCACCTAACCGCATGACCTTCCGACAAAAATGGCACGAGCTTAGAATAAATTTTCGTCCTCCGCCGCTTGTCCCCCCCCCCCTTCTGCCCCGCGCACACTAGCTCACACGTTCGACGGTTATCCGGCTAAACTAAACTTAGAATCTATATGTGCAATTATAGAATTGTCGGATATGATGATTCCTCGGTGAGCTATAACTGACCGAGAGCAACGGTGCGCTCGGTGTGCAAATGCAATGCCGACCGATCGGTCACTCAAGCCGATCCGTCACACTCGTGCCCCCCCCCCCCCCCGCCCCCTCCCCGTCCACCCTCGTCGCACATTGACGCTAACGATTTTTCGTTTGGAAAAAGAAAATAATCGAGTGACACTTTGGGAACTTTGCAGAGACGAGATGGAAACGGAAACTCGAGTCGGTTTGACTTTGAGAAATTTTCCTTTGATTCGAGAAAACAATTTTATTTTTCAAAATAAAAGAGTTTTTTAATTTTCAATTTTTTTAAAATTCAATATTAAGTTCCAGCGATCCATCTTTGGGTCTGGGGAGGAGGAAGAGGGTGGAGGAGGGAGGTAACTTACGACGATATTTTTGAGCAATCGAAAGAAAAGGAAATTCCTTTGGAAAAATAGTTATGGACAGACAAACAAAGGCATCTTTAACCGTCTGCCCGGTTATTTACTCGATAAAATAATTTCGTTTTATTTGTCATGTGGGGTATCATTTGAAAGGGCTGGCTATGCGAAATACAAAAATAATTTTCTCAGAATTTTGAAAAGCATATATAATAAGATATGCTGAAAGATATGCGAAGATAAAGCGTTTCCCCCTCCTTATTTCCGAAACTGGTGATCTTAAAATTAAAAAAAAATCAGGGAATACAACGCCTTAATTGAACTTCACCGGAAAATTGTAACGACAGACCAAGGTTTCATAGATTTCTAGAAATAAATTTTAATTTCTAGAAATGTGCAAAAATATTTCCACCAATGAGACGTAGATATTACCATACCAAATTCCAAATCTCTATTGTACATAGTTTCTGAAAAAAAATCGGCTTTTACAGAAGAACAGAAATACGCACCAGAGATGGCCATTTATTCAATGAAAATGCATTTCAAATACTTTTCGATCTAAATGATAATGGTATCTTACCAGATTTATCAAATATTTTAATCGATTGTAAAATAATAATTTACGTAAGTTGGTTATGATTATTACGAAAATGTGAAATTATGTATTTACCCATGATAATCAATCATAATTATTTGTTTTGAAAAGTATTTGAAATACATTTTCATTGAATGAATGCCCATTCCTGATACGCACGAGTAATCTTACAATGGTTTCGTTTTTTCTTTCCCATTTGAGCAACGTAATCCTTAAAAAAAGTTATTATACCTTACCTATCCTTAAAAAAAGTTACTACCTTAAAAAAAAAAAAAAAAAAACCATTCCGAATTTCAGGAAAACGTTGTCGCGGATTGGCGCGAGGATTTTCCGGATCCGACGAATCGCGATCAATCGCGAGACTCGTTGACCCATCATCATCATCGTGAAAAAATGTCGAGCCGCGAACGTTTGACGGACGGTACGTCTCGGGATTCGACGGACAATGAAAAATCATCGACGGCGAACATGACGACGTCGTTGAGCGTGTCCGATTGTTGTTGCATAGGTGGGACACGTTCGCGTCTACCGTTGCCCCGTAACTCGACCGTCGTCAACAACCACGTTACCGGAAATCACGTTGGCAATGGCCACGAAGGTGGCCGATCGTCGCGATCACCGCCGCCGCCGTCGTCGTCGTCGTCGTCGTCGTCGCCGCCGCCGTCGGTTCGTCCAACGAGAAACGAAACTTTCCGAGTACCGCCGCCAAACTCAAATGCTAATAATAACCGCGGGGGGTTGGAAAGTTTGAGCCAACAGCATCACCAGCAGCAGCACCAGCAGCAGCAGCCGTCGTCTCGGCACGGTTCGTACCAGCCTCGAACCGCCACGACTATCGGCGTCGTCACTCGCGCTCCTGGTGTCGTTACGAATTTTTCTCCGGTTGTCCACACTGTGTCATCGGTTCCACGACAAATTGCCCAGTGGACCAAACATCAGACTCTTAAACTCCAGGTACGACGCCCCGACCTCGAACATTGTTACTTTTTCCTTTTTTTTTTTAATTTTTTTTGCCCGACCGATCGCCCCAAAAAAAGTAAATTCAATGATAAAAAAAAAAAAATCGAACATAAAAAATATTGAAAGAACGAACGGAATGGAAAAAGAACCGAAAAAAAATAAATAAAAGAAATTTAACAACGATCGAACGGAAATTTCGGTGACGAACGACAACCGCGATTAGTTTTTTATAGAATTTTAGAGAAGGAAGAAACAAAAATAAGGGATTGAACAACGATTGAACAAATTAATTTGTGCGACGAGAGACGACTGAGAATCGTTTTTGATAAAATTTGATACCAAAAAAAAAAAAGAAATAACAAAAATGAGGAATTGAACAACGATTGAACGAATAAATTTGTGTGATGAATGACAATTGCGATTCGGTTTTGATAGAATTTGATACAAATTTTTTTTTTTTTTTCAAATAAGGAATTGAACAACGATTGAACGAAAAAAAATTGTGTGACAAACGACAAATCCGATTCGTTTTTGATAGAATTTTAATTTAATAAAAACAAATTCTTAAAAAATAAGGAATTGAACAACGATTGAAGGAAAAAAAATTGTGTGACGAACGACAACTGGAATTTAATTTCGATAGAATTCGATATCAAAAAAACCAAAAATGAGGAATTCAAACAACGATTAAACGAAAAAAAAATTCGTGAGACAAACGACAACTACGATTGGCTTTTTCGGGCAATTTGAAAATCAGAACAAAATCAAAGAAAATCAAATCAGAGAAAATCAAAACAAAAAAAAACAAGTAATTCAACGACTATTGAACAAACAAAAAATTCGTGTGACGAACGACAACTGCGAATCTTTTTTTATTTTTGTTTTTTTTTTTTTTTTTTTTCATACAATCTGTGAAAAAGATTTTTTAGAACGAAAATAAAACATTCGTTATGACGTGCAGAGAGACCAGTGCGTTCCTAGGTGTCTCAGATATATATTAGGTTTTGCAATCCGAGTGTCACCCGCGTGACGCGTGAAATTGTAAAAGTGTTTGGAAATACGATATTTTATTCGTTACGATCATTGACACAAACACACACACACACACACACACACACACACACACACACACACACACACACACACACACACACCTCTACACATATACACAGACCTCTCTCTACACATACGGTTGAACGGAAATTGATTCGCGTCCGGAGTTGTGCGTGTAGAAGCGCAAAAAGTTTACGGATTCGATCTCTCTCTCTCTCTCTCTATCTCTGTCTCTCTCTCTCAAATTATTATTTTTGGCGTGATTCTCGGTGGCTCGCGAGATCTCGCTTCTTCATTTGCCCGAGACCAGTCACTAAATTTTCGTATAGCTCCGTATCCATACACACACACACACACACACACACGTGTATATTTATATACACGTGTAATCCGTATAAATATACGTGAGAGAAAAGCGAAGAAGAAGCAAAAAAAAAAAAAGGAAAATGGGGGAGGGTAAAAAAGCAAAAAAAGAAAAAAGAATAAGAAAAAAGAAAAAAAAACCGACTTCGTTTGGTATCCACGCGAGAGCAAAGATTATAGAGTCCGAAGATAAATAGCTATTATACCATCGCTGCGCTGAATGATGAACTATGTTTGAAACGATTCGTTAATATATATATATATATGTGTATTTATATATATATATACACACATACGTATCGCCTTTTTCTGTCTCACCGAATACATTTATATTCGAAATACCTCACGAAAATCCTCGCTCCAGTTAGCTCAGGCTCGTACCAGAAGCAGCATCCACGAGCGAGTGATATCGGGTGTTATGGAGAACCCGAGAAACGTTTAGCGACGGGCCACTATTTCTTTTTTTTTTCCCAATTTTTTTCAATTTTTTTTCGGAGCAGCTCAGACGAAAATTTGTTGAAATGCGGTGAAAATTCGTTGTAAAAAATTGTTGGGTTTTTTTTTTGGTTATTTTCTTAATTTCAAAATTTTGTATATTTTTTTTTTTTTTTCGGTAGCGAGCTTTTCCGACGGACGGAACACGTTGTAGGTACGAACGGGCGACGGATTACCGTCGGATAAACGTTGGTGAGACGCGTTCGTCGTCTTCGTCTTCGTCGTCTTGGCTGAAATCGAAAAGACGCGGGCGTGAGCGAGAAAGAAAATGCTGCGAGAAAATACGAGCGAGAGAGAGCGAGAGAGAGAAAGAGAGATATATAGTTAGTGCTTTAGCGCGCGGAGCGATCGACTATTTTTGGTCGTTGCTTCCGAACACCACGAATTTTAACGCGTTGTGTCGAGATTCACGTCGCAACCACGAAACGGTTTTCTCATCGTCTTCGAAACACGTTGAACGATCGACCTGCGCGTTTCTCTGATTTTTTTTTTATTATTATTAAAAAGAAAGAATAAAAAAAGATAAAATTATTTTTACGATTTTTTTGTGGGGGGCGGGGGTGGATTTTTTATTTGGGATCGGTAGGTTTGTCGTTTGTTTGTTTTGTTGTTGTTATTTTGTTGATTGGTATGTTGATCAGGAACCCGCGGTGACAGCGGTGGACCGATTGCACAGATTTCGATGGAGCGGGGGCGGAGGAGGAAGCGGAAAGAAATCCTCGTCCGGCCCCCGCAGCGAAAAGGCCGAGCGCCTGCGCGAATTGACGGAAAAATTGAAGGGCCCGGCTCCGGTGCCACCCCCGCGACGACCCTCGCGGTTTCACGGGTCCACGACGCCCCCGCCGCACGATCATCAACGACAACACGGTCACGACGATGCCATTCAGGTAACAACACGCACGCCGAGTGTCATTGTCGAACGATAAATAAGTTGAAAGCCATTTTTTAAATATTTCATATCAAGGGAAAATTAGATGAATTTTGGGAATTATTATCTCAAAAACTATCGGTCCGATTGAATTCAAGTTGGTTTTGTTCGAAAGTACATACATTGAGGTATGTCGACGAATTTTTGTTCGAATGTATCGTGAATGGGAGCGCTGTTATTCTGGCCGGTGTAAAATAACTTTGTCGTCCGCACGGTTTGCGGTTCTCACTTTTTCTGGCAGTCGGTTGGTCTGAAAACAAACATTTCAAGAAGATTCTTAAAGTGTAACGTCTCGAGCTTGTTCGGCACGTAGGATTTTTTTTTCACAAAATGGCGCTTGATTGAAGTTGAAATTCACTTTTAAACCTCAATTTACGACCTTTTTTGATCGATGAAAAAATAAATAAATTAGTTTTTGAAAAAATCCTACGTGCCGAACTTCATTACCTATCCGTGCATACTGTGTCTAAATTTTAAAGGAATCGGTCAATCTGTTGTCTAAAAAAAGTGGGAATCGACTCTAAAAAAATTATTTTACGCCGGCCAGAATAACAGCGCTCCCATTAACTATACATTCAAACAAAAATTCGTTATCATACCTTAATGTATATACTTTCGAATAAAACTGACTTGAATTCAATCGGACGAATGGTTTTTGAGATAATAATTCCCAAAATACATCTAGTTTTCCGGAAAACTACACAGATGTACCCCCTTCAATATTTTTCTATCCCACGCAATAATTATCATCCGTGATTGCGCATTTTTTTTTTATTCGAAAAATTTATTTACAAGTTCGTTGATTGTGGCTAGACGAAAAAAAAATGAAACAACACTAAGCATAGTTTATTTATGAATATCGTTTTTATTATTTGTTTTCACAAAGTAGAAGTCTCGAGCATAATTCGTGCATTATTTTTGTTATTGTTTCAAACTATGATTACTGCATTCACTACAAAGATTCTTAAAAGCCAGGGTCGAAGTGCCTTCCCTTTTCAGGAATTATGTGCAAAACGAAAATAAAGAAGAAGAAGAAAAAAAAAAGCTTTTCCGGATCAGGATAAAATTAAATTCTGTTTCTCATTGCGAGAATAATTGTTTGGCAATTTTCGCAATGCTTGTTGATGAATCAAACTATATTTTATTATCTGACTTGCCCTTTCAATCAGAAATGAGGTGCAAAGAACCAAAAAAAAAAACAAAAGCTTTTTGAGGACTAGGACAACTTTTTTTGTGTCTCATTAAAAATAAATAAATAAATAAATAAATAAATAAATAAATAAATGAATAAATAGATAAATAAATGAATAAATAAATAAATAAATGAATAAATGAATAATGTTCAATTGTTCTTTGTAATTTCAGCAGTGTTCATCGATGAATCATTCGCACAACGAGTGCCGATCGGTCGATCGGAACTACCCTCGTAGCGATGTAACATCAACGTCATCGTCTTCGGTCAACGAAAACTCGTCGACGAACGATCGTTCCCAAGACGTCACGAACGAAAATCACGTTCGTCATCATCACAATCGCAAGCCATACGCCCGTAGCGAGAGCCTCGGTGACGAGTTTTACAAAATCACCGAAACCACGTCGACGGCCCACGCTGTTAGCGATAACAATGCGAATAACGATGATGCCAGTGGGAAATGTTACACAAGTGATGTTACGTGCGTTAACGCGATTGCGGGTGACGAAAAAATTATTCACGACGATGTTGTCGCGGGTGTTGCCGAATTTGATTCGACCGCGAGAACGATCTTGTCGAACGACGAAAACATTGTCAATGACGTTGAAAAAAAATTATCTAGCGTTAAAAACAATGACGATAAGTGGGGTGAAAAAAATAATTTCGATGAATCCGATTGTAACGCGAATTGTGGAAATAACGTCGAATTCGCGGATTCCGTTGGTGATTCGTTGTCGGAAAATTCGTCGGAATTGCGTCGCGACGATGGAAAAGGATTTGCGGAATTGTCGCGACAAATCGAATCGAGAGACGGTTTGGCGAGGCTCGAACCACGTGGACCGCTTCTCAATTATCATCGCACGGGAATTCCGTTCAGAAGCGCGTCTTTCGGACAAGCGGATTTCAATCAAGGTACGATGATTTTTTTGTTTGTTTCTATGCCAAAATTTCAAATTTAATCGCAGAAGTTTATTCGGGAGTCGATTCGTTTATTGTTTTTTGTTTTTGTGATGTATGAATTTTGAAAACTACGTATCTGGCAAATTTTGTCGTGAACTAGAAACCGTGAGCTGTCGTTCGTGAATTTTTACAGATTTTTTTGATGAAATTTTCTATTTTTTGAGGCCATGGATTGTTGAATTTTTTTTTTGGGAATTTTTTTTAGAGGGGATAGAAAAATCGAATCATTTTCAAATTTTGATACAAGTTTATTTGAACATTCAAGTTGAAACAAAATTTTTTTTGGGACGACCAACAAAATGGCAGCGTTGAGGGTCTTCAGGATTCTGTTTTCCGTGACATCGAAAACTGCTGCAATCGTTACTCTTTTGCTGTTGGTCTAAAAAATATTTAACAAGTTCCATTCGTTTACTGACATACCAAGGGAAAGGATTTACCTAAAAAAATATGAAAAAGTGCATAATTGAAAATTTGGAAGCCTTTTCACTCTAAAGTTCGAATTTTCGACCATTTTTTTCGACATATTTGACCCCAAAAAAATTATTTATTCACACGCTACCTTTCAATCATTAGGTATATTCTTTCAATAATATTACTGAGAGTAACCTCCCAAAATTTCTAGAGGTAATCATGAGGGAATTTTTATTTTTATTTTTGATTTTTTCGTAGCACTTGGAAGCAAAAAAACCCGTTTTCGCTATAAAAATCAGCTAATTTCTTGCTGTAAAATGAATAATTATTGAAAAAAAACCTTTCGAAAATACCCGGTGAATTATGTGAAAAAGTAGTGTGCAAAATTTCAAAACAATTGATCCAGTAGATTTTGCGTTATCGTGAACACGGACTTGAAAAACGTCAAGTTTCAGGAAAACGCTTCGAAGCTCATAACGTCTCATAACGTCGTCAAATACTCATTAACGTACTAAATTTTGCTCCAATCGACTTGAGAATTTCGACACAATATTCTCCATATATTATGCATTCAGTTGAAAAAAATAAAAAAATTCAACGAAAAAAAAAAAAAAAATTTTCTATTTTCGCGCGAATGGCGATGCTCAGCGGTCAATCGTCAACGAGTACAGCCGTTAGAATGCGGTAATCGTGTAACAAAGTTGGACGTTAACAAACAAGTGCGAGCGAGTACATTGCCGAGACGCAGAGGCGACGGGGTTCAGACGTCGACGACGTCGACGACGACAGCAACAACGACGACGACGACGACGACGACGACGACGACAACGTCAACGTCGTCAACGACGCGCAGCAGTCCGAGAGCATCGACGCCGAGTTTGGACAGCGCTGTAGGTTCGGCCGAGGGTCTGGGATCGGTTTGTCAAACCGCGATCACCGAAGTCCGACCGAGAAGCGACGGTTCGGACAGTCTGGCCACTTCGAGCGTCCTCACGAGTCCGGAACCTCCGACCTATCACGGCGACAACAATCGTCATCAACGTCATCCCGTGCCCCCTCCACCGCCTCCGGCTCCACCGCCGTTTCCCCTCCCCCCGCCGCCACCGCCCCCACCGCCGCTGTCAAATTCCCGTCGTCGCTGTCACGACGGGGATTCGCAAACCGTGGTTGCCGAAAATTTG
Organism: Diplazon laetatorius; assembly: GCA_963662125.1. Taxonomy (NCBI): domain Eukaryota; kingdom Metazoa; phylum Arthropoda; class Insecta; order Hymenoptera; family Ichneumonidae; genus Diplazon; species Diplazon laetatorius. The sequence continues at coordinate 8,122,261 of OY759160.1, read as the reverse complement.
GACGACCAACGGATTCACCGAGCCACCGAGCATTCCACCGAGGACGTCAGCAGCAACAGTCCCAGAGGTTAAAATCTGGAAATTTATCGTGATTTTTTTGTTCTCCCCCCCTATTTGGCTATTATCTCTTTTTTGGGGATGGTTTAAGTTCGTCTTCGATCGGTCCAACTATTCCAAGCAGGGATGGACATTCATTCAATGAACGTGTGTTTCAAATACTTTTCGGATCAAATGATAACGAATTTTACCAGATTTATCGAATACTTCGATTCATTGTGAAATCATAATTCACGTTAATTGGTCATAGTTATAACTCGCCGTTGGTAGGTTGGTTGGTTCATTCACTCGGTGCTGGCTCAGGTAAATAAACCGACCAATCAATCAACGATGAGTTATACCGGAAAAACTGTGACTGGGAAAAGTAGAACTGGGAAAAGTGGGAACGAGAGAAGTAGAACTGGGAAACGTAAGACTGATCGAAGGCAGCCTTCAGCCATCACCTTTTTTGTTTTTTCTCATTCTTCTATTGTTGCCTTATGTCTAAATATGGGATAATGAATTTAGTCAACATTAATTGACTAAATTGTGATTGACTAAATCATGATTTTTTACACTTTCTCTCTTCTCGATTTTTTCTTTTATTTTTTCTTTTATTTTTTCTGTTGTTTCCTAAACTGTAACAAAGGCATGATGAATGTGATCAATCAATGATCGTGATTTCGGCTATTTCTCTCGCTCTTTTGTTTTTTTTTTCCTATTTTTGCTTAAAGTCTAACTGAGGCATAATAAATTAAATCAATCAGTGGTCATGATTTTCTCTCTATCTCTTCCACTATCTTTATTTCTTTTGTTTTTTTTCCATTATTGCCTAAAGTCTTACCAAATCATAATAAATTGAATCAATCACGATTTTTATTTCTCTCTCTCTCTCTGTCTCTCTAAAAAAATCCCGAAAATATCCGAACGAAAGGCAACTTTTCCCTCAAACATTAAGAAGTATGCCCATCGACGAATCGTGTCTCGTAAAAGCTCAATATCAACGTCAATGTTTTTAATATTTCTTTTGTCAATTTTTTCATCCTCACCATGCAGAAACTTGGGTAGAACCGCACGAGGTCATAATAACTCCACCGGAAGAACCGAGACTGAGCCAAACGAGCGACGGTAGCGAGGCCACGAGTGAGACACCATCGCCCGAAGCTCTGTCACCGTCCGGCAAGATTCGTCGTTCGCGGGGCGACAACAGCAAAAGACGCAAAGGCGTGTACATAACCCAATGGCCGGAACCGTCGGAAAACGATCGCAGCAAATTGGCGGCACAGAGCAGCGAGGAGCGCGAAGATCCGTCGATAACTTGGAGCGATTTTTCCGACTGCGAGGGTCACGCCCCACGAAGGTCAGTTCTCTTCACCTTTTTTTTTTCGAGTCACACTGGATAAATTCCGTTTCATTTTTTTTTCTTTTCTTTTTGACCTTGAAACATGATTGTCGATACGTTTTGAAGAATCCGATGAAAAAATTCGATCGAACATTTCGATTTCGTTGCGATTTTTTTTTTCAGATACAGCAAGAGACCGCTTCGCGGGCCCTACGGCCAAATGCTCGAAGCGGAAATGGCCAAACCCCGTACTCCCGATATCGCTCTCGAAGAGGGTCTGCGACCACGTAGAAAAATATCGGCCAATCTTTCGTACACGAGCGGTACCAACAACAGCCAATCGGAACCACCCACACCGTGTCATTATCGAACAACTTCGAGCCCGAGCAAACTCGAAAGTTTACCCGGACCCAGTCCCGAATTACTCGCCGAACTTCTTCGCGGTTCGTCCGAGAGAGTGGCTTGCGCACCTACACATCGCAACGTAAGTCAAATAATCGTTTAATTATTATTATTATTATTTTTCTTAATTGAATTTTCTACAATCATTGTTCGTGTTGACTTTTGGTCTGTATTCGCTGTGCGCGATGTCATACTATATATGGCGTATGTGGATGAAACTTAGGGCGCCCATGGTGGCCGAAATTGGCAACTTTTGGGGGTCGGTAAATCGTTGTTTCTTAGAGCTTCGCAATGGAAAAACCACGTAGAGGAAACGTTTGTTGTTGCGTAAAATCCTGGGAGAATGTATTTGAATCAACCGGTGAAGAAATAGAATGGTATTCGTTCCCAACAGCGAGATATAAAGCCACGTGAAAAAAAAAACTGTGGATAAATTGGGTTGAGAAAACGAAGTGAGTATGTTTTTTGAGGTTATGTTGATACGGCAGCCCCGTTCGTGTAGCAATGAGGCTCATTTCCGAAAGTTTGACTGTATAGTCACCTAACCCCAAATCAGAATGAGAAGTAGCGGAGAAACGTATTTTAAATGTGTGGTACTGTAACACAATGTTTGTGTATTGCACTGCTGTTCTTTAACTTACCTTAAGAAAACTATTTTAATATGAATATTAACATTTTTTTATAAAAACAAATCGTCGCAACGTATGTATCTATGTGAACTATGATGTTTCAACCCCAAAAATCGCAAAATTACACCGCGGCGCGGCGCCACTTGGCTCTGCGCACACAGAAAATAGCGTTATTGAAGAAAATCGATAGATTTTTATCTTCCTGTCGAAACGCTGGCTCAACAACGCTATATAGACCAAAAGTTCATATGAACAATGTTGTAGAAAATTAAATTTCCTACAAAATAGTTCACGACAGCATATATCTAAAATTGATATTTTACACGTGGGAAAGCTCGAAAGTTGCGAACATTGTAGTTCCAAAAATTAGGCGTTCCGAATTTTGGCTTTTCCGAACCTTGCTCGTTGCGAATTTTAAGCCCAACCCGCATCATCATGACAATCTTACACATTTATTTCAGCTAATTGATCGGTGCAATCTCCAGAAAAAAATACATAAAATAAAAGAAAAAAACATTGTTAAAATTTTATTATTTGTAATATACATCGGTCGTATTCATATCATATTCACAATTATTATTATTATTTCTATCTCCCGTGCTCAAGGTCACGCGAAGGTCGTTACGTGTCCTCTGGTCGTTGGAAAGATCTTGACCTTTGTAATAATAAAGCCATGATACGAAAAAAAAAGAAAAAAACAAGATATCTGATCCCATTTGGAAATAATGTCGATGGCCTTGAAATCTCGAAACTTATGACCTCGAGGAAAAAAGTGTGCACGGTACGGTATTCAACCCTCGACGATGAGCAGTTCTTGTCCATAAAATATTTTTCTATCGTCGAAAACAATCGAGATTTTCGAGGCTTTCGAGGAGAATTTTTATTCCCTGTATAAAAATGCCTCTTATAAAAATTCTTTTGTAATTCAGAGGTACGAAATCGTAAAATTAGTAGTTATCTCGTATGATCCGTGGGATGAGTTACGCGGTGGAAGTCGATCGTTTGCGACGTAGGACCGACGGACACGTTTCGGATAAAACGGCAACGAACGATCGACCGGATGGCCGAAAACGTTCGACGGCGTTTCACCAGGTGGCCGCGGATTCTTGCACGTTACGCGAATTATATTTATAGAAACTACACCGCGCTTGTGCGCGAAAGCTTCAAGCATCGTTGCGGTGAGAAACGAGTTTTGGCGCGTCGCAGCTGAGATCGGTCCGGGCCGGATGTCTTTTTTTTTCTTTTTCTTTTTTTGTCTCTTTTTCATTCCGTAATCAACGGAATACCGATTCGATTTGGTATCTATCATAAATATCGAGCAATGTGCGAGAAGAAAAATAATTCAACGACATTTGACCGATAGACAAAGCTGAAAAAAAATCAAAATAAATAAATAATAAGATTTTTTAAAAATAACAAACATATAAAAAAATAAAATAATGTTTAAAAAATGTGATTAAATGAATGAAATCAATAAAACGACATTTGACCGATAGACAAAGCTGAGAAAAAATAAAAATAAATAAATAGAAAAATTTGAGAAAATAACAAAAATAAGAAAAAAATAGAAACAATAAAAAAAATTTGGATGAAATCAAATATGTTACTAATGTTACATGTGGTGAACATTATGTCACATAATCTGCAAATAACTTATTGCATTATGTAAATAAGAGTACGAAAATCTGATTCTACTACAATGCATTGTCATTTTGTTATAATTTTTCCGATATATTTCGAAACGTTTATTTACACATTATTATTTATATTAATTTACATATTATTTATTTACACGCTATTTAAATACACATTATTTTTTTTCATCAAATTTTATATTTCTACGTTTTCCGCAATACTAAATTGGCCATATGAAATTTTATTGATGTTCAAGGACACGAGGAATCACGTCGTGGTGGAGCTCTACGATACCGAGCGGTCCTATGTCGAGGCTCTACAGATACTAGTCACTGTAAGCCCATCGTCTCTAATCCACATTTTTGTCGCACGTGTCGCTTTTATTTTTTTTATTTTTTTATTTTTTTTTTTTTTCATTTTTCTTCATTTCATTTCAGAAATATCTGAAACCCCTGAAGAGTCCGGAAAACGCGGGTCTAATCGACGCAGCTACTGTAAACGAAATATTTTATCAAGTGAGTGAAATTTTATCGACTTGGGTAAAATTTTTGATTGCGCAATCGATCGATATTGTCGTGTTATCGAAGTAATTTTTTTTTTTTCGTAACGCAGGTTCCCGCGATACTTTGTCATCATCAAATATTTTTGGAGGAGTTGCGAAAGCGTCTGGAAACGTGGGAACTTCATCAGACCATCGGTGATATATTTCTTCGAGTGGTGGGTTGTCACATATGTGTTTTTTTTGGTTTTTTTTTCGTTCATCGGGCGGGAGGGGCAAAAAGAAAGCTCAAAAGCCCAAAAATAATTCTATTCGTTCGTTCGATAATTTCAAGTTCACACAACCAAACGTTCTCGAGACTTATACGCTGTTTCTCGACAACTGGAAATCAGCTGAAAAGGCGATAAAGACGACGTGTCAGACCAAACCAGCGTTCGCTCGATTCCTCGAGGTAAATTTTTTTTTTTAATTTTATTGAACGCAGAAGAAAATATGAATCAGAATCAATTCTATCGATCTGTTTGATGAATCATACGTTTCATTCGTTTTCAACAGACTTTGGAACGCGAGCACAAAGGCAAACTCGGTCTGGATCAGCTTCTCATAAAACCGGTACAAAAAATTCCCCGATACGAGCTTCTCATTCAACGATTATTGAAACACACGGACGGTTCGCATCCGGATTACGATTTGCTCACAGCGGCGCAAAAAGAAATTCACGAACTCGTTGTTAAGATAAATTGCACCGAGCAAGAGATGCTCGAGTGGGAACAACAACAATCCGTTTTGCGGGAAGTTGAATCTTTGGTCGAGGGTCTGGCTGGAATTGTGACCAAAGACAGGTGCGAATAAATTGTGTTTGAGATATATATGTACATATATTTTTTTGTAATGTAACACTACCGCCGGATAGCATCGGATCACTTGACGCGTGCCCTGAGAAAAACTAGTCGCGACTTTGAAAGATGATAACTCCTTCAAAAATGAAGCTCCACCTTCTTCACGGAAACCATCGAAAAGCTTATTAAATTCTGCGTTGAATAAGCCCTGGTTGAGTGAATTTGGATGTTTTTGTGGCGAGTTATGACGTGAGGAAGGCAAAAAAATTCTTTAAAAAAATTGAAATATTTTTTTGTATTCCTCACGCGATAACCCGCTATAAAAACGTCCAAATTCACTCAACCAGGGCTTATTCAACGCAGAATTTAATAAGCTTGCCAATGGTTTCGACAAAAAATGTGTAACTTCATTTTTGACGGAGTTATGATTTTTCAAAGTCGCGACTAGTTTTTCTTGGGGCATGGAGTAAGTGGTCCGATACTTTCTGACGTTATTTTATGTCAATTAAACATGTATTCTTCATTGAACATAATTTTATCGTCACGATAGGATCTTCGTACGTCATGACACGGTCACGATAGCCTCGAATCAGGGAACCCGAAAGGAAAGAGCACTTTTTCTATTCTCGGATCTGCTCGTGATAACGAACATAAAACGTCGCAGTGGAACCATCCGAAAACCATCGACGTAACGGCTTCTTCATACCATTATTCGATTATTATCATTGGCTCAACGATTCGGACGAATAATTATACGACAATGAATTAATCATTTCAGAAGTGCATCGCCGAACAGTTTGGCAGGTCTGCCAGAAGCAAACAAGTACAAAATGCTCGTGAGAATTTCGCTCGATGATGTTGAGATGATAAAGGGTAACACAAACAATTGTTATTTCATTGAAAACCATCAATTGATTTATCGTTAACAATAGCAAACACTTCTGACTCGATTATTTATTCAATCTCTTTATTTTCAATCCCAATTCCAGCCAAAGAGGAGAGTTTGCGAAGAATGGCTAGAGAAGTGGAATATCTGAAGGAAGATTGTTCGACGCTCAATCAACTTCAAGAACTCGCCGCAACTCTGCACGGAACTAAACATCAGCTCGAGGAACTGATAAAAGAATATTTGGGCCAGGTTCAGCGACAATTGGCCGAAAAAAATGCCGCTCATTCGCAACTCGCGTGTCTCGAATTGTCTCTCAATACACAGTGAGTTGTTTTAACAGTTTTATTTATTTTTTAAGGTAGTATCCTAGTTACTGTCGCGTTTTATGATGTCGATTAGAGAGAGAGAGAGAGAAGATGGGAAACAAACGCGCAACGTTGCCATGTCTACTGGATCACGACCAACTCCTCATATAAACTGTATTTTCCCAATGTTTATTTGCTTATTATTATCATCACAGTCTCCTGACCTCTACCTTAAAGTGCCCAAAATGTTCTCCGAATATTCAACTTACAGTTCAAGTGTTTTCATTAAAATCTGACGAGGACTTATTGTATTATATCAAATTGAGCGTGATTTTCCAAAAGGCTCCATGTTAAACGTGTGAAAATAAAAGTGTTGATATATTTTTTCTCGCGCTCTGGAAAGCCATTAAAATTTAACTGAACCTCTTTCTTATCAATACCTACAAGTATGCCAAGTTTTATGAAAATCTGACGAGGAACTCTCTTATCGAGGGTACTAGCTTAAACATTCTTAAACATCGATGTAATTACGAGAAATGATGAAACGCATGACATTTGTCCAGGAACGGAGTCGAGAACATAACAATTATGTTCACCAAACCGGAAACTCGAGCGAATTGGGAAGAGAGTTTCAACGAAGCCAAACAGAAGTTAGGTGAGAATGGTTCAATATATATCCATATATACATCGCTGCTTCCACTCCCATTTATTAAAAAATAATGACGATAGGAAATAACAACAAAGTTCAATGACGAAGTTTTTACAATAAAATTAGACACGACTTATTCTCCCTTTAAGGGGGCTGAGTCAACTAAAAAATTGGAAAACAATTTTTTTTTCGTGTCATGATCAATCCAAATTTTAATTTAAGTAAAATCAATTTTGAATTTGGACTGATCATGTTACGAAGAAAAAATTCAATTTTTTAGGTGACTCAGCCCCCTTAAGACTGACACTTCTTTTTTTGCAATGAAAAAAATTCGAAAAAAAATATTTAAAATGAAAATATGGTATTAACACGTGCTTTTGTATAAAATTCGTATGGCTATACGTTAGCCATGTCTGCAGATCGTAGACCACCACCCGAATTCGTCGGACCTCTTCCGATTCGTAAAACCCGAGCCGGATTGCAGTTCACGTGCGCCGCACCGACGATAGCCACCGGTCAAACACCCCGCGACGTTTGGGTGTGCAACAGCGATGGTTACGTCGGTCAAATATGCGTTCTCAGTCTGACTTCCGAACCGCCACACGTCGAATCTTGCAACGGGGTTTGCAACGCTCGAATATTGTGCATAGCCGCGATTCCAACGCCCCACTCGAGGTACGCTTCTTAAAGCTTCATAAATACGCGATTTCACCGATTTTCGAAGCTAATTTTCTAGACGAGGCTTAAAAAAATTAAGCATATAATGACAACATTTTTTTTACCGATTATTTATGCACATGGTTGAGTATATGTGAAAAAAATCAGAAATATTAACAAATGACGGAGATATTGCACAATGAAGCAATGTTTTTTTTTGTGCGCGCGTCGATGGTGAACGTTCTCGGCATCCATGTGGGTGTCTGAAAAAAAAATGAACATATTCATAATTGCATAATAAATGCATCTTCAGTGTGAACCAACAATATTATAAGAAAAAATTATTATAATAAAAATTCGAAACTTAACATTTTTTTCACTCAATTTTTTGTCGGTATTGTATTTTTTGTATGTTTTTTGTGACATTGAAAATTTTGTTTCTGTGGTTCACACGATAGGCGATGATACTAAGAATATGTTGTAACAATTTCAAAGCGATCTGAACCTCTGTTCGAAAGTTAAAACTTTCACAACGTTCAAAAAAGTGAATCGTGGTAAAACGTATTATCTCCGCCATTTGTTAATATTTCTGATTTTTTTCTACACATACTTAACCATGTGCCTAAATTATCTGTAAAAAATGGGTAATTATTTACTTTCACGGCTTTTCCGAATTTTACAGTTTTTCAAAATTTTCTTTTTCGAGAAAGATTGTACCGTCTTCTCAATGAAGAATCAGGTGGAGAAAGTCAAAAAATGTTATGGGAAATACTTTTTTTTTACGTTTTTTCGAAATGAAAAAAAAAATTTCGAGGATTCGAAAAATGTTGTCGATATATGGGTAATTTTTTTTTTTCGACCGCGTCTGGAAAAGCACCTTCAGAAATCAGCGAAATCACGTGTATAAGCCCTTAACTCAAGAATTCATTGACTTATGGTTTTGATATTTTTTACGTACTAAATGACCAAAAAAAAGATCTTTTTTGATGAAAAGAAAAAGAACGGAAAACATTTGGCAAAATTTGAGCCCAATCGGACTATTTAACAGGGTCAATGAAAACCCCATTAGCTGATTAGCCTGTTGTTTCGTTGTTGTGCAGCAGATACGACAGCATCGGTCACATTCGTCATCGACGTTGTCGCAGCAGCAGCAGCAGCGGCAGCAGTCGTCATCGTCGACGACGTTGCCTCGAAAATTTCGCCAAACCCGTCGATCACACGAAAACCGGTATCAGCATATTGGTCGAGGATGCCGACGCGAACGGTCAGGACACACATTTCGACAGGTAACGACAAAAACGTGTTCGCTGAAAGGATTATATTTGGGGATGGGGCTCGAAAATCAGAATGAGCGATGTTCAGAAGGGCCAAAATTGCGAACGCGCAATACCTCGAATGACAATGTTACGAACGGTCGCGGCCCAGAATGAAATATCTTCGAATCGTCAAAATTCCGAATGAGATTGTAGCGAACGTACAATATTCCGAACGGCCTACCAGTCGCCGCGGTTTTCAACATTTCCCGACTTTCAAGCTTTCCCACGCGTAAATTATCAAAGTTAGATATATGCCGTCGCCGACCTTTTTTATAGGAAATTCAATTCTCTACAACATTGTTTATGTTAACTTTTGGCCTATATAGCTTTGTTTATCCAGCGTTTGGATGAGTAGTAAAAAATAAGAAGACAATCGATACATTACTACATTTTTACCTTCCGGTCTAAACGCCGGTTAAACAACGCTACATAGACCAAAAGTTCACATGAACAATGTTGTAGAGAATTGAATTTCCTATGAAAAAGTCAACGACGGCATATATCTTACTTCAATAATTTACGCGTGGGAAAGCTCGAAAGTCCGGAAAATGTTTTCAACTTATCTTGACTTTCGAGATGATGAAATGTTTTCACGTGTTTTTTTTATGACGCAGCAGCGAGAGCTCCGAAGATTCGGACAACGAGGACGTGGCGAGCGCGCGAACGAGCACGGGAACAGCGTCGATAAACGATCCGGATGTGGCCCCGGGGATCGCGTTGAGCGCGGCCGAATTGTCCGGAGGCGACGAACGTCTCGACGAGGATACTCTTCAACCGACCATTTGGTTGGGTACCGAAGACGGTTGCATTCACATTTACAACTGCAACGACAACATAAGAATCAAGAAAAATCGTTTGAAAATACAACACGGAAGTAGCGTGCACTCGATAATGTAATTGTTTTTTTTTTTAAATATCTTTATTTTCGGTTTCTTTTTCTTTTAATCTTTATCGTCGATGACTTTGTTGGTAAAAAAAAAGAAATTAAAGTAAATCTCAATTAATATCTAATATTATTAAATAAAAAATATTATCTAATAATAATAATAATAATAATAATAATAATAATAATAATAATAATAATAATAATAATACGAAAAAAACGACAAACTAAAAACGCATTTTTCCTTTTTCAGATATTTGGATAACAAAGTTTTCGTGTCTCTGGCGAATGGTGATTTGGCCGTCTACAGTTGTGACAATCGTTGTGAGTCGATTTTTTGAATATAATTCGTCAAAATAATTAATCAAAATTGCGACAATGTGATTTATCGATAATTCATGTTATCATCGCAGACGGATGGAACACGCAGAATCCAACGATGATAACGGTGGGAACTCCGGCAGCTCCGGTCACAAAAATGATACTGATATCCGGTAAATTGTGGTGCGGCAGTCACAATACCGTGAGAATCGTCAATACGACGAGTCTCAATGTTGAGCACAGTTTCACGGTCAGCAACGACGTTAGTCGAACGATATCGTCGATGGCGGCATCGGGAAGTTTGGGGGTTTGGATATCGTTGCACAACAGTGCGGTTCTCAGACTGTTTCACGCCGACAGTTACGAGTGTCTCACGGACATAAACATCGCTCCGGCGGTCACGAAGATGCTTGCCAGTAAGTATCAAATCCGTTGAGATTTAGATATGATTATGGGCTGTTTGACACGAAAGTTGCTTCAGTATTTTCGAGGTTTTTTTAATTTTTTATAATGAACGATGAGATTGAAAAAATTCGTTTGATTTCCGTGATCGATTATAGCAATGAAAAATATTAATTTTTGTGGGCAATGGTGAATGAAATACGAAAGCAAAACACTGTCATTTTTTAAAAATCGAAATTCAGTTTATAGCAAAAAGATTCATCCTGGGCTATTTTTTTTTTTTTTTTTTTTATAAACTTGGTTAACATTGTATTGGCAATTTAAATTCGACGAGAAAATAGCCTTTTCCTCTTATTTTCGGAGGCTCAATGACGTTGGCTATCGCCTTTGGTGTCCTCATTATTATCAGAACATTTTGGAGTACCAATATTTCATTTTGTGATGCCACAAGCTCAAGTTTGTAAAATACGAATATCTCGTAATTGGGTCCACCGATTTCGATGATTCTTCTTTCATTCTACAGCCCATCGTTTTCCTCGAGTGATAGTAAAGTCAATTGATTTTTTTTTTGGATTTTTTATATGTATATTTTTCGACAAGGTTTGAATTCGATTTTTTCGTCGAATTTTGTGATGCTCGCTCGCTCAAATTTGTAAAATACAAATATCTCGTGTTTGGGTCGACCGATTTGGATGATTTTTCTTTCATTCTACAGCTCATCGTTTTCTCCAACTCACAGTGGAGTCGAATCGATTATCCATAAACCGATCATCGTTTAAATCACGAGAAAATTCTTCACGATCGACCGATAGATATTTGTTTTAACGATAACATTAAATTCGTTGCAGGTTGCGATGACATAATACGTCAACACAAAGCCGCTTGTCTGCGAGTAACAGCGTTATTGTCATCTAACGAATTGTTGTGGGTGGGAACGAGCGCGGGGGTTTTGCTCAACATACCGATTCCTCATATCAAACCGTCGAGTCAGAGAATGTCACAACCGCCACCGGTTACCGGTAAGTACGAAATCGTCGACGCCTACAAAATAATCAAATGTACCAAAATCCATCGCCATTCACGATCGATCGATCTCGATCGGTTTCAACGTTCAAAAAAATTCATCTCAATCTTATTTTCGTGAACGCAATTCCGACAGGCATACCTCACGGTCACACGGGTCACGTGCGTTTCTTGACGTGCGTCGAGAAACCCGCGTCTTCCATCGCACAATCATCGTCGCACATCGTCGAGACCGATAATCGCACGAAAAACAAACGATCGTCGTCGGAAAAATTCGAAAAACCACAACAAAACGATTCGACGACCGGAAAAATGTTGATCATATCCGGTGGCGACGGTTACGAAGATTTTCGCGGTCCCCAAGCGGCGGCCGAACTTCAAGCCGGTCGCGAGGACTCGACGAATCATCTGCTTCTGTGGAAAGTTTGACGCGATAAACGTTCACGACGAACAAACGAATCATAATTTTATATCGCGACGTTCGCACGACAATTGATGATCGTCGAGCTGTGAAGAAAAAAAAATAATTGAAAAAGAAACGAACAAACGAAAAAGAAAAAATAAAAAAAAAATAAATCGTCTCAATCGTCGTTACCGACCGAGTCGTTATGAAAAATATATATATTGAACGAATTTTTACATTGGTTCACATCCGCATCGGACATTGCATTCCGTATTTGGGCAAAGCATTACGCGTGCATCCGTTCGATCGCAATGCCCCGCCGTGTAATATGTGGTAACGTGGTATTGTTATAACGATTATTGTATAAATAAAAATAATTACGGCAAAGGGCAAAATAATTGTACTGTGAAATAATATTCGTCTTCTTCTTCTTTGTGGATGGCTCTGGCACACGCTCTACAGCGCCATCTACCGTACGGCCATCAACCTATGAAATTATCACATCGGTATGGTCCACGCGCATGCGCGAATGGAAATATTTCGCGTTTTTGTTGTTGGTGTTCAGTTTATTGGTTTCCTAGTGATTTTCCCGGGTCTCGAGGCCTTCTCCCCTCCCCTCCCGCGCTCTCTTACGATGGATCCGACAATTTCATCGAACATACGATCTAAGATGTGATTCTGATTCTGCAAAACGTATTATTCTCCGTCATGACCGAGTTGCCGTGTAAAATACGAGAACGGTTGACTGAAGAAATTTTCAAGGCAGTCGAACGTTCTCGAGTCTCATCGCAAAGACAAATCGTGACCGAGAACAATGGTTTACAGTTTTGTGTTACCGACCGAGCAGCGGCACAACGCCTCAAGACGATGGGCTGCTCTACACGTACACTCTTTCGTTCTCTCTCGCTCTGCAGCGAGCGTTGACAGCGCTGTCGCTCGCACACGGCGATGTGCGGTAGCCAAGCGCGAGCCACGAGTGCGAGAGAGACAGCACCATGGGCGCTCGCGGCGGAGCGAGAGAGACGGGCGCTCGGCTATTGCACATCGCTTTAATAAAATTGGACAACTTTGTCGAGATGACATTTATATTCATTAGCGTCTAATTCAATGTTCACTCAAACGTGAATCTGCGTCGAATATCATTTTTCCATTATACGGATAAAAGAAAAAAAAAAGCTAAACTAACAAACGATCTACGAAAATGATGACTCACCGTGATATATGGCACTAACGACCCCTAGGTGTCATTCGGTCATTTGATTGGTCGGAGAATAACGAAATTGAAACGCCATGCGGGAATATAACTACTTCGGTAACTTTGTCAAAATAATATACACAATTAAGTAAAAAGAAAGAAAAACGAAACAACGTTTTTTTCGGATTATTATTTTATTGCCATTGCATTTGATACATGCTTCACAATATTATCAATCAGTTACTCGTGCTTTGGTACGTTATTGATCCGTTATATTATAATGTGCCTTATAGTTTTAACGTTTACAGACTAGATATACACACATTAAACGTATGTCCGTTACATCACATGAGTATAATTTATATTATTCAAATTGAGTATAATCGCAAATTTTGGATTAACGAAAACTCCAACGAAAAAAAAATATATATTATATGTGATCGTTTTACATTGGTCGGAATACATTTTTTTTCAAATCGTCAATTATTTACAAAAAAAACGAACAACAAAAAGAAAAATCCAATTTGCAGGCGATAAACGTGTGCAATTTTCTTTTTTACGCCTCGTTTTTTTTTTCACCCCCCGCACACGAATTATTAATCATACTGATACACGAATCGTTTGATAATCAATTTGACGGATGATTTGTTAATTTATTTTTTTCATGGTCATAGCTTCTTTCTATGACGTAACTTCGATGTCGTTTGCACGTGATAACAAACGTCTCGAGTTTTATGCCAACTGCAGACCATACAAACCTAGAAATCGATTTCTTATCCGTTGTCTTTTCATTTTTTTTCGAATTTAGTGACTATACAAAAGTGTGCAGTTTGTCATTAAGATTTTTTTTTTAAATTGCTTGAGTTATAGACAATTTTGTGACTCAGTGCGCTGCATGCATTTTAGGTCCATATGCCCCCCTCCCCTTCAACGAATGTTGTACGGATCGAGACTTAGGGTGAGTAAAAGTTTATGAAAAATAAACGACGCAAATAAAAAATCAATTGAGATAATCATTTGGGATTAATTAAAATGACAACAGGGGTGCCAACGTTATTAACCCCCTCCACAGTCACACTGGGTCGAACCGACCCAGTCGATTGCCTCTCGGCGTAATTATCTAATATCTTCTGGCTCCCAAACAAATATTTTCCAACGCGTTGCCTATTTCAATTCTTACAAATAAATTTTTCCCACATCATCTGGAAGCTTCGAAACATGTTCCATAATTTTGTTTAACCCAATTCGGACGGATAGTCTGCTCACAATCGTTTTTCAATCCCTTCGAGGTCACTATGGGTCAAAATGACTCCAAGCCCAACTTCGGACCCAAGAAAAAATAAAAAAATAAAAGTAATCTAATTAAGAATTGTATAAGAAATTATTTTTTTTAGTAAAAAATGAGGTTTTTCTACTTATTGACCTCTTGAGGTTTTTTCCTGTCTCGCCATTTTGGAAAATTCGATGAGAAAAATATTTTCGTGATATTCTTAATAAAAAAAAAAAATGACCCATATACTGACAACATTTTTTCACAGATTATTTACGCACATGACTAAGTATATGTAGAAAAAATCAGAAATATTAACAAATGTCGGAGATATTACGTTTTTCCACGATTCACTTTTTTAAACCTTGTGAAAGTTCTAACTTTTGAACGAAGGTTCAGATCGCTTTCAAAATTTTCACATCATATTCTTATTATCATCGCCTATCGTGTAAACCACAGAAACAAAAATTTCAATGACACAAAAAAAAAAGATAAAAAATAAAATACCGACAAAAAATGGAGTAAAAAAATGTTAAGTTTCGAATTTTTATTACAATAATTTTTTTCTTATAACATTGTTGGTTCACACTGAGGATACATTCATTATGCAATTATGAATATGTTCATTTTTTTTTCAGACATCCACATCGATGCCGAGAACTTTCGCCATCAACGCGCGCACAAAAAAAATACATTGCTTCATTGTGCAATATCTCCGTCATTTGTTAGTATTTCAAATTATTTTCCACATATACTCATGTGCATAAATGATCGGTAAAAAAAAATGTCGTCAACAAATGGTCCATTTTTTTTAAACCTCGTCAACTTAATTCCAGAACCCGTGACCTCGAAGGGTTAAAACTGTCAAAACGGAATCGACCCAGCGTGACTGTCGTCTTATCGTTTGAAAGTGCGACTGGGATGGGAATTAACGTTAATGATCAACGTGTTATCGCGTGGAAAATCGTTTGCCGCGATCGTGAATTTTGAAACGCACGATTTTAATCGTACGAGCGACTCGTGGATGTCATGTGACAGCGATGTCCACGAGATTGTGGGTCTCGTGACGTTCGCTTATGGGGGTTGACGGTGCTTCGGTTATCGGGGTCGGTGGATCGCCGCTGCTCTCGTGATGATCCGTCGTGCCGGCGTACGAACTCTCGCGACTCGTCGCCGGCCAACAAATTCGGCAAAGCGGTTTCAAAAAAACGAATCGCGATCTGGGCATGCGCAGCAGAACGTAGATGTAAGGATCGAGGGTGAAATGTATGCACAGCAGCACGTCCGCGGTTATGTGAAAAGCTCTTATGCATCTGCGCGCCAATGTTGCGCCGTCCGACAATTTCATCGAGTATTGTTCCAGAGGTATGGATATCTGAAATTCAAACGATGAGTCCGGTGAATCGTTCCAATTCATGAATTAGTCATGCGCATGCGCGTGTATAACGTTAAAGTCATGCGCATGCGCGTGTATAACGTTAAAGTCATGCGCATGCGCGTGTAACGTTAAAGTTGTGCGCATGCGCGTGTAACGTTAACGACCGACAGAATCATTCGATTTATCGCGCATCGATAAAACGATCATAGCGTGATCGTTGAAAGTTGTAAGGACCTTTTTTCCGGAGAATTTGATTTCCTATACAATTGTACTCGTGGTTTTTTCCCCAAATCTGCATATTTCACGAGATATTCCCAAAAAACTGTAATGATGTTTTGAAAAATTAACTTTGATCGTTAATCGGCGAATGTTTTTATCCTGTTCTTTGTTTTTTTACAAAAATTAATATGACATGATTTTGTTTCACCAAAAAAAAAAAATTCTATGAGCGGAAGTTGGAGATTTAATTTTTAACGACGACCCTAGTACATATTAGGGTGGTCCTTGTTTTGGTTGTTTTTTAATTTGGGCGATGCTGGAGACTTAGATGGTTCGAAATTACTGAAAAGGAATATGGTCATAATTTGAGGTCTGTGTCAATTTTTAACCATGCCGCGAATCTCCCGTCCGTCTCCGTTTAAATAACAATGTTGTTTTCATATTTCAAAATTTTTTTAAAACAATTACTGAAGTACTGTATTCCAAAATATGTTTCAAACTTCGTAAACTTTCTACTGACTATCGTAGCAATACCGAGAATTCTTTATAGATGATTAACAATTATTTTTCTCAGGTTAGTAAAAATAGAGAAGAAAAAAAAACCTATTTTGAATGACCAATGACTCGAGGGGAATAATTGTTTATAATCTGCAGTATTATCTGAAGTACAGTACTTCAGTTGTAATAAAAACTTAAAAATTCCTAAAATATGGAAAACTGGAATGTTATTTGAATGGCAAAGTATGTGAGATTGGCGGCACGGTTGAAAGTTTAGATAGGAACCTTAAATTTTGAGAATATCTATTCTCAGTCATTTGGGACCATTCAATTCTCCGGGACCCCCTAAATTAGAAGAACAACCAAAATAAGGACCACCCTAATACATACAGGGTGTCCCAGTTTTTTCTGGCCAAACTTTGCCGGCGTATTCCACACGCAAAAGTAAGAAAAAAATGTTGTATGAACATTTACTTTTAAATGTTTTGTTAAGGAGTTATCATTTTTTATTATCAGTTATAACTCCTTAACGAAACATTTAAGGCCATATGTTCATATAAGATTTTTTCTTATTTCTCCGTGTAGAATACCGTGGCTAAGTTTTGCGGAAAGAAACTGGGACACCCGGTATGTATGTCTATATGTCGCGTAGACGTGACGACTTAATGAAATTACGGCTCACAGTTATTTTATTATTATTTTTCATTGTAACATCAAATGAGATACGTGTCGCGTGTCGCTGATATTATCGCATGATAATATCAAAGTGCGACAATGGATCTCCATAAACACATTCGGTTACGTGTGCGTATGAATGTATGCGGGTCCCGAGCGCGCGAGCCCACCACGCTTTTCCAGTCGACAATTTGAATTGAGGAAGCTGACGATTGATGATGCGATAATCCGATCGTTTGAAAACTCGACGGTTACAATCCCATTTGGTTGGCAATCGAACGATTTAAAATGATTATCAATCGATTGGACAGGCGTTTATGATGAGACATTTAAAAGAGGATGTTGTAAAGCACAACCAGATGGGTTTTCGTTGAAATTTTTCTTCTCTCTACTTATTGCGAAAAAACTAATGAAGAAGAGACGGAACATTATTAAGGGGACATGTATGGTCCCAAAATTCTATAATTTTTTCTGACCAAACGAATAAAGATATTGAGAATTTCTTTTTTTTATGTTTAATGCATTCGTTGAGGAAGCTACAATAAAATTTTCAAGTAAAAATATCACAAAATGGCGGATTTAGCCCATAGCAGGTATACAAACGTTTTTTTTACGTTTTTCTCCCCATTTTTCGTCAATTTTTTGTAAATAAAACGAGAACCAATTTTTTTTTTTCAAAAATGATTCCCTCACGCTCAAGAGAATGCTTTTTTACAGAAGCCATCCAAATTTGAGCAAAGTCGGTCCAGTGGACCTCGAGATATCTTGCCTATCGATTTTAAAATGTCATTTCGAGATAAACGCGTTTAAAGTTTTGACAAAGTTTTCGCTCCCGAGGGCATCGAGAAACACGCGTGTGGATAAAATGAGTTGTAGACTAAAATTTTGAACCGAATTTAACTTTTCTTTCTTTGAATGAAAGCTTACAATATTTCGCACATAAGTAATACCACAGGTTTCATGAAAAAGAGGCTGAATTTTGTTTATTCATCAACAAAATTCGAAAATAAGATAGGAAATACTTGTCAATAGTTCTTCTTTCCGTAAATGCAAGAAAAAAAAATTAATCGATTTTTCGCTGTATATGTCCCCTTAAAGCAAGCAAGTCTGATTAACGATTTTTTTATTTTGGACCCTCGATCACATAATTAGGGACGGTTGCAGATTGATTTTCTCCACAAATCGCGTCAATCTGCCACGGTGGCAAACTGGACAGAGTCAAACTTGAGCCGTCACCGTATAATCAACAATCCCGTGTCTCACCATTTGCGGCATCCAACAAATAACGAACGATATCGACAGAACAGCCATGAGCTTGGCGAAAGCTCGTTCCTCGACCGTGGAAACGACTCCCGATGGCCGATCGACGACCGTCACCAGCGGTTTTGCTCGGGACGAAGCTCGTGAAATTCTTCGCAGGCGATGATCGGCCCGTCGTCCGAGTCTGACCAGGGCTCGTGATACCGCCAGGTTGCACCACACGATCGACAGGCACAGAATCGTACCTGTTCGAACGATCGAAATTGACGATGAAATGTTGTTCGTCGTGTGTCTCATTGGGCTCGAAATTCGGAACGAGCGAGGTTCGGAAAGGCCGAAATTCGGAACGCGCAATGTTTGGAACGACAATGCTCGGAACGGTCAAGATTCGGAATACGTATATATATAGACATAGTTGGCGTACCTCGTCCGCCGGCCGCGAGACTACATTGCCCGACTTTCGAGCTTTCCCCACGCGTAAACTATCAATGTTAGATGTATGCCGTCGCGGACTTTTTTGTTGGAAATTTAATTCTCTACAACATTGTTCATGTGAACTTTTGGTCTATATAGCGTTGTTCAGCCAGCGTTTGGACAGGAAGATAAAAATTTATTGAATCAATGAATGTATTTTCATCTTCCTGTCCAAACGCTGGCTGAACAACGCTATATAGACCAAATGCTTACATGAACAATGTTGTCGAGAATTAAATTTCCTACAAAAAAGTCCGCGACGGCATATATCTAACATTGATGGTTTACGCGTGGGAAAGCTCGAAAGTCGGGCAATGTAGTCTCGCGGCCGGCGGACGAGGTACGCCAACTATATTTATATATACACCCTATTCCGAATCTTGACCGTTCCGAGCATTGTCGTTCGAAACATTGCGCGTTCCGTATTTTTTTTCCGTATTTCGAGCCTAACCCGTGGCTACCTTCGAAGTATATCCTTCGAATGCATTACAAGTAAGCTTGATGTTACATAACGTTGTGCACATTAGCGTTTTTTTTTGTGATTTTTGAAATTTAAGGAAAATTTACGATGAAATAGGCGACAAAGTGAATCAAACTGACCGAAGAAGAACCATACGTAGGCGTATGCGATGTCATCGGGTTCGGTGGCTTCTCTGTATCTAACGCATTTGCCTCCGTGGTAATAAAGTCCAAAACCGAACAAGGGTAATGCGGTAAGTGCCAATGCACCGAGCCACAGTGCCAACATGCATCGAACGATCACGGGAAATGTCACACGCTGAAAAAAAAAAGAACGAGATTATGTAACTTTTTTTTTGGCTTTTTCATAATAGAAGATAACTCTGATGAATAAAAACCAAACAAAAAAAATCGTGCTACGTTTATGAATGAAGAAAAAACTGTTCCGGCTTGACCTTGAAATCGTTAGAGGTCATTCCTAAATATAAGTCCTAAAAATTAAACAAATAAAAAAAAAAATTCGTAGCACGTTCATGAATGAAAAAAAAAATGTTCCGGCTTGACCTTGAAATCGTCAGAGGTCGTTCGAAAATATCAGTCCTAAAAATCAAAATACTAATCTTGAAATATATCTCGGGCATTTTCCGACTTAAATATTTTTTTTCTCAAATTTATTTTTAAATTAGAAAAAAACAATTTGACTCGCAATGACCCAGATCGATTTCCATTTCACTGTCTAAAATGATAAAAGGTTGATTAATATTTTTCGTCTTTTATTATTATTTGATTTTCATGACTTCCGGTGACCCTGATGCAAGGACATTATTTTTGCCACATTAAAACGGAGACAAAACAATGTCGAAGAAAATGTTTGTTTTTACAGGACAAACTGATGTATGTTGACATTGTTGACGTATACGGACAACAAATTTACGAGCGGATGGGGTAAGACATTGACGAGGCGTTTATTTGTTCCCCCGAAACGGATCCGGCAGATTCGCAACATTGTTGACGGTAATGGTGCCTCGAAAAAACAAACACCTTGATTGCTTCCCAAAGTTCGTGTCATTCCGACACCTACGCGACATCGTCGAACGAACCTTTTCGAAGCTTTTGCAATCGATCGAACTCCGTGAAGGTAAACTCAACCCTATGTCTCAGTGACAGTGCCGAAAATATTCGACACCTCGTCCCGAATCCCTTCGTCGGACAAAAAAGGAGCTACGTTTTTTATCGCACGTGCAATGGGATAACGATGTGTGCACGATAAAAAAAAACAAAAACAAACAAAACGATTCCGCAAAAGGTTTCGACGAGCGTTTAAAATTCATACACATTTTATTCGCCCACTGATCGAAAAAATTCAAAAAAGTTTTTTTTTAAATATTGAAATACTTTCTTTTTTTTTTAACTACAAATCGAAACTTTCAATTCGCTTTCTCCGAAGCGCCAAGTCGTGTCGAAATGTTCACCTTACATATCAACTTGTTTCACCTCACAAGTCCAAATTGGAAGGTAAAGCGAGTTTGAAATTTTTTATTTGCACCTTCGTTTCAACCTCAATGCGGTGTCGATTTTTTTTTTTCATCTTCGTTTCATCTTCCGAGTGTGATATTTTTAGTGATATTTTTTCTTTCGGTTTATCTCACTTCGTTTGACCTTCAAAACTTGTAAAAAGTGGAAAATAACTGCCAGGTTTTGCAGGGTGAAATGAAGTAGAAACTCAGACGAGAATTGCTTATAACTTCATTCTACTTTCAGCCTCCTTCGCCCTAAATGTGACGTTGAAATAATTCGAAATAAAGGCGAAAATTTCGACTCGGAGAACATTTGAAAAAAAAATTTGAAATTGTTTCCTGATTGAAGGACTTGGTTAACTAACTACGATGCGGAATAAGCAAATTGCAATTTTCAACTTGCAGCTTATTTTTGTTGTTGTTCTTGTTGTTGTTCTTGTTGTTGTTATTTATATTTTTCATCATCACGAATTTATGGCAAGCATCGACTGAAACACATGGTTCAGGACTTTTTCAAATGAAATTTTGTTTTCTAATAAAAAATGTCAAATTTTTTTCTTTTAAATAATTTTAAGTCGTGATAATTTTTAATTCAAAATTATCACGACATTGGTGATCATTCAATTGCCTCAATTCGTTGACAAGCATAATTACCCGAAAAATCATTCATTTTAGAAATTCGAAAGGCTCAGCCTCAATAATTAGAAAATAAATAAATAAAAAAATCTCGATCGTTGAGTTTGGCCAACGATTTACACGCAAGTCGTGTAGGTGGAATAAAAATATTTCGGTGGTAACGCAAGTAAATCAACGAAAGCCTCTCTCGCGAATAAACGGACGTATGAACCGCGGCAACGCGTCAAACGACACGAGACTAAAATTAATACACGCGTCATTCTCGACGATGACATTGAACAACAGCCGGAGCAATGGACCAATTTCACAGAATGTCCGATCGGTTTGGTGCAGCTCGACGTTATTATTACATCGCGTTCCGAATCTTCGACTCGGCCGCACTTTCGTCGATAACGACGAATCAATAATTGACATCCTCGATGTTCATGACATTCATGTGAATACTAGCTATTGGTTAAAATTGTTTTTTTTTTTTCGTTACAAAAACAATTTGTACATTGATGAAACTCTGTTGAATATCGTTTTACTCCTGAAGTGAATTAACGCCCTTTTTCCACTTGCCCCAACTGGATTTATTTTACCTTGACAAATTAGCTTATATCCGAAAAACAGTTATTTTTCATTTTTTTTACAGTTTATGTATGTGGCATTCCATCAAATATCGGACAATTTTGGGCTTCGCTATCTGGGATCATTATGATGTTTACACACCTTGAAGTGCATAATGAAAAACTAATTCCCTTATTCTTTCAGATTTTTTTTGCTATTGTTTTGGCAGCTGTCAATTAAGGTATTTTTCCATACCTTAATTGTCTTTAAAAGTCTCTTGTTTTTCAAGTATTTTTTTCACATGCTCACGCTGCTAGAAAAATATATTAAAAATCTGTTTGTCAGGTGAAATTGTCTCGGCTTTTCGATGAAATTATCAGTTTTTCATTGTGACTCTCGAAAATCCATTAAAATCAAATTTGAAACATGTGAAGCTGTTTTTCGGTCGTTGACCAAATTTTGGAAATTTTTTCAATACTCTTATCGGAAAGCTGAGAAATTTTTACAGGATAGATGTATTTTTCGAGTTGGGTTCTCAGTGAGTTTTCCTAGAATCAATCCATTCTAAGATTCTAGAAAAATGTGTGGTCTAACGACAATTTCCTTTTCCAATCGGGGACTGTCAACGATTATTCCATTCTTTAATTTTATTTATAAACCTCACTGTCATCAGACTGTCATTATCATGCGTTATCGCTCGAAACGCCCGGTTCGTCGTCATATTGTTTTTCTTATGACCGATCCCTCCTCGGAAACGCGTCATTCCATGCTCGCGACGTCAGTGACAACTGGCTGATTTCAAACAAGAGCTTCACACACATGAAACGGGAGTTTTGCGGGAAGCATAGTGGCAGTCTGCCTTCGGGCAATCCCACTTTTCCCAGTTCTACTTTTCCCAGTCTAACTTTTCCCAGTTCTACTTTTTCCAGTCTTACTTTTCCCAATTCTGTTTTTGCCAGTTCTACTTTTCCCAGCCTTACTTTCCCAGTTCTACTTTTTCCAGTCTTACTTTTCCCATTTCTACTTTTTCCAGTATTACATTTCCCAGTTCTACTTTTTCGAGTCTTACTTTTCCCAGTTCTACTTTACCTTCTCTTACTTTTCCCAGTTCTATTTTTTTCAGTCTTACTTTTCCGAGTGCTACTTTACCTACTCTTACTTTTCCCAGTTCTACTTTTTCCAGCCTTACTTTTCCAGTTCTACTTTTTCCATCCTTACTTTTTCCAGTCTTACATTTCCCAGTTCTACTTTTCCCAGTTCTACTTTTT
This sequence comes from Diplazon laetatorius, assembly GCA_963662125.1. Lineage (NCBI taxonomy): Eukaryota > Metazoa > Arthropoda > Insecta > Hymenoptera > Ichneumonidae > Diplazon > Diplazon laetatorius. The sequence continues at coordinate 8,098,632 of OY759160.1, read as the reverse complement.
CTAGTCTTACATTTCCCAGTTCTACTTTTTCGAGTCTCACTTTTCCCAGTTCTACTTCACCTACTCTTACTTATCCCAGTTCTACTTTTTCCAGTCTTACTTTACCCAGTTCTACTTTTTCCAGTCTCACTTTTCCGAGTTCTACTTTTCCCAGTCTGACTTTTGCCAGTTCTACTTTTTCCAGTCTAGCTCGCCGTTGGTTGGTTGCCTAGTTCATTTATATAAACGAACCGACCAACCGACCGACGGCGAGTCAGACTGGGATATTAAGACTGGTGAAAGTAAAACTGGATAAACTAGTCGTTTTCATATTATTTCATCGAGCAAATTATTTTATCTCATTGTTCACACGTTGTGCCAGAATTTGTCCAACGTTATTCGCGTCTTACGACTCACTGACACTCGCGAGTCATGGGTCTGGCCCGATAATCGTGTGTTTTGGCTCCCCCGCTGCGTTTTCGATAACTCCCGTCTATCTCGTGAGACGTTTGATGCACGGACTCGTTCGCCGACTGATATATTTCACAGCTTCTGGACGTCTCTTGCCCGGACCCGCAGCCGACTACGCAAGTCACCAATCGCAAGATATATATATATATATATATATATATATATTTACTTGTTACCGTGTTAACGCCATGTCAATGCGTTCCCGTTTTATGATAATCTCGAAGTTGCGAAATAACGCGAGAGACACGGCGCCAGAAGAGGTGACTCGAGTTCGATAGACCCGAATGGATAGCCATCGTCGTACAGTCTGCCTGATGTTTTTTTTTCCTCACTGCGTCGTGACCCCAAACGATTGACATTAGACGGAATGGTTCTTCGTCAAACGATAACAAACAATGACAAACGAACAACGAGGAACAAAAAAAACAACGCAAACTTTAACTGGACAACTTTTTTCTCTTTTGTTTTTAGTCGTCAGACACAAAGAACGATGGATAGGTCGTCTTGTTCCCACGATTGTGACTAAGCGTGTATGAACCACTCGCGTGTCGCAACCCCATTTGTCGGGGGTTGATCCAATTTTCGTCGGTTGTCGCGATAAAAAGACAATTGGAAGCTCGTTGTCGGACGATATGGATATTACGTTTTAATTTTTTTTCTTTTGTTGTCTTTGCAGTCGTTTCTGGATCGCAGGTGAGAATGGAATGTGGATCGATGGCAGACAGAGAAGGTTAGAGAGATAGGGAGAGGGAAGAAATTCTGTTTATCAACTGAGTTTAAATATTTTTCCCAACACACTCAAACCCCGGTTTGTCAAATATTTCTTGTACATTGTCACACGCACGTATTAACACGATTATTTACCTTCTGATAGACGAAGGGCCGTGTCAGGGCCAGCCACCGTTCCGCGGCCATGACAATCGCCACGCAACCGCTGAACAGCCCGAAAAGCCGCCAAGCTATGCGCAACGAACAAAATGCACGATTTTTCGTAATCGAACCCGCGTAGATCGTCACGTACATTTGTATGAGCATGCCGAGAAGCGCGACCAAATCGTTCGTCGCCAGACAACGCATCATCAACAAGTGTTTTCGGTTTCGGCTCTGTTGAACAATCAAAACAAATAATTAAAAAAAAAACAATGTTATCGTCGTTTACGGTTTTTTCAATTTTTTGGAATTCCTCGATGCGAATTGTCAGGGGAATAATTTTGAATAGTTCTTATTTCCGAAAAAGCAAAAGAAAAAAAAATCGTCGATTTTGCGGTAAGTATGTAGAAAATAATGATAATGATTCTTAAATTCTGATGTAATTTAATTCTGAGGAACGTTATGAATAATACACCGCCATTGAATTATCGTCGATGTGCACAGGTGTGCGACAGCACAAGGCGAGGGAGACAAGCGACGTGCGTTCCTGCACGTAGAGATTAGTAAAAAAATCTATTACTCGATACGAGTGAGCGATTTTTTTTTTTTTTTTTTTTTTTTTCCATTATCTTTTCAACTTCCATTTTAATGTACCGACGACCGTCTCATTGGCTCATTTTGGAAAAAATGGTAAGAACCTCTTACTTACTTACAGAGAATTCAATTATCTGTACAATTATTCTCATGTTTTTTTTTTAAATCTGCATGAGTCACGGCATATTATTTGAAAACTGCAATTTTTATCAAAAAAATTAACTTTCATCATGACTCCCGTTTTCAACACTTTTTTCATAAAAATAAAAATATCCTCTTTTCCTTTGACCAAAAAGACATTTTTTACGGACGGACGCTGAAGATTCGATTTTTAACGATCACCCTGATGTTTATATATGAACCGTTCCATGAAGTATCGGAAAATGTAGCTCATCACTATCTGAGATCTTTATAATATTTACGAAGCTGTTAAAGTGCATGTTAAAAAACATATTCTCAATTTTTTTCCAGATTTTTTTTCTATTATTTTGGCAGCTGTCATTTAACGTTTTTTTTTATTTATTTAGTTTTCTCTTTTTTTCAATTATTTTTTTCACACACTTACGCTGTTGAAAAAAATATATTTTCAAAATCTGCTTGTCACATGAAAGTGTCTTGGCTCATCGATGAAAATACCAATTTTTCATTTCGAATCTGGAAAATCCATTGAAATCGACTTTCAAACATAAAAATCTGATTTTCGGCCATCTGCCAAATTTTACAAAAAATGTTCAATACTCTTATCGTAAAGCCCAGACAATTTCACGCGAAAAACAGATTTTTAATATATTTTTTTAACACCGTGAGCGTGTGAAAAAAATACTCGAAAAAAAAAATAGAAAACGAACTAAATGAAAAATGCCTTAATTGACAGCTGCCAAAATAATGGAAAGAAAAGTCGTAAAAAAATTGAAGAATTTGTTTTTCAGCATGCACATCAAGTTGTGTGAATATCGTGAATTCGTAACTGACCTTTTCACGAAAGTAGAGAATAAACAGCGCCGATACGTTTCCAATAACACCGATCACGTAAACCATCGTGAGAACCATCTGCGAGGCCATGGTCACGTGACGTTTGTACGGCGATGCTGTACCGGCAATCATTATTCCGACGGTCGATGACACGATCGTTGACATCGTCGACGTCGCGTCGACGTTCATCAATGTTGTTTCGTTCGTAAAATCGGACGTCCATTGATCGTATTTTTCCATTGTTATTTTGTTTTGTTTTTTGTTAACAATTTTGATGCAAGGAAAATGTTGGAAAAGAGTTTTTCCTCAGTCGGTGCATAACGTGCGAGGGACGAGAAAGTCCGTCGAACGTCGCCACATATCGCAATTGACCACCCTATCGATCATAATCGTCAAAGTATATATAGATATATAAATTATATGTATATATGAGCCATTCCATAAAAAAATCAGACAATTTTGGGAATCAATGCGTTATGACATTCTAGGAAAACTTACTGAGAACCCAACTTAAAATATATATATATATAAATATCCCGCGAAATTTGCTCAGCTCTACGACAATAGAATTGAAAAAATTTAAAAAATTTGAGCGATAGCGAAAAAACAGCTTTTCGAGTTTTAAATTCGATTTTAACGAATTTTCGAGGATCGGAATAAAGAACTGATATTCTTTCCGAGTAGCTAAGAAAATCTTACGTCGAAAACAGATTTTTTTATATATATATATATATTTTTTTTCATTAGCGTAAATAACAGAAATGTAAAAAAAGGAAAATTTGAAAATTACATTTTTATATTGAATTTTCGTTCTTTAATTAATTATAAGAAGACTTACAAAGAACCTAACTGTAAAAATACATATGTTTTGTGAAATTTTCTTAGCGTTCTGATAGGAGTATTGGAAAATTTTTCAAAATTTCGTCAACGGTCGAAAAACAGCTTCTTACGCTTCAAATTCGATTTTGATGAATTTTCGAGAGTCGAAATGAAAAACTGATATTTCCATCGAAAAGCTGTGACAATTTTACGCGACGAACAGATTTTCAATATATTTTTCAAAAGCGTAAGCATGTAAAAAAAATACTTAAAAGAAAAAAGAACCCTTAATTGGCAGCTGCCAAAACAATTCGAAAAAAAAAATCTTAAAAAATTTGGAAATTCATTTTTCAACGTGCACTTTAAGCTGTATAAATATTCTGTTCGTTTCACCATTACGTCTTTGCATATATATGTGTCGATTGTTTTTTTCTCCGAAAAGATCGGAGACTTTTGTTTTTTTCCCTATTTTATTTTCTTTTTTCCACCCTACAACTAATGACTTAATTTTTCCACCCCACCCTCCTCATTTTTTTCACCATACACGAGAAGTCAGCAAAAAGCTCGTCGTTTCAAAGTTCGCGTGGGGTGCGCTCGGACCCCAGTAATGGGTTCCAGGGTTAAAACGATAACACATCGTCGGATTGTGAACAAATCGGTTTTTTTATTTATGAGCAACGTGGGGCTTGATGTGGGCCTTGCTTACGATGAATATCGATGACTCTTTGTTTCCCTCTCTTATTTTATACTGGCGCTTTACACGTTTTTTTCTTTTTCACCCTCTTACCTCTCGCTCTATCACCCCCCTCGGTCTTTCTACCTCTTCTTATTGGCTCCCATCCTTATTGTCTGATACGCAGTACAGCCAGGCTCGGTGCGTCTCGTAAGGTCGCCTTCGGCTCGAAAAATATCACCCCACCGTCGCTTCTGCCCCTTATATCATGATTATACCCGATAGACTTTCCCACTGTGCGTAGGTGGACTAAACTACGTTTCATTTTTGGTTAGGTAGCTTTGGCGACAGACGACAATATTTATATATACACTCCCGGCAAAAAGTTTGGGTACACTTCACGAAATTCCGAGCCGCACGAAAAGTTCGATAACTTAGTGAAAAAATGAAGATAATCGAATTTCCAAAGCGGCATTTCAAAAAAGACATATCAGGCTCGATTTTGCTACCTTAGAAACATTTTTGCGATTTTTTTTTGGTCGAAGTTTTTTCGACCAAAAAAAAAGTCTCAAAAAAATGTTGAAAACATTATAAAAAGCTGAAAATGTTCGGCTAAGAAGTTTTTTTCCCGTGATAATTGAGCCCGAACTCAATATTCTACGAGTTTGAGTCGCTTGAATTATCAGAGGCTCGACCCGAAATGGCGAGAAAAAAAACTTCGAAGAAAAATTTTTAGAAAATTCCAGTCGATTCAACATGAGTGTCCGCAACTTTTTTCCCACCTGACAATTTTGTTCAAGAGGGAAAAAGTTGTTCAAAGTTTTTTAGTTGCACTGCCTTTTTTGAAATCGGTCGTTTTTAGGTAGAAACAATCATAACTCCCTCGAAAAAAATCGTACGAAGTTTTCTAAAAAATGAAATTGAAGCTATTTGGTTACCGTTTCAAGGATATCCTAACCAAAATTGACGAAAAAAATTGCTAGAAGTCTTGCAACTGGTTGAACGAAACCGAAAAAAAGTCAAAAGATGACCAGTTTTAACATTTTTCCTAAGGGAGCAAAATCAAGCCTGATATGTCCTTTTTAAAATGCTGCTTTGGAAATTCGATTATCTTCATTTTTCTTTAAGTCATCGAACTTTTCGTGCGGCTCGGAATTTCGTGAAGTGTACCCAAACTTTCTGCCGGGAGTGTATATATATATAAATATAGTTTATATACATATTTTTCGATTGGGATAATATTTTTAACACTGAAAACAATCCGAAGACTCGAGCAAAATTATTCGGAGCAAATTCTGTCGGGCTCGGTGCGTCTGGTAACGTCGTCTTTCGGCATTGAAGAAACCGCCCTAACGTCGCTTTCACCCTCTCGTATCATCATTATATATACGATAGACTTCCCCTAGGTGCGTACATGGAATAAACTACGTTTCGCCAATTTATTCTTTCGTCCATCGCCAAAACCTTACCAACGACACTGGGATTAGTCCGAAGACTCGAGCAAAATGAATTGGAGCAACATTTTTACCCCTGGGGACTCCGAAGAAATTGCATCGTACCCCAAATATGAAAGTTATGTATCGTTTATATATAAAGTATATATATATACATGGGATTTGTCATTTAGAGTTTATTCGTAGATAACCCAAGCTAAAGAGTTACATACAAACTGTATGTGGGACATATATAGTCTATTTGTGGATTATATATAGACCATGTATAAACTATACAGTCTATTTATAGTTTATCTATAGTTTGTATATGATCCATTCCATCAAATATCGGACAATTTTGGGCTTCACTATCTGGGATCTTTATGATATTCACACAGCTTGAAGTGCATGTTAAAAAACAAATTTCCAAATTTTTTCAGATTTTTTTCCCCTATTATTTGGCCTTTATTTTTAACATGCTCACGCTGTTAAAAAAATATATAAAAAATCCGGTTTGTCACGTGAAATCGTCTCAGTTTTTCAATGATGAAATGAGTTTTTCATTTGGACTCTCGATGATCCATTGAAATCGAATTTGAAACATTAAAAGGTGTTTTTTCCGCCGTTGCCCAAATTTTGAAATATTTTTTTAATACTCTTATAGGAAAGCTGAGAAAATTTTACGGGATAGACGTATTTTTATGAAATAAAAAAAAATGATATTATCGACTCTATATTTCGAAATATTTTACTCGGTTTTGTCGACCAAGTAAAACCAAGTTTGATAGAACCAAGTGAAAAAAAATTGATTTTTTACTTAACCCAAGTAAAAAAATAATATATACTAAGCTATATATGGAATTGGGCATACGTAGTTTATATAGAGATTATATATAGACTATACATAGACTATATATAAACTATATATGCCCTTCATAATTTTTTTAACTGGGTAGATATAGACTATGTATATACATATATAGACTATACATAAACTGTGTCCAGATTATGTATGTATCCCCAATCCTATATATAGCTGATACACATTATTTTCAACTTGGGACACCCAACTTATCGTGATATTATATGGACCAAATCGTGTACAACACGTCATTGAAGATTTCACAAAGATTTTCATCGATGAAAAAAAAAAAAAAAAAAAAAACGAAAAAAAACGAAAAAAAAAACGTTTCTATCACGGCTGTTGCTTCTCGATGCGGGACACGCGTCATTGGGATCTAACGCGGTATGCGACGACGCGATTCGACCGGAGGCCTCATTCGAATATGCATGAACCACACAAGATTTTATCCGACGCTCCTCCGAGCTTTTGAAAAAAAAAAATCCTCGAATTGCCACTTTAATTTCCAAAAACTTCGGGGCCACTTGATACGTTACATAAAAAAAATCAAAAAAATCGGAGAAAAACATATTTACCGAAGAAAATAAAGAAAAAAAAATAATATCTCAGAACGAGACGCAGACGATTATGAAAATAAAAATAATAAGAACCATGAGATTTATACCTGAGATAAATCCTCGAGGAGCGCACAGTCTCGCGTGGGATTTTCGGTTTACGAAAGGGAATCACGTGCGAGAGGCGAGACGAAAAAAAAAAAAAACAAAAATCCAATTTCTGGAACGTCAACTTTTCCCTTCGCGCTCGGCGAGCCGGAGAATCGTCCGGGAAAATTCTCAAAGGACCGGCAATGGCTCGGTTCACCATTCGTTATCCGTGTGTCTCGTTGGGATGCGATCTGGACCGAAGTGCGTGCCAACTTTATTTCATTTTCTTTTTTTTTTCTCGTCACTCAGTAACAATTTGTCTTTAATAAAAGAAAAAAAGAAAACAAAAAACAAAACAAAACAAAAATGTTTCACAGTCCAAGAGATTCTAAGATCCGACAATTCGTGGTTCACGAAATAAAATTCGTCTCGGCTTATCGTTTTTCTCGCGATATAAGAAAAAAAAACACAAAACAAAATTTTTCGTTACTCCGAATGCAACGATCGCTTGAAATTATCTTCGTGACACATCGCGACCCGCGCGATTCGTCCCGCACGACGATTACGAAAAAAAAATGAAAAAAAAAAAAATTAAAGAAATAAGAACAAATAAAAAAAAGATGTGCAGACTCGTCTGCCTCTGGACGACACTGGCCTGAGGGTCAAGGTTGGTCCATCATAAGTACACTACGGAGATCACATGCAAACTTTTTTTTTTTTTTCGTTGTTTTTTTTATTACGTTTCGCTTCTTATCTCAAACTATTTATTTTTTTTGTCGTGGTTGTTTTTTCATTACGTTTCGCTCTTGTCACAAACTATTTATTTTTGTTGTTGTTGTTGTTGTTGTTGTTTTTTTATTACGTTTCGCTTCTTGTCTCAAACTATTAATTTTTTTGTTGTTATTTTTTTTTTATTTTTTTTTTCGCGGACTTTCTTCACAATCACAAGTATAATCAATCACCAGTGTGTTTGTGTTATTATCACGCGATCGACGAACAAACGCAAAACCTCGAGAAAAAATGTCTTCTCGTATTATTCGCATCGATCGTGTTTAACCAGCTGGGATTGATGGCGATGGTTAATTTTGAATACGATATATATATATATATATTTTTATATATATAGGTCGTTGAACCGTCGAATCGATGAACGAAAATTAACGTAAATATTATAAAATTTTTGTCATTTATTTATTTTTTTTATTTTATTTATTATTGTACGAATTGACGGTTCGGGGGAGCGGGGAGGGGGCGGGGGGGGGCGTTGAAGGGAGGGTTTTGGCAATGTGCGATCGACGGTGGATGACCGGAGGGAATACGTATTTTTACATCGGTACGCGGAGTTGCCGCGCTCACTGATCGAACCACGCGGTCAATCTGAATTTTGTTTACGATAACGGGGCCTCCGTTGTGGCGAGCCGATGGGGGGATCCCGGGGAGCCCCGGCGCGTCTCGCGCATGCGCCGACACACACGCGCGCGCGCCCCGCTGTTGAAACCGTTTTTTTTAATCGCCCGCGTCGTACGTTTCAATTAATTAAACTTCACCGAAACGATGGATGTTGATTGTTTTTTTTTTGTCTTTTCTCTTTTCTTCCCTAACTCGAATTTCGAATGATTTGGTTTTTTTAATCTGCTACTGTGATCTGTCGATTGGCGTGTGCAAATGGATGTCGAATTGAATATGTAATTGGTGTGGGATAATGAACATTTGGGATGGAGACGTTTGATGAGGGTGTCCGTGACGATTGGAACTGCTACGAAATTACGTTTTGGAATTTTGAGGGGACAGATATAGCGAGAAATCGATTTTTTTTTTTTTTTTTTTGCTGTGTCGGAAAGAAGAACTATCCGAAAGTATATCCTGAAAATCTCATTGAGAAATTCCAAACAATGGTGCAAAGTAGGGTCCAAGTGAGGTCCGAATTTTAAATAAAAAAATGCATTTCGATGCATTTTGATTTTTTTTTTTTTTTTGATGATTGTTTTGCGAGTTATGATAAACACCAAAAAGCAATTTTTTTTTCGAACCGCCTCCGGAGCCTCACTGTCCAACCGCTCAATTTTTCTATATCTATATTTTCTCAATTCACTATACATTCAAACAAAAATTCGTCATCATACCTCAATGTATATGCTTTGAAATAAAACCAACTGGAATTCAATCGGACGGATAGTTTTTGAGATAATAATTCCCAAAATTCATCTATTTTTTGCGGCAATCTACACCGATGTACCCCCTTAATCGATAAAATTCCTTCGATCGTTTACCAGCGATGCACGACGCGCTTATGACAAACAATGGCGTTTCGGACGGGCGCACGCACACCGTTGGCGTGAATATTGATGACGTTCGAATCTTCGCGGCTCCGGAGGATTTGAACGCGTGCCAAACGCATCGTTACGCACGACAATGGGCCGTCGAATGAACAATACTATCGTCATGGGCGGATAAAAAAAATTATGTTTCATCATTAGATTTCATTTATTCATTAGTTCGTTCATTTTTATTTTTTTTTTTTTTTTGGTTAAGCAAGAAGCTCGAACGATTTTGTAGGAAAATGGCGGAAATCTGGTAGCACCTTAACAGCCTGAACCTTAAAAAAAAAAAAGGAAAAAGGGTGTCCTTGAAGAAGATACCTTGAAATCGAGTTAATGCAAATGGGCATCGATTTGTATGTAAGCGAAGACCGATGCGCGCTATATTTAATAATAAGAAACATTCCCGGTCTTGTCTCGGAATGGTTGACCGTATAAGCAACAACGAACGACCGTCGATGGCCGTTACACGTTTTCGATGCACCATCGACGGACGAAAAAAAAAAATAATAAAAAAATTATAAATGAATAAAAAACCAAACGACAAACCATTTGAATAATTTCGAACGAACAATGGAATTGTTGATTGCGAAGTTAACTAAAATTCCGGACACGAATATATCGCGTATATTCACCATTTTCATATGGCGCGTAACGTCCGGTTCGATCCTTACGACGGTACGGAAATATACTACTATGGGACAAGTGCAGGTATTTTCGAACATTTTTTGCTACCACAATTTTTGAGATATCAAGTTCAAATTCGGTAAAATGTTTTACGACTCCGAGGAGATGTTCGTTGGAAAATGGCTATCCCATAAGAGTATTGAAAAATCTCTCAGCTATCCGATAAGAGTATTCAAAATTTCCAAAATTTTTGATTTTTTGACAACGGCCGAAAAACCGTTTTTTATGTTTCAAATTCGATTGTATGGATTTTCGAGAGTCGATATGAAAAAGTGATATTTTCATCAAAAAGCTTAGACAATTTCACGTGACAAATGATAGATATGAAAATGATAGAAGAAAAATCTGAAAAAACATTTGGGAATTTGTTTTTCAACATGCACTTTAAGCTGTGTCAATGTCATAAAGATCCCAGAAAGTGAAGCCCAAAATTGTCCGATATTTCCTGGAATCTCTTATATATATCGTTTGTTGTTAAATATTAATAAATAAGTATATGAATAAAAATATATAAAATATGTAACAATCACATTTATTATTATATATATATTTAAAAATGTATGTAAATATAAATAAATAAATATACATATACGTATATTCGTGTGTTTAAGGATGTATGACACATACAATCCCAGCCAAAAATACGCCAATCTGAGAAATCTCGATTATAACTGTTTTGTGAATGCTAGAGAAATTCATAATCATCGAAATATCGTCAAATATATGTTATCACATCTTGTATCATGTTTCATCTTGTATCCAAAAAACTTCACAGTGGCCTAATTTTCTACACTTTTGCGTGCATTTCTCGACAACCAGACGGACAATCGATCTGAATTTTTTTGTGGACATTCATCAATCTTTATTCTACACACTGAAATTTTTTCAAAATTTTCTTGATGCTAGTTCCATGCGTTTATCGTCAATAATAGCATCAATGGCCTCATTTCCCATGAGAACACATGTTAAATTTCATACAGCTATTACTTCCAAACGGGACGGACGATCGTTTTGAAATTGTCCATGTTGTTTCGAAATGATAAAAGCTACTGACTGTAAAAGTTTCGGAATTTTCTTGATACTTCGACACACGTGTCGTACATCCTTAAGCTCGACAAGCGTGCATAAAATCGTTGTGTGAGATCCCAGACACTGGGAGATCTCTAAGTATGTGCGTTAGTACGCCCGTTGGAGTATCTAACTTGAGATGTACATAATCCGAAAATAACCATCGGGTTCCGTTTCGACCTGTGGCGTGCCGCCCGATGTGGCCGATCCCTAGGTACCACCGTGGCAGCAGCAGCATCAGCAGCAGCAGCAGCATCCGCACCATCATCAGCATCAGCATCACCATCGTCAGCGAAACAACTTTTGAGAGAGACTTCTTCTCGAGTGGTATATAACATATATTCTTCTCCCCAAAGTGTTTGCAACAAATTCGGTGACCCAACGTGTACTACGATTTTATAATAACTCTGAATCATCGTTCCAACCTCGAAACAACTGGTAAATAAAATATCGCGATTAATCTGATTTAATGAAAATTAATAATAAATACGTGAGTTTCAGGGAAAATACTTGGTTTTTTTCTCAATGAATATCGGTATATCGATGTAAGGAGACATTCGTCCTTCACATTCGATTCCAGATTATCGAGTTTCGATTTTTGTTTAATTTTAATCGTAATGATAACTAATCGTCAAACTTTTCAATCGACTTTGCCTTTTTTTTGGATTGTTTCGATTTCGTATCTATAAATGGTTCGAGAAGAAACACGTTGAATGTTACATTCGAAGATGACGAAACAACTATTTCATGTGAAAACGAAAAGGCCTGTATGAAAATGAATAAGGAACGAATAGAATCGAATGAGAAATAGAATAGAAAAAGGTTAGATTAGCGTGGTGAGTGCAAGAGAGATGGCGTTATCGACGCTCGCTGCGGAGCGAGAGAGAGAGAGAGAGAACGAGCGAGAAAGGTTTCACGTAATCTCAAATTGACTTGCTTCTCTCTCGGTCCGCCGCGAGCGCTGATAGCTCTGTCTCTCTATCTCTTTCTCTCTCGCACTCATTTACGCATATACGAACGAACGAGATACGTACGAAAACGGCTCGATCAGCGTATTTATCGATAACAACGAATCAAAAAGCCAATCGGTAAACGTATATGTACATATTTCTTTGTCATCCGCCTCTCGCTCCGGTGTGCCGGTCGTCCGGCGTACAATTCGTGGGAAATAAAAAATGGCGACGCCGCTACTCGGCTCAGCTGGTTTCTCGCTCGTTGCTCCGTTGCGTGTAATCGAATATACTCGATATACTCATTGTAACAGCGCGGACGTAGCAACGTACGATTAAGTTTGAAACATTACAATTTTATTGTTTAGTAAGAGTTATTTTGTATTTTTTTTTTTTCGTCGTTGTTATTGTTGTCGTTTATTGCGTTACCGTTGGTTCGTTGTGATCGTCGGTGTTGAAATCTGTGGATGCAACGAAATTGATTGTATTTCGCAGATGCTACGAAAATGGATGATCCAATAATTGAAAGTCCGAAAGTCGACGACGAGGAGGAGGATTCGACGGTCAATGAAGAAGTTCGGGAACCCGAGATTGTTATCGCTGGTCCGACATCGGTAGCGTTTTTTTCAATAACATAACCTCACAAAGCTTGCTATCAATCACCTTTTTCTTTCTTTGTTTATTTTTCACCTCGTTCAGTATTTTTGCTTCTGTCTACCATTGATTCGATGTTCGATGCGAATATCGAATGAAAATACAAATGCGGCGTGATAATCGTCAAGTTTGCATTACGGTTACAGTCGACGCCGCCGCCGTTGCCACCCGCGATAGATTACGAAGCTCGAAAATTGGCTCGCGACGCCAAAGCCAAGCGAAAGGATGAAAAAACCGTGCAACAAGTTTTGAAAACATTGAACAATCTGAAAACGCCGGAAGAAAAATTGTCTGCGATGTGCAAAAAGTATTCGGAATTGTTGCACGAAAATCGACAGTTGCAGGGAACGGCTAAACAATCGGAGAAGAACATAATGATGATACACAGAGAGAAGGAGCAGTTCAGGCACGAACGTTCCAAGGCGGTTTTGGCAAAAACGCGAATGGAACAGTTGTGCAGAGAGTTGCAAAAATTGAACAAGGCTCAGCAGGAGGAGACGGCTCTGAAGTTGAAAGTCGAGGAGGAGAAGAGAAAGGAGATATGTTTGACCTTTCAGAGCGCGTTCGCCGAAATGAACACGCTGACCAATCAAAACAATGAGAAAAGTGCCAAGATGAGAGAGGAAAATTTGGAAATGAGGGAGAAAATAAAGTGCGTGAGGGAACGCATAGAATTGACGGAGACCCAGTTGGACAAGGTCAGGCAGCAAGCCAAATTGGAACTGGAATTGGCCAGGGAAAAACTTGTCAGAGTGACTTTGGAACTTACGGCCGAGAAGGAAGCTCTGATGAAGGATAAGAGTCAATTGCTCATGGTGATATTTTTTTTTTCATTTTCTCACAACTTTTCTTCTTCACTTTGAACGTTACAAAAAGAGCCAGAAAGAAATTCTGTTTCTGGTTGTAATTTTCAATTTTGTTTTTATAATGTAGTATTTTCATATTACTATTAATATTTCATATTTGAATATTAAAAATATTAATAATCGAATATTTTTCATATTGATTTGAATAAAAAAAATTAATATTCATATTTATGATGTTTTTTACGATTTTTTTTTAGAAACTGGCCAAGTACCACGTGCGTGTGAAAGAGCACGAGGGCACCGAACAATTTTTACGAAAACAGATAAAAATTTACGAAGAAAAGTTCGAGGAATTCAAGAAAGACGTCAACAAGACGACGGAATCGTTGAAAAATTTCAGGCCGGAATCGCGAGAAGTAAGTCCAATCGCTTTCGCTTTTAAAGTGGGAGACTTGTCTGTTGTTCGAACATAAAAAAACAACAACATTTGTTTTAGAGAACATTATCGGATTCATTGTAATAAAACTAAGCGATTATGATTATCAATACTGTTGGATACTCCTGAAATTCTTTCTCCACAAAATATTGAATTCTCAACGTTCGTGGCAAGTTGCACCCTAAAACTGCTCTTTGTCGAACACGTCAATAACTTATTGGACAGATTATTCTCCATACTCCATAAATTCGCGAAAAAGACAAAAAACCGAGAAAAACAAAATGGAAGAAAAGGAATGCGAACGCCAGACAACTCTCCCCTTAAAATTGTTAAAGAAAAAAAAAAATATTGTCGCAAAACGTGTCAATAAAATAATCACAAAAATCCTAAAATCCGAATCTTAAATGAAAAATCACAAAATTCTCGTTTATTTCAGATGAAGAAAAAAATGTTAAAAGTTGAAAAAGAAACGGCACTGTGGAAACAACGTTGGGAAAAAACAAACGCGGCTGTTATTCAAATGACGGAAATAAAGGAAAAACGCGATGCCGAAATGTTAACGCTAAACAACAAATTATCGACTCTACAAGAATTGTGCAAAGTATTTCAACGCGAGAGAACATCGCTTATGGCACAATTGCGAGAGAAGAACAACGACGGTCAGACCCAATGCGATTGTAATTCACGAAAATCCGTGCCCCAAAATAGCGAGGAAAATCGTGAATCCGTGAAACACATGGAAACGATAACGAAAGATTGTGAAAAATTGAAGGACAATCTTTCGAAATTGGAAGGTTCGTTGTCGGAAGCTGTTCGCGAAGCTTTCAACGCCACGGTTTACGAAAACGATAATTCCGTCGAAACATCGAAATCCAATCAAAAGAAATCCAACAAAAAAACGAAAAAATCGGATTCTCGAAACAGAACTAATCAAAACACGGACGATGATAATCACGACGATCGTAAAATTTTGTGTTCCAACGATGTTGCCAAAACGTCCGACGAACCAATCGCGAACGACGAATCCGAATTATCACGATCCACGGAATACGACAACGTCGACAATTGCGCCGCCGAAATTGCCATTTTGGAACGTCACGAGACTGTTCTCAAAGACATTGCGAAGGTAATCGGTGAACAAACGATTTTGCAATCGAACGCTTTGAACTGCGACGAAATAATCGAAAAATCTAATTCAAAATCGGAAGCTTCGAGTTGCGAAGAAATTATGGAAAAATGTGAAACAGAATCGTCGGTTCCGAATTCGATCGCATTGTCCGATGATAAATCGTGTGATAACGATAATTCCACGGACAATCGTCCGAATAACGTGGACTCGGAAGATAAAACGCCAACGGATAACGACAATGGAATATCGATAACGGAATTTGAAATAGTTCATCATGGATCGTGCGTGCCTGACAACGAAATTTTACCGACCCACGTTGACGATGATCTATCGATCGTCGATCAACCAAAATTAACGCCGATCGACGACACGATTACCGACATTCACAATTCCATCGAAACGTTGAAGATGCACGATAACGAAGTTACGGAAAAAAATTCGTCGTCAGATTTGTCGGAATATTTGATCGAAAACACGAATTCGTCGGTTTTGCCGATCGATAATTCGGAAACAGGGAAGGAAAAGGTTATCGTTGATTAGAACACACATACACACACACGCGTCATACACGACAGCCTTCGTTCACCGTCTCGTCCGAAAAACAACAAATTTGATAATAACAACATTAAAAAAAAAAACGAGTGATTGAAAATAATAATAATAATGATTAGTGATAACAATAATGAATAAAATTTGTTTTTTTTGTTTTGTAAAACGACGAATAAACGTGAAACACCGAGTGCGATGCGAGTCATTGATGAGTGAGAAAAAGAAAATAAAGAAAAAGAAGAAAAATAGTTAAAAGAGTAAATATGAATATCTATAGATGATAAATTAGAGATGTGAATGACAAATTTTATCAGTCTGTTTTCATCCGTTTTATTAATGAAAATAACGACGCATTAAGCATAGATCATTAAGTTTATACAATACGCGTGAGCTTTGTAATAAATTTTCATCTACGATCTGTGATTATCGACACGAGTTTTATCCGTGTGCATATTTATTATTATTATTATTATTATTATATAAGTATTGCTAGTGTGTGGAGTTTCTGCACATAAGAGATAAGAGCACATAGTGTGTGGAGTACACATTCTACACATAAGAAGACGATTCGTATATCAAGAGACGCGGTAGCGTCTCGAGACAAGTACATTTACCTATTCAGTTACCTACCTTACCGGCCTTCTCTCGAGACGCGACTGCACTCTCTATTTTCACTAAGTAAAGTTACATCTTCTATCATTAAATAGTAGCTGTAACACATTAACTCGCCAAGTACTGCTGTGATTTAAAAAAAAATTGGAATTCATAAATTTGAAAATCGCCTTTCAAAGCAATATGTACTTGATGCGAATACATGCGTTCAATGTTTCCAGTTGATCTCCCACCTTTTTGTTGGAGCGCGCTCGCGTAAATGTACTTGTCTCAATTTTTTTACCCATTGGTTTTCTCTCTGCGAAAATTCATCGCATTTGTACGATGGGAGGCCATAATACGAAAAATAAAAAGTTCGACACATGGACACTACCGGGGATGGGCATCCATTCAATGAAAAATTTCAAATATTTTTTCAAACAAATAACTATGATTAATTATCATGCAAAAATCAATATTTTCACGTTTTTGTAATAATAACGAGCAGTTTCCGTGAATTCTTATTTTCCAATGGATTGAAATATTTGACAAACCCGGTAAAATTAATTATCATTCAGTTCAAAAAGTATTTGCAATGCATTTTTATTGAATGCCCATCCCTGGACACAACCACGAATATGCATAACGCATCACGGCCCCACTGCAATCGCGTGAGAGTTCGAGCCCCGAAATGCACCATATATTTTTTTCACTCTACGAAAATTCAGCAAGTCGTCACGACCGACCGTTCAACCATCACAAGTGGTTATACCCGAAGGCTTGGATGGTTTGTTCATCTGTATGACAGAAGCTTAGCCGCCGAATTGTTTATATAGATCAACAAACCCTGTAAATTTGAGGGGAATCAAAAAATATGCCTTAAAAAGTCGGCACAGTTCAGCAATGACGCCTCATATATATTATATAACGTTTATTGTTTAGCCAAGCGGCCTCAAACATGGACTTGTCCCTATGCATTCCCTACACTCACTCCCGACGTAATTAAGCTATAACTCAGCCAATTTTTTAAATTCCTCAATTCGATTTTCCGGAAATACTTCTGAATAGTTCTTCCTCCCATTAATCCAAATTAAAAAAAATTAATCCATTTTTCTTTATACTTGACCCCTTGAGGGGGTTGAAAACTTTTCACGTCCGCAAATCTCTGCAAGAGAGATAGCTCCAAAGGCGCTCGCGGCGGAGCGACCTCCAACGACCTCCAACGACCTTTCTCATCCTCTCAACTTCAATATTTCGTTTCCGAAAAATTTCTGCAGTACCTAAATAATCCCATCGACAAAAAACATTCAACTCAATCTCATCGCAACAAATGTGTCTAAAATCCTGTATAAAACAAAAAATTCCTGTAGTTTCCCAAAGCAAAGTGGCAACTGTCTTTTCACCCAAAATGTTTCGGGTTTTGAAAAATCTATATTACCGATAAATATTATGGTTTCTTTTTTTGGCGTTAAATAATATTTTTAACTTTACGATCGGCTTGAGCAGCAGGTGTCCCGTTAGAGTCGCGTCGCGAGTGGGTCATCGCTTCGACTTTGATCGCGGGTTGGAGGGGAAAGGCGAGGGGAAGGGGTTAGAGCTGGTCGACGGTGTGTCCTGCGAGTGTGAGCGACGATCGGTATTTTCCTCCACGCGGTTACCGGTTTACCGCTGATCTGGTGCCTCCCCCCCCCCCCCCCTCCGTCTTGGCCTCGTGTCTCAAAGTTCTCGAAGGCGCGTGGTTTTCTCGGTTGAGCATCGAGAGCGATATCAGTAGCCGGGAACACGAGTTACCGTACGCACATAGAGTCACAAACCGGTAGCATTCGATCGACGATCGAACACATTCGCGACACACTTTTCCCGCGCTCTTGGGATCACCCTCCATCATTGAAAAAAATTAAAAACAATAATAACAGGAAAAAAAAACAAATTTAAAATTTTTCTCTTTGTTCCTATTTTTTATTTTTCTATTTTATTTTGTCTTTGCGCTCGATAAAGGATTTTTTCCTGATCGATGAAAATGAAGATTTCAACAACTTACTGCCTGCTCATCACAATCGGTACGTAATTTTGCTTAAAATGATTTTTTTTTTTTTTTCGATTCTTATTTGATGGACGAAAAAAAATTAATTTATAATATCACGTGGATGAAAAAAAAATTATTTGACGAATGGATTTAAAAAGTAATTATTGGAATTATCGTCGAGAATCAGTGTTGTTATTGTGAACGATTATTTTGTTCGTGAATAGTTGATCGGAATGGATTGGCGAGTGAACCAGTATATAAAACGGTCACGGTTGCTCATCATTTATACCGTAAGCGCGAAGCACGAGCCGCATACAGTTTCCATTTTCTTTTTTCAATTCTCTCTCCCTCTCTCTTTATCTCTCTCTCTCTCTCTTTCTCTTGTATCTCGCGTTATCCATTATTTAAATAATAACGCTCGTGTACCACTTTACATATTGTACATTGATAATCATCAATTTATTATTGCGCATTTATGGGAATCATCGTTTTGGGTTTATCATAATTGGTATGGGTAAAATTTATCGATCGAAAATTTTTTTGTACAAATTAATTATTATCTCATTATTTGCTGTCGGAACTCTATCATTTACATCTCGATCCGACGACTCGCCTGCGTTCAACAAACTTTCGATATTTTACGCCTGAACTAACCATTATTTTTCACAATATGTACATTCTTCGTAGTTTTTAGGTACCATGACGATTTGCACGATATATACATATATATATATTATATATATTAAAAAAAAAAATCGTTATATTTTGTTTCTTCTATGTCAATTGTGTAAAGTGATGTATTTTGTAAATTTCAAAATCGTGACTTCCGTCACGTCTGCGGACGATGCGAACTATAAATGTATCCGCAGTTTTAGAATTTCCGTCGTTCGAGAAACGAGCGTGACGGATTTTCTTCGAAATTTTACCCTCCTGCCGATTACTCGTAATCTCAAAGTGCCAAATTACTCGAATCGTGAAATCAAAACGAAAACAAAAAATGCTCGATGACTTTTTTTGATTCTGTTCTTATTATTTTCTTGAAGAATCAATAAGGATGGTTTGCGAAAGAAACAAGTTCATCTTGTCCGGCCAATGATCTTACCAAATATGCAACCGATCGAAAAGAAAAGGTTGGACGATTGGGAAACGTCGAGTTCGTTGTGTCGGTTGGTGCTCGAAAATCAGGATGAGCAATGTTCAGAAGGGCCAAAATTCCGAACGCGCAATGCTTCGAATGACAATGTTACGAACGGTTGCGGCCCGGAATGAAATTGCTTCGAATCGTCAAAATCCCGAATGAGATTTTAGCGAACGTACAACATGCCGAACGCCTACCGGTCGCCGCGGTTTTCAACATTTCTCGACTTTCGAGCTTTCCCACGCGTAAATTATCATAGTTAGATATATGCCGGCGCTGACTTTTTCATAGGAAATTCAATTCTCTACAACATTGTTTATGTTAACTTTTGGTCTATATGGCGTTGTTTATCCAGCGTTTGGATGAGTAGTAAAAAATAAGAAGACAATCGATAAATTACTACATTTTTACCTTCCCGTCAAAATGCTGGATAAACAACGCTATATAGACCAAAAGTTTGCATAAACAATGTTGTAGAGAATTGAATTTCCTATAAAAAACGTCAGCGACGGCATGTATCTAACTTTGATAATTTACGCGTGGGAAAGCTCAAAAGTCAGGAAACTTTGTAAACCGCACCGACTGATAGGCCGTTCGGCATATTGTACGTTCGCTACAATCTCATTCGGGATTTTGACGATTCGAAGCAATTTCATTCTACACATTTTCGTCCTTCTCATTCTGATTTTCGAGCCCCACTCGTTTTGCCCTCATCACAGCGAAAACCCTAACGATTCAATTTCAAAGAGTTAAAAAGATATAAAAATAAAAAATGAATCGTCTCTTTACACCGAAATAAACGATGTGCAATTATTGAATCGGTTCGAGGGCGATAATCGCGATTCCCAGCCGGATAATAATCGTGACCATCGAAACTAGAAAGTGTTAAAAGTATAACACAAGTGAACTCGGGTGGAAAATGGGGTCGACGAGCGTTGTACACATCGAAAGTAAATAATAACGCGTTTGTGGAATCGGTTGATCAAACGTCGAATGAATGAAAAAAAAAAAAAATTATTCACATTGGACGGACACGCGAAACGAAAATTTTTGCACGATTGGGGTGTGTAACGTTACACGTTACTCGTGGACCAGCCCCAGTCGAACGTTTCACACATCGTGTAACCGAAAAAAATAAAGAAATTGGAAATGAAAAAAAAAATTGATAGTTGTAGCACACGTAACAACGCAAAGATGCAATTAACGATGAAACTGCGTGTGAATACGATATTTGTTACCGTCAATACGTCAATAACGGTGTAAAAAGAAATCTTTCACCGATGAATAATATAATTAAGAGTTAAGAGTTGAGTCGCCGGGTGAAAACGTAAGTTGACATCCAACTTCAAACGTTCTAAAACACATATCGTGATTATGGAAATGGAAAGGTGTTGCTACAATCGAGATACAATTAAAATGTAATAACCGGGTTTGAAAAAGGCCGCGGAAATATCGTGTGAACGGTTTTTCGATCTCCTGATTCGTTCATAATTATCGCGTTGATTGAAGTTTCGCGAAAAATTTTGTTGCTTCCGGTTATTCGTATGTCGTATTCGTCACGAAAACGATTACTGACTTCTTGCCTAAAAAAATAATAATTCGCGTTACTGGAACAGATATTTCAATTTTGCAATACCGGCAGCGAGATTCGGACACGTGAACTTCCGGATTGTGAGTCAAGGGCCTTATCAACTTTTCCTGACTTTCGAACTCTTGAAATGTTTTCAACATTCCCTGACTTTCGAGCTTTCCCACGCGTAAATTATCAAAGTTAGATGTATGCCGTCAGGGACTTTTTTATAGGAAATTCAATTCTCTAGGACATTGTTCATGTGAACTTTTGGTCTATATAGCGTTGTTTAACTAGCGTTTGGAGGGGAAGGTAGAAATGTCAAAATGTATTGATTTTCTTCTTATTTTTACCTTCCCATCCAAACGCTGGATAAACAATGGCATATAGACCGAAAGTTCACATAAACAATGTTGTAGAGAATTGAATTTTCTATGAAAAACGTCAGTGACGGCATATATCTAACTTTGATAATTTACGCGTGGGAAAGCTCGAAAGTCGGGAAATGTTGAAAACCGCGCCGACTGGTAGGCGTTCGGCATAATGTACGTTCGCTAAAATCTCATTTGGGATTTTTATGATTCGAAGCAATTTTAGTCTGGACCGCGACCGTTCGTAACATTGTCATTCGAAGCATTGCGCGTTCGGGATTTTGCCCTTTCTGAACATTGCTCATTCTGATTTTCGAGCCCCACCCACAAATTCGTAAGCTTCTGTAACAGATATTTCTCTGATGGCGGAACACTTTTGTCCATGAACGATAAGTAGTGGATTTATCAGCAGGCTTAGGCTTGAGCCTGAGGCCGCAGATTTTAGGGGTGCCAAATTTGGGGACCGATTTTTTTAGCCGTCTTACTGGAATCGAATAGATTTCTGTAAGACAGTTTTCCGATGTCTTGCAGAAAGAACTCTACGAAACATATTTCC
Source organism: Diplazon laetatorius (assembly GCA_963662125.1). Classification (NCBI taxonomy): domain Eukaryota; kingdom Metazoa; phylum Arthropoda; class Insecta; order Hymenoptera; family Ichneumonidae; genus Diplazon; species Diplazon laetatorius. The sequence continues at coordinate 8,076,466 of OY759160.1, read as the reverse complement.
GATGACTATTAACTCTTCCCTTTCGTTGTGCATTCAACGATACCGCAAACGTCTATCATTCCATGTTAAGACACCGATTATCGAATGTAGATTATTGTGTAAGTAGCATACATTACCTCGCCTTATCAGTCTTACACGTTTGAGCTTTGATTAGCTCGGAAATATAACCAAAAACTATTTCTCGTGATGCAATTTGAATCGCATTGTTGGCATCGTAAAAATAATCTAGGAACTGACAATTGTAGAGGTGGAAAAGTGGCAACAATTTAACAGCCCATACTTGGGAAATGTGTGAAACCGTCACCGGTGTACATGATAATGTCATCTCGACGTACATTGTACAATGTGAGAGACACGCGTGTCGACAACGTTGTATGGTCGTTAAGGATGTATGACACATACAATCCCAGCCAAAAGTACGCCAATCTGGAAAAGCTCGATTATAACTGCTTTGTGAATGCCGGAGAAATTCATAATCATCAAATATCGTAAAATAGATGTTATCACATCTTGTATCATGTTTCATCTTGCATCCGAAAAACTTCAAAGTGGCCTAATTTTCCATACTTTTGCGTGCATTTCTCGAAAACCAGACGGACGATCGATCTGAATTTTTTTGTGGGCATTCATCAATCTTTATTCTACACACTGAAATTTTTTCAAAATTTTCTTGATGCTAGTTCCATGCGTTTATCGTCAATAATAGCTTCAATGGCCTCATTTCCCATAAGAACACATGTTGAATTTCATACAGCCATAACTTCAAAACGAAACGGACGATCGTTTTGAAATTTTGCATGTTGTTTCGAAATCATAAAAGCCACTGACTGTAAAAGTTTCGGAATTTTCTTGATACTTTGACACATGTGTCATACATGCTTAAGCGGGTCAACTGTGAGGCCCGTGTCCAATATATTTTTCAATGGATTCCCTCGACTTTCTACGAATAGTTTTGACTCGGCAAATCCCCGCCCCGATTTTTACCGTTACGCGTGCATGCGCGGTGATGTATCTTCGTCATACACCGCCGATGTGTTCCTTCGAGTGCGTCTCAACATAGTCGTGAAATTATTCGAGGCGAATGTTTCTGATGCTGGCGTGAACGGATCAAATGGGAACACGCGTTGTGAGAATAGTTGCGTCATGTACGACATGATTTATTGTACTTTAGTCGCTCATATGACATTTGACATTTGATCAGCTTCCTCTCATTGTCCTGATTGTCTTTGCTTCCTCATTGAGGAAGCTACAGTGACGCAGAACATTTTTTTTGGTGCTTCATTCACCGGAATAAGTAAATTAGAAAATTGAAAAAATGATTTCGGAAATTCAAATTCGAAAATTGAATTTTCGTTCTTTTTTTACATATGAAAAAAAAACTCACGAAGAATCCACCTCAAATATACATATATCCTGTAAAATTTTCTCAGCTCATCGACAAGAGTGTTGAAAAAAACTTTCATAATTTGGTCAACCGCCGAAAAACAGCTTTTTATGTTTCAAATTAGATTCTAATGGATTTTCGTGAGTCGAAATTCAAAACTGATATTTTCATCCAAAAACTGAGAAAATTTTACGCGACGAACAGATTTTTTATATATTTTTTCAACATCGTGAGCATGTGACAAAAAATTACTTGAAAAAAAAAAAAGAAAAACGAAATAAACAAAAAATACCTCAATTGGGAGCTGTCAAAATAATGGAGGAAAAAAATCTGAAAAAATTTGGGAATTGGTTTTTCCGACATGCACTTTGAGCTGTGTAAATATCATGAAGATCCCAGATCGCGAAACCCAAAATTGTCCGATTTTCGATGGAAAGGCTCATACATATAAATATATATATATATATATATATATATATATATATACCTATACACAGAACAGCGCGTGATCGCGTCGAGCGGTCATCGGTTTCGAACAAAGTCGGTCACTGGGTTAGCCTGGCCCGATCCTCCGGCACGTCGGCCACATATGATCGACATGGGTCACTCCGTGTGTTTTTTATTTGTTATATTTTATCGGGCCAATGTTCTCTCCGACATCCGGTGAATTTACTTCCCACGAAACAAAAAAAAACTGTAATTACACCTGTAAGAACGAAAAAACCCAATGGCCGAAAATATTCACACTGGTAAAAAAATCGAAAATTCAAACCGTTATGTACACAAATTGAACTTGAAATGCGTATAAATTCAATCTCCCCATACAAACCATAACTCAATTGAGACAACAATGAATAATGAAGGCAACTTCAACATGTGATCCTTCGCAAGTAGAGAAAATTATTGCACAGTTTATATATTAACTATGTATGGAATGTATAGTCTATGTATATTTTATGTATAATCTATATTTATATACTGAACTACATATCCCCAGTCCCACGTGTAGTTTCTATATAATTTTTTTTTCTACTTGGGATCACATCAGGCATTCAATCGTTGAATGTAAGAAAATTCGAAAATTATTATTGAAAATTAGGAACTTAATGAGGACTTTCGTCGATGGCCCATTGGCATTGTATGACATAGGACATGACATCAGATTGGAATATTTGCAAATATGAAGACTGTCGAACTATATCGTCGATGAATATCCCATAATTAATTTAATAACAATTACAATTCCATAAACAATTAATTTCGTCCATCACAACGTCATTCATACAAATCGACGACCCATTGCCCAATTTGAAATTCCCGCTTTCGTCCCGTTCACAAAAAAAAAAGAAAAAAACAAAATCACTAACAGAAACCCCGATAAATTCAAATGCCGCATTCCTGACTGTGAAACTTAATTCCAGCCGCTCGTGGCATCGTTCTCAAAATCTCAATCTTCAAAATATCTGAGCCCCATTAAAAACTCTCATTCAAATATATTTTTCGACAATCACCCACACACACACACACACACACACACACATTCGACACATCAGCAAATCCACTTTCGATCGTCAATCGCGAAAGTTGTCAATCAATGAAATTGTCATTCATGATTGCATGGAATTAAAACATAAAAGACGAAGAAAAACAAAATACGAATGAATAAAGAAAGGAAAAATAATTCGATCGTACCGTGTCGGGGGAATAGCGCGGTTGGTTAATTTCTCTTTTCCGTCGTACGACAATTTCTACACGATTGAAAGTGGAAACCGCAATTAGACGCGACCGTACATATAATATTACAAGAGTGACGGGGGGTATTATTATTTTCAAATGTTAGGAATTCGGACGCGGGTAAACGGCTCATTTTCCGACAATCGCTCGACAATTGTCATCGTCGGCGTTTGTCACAATCGTTTTTCAACGCACCCTCCCCCCCTTTTTCACCGAGCGTTTTTCAACGCTAAGGAGCGATCGCAATGTCAAATCAAATCGAATCCAGTTTTATCAGCACAAATTATTCGAAAAGATAGAAGAAACATGAAAAAAAAAAAACAAAAAAAAAAACAAACGAAGCGAATGAATCAAGAAGAAGACGAAAAAAAAAAAATGGTATTTCCGGTTTGGTTCTAGGATTCACATGGCGGGAGACGATAAGCACATGTGTCCTGGAATCGGACTTTGGTTTCACGCTTAACTGCGCCTTCAAAAAATCCGGACTATTTCGGGTTCGAAATCTCGGTGGTGTCAAAGGCTACCTCGGCCTTGGTGAGTGTCCGATAGCTAATGTTCGATGAGAAAAAAAAAAAAATGACAATAGAAGCTTCCCGTCCGTGTGCTATGGTCAAGGAGTTGGAGATTGACGTTAGACAAGTTGGAGAATGGCTTTTCGCGGAGACGTTCGTGTCGAAGGAGAACAAGCGGTGTCCTTGAAAAATTTCGAATCTGCAAAATCCCCCGCCTCGATTTTTTTCCCAAGTTAAAAAAATTATCATACAAACTATATAAGGAATTGGGCATATATAGACTTTATATAGTCTATATATTGTCTATGCATATACAGGGTGTCCCAGTTTTTTCCGGCCAAACTTAGCCAGCGTATTCTACACGCAAAAGTAAGAAAAAAAATGTTATAAGAACATATGCCCTTGAATGTTTTATCAAGGAGTTATAAGTAATAATAAAAAATGACAATGAACTGGCATTTCGTCGACACAGTGTACGAACGTATCATCAGTGTTATAGAAACTCGCATAATCTTATTGAAGCTCTGTGTTTACTATCAAAGGTCAATTTCAAACTCAAGGTCAAATTTTGTTAGATGCCAATCCTGTATTCGTAATAACGGACGTCATTTTTAAATGTTATTACATTGAGAAGGTCTACTGTTATTTTGCTTGGTTTTGTTGGATTTATAGTTTTGTTAGTAAACAACACAGAGCTTTAATGAGATTATGCGAGTTTCTGTAACAATGATGATACGTTCGTACGATGTTCCGACGAAATGCCAGTTCATTATCATTTTGTATTATTAGTTTTAACTCCTTAATAAAACATTGGAGGACATATGTTCATATTACATTTCTATCTTAGTTTGGAGTGTAGAATACGCTGGCAGAGTTTGGCCGGAAAAAAATGGGACACTCTGTACATAGTCTATGCATAGACTATATATAGACTATGCTTAGGCTATGCATAGCCTATATATAGACTATGCTTAGGCTATGCATAGCCTATATATAGACTATACATAGACTATGCTTAGGCTATGCATAGACTGTATATAGACTATACATAGACTATATATAGACTATGAATAGACTATGCTTAGGCTATGCATAGACTATGAATAGACTATGCTTAGGCTATGCATAGACTGTATATAAACTATGTTTAAGCTATGCATAGACTATGTATGGACTATGCTTAGGCTATGCATAGACTACATATGGACTTTATATAGTCTATACATGGTCTATATGATGTCTAAATATACCTAATCCCATATATAGTTTATACATAGACTATATATAATTTTTCTGTGGCCACCGCAAAAATTGTGTCGTCGGATGCTGCAATTTGGACCGCAGAGAGGTGTCTTTTCGGGGCTTCGGTCGTTAATCATGGTTGTGGAATAATGACGAGAGCAACGTTATTCAATCCAAAGTTCGTTTGTGCAAGACATAAAAAAAACCCACACACACACTCAGAATCCGAGGGAATCGATCACTCGAAGATCCATCCCGGGGATAAATGTATTCGTGCTTCGCACATTGTCGCAACTAGTTTTTTTTTTCTCCATTCACACATGTATGCATGGTTTCAGGTCCATTATGTCGCGACCGGTCGTAATTGTTGCACAATATTCGTGTTGCTTGAGCAAAGTTAAACAGGTGGCAACGTTCATTTCCAATTTTCGTTTTAGGTATCAACAACAAAAACAACAACGACGACGACGATATATGTCTGTATATATGTATATATATATATAGGTGTATGGGTACAAACTGGTATGGGTTACTAACACTGTAGAATATGCTCAAACCGGTGATGGAATATATTTGATTAGGGATCGAAATTCAGAACGGTCATGAGTTCGAATTTTTATTTTATCTTTGTGAAATGTTTTGAACGATCGAATTTCTTCGAATTTTTTTTATATTCAGAACGAAAATTGTTTCGAAATGTAAAATTGAAACTTCTGAACTGAGAAATGGGGAATTGGAACGAGATTGTAAATTTTGGTCGTTCCGAACATCGAACGTTTTGATTTTCGATCATCTGCCCGAATGTATTAAGGGTGGGGTAAGGTTGATTCGGTGAAAAAGGAGCATGTCTTTAAGATTTTTTTCTGGCGATACAAATAGTGTAAATTTATTCAATCAGTTTCCGTATAATAATTCGACATTTGAACAATATTTTTTCTAAATTTTCATTCCGAAATATTAAAAATTAAGCGGGTGACAGTGAATATCCGGAGGCGCCTCGAAAAAAAGTTGCTTTGCGATGTTCATCATAACTCACAAAAAAATCATCTGAAACAAAAAAATTAAAATGCATTCGTTAAAGGAGATGTTTCTCGAGGTAATCACGCGGGAATTTTTTTTTTTTGATTTTTTATTTTTTCGTAGCACTTGGAAGCAAAAAAACCGATTTTCGCTATAAAGATGAGCTAATTTCTTGGTGTAAAATTTATAATTATAAAAAAAAGCTCTCGACAATACCTGGCGAATTATGTAAAAAAGTAGTGTGCAAAATTTCAAAACGATTGATCCAGTAGATTCTGCGTTATCGCGAACACGGACTTAAAAAATGTCATGTTTGAGGAAAACGCATTGAAGTTTTGCGCATTCGTCGCACGGCCAACGTTTACTCAAATAGTCATAACGTCATCAATTTTGCTCCAATCGACTTGAAATTTTGACAAAATATTCTCGAGATATTATGCTTTCAGTTGAATAAATGCAAAAAAAAAAATTTGATAACTTACCTCGCCGTTAATTAATTGCGTCGACGCAACGATTGTGCAAAGTTTATCGAATCCGTCTTTTAACGTCTCAACGACGATTTTTTAAAATAACGGAGAAAGTTTAGCACTTGCGTGCGGTTAGCGTTGAAATAAAAGGACAAAATAAATAATAAAAAAAAACAATTTATCACGTATCACGCACGTATAATGACATAACTCGACATATTTGCATGTAAATAAATATATATGTATAGTTAATACGTATATGTTGGGAAAGAAGGATGCACTCGGGCGTGTAATAAGGATGGCTGTGACCGTTCGAGCTGCTCGGTAATCGAGAAACACAAAATTGCTTGTACAAAGTCAAGACAGTCCGAAGAGACTAGTCGGTTGTGTTTAGTCCTCGCTTCATACGCACCGGGGTCGTATTACAAAAGTCGCTTGGCTTTGCTCTTTGACCTACTTTCCATCAACGCATCCACGAAGAAGCATTGAAAAAAATAAAAAATAAAAAATAAAATATGAAAAAAAAAGTTTAACTAAATAAACATCGAATAGTTTTTACCCCACAATTTTCATCACCTTGGTCTCTCTCTCTCTGTGCTCCACACACGACAATTACCATGTATATACAAGACTGCCATACGCGACGAGAAAATATATGTATGAGAAAATAAATAAAACCATTCAGACGTTACGCAACAGCCACTCCACAAGCTAGCACGCGTGATGAGCATATTTTTTTTTTTCATTTTATTTCATATTTGTCCTTTTACAATCGTCATTCTCTCGATAATGTATGAAGGGGGGGGGGGGGGGGAGTAAGGTTAATTCGATACAAAAACAAACGCGTGTTTTCGATAATTTTTTTTTACGACACAGTTGATATATATTTATTTCTGTAACAACTTCAGAACGAAGTAACATTTGAAGAATGTTCTATGAAATTTTCATGAATTTTCATGAAGAAATTAGCCATTTGCAGCGAATCTCCTCATAACTCATCACTCATCACTCGATCATCTGAAATCAAAAAACCAAAATGAATTTCATGAATTTTTTGGCTGTCAATGGCTCATTGCTGCATAAAAATGAATGAAAATTTCAAAATTAATTCGATTACTTTTTTATGTCATTATCATAGAAATAAATATTCATTAACTGTGTCGTCGAAAAAAATTATTTAAATCGTGTTTTTTTTTTATCGAATCGACCTTACTGTCCCCTTAAATCGTGCGATAGTTTGTGATATCATACGTGTCGTTACTTTACAGGACTTACCATCGGCGATGAGCTCGGATTTACTCAGTCGCTCTCGAATATCGAGAGCAACAAGAGAAGAAGCGTTCAGACACGTGGAAACGTTATTCCAAACGGAGGATTGTCCAATGGGGTAAGAACGAGTTGCGCAGATTGATTTTTTTTTGTTATCAATGCATTCGTAGAGATCACGATTCGGACATTTGTTTCCGTGGATAATAGTTTATAATATTGTAAACATATATATATAATATATATATATATATATATATATACATATAATTTAAATGTTCCTTTACGAACAACATTGCACGAGCAATGCCCGTTATGCCGTGTTTTACGAGCTAGGCCGAATAAAGGTATTTTACGTACCGTTCGTCAATCCGGTCTTTCACCGTCGTTCGATGAGCAATATGGTAAATCCACAATTCAGCTAAACTCACGGACGACCTGGTCTGCAACACATTCGCAAGGCTATTTCGCAAGGACTGGACGACTTTCATTTCATAGCTCACGCATTTGATCCGTCTGGCCCGTAAACAATTTACTATCTATAGATATACATAAACTTATACATATGTACAATGTACATACGTAGTATAGTTGTTAAAAGTTGAATCTTCAGCGTCCGCTTGTAAAAAGTTTTTTTTTTTTCGTAAAAGAGAACGAGAACATTTTTATTTTCGTGAAAAAAATGACAAGAATAGGAGTCAAGTCACATCATCAAAGTTTTAATTTTTAGGGTTCTCGTTCCTCAAATGGGAAAAAAAAAACGGAACCCTTATGAGATCACTCGTGCGTCTGTCTGTCCGTCTGTCACAGCCGATTTTCTC